>VDFB02281492.1:707092769-707222467 GCA_007258455.2 Sequoia sempervirens
TACCCATAATATCGCCACTTTTTGGCCCATCATGATCCTGCACATACCCATTATGTCTTTTTCATGATGATATGATCTTCAATTGTTGCAATGAACTCTTGATAATCTTCCCTTGAATATCTTTGAAATTATCTTGTAATGCTCTTGTAAACTCAAACTTGCTATATTGCATGAATACTTAAAGTTTCTAGGAGAAATTATGTGAATTAACCCCATATTTATACTAAATCTAGAGATTAACCCTTAAATTCAAAAACTTCAAGCCGACACCAGATCTGAAAATGAAAATTATTGAAATACTTCCATAATTAAGTTCAAAAAAGGGGGTCCTTATTAAGGGAGGACCCATTCGCCACTAAGGGTGAATGGGTCCTAGCACAAGTTTTCAAGACCTTGCCTTTGGGGGGTGAAAGAACATCAAAAGCCCATGTCAAATATGCATAGTAAATGGTGTCCTATTTGGAGAGGACCCATTTTCCACCAAAGGTGAATTGGCCCTAGCACCAAATTAAATTTTATGCAATTTTAATATTGGGTGTTAGGATGGATCCTCAGAATGTGTCATAAATAAGGCTTAACTTTTAATTAAAAGGGATAATTAACTCCATTTAACCAAAATTAATTAATGAGACCCTTGATAAGTGTGAAAGTGTGTTACAACACTTTAGAACACCTTAATTAAGGTAAATTTTAGATACATTTCATTAAAAAGGGCCCTAGAATAATGTGAATGTGTACAACACATTACAACATTAAACCTAGGCATATATGGTTAATTCAATGTCAATTATTTCTAAATCAAGTAAGGAAAAAGAGATACATTTTTCATTACTACACTTCCTTATCAATCCCTCTTAGAAAATTAGTTTTAAATTTAGCTCCTCGTCTAGGCCATTTCCAAATCTCATAAAGCTGAAAAAGTATCAACCTACATAGTCTTCTAGATTGTCATCTTCTAATTATTTCATTTAGTAGAGTTAATCCTTCCTATATCTTATGAAAGAATGATATTAGTATTTATCTATGAATATTGTTTCCATTTCATATCATGTTTCAATCAAATTAGAAATAAGTCCCATGAACCAATATAATGATGATTCCTTTCAAGGTATAGGGAGACACTTTTAACTTCGGGTTTTCAATCCCATAATAATAATTCTAATTCAAAATATTAAATTTGAATAGAATTGGTAAGTTTATTCAAACACTTTTCCTCTAAATTATGGTAATATTGATGGAGAATTTTTTTTTGGTGGTTCATTTTTATCTCAATTTAAAGAAATAGGATTTGAAAAGGTTTGCTTAATAGGTATATCTCCAGCTTCTTTAGACATATTATCAAAAGGTTTAGAAGATATTTTTCACTTTGAAGGCTCGCCTAGCATGGGTTGAAACTATGGTTCCTCAATTTAGTTCTTAGGGAGCCTCCTAACAAACCATTCTAGAGAGTCCCTATGTCTACTCATAAACTATGGTGTTATTCATGCAAACCTTACCAATACCATAACTTGAAGTTATGTTTCCCTAGAAATGACACCCAAAATGAAGGGGTCATTGTTGCCATAAAAATCCCAATCATTTAATTTATAAATCCAATGGTTTCTATAGATGTTTGTAGGAAGGTTATGCCATGGTTTTCTTTTTCTTGAATAGTCTTCTTTGGTGGTTCTTTAATCTAGTGTTTTAAAATTATATAATACTATTCTACCACACCATTGTATAATTAAAATTAAAATAATTCACATTATGCCCACTTCAACTATCTAAACTAATCACATATTGGAAAATTCAAATAATTAAACTAATGATACATTACAAGTTTAAAATTTTTAAGCTAATCATAGTTTGAAAAATTTAAATGGATACACTAACTTACACCTTTAGTATTTTGTGAATGAACTCATAAATAAAGGATATAAAGAAAAACAATCAATATGAATTTAAAAAAATATAATTTATTTATAATTATGAGATAGTCTATAGACATTAACAAAGAATGCATAATACTAAAATATAGATTGTAGGAAATGAATAACAAAAACTATATCTAAGATATGAACAAGAATGCAAATCTAATAACTTAAATACAAGAGACTCACGAGATTAAATTAATCATCAAAAAGGAAAACTAAGTAATAATCACCTAAATTTGGATGAGTAGGCCTGACTCGCCTTTTAGAGGGATCTAGAGTTTAACAATTTATTAAAACCTTCCTTATTGATATCCAATGAGATGTGAAAGGGGAAAATTATAGAGGGGAAGGATTTCATTCTTTTCTTTTCTTACTACAAACATAACAACTAACTACTCTAGAGGACAAAAACCCTCCTATAAATTTAGGCTTTTATTTTTAAAGCTACGATCTAGGAAAAAACTAGTTACTTTTGGAAAATATAAGTTAGCAACATATGGGGTTAAATATGGAAAAGAATTGAAGAGAAGTGAGTTAGCGAATACACATATTTTTGTGGCTGAATTAATGAATATTTTTAAGAGAAATAGTTTGAGTATGCAATGCATACACATAGAGATCAATGGTTGGATAAGGAATTCTAGTTATGTAAGGATAAATTTCCTCTTGGTAGCACTATTTCTATTGTAGAATCTTTTGAGAATTATATATTACAAAAATAAAAATAACTATAATCTTAGTATTACAACTCTATTTAGGTGATTATTTTTATACACATTATTCATGGATGAACACGATAGCATAGTGAAAGAAAAATATATTAGGAGAGTATCTCTTCTACATCAATAAAATCATACTCATTGCATAGAGTTTTTGCAAGGATTCCTTAAAATTTTCTATGATTGTTTAAGGGAAATATATATTAGATACAATCAACACATCATAGGGTAAGATAACTACACATCACAATTCAAGAATACAAGGATGTTATATTGGTTGACTAGGATTCATGTAACAAGTGGTGTTCAAAATTTTTGGATTTTCATTAAGGTTGGATATGGAAAGGGAGAGTGTGATGGTACTAGAGCATGTGTAAAAAGAGCTATAGCTAGAGAAGAGTTGAAGTACGAATGTGGTGCTAAGTTGACTGATGCAACACCAATTGTACAATGGTGTAACTCCACAATGGGACTAGGTAATAAAGGTAAGTATATGGTTTCTAGATATTTTCAGTTTGTAAATGAATCAAATATTGCAAACTACCAATATTGTTGTATTGTTACATGATTGAGTGAGTTGCACTTATTTAGAAGTTTAAATGGAAGTTCATTGATTAGTTATATGAGAGAGATTACATGATTATGTTCTTCATGAATGGATTTTGTATGAGAATACTATGAATAAAAAGAGTGGGTTGACAAATGGTCTTGTTGACCTTTAGTTCCCATTCATACATATCAAGTTCCATATGCACTAGAGTTTGTTGAATGAACAATGCAACTAAGAGGGAGGGGTGAATTAGTTGTATCTTATCAAAAAAATCCAAACCCTCATTAATATTCAAATCCACATACATTCATTAAACCCTTAATTTATTATAATGAATCAACATGAAAAGTAGATAATAGAAACATAAACAACTTTAACACCATGCACAAGAGAACACTATATATCTATATGGAAAACTCTAGGAGGGAAAAACCATGATGAGGATTAGCTCACAATATAAGATTATAAAATCAATACAAAAAAACTCATTACTAGAATAGGACACACTATCCTGAAAGGCTCATAGTCAAGACTCACTATTAGAATAGAAAGATGAAAGAAGGAATATAAAATAGAGAACATGATCTTAATGCAATAGAAAATTCACCACAATAACTCTAACACCTTTGAAACTCTCTAAAGATCAAGACACCCTCAACTCACTACCTTTAGCAATTTTTCATTATATCTCGTACTGCATTTCACATCTTTGCACTTCAGTACTCTGAATTTCACATCACAACACTCAAAAACTTGACAAACCTCATCTTTCATCAAATCACCTTGTATTTATACCATCCACGACTTGAAAAATAGCTTCCAGTTAGCTACACATGCCTCACACTTTCAAATTCAAAATTAGGTCACCACTAAGCATTCCCATGATGGATAGGAATGAAATCAAACCAATTAAAAACTGAATTGGGACCTAAATCAATAATACCACTCAACCTCACACTACCATAAAAAATATTTATCCTTTACATGTAGTGTAAACACTAGTTTAGTCATTACTCATTCAAACACCATTAAACATTTAAGTACACACTTCTTTAGATCAGTCCATAACTTCTAGAAAAAAAATATCACCTGAACATGATTCAAAAACACCCTGACAATCAACAAACTCCTTCACAAAAAAATTCACTTAAAGAATGTACAAACCCAATACATCTAGACCTCTCTAGGACGCACTGCAATACTTTGCAACTCTAAAGACCATTTTTCAGAAGACCAAACCACAAATACTCTTGAAATAAGAAAGATACTAATACCCTCAACTCTTCTTTAGAGTTACGAGGCCTGAAGAATAATTATAGATGAATGTGGAGCAAATACATATTTCTCCCAGACACCTCTGCAATGCATAGTTCACACACTACTGAACACAACTTCTCCTGCACAATGATCCAAAAGCCTAAATTTTGGATATATAATATCTAAACACCACTTATCAACATATCCAAACCACACAAGAAGATATTCAACCTAAAAGAAATGAGGAGAAAAACTGGAACATATCTCTTTTATAAACACTTGCAACAATCTCCCTTTCAACAATTTCTCTCCACCACTACATAGTTGACACCAATAACAACACAAGCTTGTTGAAATCAATGAAAGAACATTCATACTTTTAAAAATATCTCCCTTTGTCATTGATGGCAATAGAAAATTTGAAAAACCACCAAGGAAAACACACTCTCCTTTTTTGAAAAATTAGACAACCTACACAACATTCATGCACACTCTGCCCCTTACAAGATTCTCTCTTCAATAGATTCTCTCTCCTCTTGAAATTTTGTTACTTTTTCACATTATTCACTCTCCCCCTTTGAAATCAATAGAAAATGATAAAAAAAATTGCATTGTTCTCCCCCTTTGATATTGAACAAAGATACATGCTACTGCTCCCCCTTATACAAACTTCTCACCACTATTCTGCAGCATAGTTTTACTACTCTGAATACTCCCCCTTAGGAGTATACACCAACCAAATCAGAAACCTTTGAAAAATGACAACACTCACTCCATACTATAATAATGTCACTAACTACTCCCCCTAAGAGGTATCCACAAACACCAGTCTAGTGATCCACTAGATTGATGCATATGCATATGAATTTAGTTCAAAGGAGTGGAAATAACCCCCAACTTATCTCAAAGATAATCAAAACTATCCTTAGAAAGAGCCTTAGTCAATATATCAAAAATATAATCCTTTGTAGGTACACACTCAAGCTTCACTCCATTCTCCAAAACCTTCTCTCTAAAGAAGTCATATCTAATTGAAATATGTTTTGTCCTTGAAAACATGACTAGATTTTTTGAAATTTTGATTGTACTTGTATTATCATAGAAGATAGAAATAGACTCATCATACACCACTCTAATATCCTTAAATGTTTGTCTCATCCACAACACTTTTGTGCAGTAAGATGTTGATGCAATGTACTTAGCCTCTGTAGTAGATAAAGAAACTGAATCTTGCTCCTTACTTACCCATGATACTAATCTGCATCTAAGAAAGAATGCACCAACACTTGTAATTTTCCTATCATCCACATAACCAACCCAATCTGTATCTGTGTAAACACTCAATGTGAAATCAGTATCCTTATGATACCATAAGCCATAATCTGGAGTTCCCTTTGCATATCTGAATATCCTCTTCACTGCTGCAACATGTGAATCTTTAGGATCTTAAAATCTAGCCACAAGTTACGTTAATATAGCAGTCCACCAATCGTAGATTTGTACTTGCTCTGATCAACCTTAGGAGATTCATCATTTTTAATCAATTTACAACCAGTAACCATAGGGGTACATACATACTAGTTTGGAGTCTTTCATTCCAAACTTCTTCAACATCTCTTTGGAATAATTTGACAATGAAACATGTGTTGGCATATGGCTTCTAGTGTTATCATTGATGCCAACATAAGTCATTATGCCAGTGCATAGATCAAGATTTGTTCATACTGGTAGGCACAGTAATGAATAGAGTATTACTGGAAGAGAGAATGGAGAATAGGGTATCTGGTTAGTGTGTCAATCTGTATGCTTCACCGGATTATCATTTTGAGTTGTGGATCTCGGGGAAGGTTGTTAAGTATCTATATTATCTTATTGTTAATTTTTATGTTATTGCATTAATTGGTGTATAAGTTAGGAGATCCAATAGGATAATTTTATGTTTATTAGCTCTTGGTGGCCAACATGATGTATGTAGTGTGTCGTGGATGTATAAGGAGTAATTGTTTAAATGTTTCTATGTTCAAGAATTTTGATTTGGGGCCACAACACAAAATTAGCTGACTTTCATGGGTATGCATCGAATATTAAATGTGGATTAAGCTGACTATTGGAAAATATTTTTATTTTTCTAAAGCCTACATGAAGCGAATAAATTCTTGGTAGCAGATATATATATGAGATCGGTTAATTCATTTTGAAGAGAAAATGTGTGTGTCCAATATGTGTTTATGTGTGTGCAAATATCAGAATATCAGAACATTCTAATCTGGATAAACCCTATCTCATTTTGAAAAAGGTGATTAGGAATCTATTCTGGATTATGCAATGTTGGGGATATATCGAAAAAAAATTCAAAACCCTAACTGGGGTATCTACAGATCAAAGTGCTTTGATAATTTCAATGATCAAAGATTTGATAACAAGGTATATTTCGCATGGAATCTCATACAAAATATTTTTTAGAAAGAGGGAAGGCACAACTTCAGTAGGTGCAATTTACATCTCTCATAAAATGTTAATGGAGGATCAAGATTTTGACCTGTGCAAATTGCTAAAAGATCAATTGATGGAAAATGTGCAACTAACAAAGGAGGTAGATTACCCCTTCAGGTTTGGTACCTTGGTCATATGTAGTGTGATGTATTTTTTGAATTGATTTGCACAGATCAATAATATTGTATGGAAAGAGAATGAACCAGTTTGTAAACAAATTTTTGAACATTCTAATACTTTGGAAAATTGTAAGAAAGAGTATGGAAATGTATTTAAAGAATTGCTAGGGAAGTTTGGAGCAATTTGCATTTCCATTCGGGTAAGAACACTTGAATTTGGATCCTCTTCCAGTGAGATTGAGAAGAAGAAGAAAAGAGCACAAGAGATTGCTAATTACACTCCTCCGGCACTCAAGACTCCAAAAATTGAAAGAAAAGATAAAGAACAAAGTGATTGTGGACATACCAGATGAGGAATCTGATGAGTACACTCCAAGGGAAGAACCATAATCAATTGAACCAGATGTAGTAATGGGAAAAGGAAGCGAAGAAGAAGGTGTTTTCACCAAAGTAAAGATAATGGTAGAAGGAAGAGAAGAAGAAGCTATTTTGAACTAGATGTAGTAATGGCAGGATGATTTTCTGTTTATTAGCTCTCGATGGCTGACTTGATCTATGTAGCGTGTCATGGATGTATAAGGAGTAATTTTTTAAATGTTTCTATGTTTGAGCATTTTGATTCAGGGCCACAACATAGCATTAGCTGACTTTGATGGGTACACATCAAATATTAAATGTGGATTAAGCCGACTATTGGAAAATATTTTTATTTTGTTGAAGCTGAGATGAAGCGACTAAATTCTTGGTAGCGGATATATATATGAGATCGGTTAATTTAGTTTGAAGAGCAGATGTGTGTGTCTGATATGTGTTGATGTGTGTGTGAATATCAGAAGATTAGTTGAGAAAATTTTACTTGTGTAGAAGAGGATTTTTTTGAAGCGAATTAAGGTAGAGCAAAGGGAAGTGCAAAATTACATAGAAGGTCCAAAATCTGATCTACATGAGCCTCACCAGAACTAAAACCAGGAATTTTTAGATGCTACTTTCTCAGTTCAACTCTTGGTTGTAATCCAAATATATTGTAAGGCAGCGAGCCTTCTTGATTTTCAATAGTGAGCTCTAGGTAGTGTGTCTGAATGCATGTGCATTCCCCTTTTTCTTCATACTTTTAACAGAGTATAAATTGTGGATTAACCTCCATCGTGGTTTTTCCCCTAATAGGATTTCCATGTAAAAATCTTGGTGTTATGGTGTTTTGATTGTTTCCTTCATGTGCTCACATCTTTACTTTTGTTGAAATGTTGTAAATGGTTTAAGATCTGGATTGCAATTTAAATATTGTTGAACACTAATTGACCCCCCCTCTTAGTGTTCTTGAGTCCAAAAAAATGAATATTTATTTATCTATTTGATTGATTTATAGCCCAAGGAATAAATTCTTCTCTCCAGACATAGACATCTCAAACTCTTGTTGCATCTCTTCTACAAATTTATTGCACATAGCTTCATTTCCTATAAAAATTATCTCATGAACATATATAACTACTATCAAGATTTGATATTTTCCAACTTTGAAGTAAAGATTACTATTTTTGGTACCTTTATTAAATCCTTGTTGTATCAAATATTTTTCCAACCTTGCATACCAATCTTTGGGATCATGCTTCAATCTATACAATTTCTTCTTCATTCTGTATATAATATCAGGTTGATCTGAAAATTAAAATATTTTTGGTTGTCTCATGTGAACTTCTTCTTCTACTTCTCCATTCAAGAATTCAACCTTCACATCCATCTAATAAACCTTAAAGTCCTTCTGTGTTGTAAATTCCAAGAACAACCCGATTGCTTCCATTCTAACTAGTGATGTAAATGTCTCCTCAAATTCTATTCCTTCAACTTGTGAGTAACCCTTACACACAAGACTTTCCTTGTTTCTTACCACTTCTCCATTCCCATTTAGATTATTTCTGAATACCCACTTAGTACCAATTATGTTCTTGTTTACAAGTCTTGGGACAAGTTTGCAAGTCTATTTCTTCTCAATTTGCATATGTTCTTCCATTTCCTTCTTCCAATTCTCATCTTTGCATGCCTCACTCACTATTTTAGGTTCAACTTTAGAAAGTAAACATAGATTTAGCTTTGCTTCAACAACTCTTCTTCTTTTCAACACACCTTTTCTCTTGTCTCCAATGATCTATTCTTTGAAATGATTTCTTTGCACATACTTAGGGGTTCTAGGGATCTTTTATGGAGATTCTTCCTCTTCATTCTACACTCCTTGTTCTTCAACTTTTTCTTCTTATTTTTCCCCCACAAGAAGGATCATCTGAGTCATATCCATCTATCACAACAGAATTCTACTAATTTTTGTCAACTTTAACACTTGCACTTTCAACAATCCTTCTTAGCATTTTTTGTAAATATCTATATGCTTTTCTTTTAGTAGAATATTCAAGGATGATACCTTCATTAGAATAAATAATTTCTTATTTCATCATGATTACATGAATATATTGGAAACCTCTTTAAATTTGGAGGAATAGGTTCATTGATCTTATGAGATCCATAGAAAGAACAAATATGTTTGTCTTTCTTATGTCTTTCCTTTTCACTTGATCATTGGACAATATTGTTACATAAAATTGATGACATGAATCTTTATAAGTTTTTCATTGATTTATTTGATTCATAACTTTATCAACATTCACCATCATTTCTTTTAATGCTAAGGCAAGGGATAGATGCTGCTTGTTTGATTTTTAACCCCTCGTTTTTGAAACTAATTCAAAAATTATAACTTTATTTTGTTGTATATTCCCTAACAAATCCTCTTGTCCTTGTCCAAGGCTTGTTGGAAGGGTTGCAAGATTTTTAGGTGTCGTAGGGATTTCCTCAAGAATTCCATCATTTGAATTTGGTTGTGGCTCAGGGTTTATATGATTTTTTATAATATAAAAAAAAACATAAAATTGATAAAAAATAATCCATTTTGCAAATGCAAACAAAATTTACATCTAATGCCCAAAAAAATAACACTTACCTCTTCTCTAATGTGGAATTGTGAAGCAAGGTTGCAAATGGAAAAATCATGTTCATATTATGCTCGGTTGAATCTAAGAAAATCATTCCAAAAAATGTAGGTCATGCATGGGGAAAATGGGTAGGATTTTTTATAACTTTGTTGAGTAAAAAATATATTCATTTTTCTCTAATAAAAACACATGCATTTTTTGCTCATAAAAAGGTATATGTTTTTTGAGTGCTAAAAAATGATCATGTTTTTAATGCTAAAAACATGAGCATATTTTTAATGCTAAAAACATGAGATGCTAAAAACATGAGCATATTTTTAATGCTAAAAACATGAGCATATTTTTAATGCTAAAAACATGAGCATATTTTTAATGCTAAAAAATGAATGTGTTTTTGTTTAAATAACACACTCATGTTATGGCTTGGAAAATTGAAGCAATAACACAAGCATGTTATTTGAATTTATTCATAACATGTGTGTTTTACTCATTTTTTTTAATTGGGACACTTTTTTGTGCCCCATCTTGACGCTACATGCGCCTACATATTACCTTTTTGAAATAGGATCCCAAAACTTGTATCATTTCACACCATAATACTATCCAATGAAGATAAATTTCATATCTTTTTTCTCCAACTTTGTTCAATTCTCCTTTAGCACATTTACACATGCCTTACAACCAAAAACTCCAAAAATTCAATATGAAGACATGTGACTCAACCTTACCTCTATAGGAATATTATCAACAAGACTTGATGTAGGAGACCTCTTAATCAGGTAACAAGAGTTTCAACAACTTCATCCCAAAACCTAAATGTTCTAGACTAACAATACTTACTATACTCCTAGCCTTCTCCATCATTGTCCTATTCATTATTTTTGAAACTTCATTTTTTAAAAACAATACATGGTTTTTTTTTGTATATTAATTCCCCAATATTTATAAAATCTATCAAAATAATTAGAGGAAAATTAACCACCATTATCGGTCTTCAAACAATTTATTTTCTTTCTAGTTTGCAACATAACTTTTGTTTTTAATTATTTAAATCAACTAAAAACTTCATATTTACAATTTAAGAAATATACCCATATAATTCTATAATAATCATCAATAAATGAAACATAATATGTGGATTTGACAATAAAGGAACATATACAAGACCAAACACATCATAATGAATAAGATCCAAAACACCATAAGATTTATGATAAATAAAGTAAAATTGAACATGATTTTTTTCTATAATGTAATTCTCATAGAAATAATATTTAAGATTTTACATTTAGATAACCCTTCAACAATATTTTTATTTTTCAAGCTCCTTAGACCCTTTTCTCTAATGTGGCCAAGTATTTGGTGCCATAATACATTTCTATAGGTAACATTGATTTAGAATAAAGAAAGAGCACCCTTGGGTAACTAGAAGCCATGACCATCCATTGAAGATGAAACCATCATCTCTTCCAACTAAGTAGCCAAAAACTTTATTTTCAGAAAATTACTATTAAAATCAACAATGTATGCATCAATCTTATACAAAGTTCCATATCTAACACCTATAGAAATCTCCATATCACCTCTAACCATATTGCATCTTAGATTAGAAAAGACTACCCACACACCCACATCTATTATTTTTATCAAAATTAACAATTATTTTGCTAATCTAGGGATATGCAACATACCATTAATCATTTTTATTCTACTAGAATCATTTTTATTCTACTAGATCAAGAAACATTATTGTAACTTTACTACAACAAACAATATTTTAACAAGAATCATCATTCAATTAAATTTCACCTACATCAAATTCTTCATATTAAGAAAACTAATCTCTATTAGAGATCATATGGAAAAAGGCACTTGATTCAATTAATTATGTATAATTACTTGAGTGAGTTATTAAAGATACAATGAATACATCACCATATTCCTTCTCAAAATTGGAATTAGAATCAAATTTCTTGTTTTTCCTCTTCTTTTCTTCTTTGTACTCCTTACAGAAGTGTCTAGGTTTATCGCAGTTCTAACATATAACTTTGGGCATTCTATGATATTTGGATCTCCCACTAAACTTGGATTTATCATGCTTATCATTCTTCTTTCCTTTTTTCTCAGGTCTTCTATGAGCATTTAGGGGCTCATTAGTACTGATGTATACATTCCTCCTCATCTATTCAAAAATCAAAGAACCCACCACACATTCAATCTTTGTGATTATATAATTACTCTTAATACCCATAACAAGAGAATCTAATAAATTAGGTAAAGAACAAATAAAGATCTAATATTTCTCCTCCTCATATATTTTAAAACTAATGGATTTCAATTAGTCTACCAATATATTGAATTCTTCTAGTTGGTCTCTAGTTGGTCTATAATTCATATACACTCTTCTATTCTTAAGGAATATTAATTCTTCCTCAAGAAAATATTATTCACTAAATTTTTTTCTTGATACATCTCATTAAGTTTCTTCCATAGTTTTTGTGTAGAGGTATCTTCATGGACATTGATTTAAAAATAGTTTTCCAAGCATGACATAATTCTTCCCTTGGCTTTAAGGTCCATTACATCATATTTAACATCAAAAGTAGGATTTATGGGCCTTAAAACTTTCTCATCAACAACATCTGATAGATCTCAATCTATCAGTAAAACCTCCATCTTCAGCTTCCACACCTCAAAATTATTTATAGAAAATTTCTCCACCTCTATTCTCTTTGATGAACTTTCCATTGGAAAAAAGTCTTACAGATCACAAAGTATCTTCTACACAAGCTCCCACTCAAATCTAGATTAGTTCAGAAACCCATCAACCCACAACTAAAACCAAAGGTGATTAGGCTTTGATACCACTTGTAGGGAGGTTAACATAGTAGAATGACTTTCAAAACAAATATTGAGAGGAGGGTAATAAATTTTTTTATAGATATTTATAATAGTTATAGATAATTAAGAGAAAATAAACATAAATATCATGCATACTACAACACAATGATTCACATGGGGAAAACCATTTCAAGAGAAAAACCCCACTCCAAAAGTCACCCAATATATTATTTAGTAATCATGAAGGTTGCAATATACTTGCACATAAGGTGTCTCATAGGAGTATAGCCAACCAAATATTTGAAGGAAACAAAATATCTATTAGACTCTCAAAATTCATCATAATACACAACCATAATACAATCCCTCATAAAATAGAGTTTCCTTCTAGGGCAAGGAAATCCAACAAAACATTTATCATTAGATATGAGACCTAATTCTGAATGGTTTAAATGTATAAAATAAAACAAATATAAATTGTGGCTTTTAGGGGTGCTACAATCAAACCTTCATTGGGGCACATGGCCCTTGGATCCCAAAGGGTTGTAGCTCCCTACACCCCTCACACTCAATTATATTAACCTATTATAATTGTAAGGTTGAGACACTATTTTTTTCCTAATAATTATAGCTAGCAAACATACAAATGTCTTGGCCCCCCCAGAGCCCAGTTGGCTTAATATTAACTTTTATGGCTCATTGAAAGGTAACTTGGGTCAAGAGGGTGGCGGTGGGGTCTTTAGAGATCATAATGGGAAAATTATTTTGGCATATGCGGTGAATCTTGGTGTTCACTCCCCAACTTTTTGGAGGTGGTGGCAACATTGTTTTGTATTCAGATAGCCATGGATGTTGGATTTTCAAACCTATCCATTGAAGGGGACTCCAAAAACACCATTATTTTGTTGACTAGGATGGCTAAACCATGTTTGTCCCTCCATGACTCCATCCTATCAGCACACAATCTAATGATTACTCTTGTGAATAGCAGATCTACTCACAGTTATAAAAATGGAAACAAAGTGGTGGATGTGCTTTTACTCCAATTTTGATTATTTGAGATAATATCTCTCATATCCCTAGGAATGTGTGTGAATCAATTAATAATGATTTCAAAGTACTCCAACAATGAGATTGAGTTGGATCTCTTAATAGCTCCCTTCATCATGTGCCAAGGCTTGCAATTATGGAAAATCACCCTCCCTAAGTAGTCTTTTCGTAAGCCTTTCTATTCTTGTCTTAGGTATTCTTCTCGATGTTTCTATAGAACTCCTTCTCTTGCTTTATTCTCAATAAAATTTTTCATGGGGATGAGTTGGTCCAGGATGAACCCGCCTCATGTGAGGTATGGAAGTAGGATAGGGAGGGTTGTACTATTATCCAATGAGGTAAATTGGACTCATATGTGGAGGGTATGAAGGGGCATCACCCCAAGTTGTCTGTTGAGTTCATCAACTCTTGGAATGGGAGCACTATTGGTGGTTGTTCCTTCGTTGTGAATGCTAAGACAATTGTTGAGGTGATAGGGCTTTCACTAGATGGTTCTTGCATCCCTTGAAATTCTAAGGGGCACCACCAAAAATATATGGAGAGGCTTTTAAATGATGGAGGAAAGGATAATAGACCGTAAAATAGTTTCAATTGGGCCAACCTCCCTAGGGTGTTGAGTACAATTATAGAGGTATTTATGAGGTGTGTCATGTTAGAGGGCCATTTTCATCATTTCCATGCCCATCTCTTTCTCATGCTTAACCATTTTTTCTATAATGTGAAGATGATTTTTCTTTATGGATTTTCTCTTCTCTCAAATAGTCCATTAAGAATGTCTAAGGTAAAAGTAAAAATCTTCACATTCACCAAGGTTTAATTTTCCACATTTTCCATCATCAGGGAACTGTTTTCCAATGAGTAGCCACTGTCAAGAGGAACACTTTGGTCATTTGCAATCCTACCAACCCACCTAAGGACCCCATTTCCACTTTTTCTCTTGAAGAAACCCTTCCCACCACTTGTAAAATCACCAGGGCTCAAGGGAAAACCCCTTGTCAATGAGGAAACCCCACTCAACCCCAAAAATGTGTTTATTTCCCTGAACCCACCCATATTTCTACCTCTGTCTTTGATAATTCATCTAAGTCAAATGATGCATCCTAGAAACCTATCATTGGAAACTCTCCCATGCACTTTCATATTCATGATGAGGTGTCTAATGTTACCAATACCCATCCTATCATTAACCCTTCTAGCCCCCTAAAATCCCCAATATTCTACATTAATCTGGAAGGGACCTCTATTGAACCCAATCTCGATAATGAAATTTGTACCTCTTGTGTTCCCCTTTGGAATAAAATGAATGATATTCTGGTGACTTTCAATGTCTAGAGCAACATTCTAAATTGTCTTCTAGGCCAGCTTATTATTGTGAAGGAAAAAATCCAGGTGCTCAAAAATAGGGTGGTCAACTAGCAAGCTTCATGGCTAGGAAAGGTCAAGGATGGTAGGAATTGGTATATTCTTTTCTCCCTTGTTAAATATGTTGGTATATGGGATAATTGGGACAAGGAGGTGGAGGAGCTTAGAGCTCATGTTGGTATGGAGGAGGACAAAATGAAATTGTAGGAGGAAATTACCATTATTCACAACAACCAATACAAAACAATGCAATGTCTCTAGGAGATTATTGTTTATAGTAAGGAGACTATGAAGAATACTTTCATTACCATCTAGGTCTTTCAATAAGAACTTAGGAATAGTGATGGAAAAAGGGTGGTTGAGGGTGGTCTTAATGAGTGTCATGCATAGAAAAAAGGCAAGATGGTGGGAGTTCAGCTCAGGCCACTACCAAGGAAACCCAACCTATTTATAAGGGACCCTTATCATTTGATGAGAAACTCCACTTCTTGGCTAAGGAGTGGTAGAGATTTAGTGGTATCAAGCTTCTTCGAGACCAATAGCAATTTTGGTCCCCTGATAGTTTTGTTTTGTTCTATTTTTTTTCTCTTGTTGGTCGATTAGTTGTTTTTTCTTTTCTTATTTCTTTCTTGGTGTTTCACTTCTTGTGAGCCCCTCATTTTTCCTCTATGGCTGTTTTGTAATGGGTACAGTCTCTTCATATTTTAATCTAATCAAAACATACAAATATCTTGAGGCCGAGCCATATTTGTAAAAGTGGGGGATAATTTTAGTAGGTAAAATGACATAGTATAGAATAGAGAAACAAATCCTATGAAAAACTAGGTCATATGAGGGTTGTGGACCTCTTGGATAAAATTTCAACTTCTAGAGTTAGGGTAGATTGTGAAAGGTGGAAAATTGTTGCTTTCTAGGGTTTAGGACCTTGAATGACAATCTTCACTCTCTCTCATTATAGAACAAAACCTAAATATCTCAATGCAAAGGAGAAAGAGATCTTGCAATAGGGTTGTCATAGGGGCTAAATATAGACTAATGATGGGTTCACCACCAAGCTAGGCCTTGGAAAAACAAATGAAATGCTTAAACCTAGTTTGATGCAATTACTTACTAAATGGTCTAGAAAAGTATGTAAAACCAAAATAGAAAAGTGAGATCTCCAAAGTATGCACTTGGAAACTTGAAGAAGGCAAGAATAAGCTCTAAATTGGTGAAAATCCTAAATTTTTGGCCTATTGGGACTCATTTTCCAATTTGGGTGAATCAGTCCCAGATCATGGTTTCTACATAGGAACATGTTTTTGGAAAAAGGGTATCTAAATCTACAAAATTTCTAAAAAACACCTGTAGTGGGACTCATTCACCACTTCTAGTGAATTAGTCTCATTCTTCTTTTTCGAGAATTTAAAGTTCAGATATGTGCTCCAATCTATATCCTTCTCTTTCAAACTGATTTCTAGATCCGAAACTGAGAAAATACCCGCAAAAAAAAGAAGACTTTCTTTGCTTATGGGGAGTTTAACTCTGTCAAACCCCTAGTTTGGTAATTAAACCTTGATGGAAATAATGAAACTTGAATGTAAATCTTAACATAAACTCTAGCCTTAAGTATTTCTAAGACTAGGAAATTGGAAATGCAATGCAACCCTATTCTAATGTGCAAGAATGAGACAATGAATGACTCACTTTGAGAGATCTCTAATCACCCAAATGAGCCTCAATAATGCTTGTACCTTCCTTAAGCTAAAAGTAGAGTAATAATTGAGGATGGAATCGCTTAGGAAACAAGTCATTAGGCTTGGCTTGATGGCTAGTTGCATCTCCGTAACCTAGAATCCATCATGATTCACCATAGACAACCATGATCAACCCTTGAAAATGCCAGATCTTGAATGAAAGTGATCTTAAATACCTGTAAAAACACTTTAATGCTGCTCCAAGACTTTAACTTTGCTTTCTTTTTAAAATTGAATGCTCTTGAGGAAGAATGCTTGAATATTCTTGAATGCTCATCTCTTGAAATTGCTCTTGAAAATGCTTGATTATGTGAAAAAATGACTTAGAAGCTTGATTATATGAATTAACACCTAATTTACCGTTATTCAAATCTCAAAAGCCAACATCAACAAAAATTTTGAATTAAAAAGGTGATTTTCCTTCTCAAACCCTAAAAAATCCCCAAAATGGGACTCATTCACCTAAGGTGGTGAATGGGTCCCACCAAGGGGACTAATCCACCTAAGGTGGTGAATGAGTCCCACCTTAGATCAAATTCGGTGTGGGTTTTCAGAATTTTTGATGTTTTAGATGATTTTGTTGAGTTTTTAGTTGAAATAAGCCTTGAGATCTAAAATAATCAGTCTTAGGGGCCTATTAGTGGTGATTTAAAGGGTAATTAATACAAGGGTTCCAAAATAGGTCCAAATTAAATGTGAAATTGCACCACTTTGAGGAGTGTACAATTATCTACATTACATTTATCCCCCACTTTAGTGACCATATGACTCTATGTGGATATGTAAGCTAAAGGATTCAAAAATAATCTTTGTTTCATAAAAGGTTATACATATAAGTTCATTCACAATATGGGAGAATGAAGCCCCCATTGTAGCTACCTACAAAACCACAATGTTAGGAACCACATCTTGCAACATAAATTTGTTAGTTTTCAGCAAATCCTCTTATCTAACTTCTTCTATAAATCACATTGGAGGGTAGATGTATGCCCCCCTTGATTTTGCTTGATTTACAGAGGTGGAATCAAGGTAGCAATCTAACCACATCAAATAACTCAGGTCATATCATAGGGTATTTCTATGTACCATACCGTATGATGATAGACAATTGATGAGTATGGCAGTAGAATCATGATTCCAATACAACAAATGGCATTGAAAAATAGAGCCCTCTAGCTATGATTATGTTAATTTGAATGAAAGGCCCTTTTTAACTCTAATATATAAAAAACCCTAATCTTAACTTATATAAGAGTAAAAAGTGAAGTAATTTCTAACTATTTTTTAATTTACATTTTTGTAGCTTGAGTTTGGTGAAGAGTGATTGAAGATGTCGAGTTGATGAGATTACATGCTTGCATCACTAGAAGTCCTACGAGATCACATAGCCCACGATGAGCACCATTATCAGGTGACTTGATTTTTCTACCTTAGTGTTATCCTTACACATTTATTTTATGTTTTGTATGTATTTCTAGGTTAATTTAGGGCATTGGAAAAAAAGTTCACAAAGCATCCCTTTTTTCTCAAAGTGTCCCCTTTTTTCGCAAAGTTTCCCCTTTTGTTGCGAAGTGTCCCCTTTTGTCACAAAGTATTTCTTTTTTGTTGAAAATTTTCTTGTTTCTTTGTGAAGTGTCCCAAAAGGGGTCTAAAGTGTCTTGGACCCTTAGAAAAGTACACTAGAATAAATTTAGTACACTTTTCTAGTTGTTGATGTATAGATTCAAGATTGTAGAATGCTTATAGGACTTATTTTTACTTTTTTGTTCAATTCATCCCCATTTGTGGCAATGTCTAAGTGTCTGACATATTAGTCACTTGCGAGACCTAGCCCCCACACTTTCAGCAAAGGACACATACATTATAGACTACATGATTTTACTAGGTGTACCTCATGCCTGCATGAGGTACGATGATGCTATGTTGATGGCACTAGTAGAGCGGTGGAATGCAAACACATGCACATTTCATCTTCTCCCAGGTGAGATGACCACTACATTAGAGGAAATCCATCGCATACTCAAAGTTCCAATGTTGGATGAGAGGGTACATTTCCTAATGAATCAGTCATTTCGAGAGATAAAATGTGATATGTAGTATTTCCTTGAGGGTCCAATTCATGATAGTATGGCGAGGCCACAGATCGATCTAGCTATGTTAAACAAGCATAGGAAAACTAAGAGGGGGGTGAATCAATTGTCAGAGAAATTCAAACTTAAAACTTGAACAGTTATTAGTTCCACAACCACACTATTTTGTTATTAAGTATGAACATGAAACACAAATAACATAAAGTAAAATCAACTCAATGAACACCATATTTTTGTGTGGAAAACCCAATGAGGGAAAAATCGATTACAAAGGCTAACTGACTAGAAGAGGACTCATTGTCCAAATATAAAGGCTCACTACCTATAGAAAGGACTCACTATCCAATAGGGCGGCTCACTACCTACTAATACAAAGAGAAAAAAAGACACACCATAGAAATTAAAGCACATTCGCAGCCTTGATCAGAAGATTGCAGAAACCTTTAGCTCACTACCTTTAGGAATCTAACACAATGAAGTATTGTTGCCTCACAGGCTTGCCAACAAGAAGATAGCAGGTGGATGACACAACATGCTTCATTATGCATGGGAACACATCTCAAGTTCTTTTAATACATCTGTAGTAAGTGCAACAATATTCAAACACGAAACTACTTCCATCAGTCCATCCAGATTGTTCAAAAACATACAACAATTCTAAAGCATGACTTCCAGATCACCAAACCTCACACATATTATCCAAATCCAAGAAAACACCACTATGGGACTCATTCCAAATCCACAATCTGTGAAGTAGAATAGTGGAGGACTGCGGAGCAGAAACATTTCTCCTAGTCATAGAAAGACCAACTCTGCCAAAATAGTTCACACATCGATGACCATAACTTTCACATCCCATCGAATCAAAAGCTACAAATCAAGAGATATCACCACTATATCACCATTAGAAAACCTTCATATCTGTACAAGCATAGGATCAACACAGGAGGAATCTAGAGCACATACTGGAGCACATTCTTAACTCTAACTTCTTTCTTTATTAATTTTCTCAAAAGAGCTTGGAAACTCACAAATTCAACACATCTACAACATCATAAAGATAGCTCCATGTACTCACAACATCTCAACTATACATGTACAATTTGCAACATAATGAACTATGTTGACATCAATGACAACATTAATGACAACACCACCAAACTCGCTCATACTTGCAACAATCTCCCCCTTTGTCATTGATGGAAACACATGATGTGAAAAACCATCAAAGAAAACATCATACACAATGTTCGAGGAGAACACCTTTTCTTCATCTAATACTATTTTTCACATGACTTTCTTTCCCCCTTTTACATCAATGGAAAAGATCAAACACTCTAATCAATCCCCCTTGTAAGTGCACCCATTCTACTCATATTGCAACAAGGAAAACCTTTGCTACTCCCCCTGCAAAGTAGACCCATTCATCAATCCAGATAAATGAAGAATCTATGAATTCACTAGACTAATTCACCTTCATGTGCACCTAGTTCGAAGGGAAAATAACCCCCAACCTCTCCCTAATATACTCAAAAGTATCCTTCGAAAGAGCCTTAGAAAATATATCTATAATTTGTTCCTTTGCTATCACATACTCCAATCTGACTTCGTTCTCCAACACTTTTTCTCTCAGGAAATGATATCTGATAGATATGTGTTTTGTTCTTGAATGCATAACTAAATTATTTGAAATTTTTATAGCAATTGTGTTTTCACATAAAATAGGAATAGGCTCATCACATATCACTCCAATTTCTTTCAAATTTTGCTTCATCCACAAAACCTGTGTGCAACAAGATGTTGTAACAATATATTATGCTTTTTTAGTGGATAAAGAAATTTATTCTTGCTTCTTACTCAACCATGAAACCAATCGTCCGCCAAGAAAGAAAGTACCAAACCTATCCAGAGACCGATTCTTCTCTCTAAGAAAAGAAACCCATGTCATTTGAGAATAATCATCAATAAGGACCATGAAATACCTATCACAATTCAGGCTTTTTGTTCTACTTAGTCAAAAAAGTTCAATATGAATTAATTCCAGCATTCCAGTGGTAGACTGCTCTTTTCCCTTAAAACTGCATCTTGTTTGTTTCCCTAACTGATAACTTCTGCAAATAGTATTAGTAGGCTTTGTGATTCTAGGAAGACCTCAGACAACATCTCTTGAACTAATTCTAACCAGATTATCAAATTTAACATGTCACATTCTCTAGTGCCATAACCAAATTTCATTGACTTGTGATACAAGGCATTGACCATCAACTTCCTTCAGTTGATAGATGTTTCCATGAGTTCTTTTTCTAGAAAAAACCATATCTTTGGATCCTTTTATGATTTCATAGGTATTATTCTAAAACACAAGTTTAAAACTATTACTACACATTTTTCCAACACTCAAAAGGTTATGCTTCAATCCCTTTACATAATATACATCATCCATATTGTATACTCCATCAAAACTAATTGTACCTTTTCCATAAATCCTAGCTCCTGAATCATCACCAAACATGACTAAACCACCATCATACTTCAAGCTTACTAAACCTACTCTTATCGTTGGTCATGTGATTAGAACATCCACTATCAATCACCCAGTAGTCTTCATCCTATTTAGCATGACAGGAGGTGACCACAGTACCTTTCATCCCTTTTTTCTTATCTTCCAAAACATTCTTTCTTGAACATTTTCCAGGATTAGCAAACATAGATATATTTCCCAAAGCTAAAAACAAGCATTCGCTATCATCAATCTCATTTTTAGATTCATCATCAGAAATTCCATCTTGTTCTTTAACATAATACAACTTCTTGTATTTCTTATCCTTTCTATCCTTATCCTTATAATCCTTTTTCTTCTTATGTACAACTCTATTCAAAAATCTTGAAACATAATGACCAATATTACCACAACTGAAAATTTTAAAGGGAAACATACCTTTATACTTTCTGGTGAAGTTTGCTTCCAACTCATCATAACCATCAGTATCTGGTTCATCTTCAATCTTCATTGCCTTAAATGTCATTTATGTCTTATCCTTTTTCTTGAACTTCCTCATCTCAAATGTTTTCAAGGTGCCAAATATTTTTTCTAAAGTGTACTTCTTAGGATCACACATTTCTTCAACAACTGAGATCTTATCACTGTAGCAATCTAGTAGGGTGATCAGGATCTACTCAATTATATCTTCATCTGTCAATTTTCCCCCTTGATTCCTAACTTCACTTGCTATCAGTTCAACCCTCTAAAAAAAACTTGTAAAATCTTCACCTTCTTCCATTTTCAAATTTACAAATATGTGCTTTTCCGCTAGCTTCTTTGTTAATTTCACTCTTTCATTTCCTTCATACATATCTTCCAACTTCTTCCAGGAATCATATGTAGTATCGAAAGAAAGAACCTTAGTTGACTCAATTTTAGTTAAACCACTGAAAATAACATACCTCACCTTCTCATTTTCCTCATAAGAAAAATTCTCATATGCAGTAGTAAGACCACAAGTTAGGTATGTATACTTTGTCTCAATAGCTTTACATGTCTTGAAACCAAGAGAGATAATATATCCTCTCATTTCTTCCTTCTAGTTTCTATAATAAGATCCATCAAACTTAGGGATCACCAACTTATGCGCCATTGGATCTTCCTTACAAAGTTAAGCTCTACACCAAGGAACTAAATCTTTGATACCAATTGTTAAACAGGCGCAAGACAACTTAGAGGGGAGGAATCATTTGTCACAAAAATTCAACCTTAAAACTTCAACAATTATCAATTCCACAACCACACTATTCTATTATTAAGTATGAACATGAAACATAAATAACAAAAAGTAAAATCAAGAGAATGAACACCATATTTTTACATGGAAAAAAAAAAAGGGAAAACCAATGGTGAGGATTAACTCACAATATAAAGAGATAGAAAAACTAATTACAAAGGCTCACTACCAAGGGATCACTGCCCAAAAGAGGACTCACTATCCAAATACAAAGGCTCACTATGTACATAAAGGACTCATTGTCCAATAGGGAGGCTCACTACCTACTAATACAAAAGAGAACAAAAGATCCACCACAAAAATTAAAGCACATTCAAATCCTTGATCAAAAGATTGTATAAACCTTCAGCTCACTGCCTTTAGGAATCTGACACAATGAAGTATTGCTGCCTCAACTCACTCTCATACACACATTCAAACACTTATTCTCTTATGATTTGTGGCTTAAGTTGTCACTTTGCATTTTCCTTCAATTCTTGGAAATTTGACTTGCATTGTATACCATCTGGAACCTTAGAAACTTTCTCCAAGGTTAGCCACATACGCTTCATTTCAAAATTCAAATTAGGTGGGAAATTCAACATTCCTGCGGTGGAAAGGAATGAGAGTGGACCACTAAAACATTTATCCAGGATAAAAAAATAATATCTCATATCTACCACATGCTTAATTAAATTTTATTCTTCGAATGAAGTGTAAACACCAGGTCGGCCAAACTTGATGAGAACACAAAAGATCATTGATGTACACGCTTCCCAACAAGAAGATAGAACACAAATGACATAACATGCTTCATTATGCATGAGTACACATCTCAACTTCCTTTAGATACATCCACAGTAAGTGCAAAAATCTTCAAACACCAAACTACTTCCATCAGTCCATCCAAACTGTGCAAACACATACAAAAATTCTGAAGCATGACTTCCGGATCACCATTTGAACCTCACACATATTTTCTAGAACCAAGAAAAAACCACTATGAGACTCATTCCAAATCCACAAGTTGTGAAGTAGAACATCAGAGGACTGCGGAGCAAAAACATTTCTCCTAGTCATAGAAAGATCAACTCTGCTAGAATAGTTCACACACCGATGAACATAACTTTCACATCCCATTGAATCAAAAGCTATAACTTAGGAGATATCACAACTAGATCACCATTAGCAAACCTTTAGATCTATACAAGCATAGGATCAACATAGGAGAAACATGAAGCACATACTGGAGCACATACCGAAGCACAATCTTAGCTATGACTTATTTCTTTATTAATTTTCTCAAAAGAACTTGGAAACTCACAAATTCAACACATCTACAACATCATACAGATAGCTCCATGTACTCACAACATCTCAACTATAGAAGTACAATTTGTAACATACTGAACTGAGTTGACATCAATGACAACATTAATGACAACACCACCAAACTTGCTCATACTTGCAACAAGCTATGCTACTATATTCATTGGCCAGATTTTTTGCATGGATTATGATGTTCACTATAGCACTAGTTCTCATCCTTGACGAACGAAGAGCACACTTGGAGGGTGGACTAGTACATATGATTTGGGGGATGACAGATTACAAGACCGTGTATGCCTGGGGGCATAGCATCCTAGCACACCTATATTATGATCTTGCGAGATTTTTATTTCATGAGATCAATAGTATGGTAAAATATATGCTCGTGAAGGTGTGGTGCCTAGAGCATATCACGTGCATCAGACCGACATGATTTCTATGTGCATTAGCCCTAGGGTATCCTTAGGCATTCAACTATCCACTGTAGTAGCTATGGTAGTATGGTGACTTACATTTTTTGGCGAATTTGATTCATTCAACTAGATGAGGAGGTGTCATAACCCAAATTTTATTGCATATTTATTATAATATGGTAAATTGAATTATTGAAGAAATTCAATAAATATTAAATGGAAAATTTTAGAATTTTTGAAAATGGAAGGAAAGAAATTGACTAATGTTGACTTTGCAAAATTATTTTATATGTTACCAAGAATTGAATATTATTGATCAATTTGCAAGTGAAAGTGTGTGTAGTTGTAGGGTGACAGGTTGACAGGTTGAAGGACGAGAACATGGCTGAAGTAGGATTGTTTAGCCAGATTGAAAGGTAAGCCCATTGGAACCTGGATGCACACACCACAAATGACATGATGATTTGTATATGAACTACTTTGCATATGGGTATGTGTAGGATCATCATGGAAAAAATAGGCCCTTAAGTGGCAAAATAATTAGAAAAATAAGAGTTAGGCAACTTGATGTAAAAATTTGAATAAGTTATCAATATTATTTCAAAAATATGTAAGAATAGAATCTGTAGCAAATTGAATTTAGTTTCTAAACTACTAGGTTTGTTTTAAAAAAAAAAAATCTATTTGGTGAAAATTTGAAATTTCAATGCAGTAGTACTTAAATTTTAGGGAAAAATAAGAAGTAGGTGTCTGTCCGACTACCTAACCACAATAAAATGATAATAATTTTTTATAATATTTTAGATATAAGTAGATGACTCATGTCTTCATGTGCTACATATTTTTTGTAATTTTTTAGTAAATAATTAATTATGAATTTTTATTACAACTTTTAAAAATATAAAAACTCGTGTGTCTGACCACCTTAACTTGGTCAAAAATTCATGAAATTCAATTTTTCTTTTTTTAATCCTATAGTATGCGAAGCATCTAATGTGACACATATTTTGGATTCAAAAATGTGATACCGTTTGAAAGCTATAGATGTTTTTCAATCAGTCTATCAATCAAGACTTTAGTCATAATTTGAATAGAAAATGAATAATAATTACTTATTAAATTCAAAGTAAAGCATAATTTATATTGGTGGGAATTTGAAAATATCCTTTAAAAACCCTTTTTGTTTCATCAAATTTGGGTTAAAAAAAGTCGTCAGCCACATATCCATCATATTGCCACTTTTTGGCCCATCATGATCCTACATATGCCCATATATGGAAGAATGTAAATCCATGACTTGAATGTTTCAGTTAATGAAATTGAATGGCTTGTAGATTAAATTATCTACTCAAACTCTGTGTTTTGAAGAAAAATGAAAGTATTGAAAATAAATTCTTTTAGTTTACATATATGGAAGCTAAAAATGAGATTTAAAAGTTCCTTTCTCAATTCAAATGATAGCATAATGGATCTTATAATCCATTCCAAAAAAAACAACTTATACATGAATTTATATATAACTAGTAGTTGTGTGTAGTGAGATGTAACGATGAGTTGATAGGCGGAGGATAAGTCCTTTCTGACTGGGACCCAGATGCTGGAAGGGTTAAAAACTAGGGAGACTGACGAAAATTCTGACCAAAGTGCACACAATAAGCCTATCAACTAATTATCTTTTGTATTTTACAAAGTATATATTATCTTTTGTATTATATTTAAATGTTTGTTTAATTTGTAAAAGCTACATCAGTACTACCGTGGTGGTAAGTGGATATATATCATTCACATTTTTATTCTAAAATTCCAAGCAAAAATAACCAGATAACTTGTTTTGTGCCACCAATTATATTTTGTAGCTACTTGGAATTTGTCAAAAATGTGTCTTGCTAGGAATTTATGATCACTATGAAAGAAGCATTACCAAGCATGCAAAAAAGGTTTCATCATTTTTAGTTACTCACCAGCAACCTCCATTTTCAATCGTATCAGCAAAGTTAAAAGATATTTCCCTTCTGCCACCTACATACCCATATCCCCATAATTGTATTCCATAAGTAAATATACTATATCAGGATTTATTTTCATAAGAATCCATATTTGGGCCATACCCAAACGTGTAGGGGAGAGGACCTAGTAATTGAGCATGTTTCAATAGTTGTGAGGGTACTAAAAAACTTATGATCTTTCTAAAATAAAATCAAAAAGCTTAAAAGGTAGTCACTTGCCAGTTTGAGTTAAAGGCGTTCAAATGTGGTACAAAAGTATGAAATCTTTATCACATAGTGGATTTATAGGTTGTTTATACAACTTGATTTGTTTACAAACCCATAAGGTTGAAGCTTAGTTAGTGAAAGAGCTTATTTACATAGCCATATCACTGGTTCACATATCACAAACAACCAAATCGATTCCTTTTGTAATATGAAGCTTCAAAATAGCCTCAACATTCGTCATTTTCTATAAAAATTGTGCAATATAGAGATCTAATTTCTATTCAAGAATTTTTATACAAATATATCTAACTCTAGATAAAAATTGATTTGTGCAAATATGGGTAGAACTAATTGTAGACACCGAAATCTGGTTTTAAGCCTGCGACATATATATTCTTCGTAATTTGTATTCCCCATGGTCATGATTAAATAATGTTAATTATTTAATTATTCACTTTAATTTTAATTCTTCTATTGATTAAATAATCTTAATTATTTAATTAATTCATCTTAACATTAGTTCTTTTATTGATTAAATAATCTTAATTATTTAATTAATTCATTTTCTGTTAATTCTTCTATTAATTAAATAATCTTAATTATTTAATTAATTCACACTTTACTTTATTCTATCTGATTAATTAAATAAATATTTTTTATTTAATTATGTTACTAATTAACCTTATTCTTCTTGTTAAATTAAATAAATCATTATTTAATTTACTCTTTATCATATTTCAACTATAATTAAATAAATTATTTATTTAATTATTCATTTAAATCCCTTCATCACTTAAGTAAATAAATCTTATTTATTTAATTATTCTTCGAATATCGAGTCTTGAATTAAATGAATTATTTAATTCATGAATTCTATTTTAACACATTCCTCTATATTTAGATAATTGTGTGAGTTATCTAAGTATCACTTTTACTCAACTCAAGGATCTATTTTAATCACTTAGTTAACTCTTGGTGTAATGTCTAAGTGGCTTTCTCGAGTAATCTCTTCGTCAAATCATTCAATCATCTAGTTCTAACTCATTTGCGTGTACATGCGGATTAATTAAATATTCTTAGTTAATTAATTAAATCTTGTGCATGCATTCGAACAAGAGTTGCTTTAATCAATCTTTATCTTTGTCATGCAAAGATATTTCTTCTGTTTTCGAATACCAAACTGAAGATTAAATCATTTATTTAATCTTTAATTCTATTTCTAGTTTGTATCACTCATGTCACCTCTGACAGTTATCAGAATGCATGTTTAATCTGTCGATCTCAACCGTCCGTTGATATTTCGATCTTGACCTATCATTTGAATAATCAATTTTCTATAAATTGATTTGTCATTCTTCATTCCAATCTCTCGCGAAATCTTATGACTTTTGAGAGCACTCAATCTTGAATCTTTGATATTTTGCTAATCACTATCTTAGGCTATAATTATAGGAATTATGAGAAATTTGAGGGCAATTATACTACATAAGCAAAATGGAGAAGGGAAATCGAGATGAATCATGGAAATACGTTTGAAATTGGTGAGATTGTTTCATTTTTAATTATGTTTTATTTTCCTTTGTTCTTTGTTGCTTAACAAATAGGTTTGCATCTTAGATTTAGTGTTGCATGTTTGCTTCTAATCTCTTGTTTTCTATTGTGCACATTCTATGGCGTTACATTTGGTGAACCCGATGTGAAGATACCATCTTCGCGGATCCATAGATCTTTTATTTTTGGCTTTTGCAGGTTTTTTGTATGGAATGACACATATGAAGTTTCTTGAACCGCAATTGATTTCACGAATCGCATCTAACAGAGGAAATGACACATCTGTATTTTCTTGAGCCGCAATTGAAGAAGAAACAATGCATCTGACTGGTAATACAGCGACACAATTGACTGGTAAAATTTTTATTTCTATTTTCAAAAATCTAAAATTTTCAATTGATTTGTGTGTTACTAATATCTTATCTCCAGCGTGTGGCCTTTTGGGAGTTAACAAGCTTTTGCAGGACAATTGACGAAGACAATATTGAAAACTACTAACGAGTTTTTCTGCAGGGCGCTTGTCGAAGACCTTAGTTAATTTTGAAACAGATTGTTTGGTAGCATAGCAAATCTTTCCTTTGGTTAAAATTAACAAGTGTCTACTATGTTTGGTGCAAAAGCACAAGTCTGGTTACCCTTACGACTTGGTATATCGAAGTATCCTCTCCCCTTGCGCATCCGTGCGATCCTGGGTGTAAGAGAAATGGTTACCAACTCTAGAACTTGGGCCTGTTCTGGTGGGAAAAAAGTACTCACCCCAAGACGACTCAGACCGGTAGCACCCTGAACCTGAGGGACTTCCAACCGGTATATAAAAGTGGGTTCTTGGGGAAACCCCAAGAATCACTAGTGTGGTTCCGACAAGATGGATCTGAAAGGGGACTTGCGTCGTATGGATCACACCCCACGAACGAAATGCCATACTAAATACCTTATGTTTTAGAGACCAACCTATTTGTGGCCGTTGCTTGGTATAGTGCAAGGTACAGTATCATGCTCGAAGATTACTCACTATTGATCCCCTTGAGTAGAGATAGCAGTTCTTGGGAGGTCATTGCCCAAAAAATTTGAAATTGGTGTGCTCGAAAGACATTAATGAGCCGTGGAGGGGAGCCAATGCCACCAAATTTCTAAGCTATCTACTCTCGAGAAGGAAAGGTGTTCATCACCAATCTGGGGTATTTCGGTGGGCTATACCAAGTATACAAACCCTAGGCCTTTGGCCTATTAGGATGTGCTTGTCTGTTCTCAACTTAAACATTCTTTGAGTCCAAAATTGAAACTGAAAACACTTTGTCTTATGATTGTCTTTGATTGTCAGAATTTGATCACGAAAAATGGAGTCAGTTTAAATTTCATCATTGAAAATTCACAGAGAGTCGCAACTGTTCACCAAAAACTCGCAACTGTCATTTCAAGTCGTATCTGTTAAATCTTGAGTTGCATCTATTAAAATTTGAGTCACAACTATTATTTCAAGTTGCATCTATTAAATCTTGAGTCGCATCTATCTAGTTTAGAGTCACATCTGCCAGTTAGCTCGCAATTGCTTTGGAAAAACCACATGTGTTATATTCTGAGTTGCAACTGTAAGTACGAGTCACATCTGTCAGGGTCAAATTGAACTTTACCAGAGAAACGTAATTGATTACTAGAGAAATGCATCTGATAAAATTGATCGCATATATTAGATCCTGAAATGCATCTGTCTGATTATCAGAAAACCATAATTCATAGTCATTGTCCAGTCACCACGATTATACTAGTTTCAGTTGTCTTTACACAAACAGTCCTTGAACAGAAACCTGAAATGATTTGCTCAATTTTGCATTCTTTAGGTTCATTTGGTCATTACCATAGTTGTCTTAGTTCAGAGTTTAGTTGCACCTTGGGATACATATTACCTTGCATTAGACTTCTAGAAAGGTCACTTTTACAAACTTTAGGAGTAGTTCACCATCTATACTCTAGAATAATCATAGTGTCAACAAAATTTGTCATTGAACCTAGTCTTATCATGTTATACTTTTTCCTACAGAGAGTCCTCCTAGATCATCAGTCTAGTTAGGAAACTCAACTTGTCTTTGATCCTCATCCTACATTGGTTCCTTGACTTAACTAAATTGACACCTTGGTTTGACTTTAGGCAGTTGGTTCCTTCGTCTTGGGTTTATAGTATTGATCACTTTAGGGTCTTGCTTAGACTTGGCATCTTTAGAGTCTAGAATAGTGTCGTCCTAGGACATCCCTTATTTTGCATACGAAAATCCAAAAAACATAGACTAGGGTCATACTGTTTATAGATATAGTCTTGCATTTCCCACATATTGAGCTTGTCTTACATGGTTGAAACTAGGTCTAAGAGAAGAGAGAGAGAAAACATGTCAAACCCAAACGAATTCATCAATCCATTTTCTTTGAGACCTCATAAGACTCTATTAGACAAATTCACCACTAAAAACACTCAAGGACATATTGCAGTTGAGGACATAGAGGCTGCTGCACAGGACCCTGAATTTGCCTCTTTTGTAGATGAGTACCTAGCAAATGATCGACAACGATATTTAGCCAAATTGCTAGTTGAAGGCACTACCTTACCTCTAGGATTTGACATTAGCACCTTACAAAGTCAACCTACACAAGGGACAAACACAACGACTGCTAGTACTACTATACCTCAGGTAAGCACAACTATGCCATCTAGCACATCTACATAGAGTACAACAGTCCATACTTCCCCATTTGGTATGTCTGGCATGACATCGGGATTTAATTTCACTGTAGGGGCATCATCATCCACTCCCTTTGGTCCTTTTGTTGGGAGTAAAAGACCTAAAACGTCAGCCCTTACATCTTATGTCAGTGTCACAAGTGCACAATCAACAACTGTACCTACTGCTAGTATCACGAGTACTTTACCACAGTCGATGGCCATACCTAGTGCTCAAATCACTAGTACTATACCAAGGATTACACAAACAGGAGGCATTCCCTCCTTCTAATATGGCAATCAACATCCACTCTCGCAGACTAGCAGTCCGAATCCACTTACATCGATCCTGAATCAGAGTCCTTTTTCACAGATTGGTAGTCAGAATCCCTCCACATAGATTCCAAGTCAAAATCAATTCACATCGATTCCGAATCAGAATCCCTTTTCACAGATTGGTAGTTAGAATCTGTCCACATAGATTCCAAGTCAAAACCAATTCACATCAATTCCGAATCAGAATCCCTTTTCATAGATTGGTAGTCAGAATCTGTCCACACAAATTCCAAGTCAAAACCAATTCACATCGATTCTGAATCAGAATCCCTTTTCACAGATTGGTAGTCAGAATCCGTCCACACAGATTCCAAGTCAAAACCAATTCACACCGACTCTAAACCAGAATTCTTTTTCACAGAGTGGTACTCAAAATCCATTTACACAGAATCCAGGTCAACATCAATTTATGTAGATACTAGACCAGAACACATTTACCAACATTCTGAATCCAAATCCACCTTCGATACCAACATTCAATCGAAACCCATCACGAGACTTTGGATTTCAAAACACATACACAGATCCACATAATCCTCCTAGCACATCTTTGACCCAAGTTGATGTCCTACAAAAACAAATGCACGCATTACAAACACAAATGGATAACATGTCGGTGTCAACTAGGAAATCATTTTCAACAAAGGACATATGCCCATTCCCCTTTGATAGATCATTGTACATGACACCTTTCCCTCATAGATATGTCATACTGAATCTTCCTAAGTACAATTGCAAACAAAATCCAATCGAACATATCAGGGATTTTCTACCATATGCATAGATGTCTCTTATGACCCCGCATATCTTATGAGGCTATTTCCAAGAAGTCTTGTAGGAATTGGACTAGAATGGTTTTCGGGTCTAGATTCTGGCATTAGATCTTGGGGTGAACTAGTTGAGAAATTTGTGGAGCAATTCTCCTTCAACATTGACCACGAGATAAATATAGCAACCTTGTGCCACACAATGCAAGACGAAGGGGAAACATTCATTGCTTTCTTCCAGAGATGGAGAACTATTGCTAGTAGGTGCCCTGTTGAAATACCCAAAAAACAAAAGGTTACAATGTTTCAAGAAAACCTTCATCCAAAACTCAGGAGTAACTTAAGGGTACATTGTTGTACATATTTTTTGGAACTAGTGGAAAAAGGGGTGATAATAGAGAAGGATCTCATTGAAAAGGGTGAACTCAAGACAACAACGTCCAATTGAAACCCGATCGTACAAAACACTCCCACGGATAGAAATGGATTTTGGTCTTGCAACAAAAATGTCACAAATGACGGGGTGGTTGATGCTAAAACACTACAAGTAGGACCCCTCCTCACATTACAAGGACCTCATAACTTTGCTAACACGCTTAATGCTGTTAATCAACCTCCTAACATGGCCCAAAATACTCAAATTCCACAACAAAGGAGATTCCAAAAGCGTGAATTCACTCCCTTAGGGGAACCAATTGAGTCGGTCTTCAAACAACTATTACAACATAACCTCATACAGCTGCAAGAACCAAGACAATACGATCCAGGATAGTTTAAACCAGCTTGGTGGGATGACAATGCCTTTTGTGATTATCATAGGACTAAGGGACATAATCTACAAAACTGTCGACAACTGAAGAATATCATACATGATCTTGTCGAAAGGAGAATTATTGAAGTTAGTGGGCAAAAAAAAAAGTCATTGAACACTGATCATCAAGTCTTTTCTAACCCACTACATGACCATGGGAAAGGAACTTCCCCCAGCTCGAGTACTAAGACCAATATGTCAGCCAACTATGCGAGTATCAAACATGATTATGATAGTGGTAAAATCATTCATTGCCTTCATGCCGCTGATGAAAACATCAATACCATTACTATCAATGCTAATCCTGAGTGTGCGGTCAATACCCATCGTACTAAGTTCACTATCCAGGGCCCTCAATCGTAGCAAACACCACAATCTTCCAAGTTACAAAATAACTTACTTGACCAGTTGGGGAAGACCCCAGCCCAAATTTCAATCTTGGAATTGTTGCATATTTCCCCTGAGCATCGATCTATCCTTGATAAGGCTTTACAGAACACCACGGTCCCTAATGACCTTGATGTCAATTGTTTCCAGGAAATGGTGGGCTACTTGACCAATAATCACCATGACATGTTTTCTGAACAAGACTATACAACAGAAAAGATGAACCACAACGACCCTTTACATCTAGAAGTCCTTGTTGATGACACCAAAGTTAGACGAGTTTTGGTAGACGGAGGAGAAGGGTTAAATCTATGCACTTTAAAACTAATTAAGGCATTAGGTATTTCAGAAGCATGCATAGATACCACCAAGAGTATTGTCATTAAGGCTTATGATGATGAAGAACGAAAATCAAAGGGGGTTGTAACACTTCCTATCAAAATTGGTCCTGTGGTGATGGAGACAAAGTTCCAGGTTTTGGATCTCATTCTCCCTTATAACCTTCTGCTAGGTAGACCATGGATTCATGCCATGAAGGTGGTCTCTTCCACGTATCATCAGTGTCTTAAATTCCCTTACAATGGCACCGAAATAACCATAGATGGTGATCCCGATCCTTTCCAGTATTGCACCAATCTAAAGGAGATCCCTCAATGCCAAGTGCCAGTAAACCATGAGGCCTCATCGTCCAATCCATATTCTTATGTTGATCCATCCATACTCACTCGAACATCTGTTCTACCCTCAATTCCTGTCACTCCTAGGGTTGAGATCCAAGACAAGGGTTGTGGAGAGTATTACATGAAGAATTCTTATTGTGTTAGCCATTTGGTTCCCCCTAAGTCATATGGTTTACCTACAATAGGTCGGGGATAGTCTATGATCACTATACATGTTCCCCCCACAACAAATTTCACCAAATGGGGTGAATTAAGCAAAGAGGCTGTCGATGCAGAAGATGTCACTTCCTGGCTGTATAGGGAAGATGATAAGAAACCACTCTTACTGGCTCATATTCCTACAAATCTATATGGAAAGGGTTTCAAAATTATGCAAAGCAAAGGATATGATGGACATAGTGGTTTAGGCTTAAACCAAGATGACAGAATTGAACCAATATTTTTTTCTCAGTGGCCAAAAGGAGTAGGGCTAGGGTTTCAACCGATTCATATTAGCGTTGCTAGTACTCCATTACCCTTACTTGAGGAAGTACGTGCTTCAAAAGATATTAAGACATCTCACGAACCAGTGGACCAATATCATTGTAACTCCCCTGACTCTAATGATTATGAGTGGGAATCGCTATCCTCTACTTCTTCCATGGACCTTGACAAGTTATTTGGAGAACTTGACTTGATGTTAAGTTCCTCACCCAATCCCTCAAATTCCTATCCACCAAAGAAAATGACAAAAGAGGAATGGTTTAAACACTACTATTGGGAATCACTTGATCCCACCTCTTGGCAACCTGAGCCACCTGTTTTCGATAGTCAAACCTTGGCATTAGGCCCACCTATTCATCCACCTAGACCCAAACCTAAGAGCAAAGAGGACCTGGTACAAGATTTTTGTAACCACATGAATAATTCAATCTTTACCTTGACCCCATTAGACTTTGATAACTCCGACGATGATATGCCCTTAGTTTATCCCCATCTCATTGATTGGGATCAACAAGACGCACCCGTCTTAGACACTTTTGAGAACGACAAAGCAATTGTTGAGTTCCTGGGACTACAAGAAGGCATACCTAACGGGGATCATAAGGATGGTTTTACCATTGAATTGGACAACAAAGCATATTTTGGGGAATATGTTCAACCCTCCAGTCGCAAAAATGAGAAAAAGAGTAAACAAAATAAAAAAGATGAGTCTCTAGGTGAAAACCAAAAGGCACCTTTAGACAATGAAAAAGTAAAAAGAAAGGACGCATCCGAAGGTGAAAACCTCTCTGAGGCACCTCAGGATGGAGGTTTGAACATTCTTCCCATTGCACAGGAAAAGTCACCCATGCTCATTGAAGAATCAGTAGAAGTAAACATAGGCACAAAAGAGAATCCTCGACTGGTTTATTTGGCAGTGTCATTGACAACAGAAGAGAAATCAGAGTTCCACGACTTCTTTGCATAGAGACAGATAAATTTTGCTTGGTCATATGCGGACATGCCAGGGTTGGACCCTGAACTTGTTCTACATCACTTGCCTTTACAACCAGGTGGCAAACCAGTAAAACAGAAGTTGAGAAAAATGCATCCACAAATTGCATTATTAGTCAAGGCAGAACTCAAGAAACTGTTAGACATTGGTTTCATCAGACCTATTGACTATGCCGATTGGATCTCCAATCTTGTACCAGTCACTAAACCAACTGGGGGCATCCACATCTACACTAATTTTAGAGATATCAACAAAGGTTGTCCTAAGGATGACTTCCCTTTGCCTAACATAGACATGATAGTTGACTTGACAGCAGGATATGAGATGTTGTCCCTTATGGATGGATTTTCAGGATATAACCAGATCATAATTGCAACTGAAGACTAACCTAAGACAACTTTCACTTGTCCTTGGGGAACGTATTGTTGGAATGTTATGCCCTTTAGACTCAAGAATGAAGGAGCACCCTTTCAGCGTGCCATGACTACTATCTTTCATGTTCTAGTAGACACTTGTATGGAGGATTATGTCGATGACCTTATTGTAAAATCCAAGACAAGGGCAGAACATCTACAAGTTTTAGACAAGATATTTCAGAGGCTGGAAACGTATAAAGTGAGACTCAATCCAAAGAAATGTGTGTTTGGAGTCAAGTTAGGAAAGCTATTAGGTTATATCATTTCTAAACGAAGTATTGAGGTGGATCCGACTAAGGTAAAAGAAATCATGGACATGCCTCCACCCACTAATCTTAGTCAACTAAGGACACTACAGGGAAGGTTGCAATCTATCAGAAGATTTGTAGTGCAGCTAGCAGACAAGACACATCCTTTTCAACATCTACTTAAGAAAGGCATACCCTTTGCATCGACAGCTAGGTGTGGAGAGGCTTTTCAACTAATTAAAGAATATTTACTCACACCACCTATCTTAATGCCACCTGTTGAAGGAAGACCACTGATTCTTTATATTACGGCAACCCATTCATCACTTGGAGCATTGCTTGCACAGAATGACGATGAAGGTCATGAAAGGGCAGTCTATTATATCAGTTGGACTTTGGTAGGTTATGAGCTCAACTATAGTAACATTGAACATGCCTGTCTTGCAGTAGTATTTGCTACCCAAAAACTAAGGCACTACATGCTAAACCATCAAACAATGTTGATTGCTAAAATAGACCCTCTGAAATATCTTCTCAGCAAGGTAGCATTAATAGGGAAATTGGCCAAATGGGTTATGATACTTAGTGAGTATGATATCCAGTATGTAGAAATAAAAGCTATTAAAGGACAGGTCATTGCTGATCAGTTAGCTGACGCACCCATACAGGAAGATCACCCATTAGTTGCAGACTTTCCCGATGAGTTCATATTCACATTTGACACAAACATAACATGGAAACTGTACTTTGATGGCTCACATACAAATCATGGTTCAGGGGCTGGTATACTGTTTATCACACCACAGGGTGATTCCATCCCTAAGTCATTCAGGATTGCATTCCCATGCACTCACAACATGGTAGAATATGAAGCTCTAGTCACAGGGTTACACATGACAGTCAAGTGGAAAATTAAGAGCCTACAAGTATATGGTGATTCCCAACTAGTAATTAGACAGGTAAATGATGATTATGAGACTAAGGATGAGAAGCTTGCTCCATACAAGCGCATGGCTGATAGCTTTAAAGAGTACTTTGACAAAGTCAAATTTCATCAAATACCTCATGTTTTAAACAGGGCATCAGATGCTATGGCTACTATTGCATCACTTCTTGACATTCCTAACAACGTGCCTAAGTTTGTGTTCTTGGTCGAACAACTTTTGGTCCCAGCCTACGATATCCCAGATTTTGAAATGGTGTGTGATATTGTTGGTCCCGATTCCCCATAGTACAAAGAAATATATGATTACCTTCATGCCGAAGTCATACCCATTGGCCTATCCAATAACCAACGTAGGAGATTCCTCCGCAAGTCATCCAAATACACCATCGTTGGAGACACCCTATATAGACGCGCCTTAGATAATACCCTACTGAGATGCCTTGATTCTACTAAAGCACAAGCAACCTTGCGTGGGGTGCATGAGGGTATATGTGGTTCCCATTCTAGCAGTCCTACCTTAGCCAAAAATATTATGAGACTGGGTTATTACTGGCCTACTATGGAAAAAGACTCATATGTCTTTGTAACGAAATGCCACCAATGCCAAGTTCATGGAGATTTGATACATGCCCCAGCACAGGAGCTCCGTCCTATCACATCACCATGGCCTTTTGCCTAATGGGGACTCGACCCCATAGGTAAGATCCACCCCACATCATCTAATGGACACAAGTTCATTATCACTGCCACTGAGTACTTTACGAAGTGGATTGAAGCCATTCTTATGACATACATTACCGACACACAGATTTCTAGATTTATCCTAAACTATATCATCTGTCGGTATGGTGTCCCTTAGTCCATCATCATGGATAATGGCCGCCCATTTAAGAACCAAGAAGTCCGCCACCTGTGTGAAGAATTTCATATCCACCATCACTTCTCCACTCCATACTACCCACAAGGTAATGGCCAAGCAGAGGCATCTAACAAGACCATTATCAGAATCCTCAAGAAGATTGTCAATGATGTTGGTCGTGACTGGCATTTACAGCTTAACCCTGCCTTATGGGATTATCGCACAAGTATCCGTACTCCCACTGGTGCTACCCGATATTCACTTATTTTTGGGTCTGAAGCTATTTTTCCTATTGAGGTCGAGATTCCTTCCCTAAGGGTATCTCTGAAAGGACACATTGATGATGAAGAGTACCGAGTGTCGAGACTCCATGAGCTAGAATTCCTAGATGAGTGAAGACAGAAGGCACTAGACCATCTTCAAGCATATCAAAATCGCCTTCGTCGTAGCTATAACATGAAGGTATTGAACAAAAACTTTGACATTGGTGACCTAGTTTTAATGGAGAACCCAAAGAATCAAGCAGAAAGAGACAAACCAAGAAAGTTTGAACCTAACGGGTTAGGACCTTATATTGTTACAGAAGCCTTTGGATTAGGAGCGTACCAACTCTCTACTCCTGAAGGGGAACCATTGTCCTCACCAATTAATAGTCTACATTTGAAGAGGTTCTACGCATAGCTTTTGTGAGCCTTTTGTCTTAATTAGCAAAAAAACAAAAAAAAAAATCAGAAACTCACAAAAAAATTGTTATCAAGATGAAAACTTGGCAAATAGGCATCTTGGTAACATAAAAAAAAATGGATAATATAGAAAATAGTAAAGAAAAATCATTTGTCCAATGGTGAAAACCACTTCGGTGGCGCTTTGGATAGGTACCCTGGTGAAAACCTGGCAAACAGGCGCCATGTGTACTCAACTCTGCTCCTTTGTCTACTATTATTCTAATCTATCCTTGTACATAGTCCACTTCCCTATACATAGTCCTTATCCCTGTACATACTACCTATCCCTGTACATAGTCCACTCCCCTGTACATATCTCTTATCCTTGTACATACTACCTATCCCTGTACATATCCCTTATCTTTCATACCCATCGCTTGTATATACCATTCATAATAAGTGGTAGTTTTTCCCATAACTTGGAACGATTGACATCGAGTGCATTTCATATCCCACACTTTACCCTATTCATAATCAATTGGTCTTATACTCGACTGGGGGCAGACACTTGACCTGTGTCATATTGGTTCTTACATTGGCTATGTTGAAGACATAAAACCATAGAAAATCCACAAACATCGCAAAATGACCTAAGAAAACACAAAAACATCAGAAAAATTCAAAAAGACAAAAAAAAATCAAAACATTTCAAAAATCCAAAAAAATAGAGTCAGAGTCAATTGCACTTGTCAGTCTTTGTCATTTGTCGAACTACGCTACCTACGTATTTGGACGTAGGCAAGGCCACCCACCGATGTGCCCCCGAGGCATTAGGTCAGTCCGTTTAGGCTTGTCTATATAAAATCATGCTTCAATCCATATGTCTATATGACAAGGTCATTAATCGCGTCAAACTACGAGGTCTGCGTTACAACGTGGCAAGGCCATCAATCGATGAGCCCCTGAGGCCGCACTAGGTCAGTCCATTAGGGTTCATCGCATTCACTTTCACACACGTCTTCCATTTGTAGTCAGTCTTATCGGTCAAGTCAAGTTGAACTACAAGGTCTCTGCATGTATAACGTAGGAAAGGCCATCAATCGATGAGCCCTCGAGGCCGCACTAGGTCAGTCCTTTAGGGTTTGTCGTCACACATAGTCAATTGTCAACACATCACATCAAGTCATGTATCAATCTGGTGAACAAGTCAACAATGTCTCTATGTCAAATCAAACAACTTGCCAAACAAAACAATCAAAACAGATTAACAAATGTCTACTACAGGATGTGTCCTTCCTGGAAACAAACATCATCATCATGGAAATCAACCTGTATCTTGTTCAGGATGATTCCTTCCTGAATACTAATATCAGCAAAACAATCTATGTCTTATACAGGATGAGTCCTTCCTGCATAATCGACAAGATCACACAATCAAACATAGCCTTACACGGGTTATCACATCAATGGCATCTGACTCAACGTCTTATACGATACATGTCTTTCTGAAACCAGGCTTTGTCATGCCTTATACAGATAGTCATAACATCAAAACCAGACTCACAGTCTTATCTGGTATGTGTATCTCCTGACATTAGGCTCTATCATTCAATCCTTCTATCAATCAACAAATCAAACAAACAAGATCAAGTTTTGGCAAATATTTTACTAGCTTTTTGACTGTCTGACTTATTTATCTTATCTTTTTAGTTGACTTTATGATAGGAATTATGTTACTAGCTTTCTCAAGGATGTCCTATGAAGGATTTAGAGAAGCAACGATGTATCAAAATTCTATTTTCTTTGACTGCTATTTGTCGACTGTCTTTTCAATTTGATTTTGAGTCATGTTACTAGTTTCCTCAAGGATGTCACATGAAGGATTTCGAGGAGAAATGATGTCTCATGACCCGGCTCTTACTTTGTTTGTTGTATGTGGTTTGTCTTGACAAAAAGACTAGGGCAACTTGTGTCCTTAGTATGAGTTAATGACAATCCTTGTCTATGAGTGTCTGTTATTAGCAAGTGGATGACCTTGCACACCTTGATCTATGTCATATCATGGTGTTTTTCTCCATTTCTATTAGTCCCACCCAATGATGATAAAGTGCAATACCTTTTGTGATACAACAAAATATCGAAGATTTCTAATACTAACATCATGATCTTTTATTAATCTTTCTTTTTGCACTAACATTTCTTCTTTTCTACATCTTCACCACCATTATGTATTTTCCTCTATCCTTTTTTTCTTTCTTTCATCTTCTAGTTCTCTCATCAATTTCGAGAGCACACTCATGTTCTTTGAACCCGCTTGTCCTCCCGAGGGGGCATACCTTCACCTGTTTTAATCTGGAGCATTACTGGGGCATGTTTTTATCAATTTTCTTTGACACAACGCCGAAATGACATTGTATCAAAGAGGGGAAAATGTAGACACCGAAATCTGGTTTTAAGCCTGCGACTTATATATTCTTCGTAATTTGTATTCCCCATGGTCATGATTAAATAATGTTAATTATTTAATTATTCACTTTAATTTTAATTCTTCTATTGATTAAATAATCTTAATTATTTAATTAGTTCATCTTAACATTAATTCTTTTATTGATTAAATAATATTAATTATTTAATTAATTCATTTTCTGTTAATTCTTCTATTAATTAAATAATCTTAATTATTTAATTAATTCACACTTTACTTTATTCTATCTGATTAATTAAATAAATGCTTTTTATTTAATTATGTTACTAATTAACCTTATTCTTCTTGTTAAATTAAATAAATCATTATTTAATTTACTCTTTATCATATTTCAACTATAATTAAATAAATTATTTATTTAATTATTCATTTAAATCCCTTCATCACTTAAGTAAATAAATCTTATTTATTTAATTATTCTTCGAATATCGAGTCTTGAATTAAATGAATTATTTAATTCATGAATTCTATTTTAACACATTCCTCTATATTTAGATAATTGTGTGAGTTATATAAGTATTCACTTTTACTCAACTCAAGGATCTATTTTAATCACTTAGTTAACTCTTGGTGTAATGTCTAAGTGGCTTTCTCGAGTAATCTCTTCGTCAAATCATTCAATCGTCCAGTTCTAACTCATTTGCGTGTACATGCGAATTAATTAAATATTCTTATTTAATTAATTAAATCTTGTGCATGCATTCGAACAAGAATTGATTTAATCAATCTTTATCTTTGTCATGCAAAGATATTTCTTCTATTTTTGAATACCAAACTGAAGATTAAATCATTTATTTAATCTTTAATTCTATTTCTAGTTTGTATCACTCATGTCACCTCTTACAATTATGAGAATGCATGTCTAATCTGTCGTTCTCAACTGTCCATTGATATTTCAATCTTGACCTGTCATTCGAATAATCGATTTTCTATAAATTGATTTGTCATTCTTCATTCCAATCTCTCGCGAAATCTTATGACTTTTGAGAGCACTCAATCTTGAATCTTTGATATTTTGCTAATCACTATCTTAGGCTATACTTGCATGAATTATGAGAAATTTGAGGGCAATTATACTACATAAGAAAAATGGAGAAGGGAAATCGAGATGAATCATGGAAATACGTTTGAAATTGGTGAGATTGTTTCATTTTTAATTATGTTTTATTTTCCTTTGTTCTTTGTTGTTTAACAAATAGGTTTGCATCTTAGATTTAGTGTTGCATGTTTTCTTCTAATCTCTTGTTTTCTATTGTGCACTTTCTATGGTGTTACACTAATACAAATAGTGAATGATATACTCCATAATTGATGAAGATTAGCCTCTGCTCCTACACATTAGCCTAAAGAAAACACATACTCTTCCATTCACATTAACTCCAACAAAATACTTTGCTTTGTGATTCTCGAGTAGGCTTAAATGGTAAGAAAGATAAGATACGTAATGTAAAAGTGGAGAGAGCATGTTCAAGTAATACCAAACCAAAGACATAGCATTGTTTCCTTTATGAATATTCTAAATAGTTATAAAATTGAATGTATAGGAAAGTAGGTTATGTTTCCTTGTTAGGGTCTACATAGGTTATATTCTAATGTCGGTTTGAAACATTGAAACATTAAGAGAATTTTATATTTTATAGAAATTAAAGAAAGAAAAAAAATGGTGATTATAGCTACCCAATTCTTATAAATAGAAAACCTGAAAAACCTTTTAAAATCATCATTATTATTAACAAAAATAATAATAGATACTTTACAAATTTACCCACATCCCTGAGGTGGGTTATGGGCTTGTTGGAAACATTGATCACTATCACTGTATCCTTGTAATACTTTTTTCCTCTTCTCATCCATGACTTCCCCACAGTGCATAGGAATTTTATTGGACACCCAAAGTTGTCAACTCCTGCAATTGGATGTGTTTTCTATATTTCATCTCATAAACTTGATAAAAAGAATGGAGAAAGAGTGAAGGTCGTCCTTTTTAATGCACACCATTGTTCACCTATGTTTGTATAGGGGGTGGACGGTGGTAGCCGTGCTCCAACAAGACTGTTGTATCGGATCTAGTCTAATTGAATTACAACATGAAGATTTCCCTGTGATCTGAAGCTTGCATAGACAAAACATCCCTTCAGCATTTGCATATTGAAAAATTTATTTAAATGGCCGCTAATAGCTGAGTAGACCTGTGAGCACTGGTATAATAAAATTATTTCAGATTGAAAAGTAAAGATCACAAGGCATAATGATAGTATTCACATATTAAGAACAACATAGGAATATAGTTTGCTTTCTTTTAAGAATAGAGTTATTGTAACACTAGATGACATTATAGTATACTACCATCTAGTTTGTCCAAGACATCAAGAAGAGGAGTGTTTATGGGTGTTTTGCACACTTTCTCAGCACATGCAGTACACATGTGCACTACCTCTCTTGAAAGAAAATCTCCAACAACAAGTTGCTAAAAATCTCCCCAAGGTCTCTCGGGTGTCACGTCATGACTTGCATGGAACTTAGTTGATGTTTGATGTGATCTTGCTGGTAGTCACAGGGAAGAATTACATAGTTGGATGTGGAGTGGATCTTAAAATCTAAAGTTTGTGAGATGGGAGTTAAGGTGCACTTCATTGTAGGTTCGGGAAACAATCAGAAACTTCAATGTTTTCCTTAAGTTTTGGCTTTACAATGTGCAATGAACCTAAGCACAGGTTGTTTCTAAAAAAATGGAAAAAGAGCAAGGAAGAGGGAAGGTTCCTAGATCTACAACTAACTATGAACAGTGATCATTGAGGTTCTACTATGGAAAAATTCCTTGAAACAAGATTCCAGTTAACCAAGAAACCTACAGTATCATGAAATATGTGCTATCTTCAAAGGTCTGCAAATATTTTACCATTCTAGCTTTACAAGACTAACTACCACCAGCAAACAACAAAAAGTATGGACTAGAAGGCATGAATAGAACATAAATTTCTATAATCACAGAACAACATTACTAAAATCTACTTAAATAGCTTAAATCTAACTATAACAACAATACAAATCTAAATAAAGCATCTAACAATGGAAATTGAATCATGAAACATGTTGGGAACTTAGAAAATGCACCAAGTCAATGTATTTTCATTAGAAATTTTTGCAGCATGTCTTTACAACAACTCAACTCTCTTTTAAAATGTGAGGAGACTCCCCCATTTATAGTTCCCAAAAAATAGAATGAATGGCCAAGATTTAATCTCATTGTGTGGCCAAGATTCACTACAAACTAGGGTTCTACCTACCCCCCAATATATTACAATTTAAAATACAATTCTATCCACATCCCTATTTTGTCTTCTAGTGATAGCACTGTAGCATCTTTTCTTTTGCTGATTGCTCTTTCTGCTGTAGCTATTCCTTCAGAAGCTCTTCACTAACAATACCTGGTTGCCTTCTTGATTCTTCAAAGCTGCATACTCCATGAATTTATGGACTACCAGTTGGAGTTTATCGACCTCCATGATCTTAGACCACAACACTTGATAGCTCCATTCATTGGAGTGCTCGGCGAGCCTTTCCCAATCCTCTTCATACTTGGTAGTGTGGTCCCGAAATAGTTCTAACTAGGCGAAGGCTCAGATTGCAAAACTCATGAAGTCAGTGGTTATTTCATCTGATATCCCATCTTCCATCCTTTTTTGGAAATAAGGCCTTACTTTATCTAGATCCATTTGCACAACGTGCATCTCATAGCTTGTCATTAGCTTCAAGTATCAAATGCAATCTGCCCTAATCTCCCTGACCCATTCAATATTAGGATCTACTTTGTTAATTACTTACCCCAATCTTTCTTTCCTATTATCAAATTCCCACCTCCATACATCCATCAGCCAATGGTCGTCCCTTTTGAATGTGAGCTTGTTTTCCCATGTCGTGCTAGGAAACTTGAGGATAGCCTTGATCTTTGGATAGGTGGACTCATAATTTGCTGGGAAGTTAGAACAAAGCCTTCTTGTGCTCTCGAGATACTTTTGTAAGTCCAAAAACTTGTTTGCTATCTAGATAGATTGGCCAATGCCCATATTTCTGATGTCTAGAACCTATCAGAACCAACTTTCTATAGTCTTGTCCAGATTCTTTCTTCTTTCCAACTTATTGATTTGTTCGTTGGACAGTAGTTGGGGTGGAGTCACGGATGTGGTGGGCATTTCTTTTGTTGAGGACCATTGTTGAATGTAAGCTGTAAGATTAGCTACTTGTGCCTTAAGCTCATCCTTTGAAATTTTATCCTGCTAAATTAAATGCACCACCGTGGCAACAGACTCCTCGAGGTGATCCACCTTCGGCTCTCTGGTAGTTTTTCATAAATCAATGGTGGAAATATTATAACTTACTCCTCCTTGGCCTACCATCCCTGCATGGTTTGGGACCCAAAAGCATCCATCGTTACCTTTGATATGATTTTTGGCTTCTTTTGTTTCCTTATGATCTGCGCTCAAGCTTAGATAGCCTCCAGTCTTGCTCTTGGATCCTTTGGGTAGGAGTCTTCTTTTCAAGTTGCTTTTCTAGCCACTCAGGCATAGCCAATTTTTCCTTAGGTGATTCATGATCACCCTAACTCTTCTTTGCTAGGATTTATATTTGTTCACATGTGGGAGACCTTTCTTCCATTTTAGTTTTGTATCCTTCTTCCTCATCCGAGTCTTGGATGAACACGAGGCATTTGATGTGAGGCTTGGTAGGCAATCAGTTCCAGGGAAATTCTTCTTTCTCAATTCCCTTCCCTTTCCTTTATTCAGTTTGTTCATCCTTATGCACATGCTCCTCGGGCTGTCCAATTTCAAGGCTTTTGCTAGCTTGAGCCTCACCCTTGGGCTTGTCTTCTTCTATATTTCCTTCTTCTCTATGAGGAGATGACACATCCTCCTATTTCCCTATAGGGAGTTCCACATCTTCTATTGCCCTGTCACCCTCTTGCCCTTCTTCTTTATCATCTCTTAATTGTTGGGCCATTTCCTCCTCGAAATCATCATCAAATGTAATAACCTTGCCACCGACGTCTTCTCCTTCATCTCCACTTTTGGAAGACCATGTTACTTCTTCTTCACGAATGACCCTATCAATTTTTCGGTGTTCATACTCTAGGTGTTCATGGTAATCATCGGCTTCTTCCTCAACCGCTTTCGAAGCTTCTTTCTCCCTCTTCTCCCATTCTTCTGAGATTAGCATTGTGGCCTCAATTACTAGTGGCCCTGTTGGGGGTTGTGAGGGTGTAGCACTGGCGAGGACCTATGCTACGACAACTTGGATGGTGGGATCCAAAAATATCTGAGAGATATCAGAAGGGGAATTTTGCATATGCCTCAAGAAAGCTTCTGGAAAAGTGAGTGTAGGCATTGGTATTGTTGTAGTTTCCAGTGGAAGCGATGTAGTAGGTGACATGGCAGTAAAGGAAATCAGAGAAGTTGCAACAGAGGAGGAGTGAACCATTATTAGGGCCCAGCCAGGAGAGAGGAGGCAAGATGGATAGAGATGTCTACCACAGGTGGGGATGTGGCAACCATGGCCTGGGAAACAGATGGAAGGGCGGTGGAAATAGGGAGAGCTGGAGGAGGTTCTAGTGGACCAATTTTTCCTACCGCACCCTCTTGAAGGGGATCTTCTTGAATTGGTGGCTGCTTCATGACACTTCCTGTCCATTTGGGCCTCTTAGAGGGTGAGCCTCCTAAATCTTTTCATGAATAAACCTTGGGATCTGTTGACTTATATGCCTCAATCCCCTTCCTCTTCTTTGATTTTGTAAGTAGAGGAGACTTGGATGTCCCTCCTATTGAAGTTGTTGTAGTGACATCTTCTATGGCACTAAGCTCACTCTTGAGCCCCTCATATGTCAAGAAAACCCCTTGCTACTTCAATCGAGTTACCTGCCCATCAATCCATCCTTTGGTATGAACCTAAATTGGATTGTTGATAATATCGAGGTAATTGACCTCCTGTTCATCCCATTCTATCATTAGCAATGGTAGGTTAGTGAATGCATTGTACTTGGGGTCCATTACGGTGCTTTCATCTTCTTTGACTTGATTTGGTATGGGAAATAGTTGCACCCTTCTTATGAAGTATGTGGTCATCCACATGTAATGCCTTGCATGCACCTCCTTATCATTTTGACAATTTTCCTAGAAATCTTTAACATGATGCAAATGGATGAACCCCGGTCCTAGTGCCTTTCTTACATGCCCATATGGGTCCATCCATTGGTGAGCAGTGTGTAGGAGAAAGTGATACTTTGCCAATTCCGTCTCAAAATTCACAATAAACTGGGAAGTTTGCAATTTGTACATCCCCCGACTGAAAGCTAAGGGATAAGGGATCCTTGCCAAGTGTTTTCCATCGAGGACTGAATGTATTTGTTGTAGCTACTAGGAAAGCTCTAACAATATAATCTAGTCATTGGGGTATCATGGTAGCTTATTTGGCCTTTCTATGAAACCCTAGGCACAAGTATATGTAAAATTGGGGTATTGTATGAATAGGAAGGCATATTTCTTTAGGAATGCCCGAGCACTGTGAAAAACCATCCTCTCAAAATCCCCTCTGAGCAATCTAATGATGTGACCAATGAAGGCGTCGTTCACCCTACAATATTCTTTCTTAAAATTTCTAAATTGGAGTTGGGGGTATCTTTCATAGACCTTTACTGCTTGACCTAGTTCCTCATCAGGTACCATGAACAATCCACTGTATTGCCTCTACTCAGCCAATGAGTATACTAGATAAGAGGTCATGTAGAATCTGGAAGTCTTTTTTACATTCATGAACTGCTTGTGAAAGTACTCACTTATGATGCCTCCCTAGTAGAATGAGGCTTTTGTAGTGACATCTTCATCCCCATAGAGGATCTATTCCATGAAATATACCATCCATTCCTGAAAAAAGGCAGTGGTGGGGAGGCCCATCACTTTGCTCAACATAGTTACCAAATCATGGTAGTCTTGTGGAAGTCGTTGCAGAAGAGTTCCTAAGAAACATTTGTAGTGCTGCCCCTTTTCTCCTTGAGCCAATATTGATTTATTAGCTTCGTGTACCCCATCAGGTCTTCATCCCATGTTTCTTTACACTCTTCAATGGTAGGCATCTCCATCTCCTTAAAGGTGGGGATGTGAAAGGTCTTCGTAATTGCCTCACCTGACATGTCAACAAGAATATTTTTGTCCTTATCAACAATGGTTCGTGTTTGTGGCTGATAGGCCTGCTGGAAAGTCATGACCAATTTGGTGGAAATGATGGATGGAGGGAAGCCTCCAGCCTTGGCTATTCTGCTTTGTCTAATCAATCTGGCATTGTTATTTTTTGGGTGGACTTTGACCCTTTGCTTAAATTCATCAATATCGATGCGTCCAATATTGGTATCTATGATTTCCTTCCAATTGGTGATGATTTTTGAATGCAAGGGCTCACCTTAGAACTGGTACTTAATTTGGTCTTTTTCCTCTCTTCCATGAGGAGTCTTGCCCACTTTCTTTCCTTTGTCTTTTTTAGTAGCCACCCCTAAGGGTCATGCACTCGACTCCATATATCCTACAAATAGAGGCGTAATAAGTGCAACTAATTATGAAAGCATTAATCATTAGCTGAAATCCCATGGATGAAATCCAATTAAACAATTTATCATTCATAAAATCAAAATTTTTCTTCCAAATGTCGTTAGTCATTTTCTGGAGGGATTTTGGACGACCTAGGCCCAGGGGGTCGGATTTCCCTAGCAGGAATGTTGTTTTGAAGGGCAAGCAAGGTAGGGCAATCTGGGTGATTTATCCCATCTTCATATTTTGATAGTTTGAAAGGCTCGTGTCGAAAAGGGTCAAATTTGAGCACGTGGGTCGAGGTTGGTTTTCAAATTTGAGGTTATTTTGATCACTTTAGGAGCATCCAGAGGTACAAGGCTAGAAAGCCATCAAGATTTACTTGTTTGAAATGGCCAGGAAGAAATGGAGTTCTAGGGTTGGAACTTTGGGGCCTGAGACCTAGGAGGTCAAAGGATGGATGATTGTGATGATTTAATCTTAAAGCATTCAAGCTCGAAGGGGCGGAAAGCTGTTGGTGATTTTCCATTTGAAAACAACAGGCATGGCACGGAAGTCCGGAGGGAGTGGCCCAGTGGACTGAACCTGGCATTAAGCTTGGCTACCATATTTTCTTTGTGGAGATTTTCTCAGCGATTGGGAGAGCGGACCCCGAAGGTCGAGAAGGCGGACATTCTTTTCCCTTTCCACCGACTAACATGGGATGGAATCCCGATGGATGGGACTCGACGAAGGAAAAGGTTCCCAAGTTCATTGTTCATTGGTTTTCATAGCAACAGAGTAGTTAGGACCTGGGAGGTGGGAAGATGTCACCAGATGGCTTCTTCGAAGGGGCGAAGTCACTATGGAATTCTTCAGATAGAAGTCCATGGATCGGGACTGCGGGACATGTTTGGTCAGTGCATTCGAGTTCAACTTTGGATGACGAATGGTAGGATGGGCCTCAAATCTCGGGTAGATGGATCCTCCTCACCGTTTAAGAATGGAAAAAGCAATGTAGAGTCCCGGGGATGGAGTCCCGTGGGAGTGGGTCTGAGAAGCAAGATGGAGGTTGGATTTTTATTTTGTCATTTGGTAATTTTGATGGCGATTGAACAAAGGAGATTCAGGGTTGCGGGCTTGGAAGTGGATTCTGCTGTTTGAATAAAGTTTGTTTCATTTTCTAAGTTTCCAATGGTGATGGGTTGGCGCAGGCCTGGAGGGCACGAATGCCCTTCACGAAGAACTATAGTGGTGAGGTCCAACTCCGGATTCATTTTAGATGGTGATTTTGGAGGTTTCTTAGGATTTCAAGACATGGGTTTTTTAGTTTTTTCCAAGTTTTATCAAGCTAGTGCATTTTAGCCCATGTTTATTCATCATTTTAGGTGTGAAATCATAAAAAAAAATTGGAGGAATGGACGGCGAAACTACCTTGAAATTCTGATGAGGGAAGATGTGAAATTCACTAAGGATGGTCAAATGATGATCACGGATGCGAGGGGGGTGGGCGATGGATGCACTGGACTCCTTAGTAGGCAATTTTAACTCCTCTAGAAAACCTGACAAATGAAAACAACAAGTCAGGCCAAATATTTATACCCAAACATGCATTTAATACCCTCATTTAATGGTCGTACAGATGACAGGGGGGTTGGTGAATTGAAATCTCAAATGGCAGCAGGAGGCCCAAGGTCTGGGGGCCTAAAGGGCATGGTCAGACAACTGTCAGAATGTCATTTTGCAAATTGTCAGTGAAGGGGATCTTGGGATTTGGAGGGTAGAGGGCTATCGCAATTTGGCCATTCAGAAATAATGAAGGTAGCACGGAGTTCCAGACACAGACGTTTGAAAGGTCAGGCCCAGGAGGGGCAAAAGCAGCTTAAAAACTTTCTCAAGTTAAACGGGTGGAAAAGAAGCGGCCATGTCCTGGGGTTCGAGAAGGCGGAAGCCTTTTGCCATTTTGGAACGGTGAACACCTAGAGGAAGCCTGACCAAGGAAACCCAACGAGGTGGGCCCGCTAGGCCCCAAGGCTGTTGGTAGAAGAAAACTGCCAAGGAGAGTTCACAAAGATCTAGGACCTAACCAAAATGGAGGGGATGAAACACGACCAACTTAAGATGAAACTTTGGAGGTACACTGACCATCTAGGACACCAAAATGGGGGCATGGAAAATGAGGCGGTGACAAAATGACCTGGCAAGGCAAAAGAAAAGAGGGTCCCCGCTCCGAACAGGGCATGTGTGCTAAGGGTAGAACAAGGAGCAACATTATAGGTGCAAGCTTCTCTCTATATGTAATTCCCTCTTTCATATTCAAAATTTTTGTTCTTTTCTGGCCCTCCCACAAGAGCCCCAACAACAACATTAGGATTGGTCTTGTTGCAATTATACCATGTTCCATAGCCCTATGTGCAACCTATGAATGATGGATTCTCCTTGTAAGAAATTATGGAGGCTCCACAATGATGAACTTGCATTGGATAGTTTTTTCCAAATCCCACCAAGTAAGTTGTATCTCTTGGGTTGAGGCCTAGAATGTAGTCTACTTATTAAAAGTACAGAAACAACACATTTGTTAATGAGAGAGTTTAAGAGTGTTTATAATTACTTTGTAGGTTTATTTTAAAACTTCAAAATCATTTCTATGTTCTTAGCATGTGACATTTCGTTAGCCATTTCCAAAGTCATGAAATTGTCTCATTCTAGCATACAATTGATCCTTGTCCCCTCTTACTGTTCTCTATGCTATGTTGTAGTCACATCTATTTAGTGTGTCACATGTGAACTTCCCATTTAAGCAGGACTGTATGATGTTGAAACTCAATTTTTTTTCAAATATCTTAAAAATTAGGTAGTAGTTAGCGTTAGTGTAAAATGATCTCACCTCAATTTATATAGGTAACTAAATACCAATGGAGAAAAAAATTGATACATAATGAAATAGGGTAATTATTTTAATCATCAGATTCAATGGGATTTTATTTAACCTCCCATGTGGGATTCTAATCATATAGAGGACAATGCAATGTAGCAAGTGCAAGGCCCATTAATGACTAGAAAAATGACACACAGGTAATGTACATTTGAATATTGTATATCAATACAAGCTAATATGGACATTGGACATTGTCCCATATTACGTACAAATTGGCACACTTAAGCGCCTTAATTTTTCATAATGAAAAATGACATATTTGATGTTGATATTTTGTATCAGAAATATATAGATTTTGACATTCTATTCATCAATTAAGAGTAAATTTTAAAAAATTATAATCTAGAAATGGAATGTTATTTCTGACTAATATATGATTTCTTCCTTTGATGAAGAAACTGTAAAAAAAATTCCTACTGCATTGTAGATGAAAAATGGTTAGATAATTAGCTATAGGGGGGAAAAATCTTTTGAATCCTTCAACATGTATTTGCACGAGCACTTAAACATCCAGTGTATTTTCCATGCCATTTGTCTTGTAAAAATCAATAGTTGTAAGCTCTCCATTTTCTATATCTTCAAAAAGTTCATCCTCAGCAGCAAAAATGGTTTCCTTGTCATTGTTATTAGTGTGTCTATGTTCATTTATCCTAGATAGAGCCTATGAAATATCTCTCATAGTTCTTCATTTTCTTGGGTTATTTTCTCACACATTTTTAAGAAATGGAAGTTACATATCTAACTTCTTAAATATAATATTTCACATTCACCCATGCATCAACTATTTCCTCCCACCCAACTTTTCCATCTGCACTAGTTTCAACCCATTTCATCAAAAGTAGCCAAATGTGTAACCTGAATGCTAAAGGAAAGAGAATTTTTCACATAAGAATAAAACAAAATACAAAATATACATGTTTTGGGAATAGAACAAAAATATTATAATTGGCTTATGCATGCCATTGGAAGTTTAGCTAGACATTCATAGAAAATCATTCTAATCATTTTTTCTTCAACAAAGACTTGAAAAGTTGGTAGTTTCCTAATAGATGCCATTATAGACCAAGGCCTCTATGGAATATCAAGTTCTCATATGAGATAAGGGTATGTGCAGGATCATCATGGAAAAAGCAGGCCCTTAAGTGGCAAAAAATTCAGAAAAATCAGTGTTAGGCAACTTGACATAAAAATTTGAATAAGTTATCTATATTATTTCAAAAATATGTAAGAATAGAATCTATAGAAAATTGAATGTAGTTTCTAAACTACTAGGTTTATTTAAAAATAAATAAAATCCATTTGGTGAAAATTTGAAATTTCAATGCAAGTAGTACTTAAATTTAAAGGAAAAAAGAAGTAGGTGTCTTTCTGACCACCTAACCATAATAAAATGATAATATTATTTTATAAGATTTTATATATAAGTAGAGGACTCATGTCCAGATGTGTTGCATATTTTTTTTGTAATTTTTTTCCAAGTAAGTAATTAATTATGAATTTTTATTGAAAATTTTAAAAATAAAAACTCATATGTCTTACCAAACTTGGTCAAAACTTCATGAAAAATTTTTTTCTTTTTTAATCCTATAGTATGTAAAGCATAGAATGTGACACATGTTTGATTCAAAAATGTGATATCGTTTGAAAGTTATAGATGTTTTTCAATTAGCCTATCGATCAGGACTTTAGTTGTAATTCTAATAGAAAATAAATAATAATTATTTATTAAATTCAAATTAAAGAATAATTTATATTGGTGGAAAACTAAGAATCTCCTCTAAAAACCCTTTTCGTTTCATCAATTTTGAATAAAAAAAAAGTCGTCAGCCACATACCCTACAAATACCCATAATATTACCACCTTTTTGGTCCATCATGATCCTGCACATACCCATAATAGACTATCATCTACTATAGCTAATAGAAAGCCATAAAATGGGAACTGAATTACATTCTAAATCTCTAAGGACTAATTTTTTCAGCCACAAAGAGATGATTAGAAAGTTAATAGATATTACAAGATTGATGTATTCCATGAGCCTTTTTTGTGGATTCCTTGTTGTGATCAATTCAAAAAGCATAATGCCAAAGTTGTATACATCATTGTATAAGTTTCTGAAGATACATATTCAAGATCAACATAAAAAAATGTCCTATTGAGACCTAAAGAATGACCATCAAGCTTTTTCTCCTTAGAAATCCCAAAATCAGCTACCTGATTAAACAATGATTCAAAAAGGAACAATGGAATTGAGATCATTGCAATCATAGCACACTACCATGTTCAACACTCTGTATACAATACAAATGTTTAGCCCAAAGTTTGAGAATTTGGTATTATAATTCTGCAATAGGATCAATCGATTACCTAAAATAAAAATATCAAGAGAGAAACATATTTTAGACCAGAGATCTGATTATTCAACTACCAAATATAGATGGGTATTTTATGCTTTGAAATCATAGTACATAATCAACCTTTCTACATTGTGTAGAAATGCAAGCCCCTTAGCAGCCCCAAAAACTACTTCTATCCTTATTGCCCAGAAAAGAGGTTGAGAACCTCCTACATTATTAAACTGTATACAATTCATTAGGCTAATGACATAAACCAATCTTGACAGTAAGAAACAATTTTAGAAATCCAATTAGACCTTAAGTGAGTATAGCTTGTTGATTTGAAAACGTATGAACATAGAACCAACCCTGATAAGTGTTATCAGTTGCATATTTTGGACATAAAAGTAGGGTAGGGGCCTAATCAACTAGGGAGATCAGCTTGCCATCATTTTAAAACTAAAGGCCCAAGGATAGTGCAAATAACACTTGGCTAATCTTATGAAACTCTAATCACTTCAACAAAGAAGAATCTGAGTAAGCATTTGACAACCACTAAACACAACACCAACTATGATAAGAGTAATCAATTGCATGTTCTAGACATAAATGCAAGGTAAGAACCTTGATCAACTAGGGAGCTCAACTTACCATCATTTCCAAACTAAAGTATCAAGGACAATGTAAAGAACACTTTATCGATCCTATGAAATTCCAATCATTCTAACAAGAAAGAATCACTATAAGTTTCACAAGACCAAGGTTCTTGTAACACTATACACTAGATTGTTGTACAACTTCTATTTTTATTGTTAAAAATCAAATCCCTCTCTCATGGATTCTCAGACAATTCAACATATCCTCCACAAAATCAATCCCTGCAAATAATCACCTTTGAGTATTGTGCTATGATTTATTGACCAAAATAAATATCACAAATTCATAATCTTTGTTAAAAATACTATCATGTTTTGAGTGAATATTTTATTTTAAAGAATATTCTAAAAGGGGACAATACAATATAGAAGCATGTAAGATGTGTGATCATTAACAATTCTTTGATATCATTTTTTTAAGAGGGGAGCAACTTAATCTCATTTCTTTTAGAATTTTTAAATAAAAAAAGTTACAAATAGAATTGAAACATTTGGTAAGCTCCTAAAGCACGAGGTAGAAACTCATCCACCACTAAAACAAAACCCCTCATCCAACTGAAAAGGGGAAAGATGTCATACAAATATTCCACCAACCATGAACCAACTTGAAAGAATTGTAAATAAGGAACCTCCTCTAAGAATTAGGTAGCAAGAAAGTGTCAAAATATATGTGAAAATTTGGCTCATTGCCTACTTTCACTAATTAGGACATGAACCAAAAAAATGGAGGAAGTTGGGGTACTGGACCTACCTGAGGGATTGTGGCTAGGCAACAAAGAATTACTAGTTGTAGAAACTCTAAACTCATGAACATGTTGAATGACTTAGAATTGTCAATGTGACTACAAAATTCCCTTGAAGCTAGTACCTTGTATAATAATAGTGAATTTTTCTCTTTCTTCTTTTTCTTAGTGAGTGTGATGCTTATTTGGACACACTAGACTTCAATATTTAGTGACAAATGGTTCAGTTTATTATTAGTTCAAAATTCTAACTATGACCTGGCCCTCTTTCAAGACAAGTAAGCACTACATACTCCCCGTTCCTCCTTCATCCCCTTCACCTCCTTCCAATAATTCCTCCAACTACCCTCTAGAAAATAGAAGCATCAGTGTGAACAAGAAATAAATTAACACAATGTCCACCATCTAATATAATTAGAAAGCCAATGCATCTGACTATTTGGAGATACTATTTTAGACTAATTTGATGCTCAATTACAGCATGGAAAGAACTTTTAAAAGGTAAACCCAAGTGAATGTTATCATATTCAAATTGATTATAAATTAAGAGAGTCTCAAACTAAAAGCTAACTTGAAATTTTAAGATTGGCTAAATACATTAGCTCAGATTTTTAGGTTCAAATATTCAAATTTGAACAAAACCTTTAACCCAAATAAGACTAAGAATAAGATCGGGATGAATTAGAAATTGAATATGATTCACCATTGTAAGCACTTTATTCAAAATATTTACATTGTGTTATGATTCATAATTAGTACACATAATTCATACCTAGTTCACCAACACAAACATTTATCTTTCCAATTAACTTATATGATTCATTTGATGTTTTCTCGGTCCCATTAATTTCTTAAGAAAATAGTGGACATATGCTCTACAAATGAGGTTGTTTTAATGTCGGGTTGAACATAGATAGTTGTGTCCATTAATTAAAAGAGAGGTCAACACAAGATTACCCTAGGGAACCTAATGTGAAGTGGAACACTATAAATGTAAGGCCTTGCCTTCTCATGGCCTTGCCTTCTTTAAGTCTTCAAAGATACTCATCACCTTTACAATACTATCCTGACACTTGCAATGCTCTACAAGTTACTAAAAGGAAATCCTCTTTTACGTTCAAATCCCTATACTTAACAAAGAAGAACTGAGTCAAAAAGATTATTTTAATGACCCCTAATGGTGTATTTATACATCTACATTAATTTTAGAATTGAAACAAGAAGCATAAAGGTTGGGAATTTTAAGAAACTATGTTTGTAGTTGTTACCCTAATTTTCCATTTCCCCTTGTCAAATATGGCATTTATGGAAAAACCACCATGGTGGTTCCACAACTGGCATGATATCTACCCATTTTCCACCTTGCTACAACTGGTAGCTGTGTCTCTACCCATGTTTTTTTGATTTTCTTAAGAACATGATTCAATCATGTTTGACAACAAAGTGTAAGGTGTACAAATCACCTTAAAACCATCTGCAACTTTTATAGACATGTGAACAACTTGGATATTTCACTATTGATCAAAATTTGTTGTTTTAAGAATGTTTCCAATTACATCTTAATCAGGTCAATGAATTGAATGAGAATCTAGTGTCTTAGTTGGTTGATTATAAAATCTTTCATGATCTAATTTAGGTTCAATCTTGTGACTCTAAAAAGAAAAGAATATAAATCATTTGCACCAACAATATGGTGAGATGATGTAAGAATAGAATAATGATGCGGGGAATCAAAAAATACACTTTTAACACATATGGACATAAAATAAGCTAATTAAGACAATGCTTTGTAAGTTAAATGGCACAAAAATCTTAATCCTTATTTGGCTAGGTCATATTCCTAATGAAACAACATAATAACATGTAGAATCCAAAATCTTGCTAGGAATGCCCCTCAAAGAAAGAAAAATTGGCCTTACAAAATATGCAGGTTGTAATGAATTAGATATAAAAAATGGAAGAAACAAGCTCTGTGGTAATAATTTTGTGTTATCACGAGTTTTCTAAAATCTAAGCTTAGCCATTAGTTATGCAGAGAAAGTTGTGTTACTATGTGAGTACCTCAAAATTTAGACCAATCCAATGGCCTTCAACTTGTTTCCCGAGTTTTACCAAAATCTCTTTTGGATTCCAGTTAATATTATATGGGTCTTCCCATGATGACAGTGAATCCATGACCTTGTTCATTCCAAGGCATCTGCAACCCAAAAGCAAAGCAAGAGAGGAGCATATGTACAATTTTTACATGAGAAGCTGAAACCTAATGCTTATGAAGCCACCCACTAGATCCACTTGCATGAGTATAAAGAAAACACTTGAAGGCTATTTACTATAAAATTGATTATAATTTAGTAAGGCTTACTCAGAGTGCTATATTATTATGTGATTCAATATGAAAAAAATTCATGAGGTAACAATGTTGCCAATGTGAGAAAACACAAGTAAATGGTACAAAATCTATGAATATGCATTGGCACAATCATCAAAAACTCAATACATCTTGCTACATTATATAGTATCACTATTGTTCAACATAATAGGTATTTGGGAAGAGAAAACATACACCCTACAACAATCCATCAGTGAGTTCAGAGTGGTCAAGCCATGTAACACACTGGCCTGAAGGAAGTCTACCAAATCCCTAAGCTTCCAGAAACAAAAGGAACTTTCCCAGGGCCTCCCCATAATTCAACCCAAAACACTCACACACAAACACATTAAAATAGAGAAATGCCACCCCACCCATAACTAGCAACTTCTGCAACAATTAGTCATTCTCTCCATGACATCCACTCAACATGCAATTTCAATCAACCAAAATGTTAATACTATTGGAAAATGCAATGCAAATGGAGATAAAATGCCCCACTTCTGGATCCACCGTTAAATCTCATTTGAAGATAAAAAAGTGCACCCTGGAAAACATTTGGTCTTGAATGCAACATAGTGTAATGATGATCCATTGCAGTTGCTCAAGCATATATTTTCTTGCAGACTGCCACTACTGTTTTAGGTAGACCAAATCATGGAAAATAAAATAATGGGTAGGCATTAAATGAGATGAACCAATTGAATTTGTCCCTCACATTTTCTTATGCTTGTTCTTCTTTGTAGCTTCCTCTCATCCTTCACCATGAATAATGTAAAAGAATTGTAAGTAGAAGTAGCTTGGGGTAAACAAGTTACAACAAAAATTCTCAACTTCTCATGATGCTCCATACACTATAAATTTTAATTTTGCTCAAAAAGAAAAAAACAAAATAGTGAATATTAAACTACATGCTAGAATCTAATTTAGTGGAAAATGAGAAAATTGGTGGGAAAAAGTATTTGTAGTGTGTCCTTATAGCATCACACATGCTCTCCATCAAAGAACTTTTGGCATCATTCCTAGCCTTCTCGTGTAAAACCATATCGATACCCAAAGAGATTTTGGCAGGGTTTATTAAAACTTCAACCAAGGTAGCCTTTTTCTAGCTGCATAGAAAGTGTATCTAGCTACCCATGAACAACATTACCATCTCAAGTAAACTCATACCCTAAAACCCATACATTTAATGCCAATGACTTCAAATAACACAAATCTTTAGATGATGGAGTAGCAGAAACCATTATCGCCTTGCACAAAAGCTCTACCTATTCTCTTTCTAGTGGTTGTACAAATTTTTTGATCTTTTAATGAAGCTTTATACGTTTATTTCACACCTGCCACCATATGATTTTGAGGCTTTTGAGCCCCCATTTGTAGCTTCCACTATTTGTACATCTTCAAAAACTGATGCATAATACTATACGAATCTAGGGTTTTAAAATTTAAAAGAAAATATTTAGAAAACCATATATACCTAGGGTTTGAAAGAATTAAAACAAATGACATGGAAAAAATGACTTAATTGAAGAAATTACCAATTAGCAGTGAGCTAATTCCAGTAATGTAAGGGTTTTCTCTGAAGGGTATGCAATTTTTCTCTCATTCAGTGGAAAGAAAAACTTTAGGCGGTGAACTTCAAAACGGTTTAATTAAAAAAAAAAAAAAACCATCTTTTTTCTAACTAGGAGCTCGACGCCAAAAGGGTTAAAAATTGGGATGGTTGATGAAAATTCTAACCAAAGTTAAAACATATAGCCTATTAGCTAAATATATATACATGTATGTAAATAAAAATTCAAATACATGCATACATACATACATACATACATACATACATATATATATGTACGTATATATATACATTATTTGAATACATGGTAAGTATGAATGAAATCAAATAAATACATATCGATACATACATATGTATATATATATATTATATATATAAATATATACACATATATATACATATATACATACATATACTCATATTCAAATATCATATCAAATTAAAAATTTGATAACTGATATATTCTAAAATTGGATTGTTTGAAAATGATGAGAATCCATAAAAGGCATTGCACAAAGGAGTCAACTACCACTAGATTAATGACCACATTCAAACGAAGTAATGTTTGGTGGCTAGGAAATAATGTCAACATCGGTAACATGCAAATGATAGAGTTGAAATCATTTTGAAGATACCCAGGGAAAAAAAAGTAGAGAAAGAAGAACCTAGGATTAGAAGGAAAAAAATGAAACCACAAGACAAGAAATTAAGACATGAAAAATTTGACGGAAACATCATAGAAGCTTGAAAAGTTGGAGGTAAGGGTATGTGCAAGATCATGATGGGCCAAAAAGTTGCGATATGATGGGTATGTGGCTGACGACTTTTTTTTAACCCAAAATTGATGAAACGAAAAGGGTTTTTAAAGGAGATTCTTATCTTTCCACAAATATAAATTATGCTTTACTTTGAATTATAAATAATTATTATTCATTTTCTATTTGAATTACGACTAAAGTCCTGATTGATAGACTAATTGAAAAACATCTATAGATTTCAAATGGTATCACATTTTTTGAATTTGAAACATGTGTCACATTATATGCTTCACATACTATAGGATTAAAAAAAAAGAATTTCATGAATTTTTGACCAAGTTAAGGTGGTTAGACATACGAGTTTTAATATTTTTTGAAAGTTGTAATAAAAAATTCATAATTAATTATTTACTTAGAAAAAAATTACAAAAAATATGCATCACATCAGAACATGGCTCCTCTACTTATATATAAAATCTTATTAATTTTTTTTATCATTTTATTATAGTTAGGGTGGTCAGACAGACACCTACATCTTATTTTTTCCCCAAAATTTAAGTACTACTACAAATTTCAAATTTTTACCAAATAGAATTTTTTAAAATAAACCTAGCAGTTTAGAAACTACATTCGATTTTCTATAGATTCTATTCTTACATATTTTTGAAATAATATAGATAACTTATTCAAATTTTTACATCAACTTGCCTAACTCTGGTTTTTGTAAATTTTCATCACCACTTAAGGGCCTGTTTTTTCCATGATGATCCTGTACATACCATAAATTGATTTCCTTTAGCCATCAACTTGATTTAGTTTCCATTATTGAATCTTGCATGAATTTTTTCCTTATTTTTATAGAGTGTTAACATAGCACCACAAAATATAAGTCATTGTTCTATGTTTGATGCGGCCTTGAAGCCAAATTCATGAAGATATTGTTTACCAACTTATGGCAGGCACATGGCCTACAACCTATGTAGTATGGAAACTGCCATACCTTAGAGCCTTTGTGGCTATTATACAGAGATAGGATTAGGCTCGAAGAGCCTCAAAAGTCTCGGCCATTACCTCTATCTGCATTTTGATGTTTAGCCTATGAAGGCTAACAAAATTTATTCTAATGACTGTGTGTTGTTAGAATTATTCTTTTGTGAAGGATCGATTATGATCCCATGGGAGGATAAGAGATCATTTATTTTACATTTCATTTGTATATTACCTATTTCTTGTTACCAAATGGGGCAATAAAAAAGAGGGGCTTTGTCGAATGTTTCTTAAGCCTTACATATGTAAGTTTGCTATTAAGAAGTTGACCTTGTTCGATAGGAATGATGGTATGAATCCAAGTTTGTGAATTCACCAAGCTTTGCTTGGGTTGATATTGAGATTGATGATCTAGTTCTTGAATGTGAAAATGACATAGACATATTTTTGCATGTGGAATATTTTTGCATGCATGGTATAAAATAGTAAGCCCACATGGGCAATTTCAAATATATCATTGATGGTTAGAAAGAACAAACCAGACCATCTAGATTGGTGGACCTGGAGAATCTATAGTTTCTTTTTTGCATCTTGAAAAGGCCAAGAGTATTGTTTGAACTTGAAACTTATATTCCTTCTTTGACTGAAATATTAGCTCAAGTATTTCATCGAAAAACATGTCGAGCATAGTTCTTTTTAATATTAAAGTTGCTCATCAAAGTTTCAGTGATGCAAGTTTTCAAGATATGAATAATAAAAATTATTTCCTTATGTATAAATTTGGGCTATTTGATTTATTTATTTTCAGTATATTGTGGAAAACTTGTTTTGTTTTGAAACAGTGAACATTTACTTGTAAAGTGATCATTTAGAAAAGAGAGTAAATGACATTATTTATCTTAAAACATAATTGTTTAGTTTGAAAAAATATTGTGTTGATGTAAACAATGGTTATTCTTTTGCAAAAAACTCTATTTTGTTAAAAAATTATCTTTATAGTTGAAAACAACCTTGCTCAATAAACTTTTAAGTCGGAAAAAACTAGTTTTATAATTGTTTAGTAGGAAAAAGTAATTTTTCTACTTAAACAATGACTGTACATATATGAATAGCTTGATTTATAACTGTTCAATAGGAAATAGTACTTGTTCTATTCAAATAATGAGTGTACATATGTAAATAGCTTGCTTCATAACTGTTTAGTAGGAAACAATACTTTTTTTTCTTAAACAATGAATGTTCATATGTAAACAACTAGTTTTATGATTGTTTAGTAGGAAACAATACTCGTTATGTTTAAACAATGAATGTTCTTATGTAAACAACAAAGTTAGAGTATAACAATTGAGAGAATATAATAACTGTATGTTTGAAACTATTTTTGATATGATAAGCAACATTTACAAGGTGTTGTACCCTACATGGAGAGCAACAAGGTCCAGAAAGTACCAGAACAAAAAAACATTAAACAAACTTAAACACCAAAAAAAAATAAAAATTGGACGCAGATCAACAAAACCCCAGACCAACAGCTAACCAGCAGCAGAATAGCTGGCTTTTTCCTAGTTCTTCGATGACAGCTAAACCATATCATCCCCAACCCAATCAAGGTGGTCCTCGATCTTTTTCATCTCCAACTCATCCTTCATAGCAGCTGAAATGGTACTAGTGACATAGTAGATCATCCTGATCGTGAAGCAAGTCAACCCATATAATTTTTTATCCAGGATGTCCAATCTCTCTTTCAGAACAACAACCTCCTCCCCACCACTCACAGTGTATTCAGGAACATTCTGCTCCATCCCCATTGGCATTGAAGAGTGGGAGGTTGAAACCTCTTGCAGATCACCACCTGAGTCAGGAACTAAATAAGGCCCTCTATCTTTCTCACCAAGCTCATCCTATGACACCACCTCCACACAACAATCCTTGCAATATGACAACTCCTCCTTAGTGTCCAGGTCTCTAACTTGCACTTTATTTTTGTTCTTAGCAAGCCTACCCAAACGTCTTATAATTGCATCACAGCTAGTAACCATAGTATCTGCCACCACCGTATCACCCAAGGAATATTTGTTGACAACATACTTCCCTTTATTTGGAGGAACCTTCTCCTCCTTACCCTTCTTCTTCAGACCAATTTTACAAGGAGTAGACTTAAGGTCACATAGGCTAACCACCACACTAGCTTGGGAAACACCCTCAATACCTTTGAGTTTTTTAAAAGGAGGTTTTGGTTTCTCAGTAGGGACCGGGTGATTCTTTGTAACTGGGACTTTAGACTCGGCCAGAGATAATTTGGGCACAATGGGGTTCTCAATTTCTTCGATAAGCATGAGCGAAATAGGTTTAGGAGGGCATAGAGAAGGATGGAAATGGTAAAGTCTAAGAATAAGACCTTGATGGAGCATAAGAGGAGTAGGATCAATGGGGTTAGCAGCAGGTAAAGCAATACACTTTTCAATAGAATTTTTGAGGTCAATCAACAGGAAAAAGGGAAAGCTCAGAAGAACTTTATGCCTCAGGTGATTTAACAAAGGAAAATGGTAGAAGAATAATTTTTTGTACCTTCCCTCCAACGTAACATACTTCATCAAAGCTAGACACACCTGGTCCCACGGCTTCGGAAGAGCCTCTCATTCAAACCCAGACTGGTTGCGCACCGACACCTCCATGCCAATGAACAATTTGTTCATGCTCTCATTATCCTGAGTCTTGGAGTGCTTACAGACTTGTTCTAATTAGTTTTTTTTGACAAGAAACATCAAGTGGTATACTATTTTAAAATTTCAAATATGAATTTTATAATTATTTTAGAATGTATGCAAATTTTTTAAACATAAGTAGGAACATATATGTGTATGCACATAGACTTCATCTATGTACATACACATACTTGTGATATACCTTTTTTTTCTCTTCAATACATTTTTAAAAGGAAAATGCTATGATGAAAAGTAGAAAATAGTCATAAGAATGATATGATTGATTGTTGAATTACTATGTGAATCATAAATCTAATTTTTGTTTGGAGAGTAAATTATTATTTTGATTCTTCTTTTGAAAACATTGTGAAAGAATATTTTAATACTTAAACAAAAGGGTATGTGTAGGATCATCATGGAAAAAATAGGCCCTTAAGTGGTGATGAAAATTCAAAAAAATCAGAGTTAGGAAACTTGACGTAAAAAATTGAATAAGTTATCTATATTATTTCAAAAATGTGTAAGAATAGATTCTGTAGCAAATTGAATGTAGTTTCTTAAATACTAGGTTTATTTTTAAAAAAAAAAATTTGGTGAAAATTTGAAATTTCAATGCAATAGTACTTAAATTTCAGGGAAAAAATAAGAATTAGGTGTCTATCTGACCATCCTAACCACAATAAAATGATAATATTTTTTAATAATATTTTAGATATAAGTAGAGGACTCATATCCTGATGTGATGCATATTTTTTTGTAATTTTTTTCCAAGTAATTAATTATGAATTTTTTATTACAACTTTTAAAAAATATAAAAACTCGTATGTTTGACCACCTTAACCTGGTCAAAACTTCATGATTTTTTTTTTTAATCCTATAGTATGCGAAGCATAGAATGTGACGTATGTTTCAGATTCAAAAAATGTGACACCATTTGAAAGCTATAGATGTTTTTCGATTAGCCTATCGATAAGGACTTTAGTCATAATTCAAATAGAAATGAATAATAATTTTTTATTAAATTCAAAGTAAAGCATAATTTATATTGATGGAAAACTGATAATCTCCTTTAAAAACCCTTTTAATTTCATCAATTTTGGGTAAAAAAAAGTCGTCATCCACATACCCTACACATACCCATCATATCGCCACTTTTTGGCCCATCATGATCCTGTTTGGCCTATCATGATCCTGCACATACCCAGAAGAGTGATACATTAGTTGACTAGAGAACTTATGGGTAGATGCTACTAGAGGGTAGATAGTTGTTATGAGATGTATAGTAGAAAGTTACCTTCCAGGATGGGTGCCAAAATGGAGTTCAAATATTATAGGTTTGCTTTACCAATACCTATTGTTTCTTGTTGTTGCAACACATTTTTTCTGCTTGGCCAAGGAATATAGTTCATTATGTATGTATGAACTTTGTGATTTCACTCTCTACCATTCCTAGAATAGATCTTGGACTTTCTTTTCTAACTTCTAGATAGAAATTACATGTTGATGTAAGGGCATGCACTATATTCCACCTTGCAGATTGTTCTCTTGCTAAAATTTTTGTGTGGGGACAAGAATTCTTCAAGTTGAAAGAATACCAGGGAAGCATAAGCTTTGTGGTTGGGAAGTAAACCACTTCAACCATGTTCTCGTCCACCAGTGGAGACGAGCATCAAATAAGAACCTCAATTGTTCACAAGACTATTATAGTCTATGATGTAACTTGATGTAATATATTCATGTACTTGATCAAAAATGTACAATTTCATGACTTTAAGGCCTTAGGAGCCAAGTCAAACCTAATATTTTAATTTTACTTTTGTAGTGAATATATGAATCTTTGACTCATTTTAAATGGACATGTGTAGCTATGATTGACTTTAGCCACTAGTTATGTCTTTTTAATTTGGAGTATATTCATGTGTTATTTACAATAATATTAATCAAGTAATAATTTCAAATGGGTTATTACATTTGGTATCAGAGCTTGAAGTTCAGCTGTAGTCCTTTTGAGTCTACCATAGTTGACTAGGGGTAGTTGATCCTTGAACCAATTTTGGTTGTCCTAAGAATTGACCAAACAAGGATTGAATGAAGGAATGGGAAGGTCAAAGGAAGGACAAAGGAAAGGGAAAATTGTAAGAACCTCACCTAAGAATGATGTAAAGGAAGGAAATGCCAAGGAAAAGGTTCAATTAGAAATTTTTGATGACGAAACTGTAGCTTAGGCACTTGCACAACTCAAGCTAGAGAGAGGCTTGAAGATTGACGAGAAGTGAACACCTAAGATCAAAAATCTTTTCACAATCTAGGATTGGCATCTAGGGTGTGTACCCAATGCACCCTTGTTGACTAAAGAGGAAAAAGAGATCCTTCATGCTCAACCATCCTCTTTTGTAAAGTTTGAAGTAAACTCAAATGATGACCTTGGAGAATTTCCTCTTTCTAAAACCAAGAAATCAAAATGATGTAACAAGTAGCCTATTGTAAATAAGGGTCTACTGACTCACCTTAAATATGAATAAAATCAGATAATATTTTTTGGGTGGGTTCAAAGAGAGACTCTAAAATGTGTGTATTATGCATGAATGTGTATGTCTTCTATATTGAGGGATGTATGCATATGAAAATTATTGGATGTAGCATAAGAACATTAATTCATAGATCCTTGTGTTGAGATGCAATAAATGTGACTATTTTATAGGATAAGTGTGGGATGTCATGATGACTACCAAGAAAGATGGGGGTGGTAGTGTTTCTGATAACAAACCAAACAAGAGACTGGAGAAAATTCTAAAGCTTCTGAATCAGCAAGAGTCTTGCATGGATCATATAGAGCAAGAAGTTTGAGTGGCATACGAGGACCGGGATTGCAGGAATCCAGAAGGAAATCAAGGAGATGGTGGTCTAGGGGCCGGTCCATGATGGTGAATTGAGGAAGAGCTTGGGAAAGACCTCAAAATATTAGCATTGCCCAAGTTCAATGGTGTACCTTGGCTTGAACATGCCTATTTCATAGTGTTGGAGCTATGTTGCTTTAATTTTATGATGTATCTTGGCTTGAACATGCCTATTTCAGTGCTTAAACTCAAAGAATGACATCTTGTGAGAGTGTTGTGAAGTGTTGTAAGACATTTCTACATTCTTCTAGACTCTATTTAATGCATTTCACCTAAAAACCACCTTTTCATACATCAACAAGTCCTATTTTGAAGTGTTGTAAAGTCTTGTAACAAGATTTCATGCTTTTATATGGATATTTTTCCTATTTACACCTTTCTCATGCTTTATTTTGTTTCTTTATGCCCTCATATGCTTATATTAAGTGTATTTTTGGGTCTTATCCCGACAAACAACATTAAACACAAATTTATTTTTGACACTTGGTTTTGGGTCCCAAGTGGGACTCATTCGCCAAGGGTGGCGAATGAGTCCCCCTTGGCCCCAAATTCAAAATATTTTAAATTTCTTTCAGGATTTTACTAAAAATTCACTTTATGTCGACTTGTGATGAGGTATGAACAAATACTAAGGCACAAGATTTGTATAAATAGGCATTTTTCACCTCATTTTAAATCTTCTCATTCAAGTATTCAATCTACCATTCACTCATTCACTCAAGCATTCATAATTCAAGTAATTTTCAAGCACTCAAGCATTTTGCATCTTCAATTCAAGCACTCTCAAGCACTTTGGAGCATCTATTGACATCACTTCATATTTACATATTCAAGGAGGTGGTAAGTTTGTAATATTTTCATGCTATTCATTTATCATTCCTCTTGCATGACATTCATTACAATTGGGTTTAATGAGTAAAGTGGGGTTTGACCAAGGCAAACCCCTATTCACTAATCCCTCAACATTTTTCCCCTTTTCATGTTTCTTTGCAGCCTTTGTTTTGCAAATTTAATAGGTTTAAAGATGTTGAAAAGTGGATTTCAAGTCAACTAGGCTCTTCAAATCAATTCATCATCCATTCAAGCAATTTGAGTGACTTCCAGCCCATTTTCTGCAAAATTGACCTCGAGAACCTGATATTTAGTTATTACCAGATCTGGAGTAGCAGTGTTGACCCTTGAATATTTAGAAATATTGGGGAGGACTGATTCACCACCCTTGGAGAATGAGTCCCACTTGAAATCTAGAAATCTACATTTTGTCAGAAATCACTTCTCGGCTGTCAGAAATTAGTACCCATTACTTTTTCACTAATTGGAGGATTGATTCACCACCCTTGGCGAATGAGTCCCACTGTGAAAAATTAGAAAATTTCATGAGCATTCCAGAAATTCTAGAAAGCTCACACATCATCCAGGTGCACTCATATTTGACCCTGTACTTTATGTTTTTCATATTTCTTTCTATCTCTTCATATTTCATAGTTTCTACATATCACACTATGTTTTCAAACAAAGCATAAATCTTAGTTTTGCATGCATTTTAGATCAACTTAATCAGTCAATTGCATTTAGTTTAGTTAATTTACATGATATCACATCATACATGTCCTTATTTGAATGAACATCTAGCATTTTAGAATCTAAATCTCTCTTTCTAGGTGAAAAACTTGGGAAGGGAGCAAGTATTTCGGGTCCTAAAATCTATGTTTCATTTTGGTGAACCTAAAGTTTGAACATTTTTTTTTAAACTTCTGATTGCCGTCATGCATTGCATCCTAGTTTTCATTTTCATTGCGATTCAATTAGGACATTGATTTGTTATTGCATTCTAGGACCTTTCATTTTGCATTAGTGAAAAACTCATTTAGTTTTCTTTCTTGCATTTAATCTCATTGAAAAAATAGAAACTCTGCATTCTGCATCTATTTTTTCATTTTGAAAATAATTTAAATCATTCTTAAAATTCTAAAAACTACAAAAAAAATCCATCCTGGGACTCATTCGCCACCTAGGGCGAATCAGTCCCTTTGCATATTTTAGACATTCATTTTGCATTGTTTCTGGCATTCTTCAGCATTCCTATTTTTGGCTTTTACATTTTGTTTCTAGTAGCAAATTCTTTGTTTTTCTTCATTTCTTGCATCTTTATTTATTTGCAACATGGCATCTTCTTTTAATATGTTTTGGCACTCCCTGAAATCATTGGTAGACATGTCCAATTGTACCTTTTGTTGTGACCTTAATGACATTGTACAATCTCATGCTCCTTTAACTCCTCATGATTGTCCTCCTCATGAAGTAGACATCATTGGAGAAGATGATGCTAGCATGAACAAGTTTTACAATGATTTCCTTACCAACCTCGAAGCCAATAATTTTTTTTATCCTTCTATGAGACCACAATACATTCCTCCTATTGCATCCACTCATTACTTTGCTTATTTACATCCCAAAATCAACACCGGACCTATGGTTCCTCCCTCAAGTGAACCTAGTTCTTCTCAACCACCACAATCCCAACCATTCTATGAACAAAAAATCACCAACAATACTATCAACCTTGAAGAAACATATGGTTAAGGATTCACTATATTAAGTAAGCAAGGTTGTGACATAAAACATGAACATGACATCCATCAAATCTTTGAACAACAACCAAATAATGCACATATAAGAGGATTAGGATATCAAGATCCTTCTCATCTTGAAAGATATTCTCTTCAACCTAGGATACTTCCGGATGTTAGCAAGGTCATCTTGAATTCTCCTCCCCATCTAGACACTCTCCTTCCCAATGAACAACCATTCCCTACTTCTAATGACAATGATGTTAAGACTCCTATGGGTCCCCTTCCTCCTTCTACTCAGGAAAAAGGAAACCCTAGTAAATGTAACCGACCATACAAAATGAAGAAGATCAAGATTCCTACACATCCTCCAGCTAAATGTGAATGAAAACTTCAATTTCTTTTAAACAAATGTCTTATACTCTTGCCACCTTCAAATAGGTTGGCTATTCGCACTCCCAATTCCAACATACCATATTGTAAATGTCATTGTATTCTTTGCCATTGAACTGAAGAATTCCAAACTTTAAATGAAATACTGAACAAGTATCATTTCATCGACACTAATTGTTTTCCCCTCATCTCTTAAAACACCATTGACCTTTCATGCTTTAGTTTTAGGATTTCTCATTCCCACTATGGCATGACCCTTTCCCATCAATCATCTCATCTCATTCTTGCTTTTACACTTTATGGGAAGCAAGACATTGCTAGCCTTTCCCTTGTAATGCATTTTATTTTCTCTTAACCTTGTTATTCCTTTTTCTTTTCATGTGTGTATCATGTTCCCCCATATCGTGCGTTTGATGTCTCCTTCTCTTTGTACACTTCTTTTATCTGTATCTCTATTCTTCTCCTTGTCTCCTTGTATTTTCTATTTTTTTTTTTTGTTTTCCTTTTGGGGATGACACAAAGTGTAGAGACACCCTATGTCTCTTCCATGTTGACCCAAACGGTCTTTGTCTTTTTCTATTTTTTTTTTTTTTTTTTCCTTTTAGGGGATGACACAAAGTGTAGAGATGCCTATGTCTCTTCCATGTTGTTAAACAGTCTTTTTCTTTTCTCTTTTTGTTTTGTGTTTTCCTTTTGGGGATGACACAAAGCATAGAAGATATATCTTCCATGTTGACCCAAAAGGGTTCTTGTCTTTCTTTTGTTTTGTGTTTTCCTTGTGGGGATGATTAAAATCGGTAAGACTAATTTTCTCCATCATGTTGACTCAAAAGCTTTCTTTCTTTTCATTTCCTTATCATTTGTGTTTTCCTTTGGGGATGATGCAAAGCGTCGAGACCACAATGTCTCTTCCATGTTGACTCAAATCGGACTTTATTTTACCTTTGTTCTTGCTCTCTTTGTGTCATTCTTCTAGTTCTATGTGCTTTGGGGAATGATGATAATTCCATGCTCTTTCATACAAAATACAAAATACAAAAACACTACAGCAACGAACATACTGACCCCAAATCCATAGATCCCTTATGTGTTTGGTGTATTTTCTTTTCTGGGGGGAAACTCCCTTCCTTTCTTTCTTTTTCATTTTCCTTGACATGATGCAGCTTAACTTCAAAACATATGACTTGGCATAGAGCTTTCCAGGTTGGCTCTCATGTCTTGTTTTCTTTTGGCATTTGGTTTTTTTCTCTACTTCAAAGTAATTGCTCACGAGAGGCAGAGGTGTGTAGAAATTCCTTTAAAGGATTGAGACACTCTATTACCATTATTTCATTTGCATTCTTAGTGAAGCTTTGTCGTTTACATGATGTTTTTGTCACTTTGTGGATGGCATTGGGTGTGATGTCTTTCATAAGTGTGATCTATCTCAGCATATTGCATTCCTCTTTGTGGTTTGATGCAACGCACTCTGCATCCCCTAAGTTGTGAATAAACTATTCTTTTATTGGTCCTCTCTTGGAGACATTAGACACAATTTTCGCTAAGTGACTGACCTTGCATAAACTCAACAAGACTCCTTTGAACATATTACATGTAACATTTTTACATATTGCATTATCATTCAACCACCTTGCATAACACAACTTGCATGTCTGTAGAGTTTTCTTACTTGTTTGGCCGCTTTGCATAACACAACTTGCATTCCTATGGTTCCATCCTATTTTAAACCAACATTTTCATTTTTCTTGGGCTTTGTGGTGCCTTGTTAAAGTTATAAAAGCAAGTATAAACTTTAACATGGTTGAAGCGGGAAACTAATAGCAACATGAATTTTCCCCATAGCCAATTTTCTGTTTTGTTTGGCGGTGCGCATACCAACTTCGTCTTACTTTTTATCTTCTCTTAGCGAACAACTGGTTCCATTGGCTCGAGTCAATTACACATTTCATCGGCCTGAATCTCTTTTCACAACTAGTTGGATTGATGATTGAAGCTTCACTGGTCATGTCTATACTTGTGTGTGTTCCTTTGTCTTTTATGTTTAGTTTGTGGGATCTTCATCCTGGGGGCTTGATCATCATCCTTGTTTGTTGTATTTCATCTTGCTAACATAAGTCCATTTGAACCCTTCTCTCAATGTTCATGGCTACTTTAGTGTGACGAAGCAAGTTTCTCTCACTAAAGTGGGGTCTAAATGTACCATAGAAAAATGGACCTTTCCCATTTTCATAGTCTTTTTGGGCCTTGTTCATAGTGCTAGAGCTATGTTGCTTTAATTGTATGATGTGGTTGAGGGATTGTTGTCAAGTGTTGTAAGACATTTCTACATTCCTTCTAAGACTCTATTTGAAATGCATTTTTCACCTAAAACCACAACTTTTCATACATCCACCAAGTCCTATTTTGGAAGTCTTGTAAGTCGTAACAATATTTCATGTACAAACCAAATTTTCCTATTTACACCTTTCTTATGCTTTATTTTGTCTCTTTATGCCCTCATATGCTTATATTAGAAATTATGTTTTTGGGTCTTATCCCAACAAACAACAATAACAAAACAACAATTCCGACACTTGGTTTTGATTAGAATTAAGGACTCATTGCCAAAGTGGCGAATAAATTTATGGCCCCAAATTTCAAAATATTTGTTCCTTGAGTTTTAGTAAAATTCACTTCATGTCGGCCTGTGATGAGGTATAAATGGATACTAAGGCATAAGATTTGTATAAATAGGCATTTTTCACCTCATTTTACATGTCCTAATTCAAGTGATCTCTCCAAATACAAGCATTCAAGTAATCAAGCATTTTGCATCTTCAATTCAAACACTCTCAAGCACTTTGGAGCAGCCTTTTGACATCACTTCAGATTTGCATATTCAAGGATGTGGTAAGTTTGCAATACTTTCATTTTATTCATTTATCATTCCTATTGCATGTCATTCATTTCAATTGGGTTTAGTACTAGAAGTGGGTTTTGACAAAGGAAAACCTATTCACTAATCCCTCAATATTTTCCCCTTTGCATGTGTCTTTGTAGCCTTTTTTTTGCATATTTAATAGGTTTAAAGGTGCTAAAAAGTGGATTTCAAGTTAGCTAGGCTCTTCAAATCAATTCATCATCTATTCAAGTAGTTTGAGTGACTTTCAGCCTATTTTCTATAGAATTGACCTCGACAACCTGCTATTCAGTCATTACCAGATCTAGAGTAGTAGTGTTGACCCTTGAAGTTTTAGAAATATTGGGGTGGAATGATTCACCACCCTTGGCAAATGAGTCCCACTTGAAATCTAGAAATCTGCATTTTGTTAGAAATCACTTCCTGACTATTAGAAATCAATTCCTGACACTTTTCACCAGTTGGAGGACTGATTTGCCACCCTTGGGGAATGAGTCCCATTGTAAAAAATCAAAAAAATTCATAACCATTCCAAACATTCCAAAAATCTCACACATCATCTAGGTGCACTCAGATTTTACCCTGTACTTTATTTTTTGCATATTTCTTTCCATCTCTTCAATTTTCATAGTTTTTGCACATCACACTATGTTTTCAAAAAAAGCATAAATCTTAGTTTTTCATGCAATTTAGATCATCTTAATCAGTAAATTTCAGTTATTTTAGTTAATTTATATGATATCACATCATACATGTCCTTATTTGAATGAACATCTAGCATTCTAGGATCTAAATCTCTCTTTTTAGGTGAAAAACTTAGGAAGGGAGCAAGCATTTCGGGTCCTAAAATCTATGTTTCAGATGGTAAGGCTATTAGAGTAGGAATTGAGGCTTGGATTATAGAAATGGAAAAATAATTTGGGCTTTCTAACATTTGTGAATAGACTAAGGTAACATGGGCTACATATCAGCTCTTAGGTGAAGTAGCGACTTGGTTGGATAATGAGAAGTTAGAAAAAAATCTTTAGCTTGCTGAGATCACTTGGGAAATCTTCCTCCAAAATTTTAAGAAGAGATGGTTACCACAGATTTTCTTTGACTAGAAAGTGATAGAATTTCATAACTTAACCCAAAGAAATGTGACTGTGATTTAGTATTGGGAAAATTTCACCAACTTGTTGAAGTATGTGCCCCAGTATTAGGGGGATGAATGGTTTTATATCTGGAAATTTATAATAGGACTCAAACCTCACATAGGAGCTGAAGTGGATATGCATGAACCTCAAACCATAAACTAATTCTTCTAGAAAGCCACCAAACAGGAACAAAAACTACAACAACTATCCAATATTCATAGTGATTCAAATTCTAAGTCACGGTATAGGAAGAAGAAATTTCATAAAGGAGACAAGAGCCAGTAGATCCACAATCTCAAGAGGGGAAGTGTGTTCTAGGAGAAGTGTGAAGATGGTAATGGTTGAAAGAACAAGAAAGAAGATAAAAGCAAGGGTAAGGACAACCATAATTAGAAGGGCTTTAGAGAGGACAAGCCAAGAGGTAAAAAAGTTCCTTGAGATGGATTTTATACTTGTAGAGGTGATAATTATGCCTCGAGTTGTCCTCAGTGATTGAAGTCACGGAAGGAAGGAAGCTATGAGCATAATCACTAAATCCATGCTACAGTGGATAATAGAGTAGTAGAATATCAAGCCTCACCAATTCAGGTGACAGGTAAGCTCTATGGCCAATCTATCTCTATCTTAATTGATACTAGAGATACTAAATGTTTTATAGATCCTAGAAAATATCCAAGATACCCATTAGACCCAGATACATGGAAATTTATGGATAGTACAGTACGATAATCGAGTAGAGAAGAGGGTAGATACCTATCTCTTTTGCAGTGAGTTAGAGCTTCCAAACTTTCAAACTCAATTCAACTTCTATGTGGCACCTTTAGGCTCATATGATGTAATCTTGGGAATAAATTGGTTAACTAAGCATAAGGATATAGTGAACTATGAGGATAAGGTGGTCAACTATCTGGATGATTATGGAAACCTAGTTGAGGTATGTGAAATGCATAGACCCTTAGAGCTTAGACAAATTTCTGCAATGCAACTCAAGAAGGCTCATCGAAAGGGGTGTGCATTTTATGCGGTGGATGTTAGTAATCTTGACAGCAAGGAACCATATTTAGATGACTATCCTATTCTCAAGGAGTTCCAAGACGTATTTCCTAAAGAACTTATGGAGTTGCCTCTGAAGCAGGAATTCAATTTTTCTATTGACCTAATTCTAGGGGTTGAGACTCAATCCAAGGAACCTTATTGGATAACCACCACAGAACTCTATGAGTTGAAGACCCAACTAATGAAATTGCTGGATAAGGGAATCATAAGACCCATCACGTGTCTTCTTGGGGAGTGCTGGTTATTTTTATGAAAATGAAGGATGGAACTTTGTGTATTTTTATAGTTTATAGGATATTAAACAAGGATACCATCAAGAACCGGTATCCACTCCCGAGCATTGATGAACTGTTTGATCAAATGAAGGGAGCGGAAATTTTCTCCAAGATTGATCTTAGGTCAGGGTACCATCAATTGATAATTAAGGAAGAAAATATCCCAAAGACTACATTTAGAACTCAATAAGGGAATTATGAGTTCACAACAGTACCTTTTGGTTTTCCTAATGCACTAGAAACCTTTATGACCCTCATGAATAGTGCATTTAGACGCTGCAAGGATGAATTTGTTCTAATTTTCATTGATGACATTCTAGTCTACTCAAAGACTATCAAAGATCATGATAGACATTTGAGGATAATTTTTCAATGACTGAGAGAAAGGAAATTCATTGGGAATTGTTCAAGTGTTCATTTTATTAGGAAAAATTGCACTATTTGTTCCATATCATTTCGGTTAAAGGAGTCTCCATAGACCCCAAAAAGATCAAGGCAATTGTGGGATGGCTAGTGCCTCAAAATGTGTCAGAAGTCCATAGCTTCATGGGCCTTGTAGGATACTATACGAATTTTGTGCAAAGGTTTTCCCATATTTCATCTCCTATTACCTCACTCCAAAGGAAGGGAATGCGGTTTGAATGGACTAAGAAATGTGAGCAGGCATTCCAACTATTGAAGGAAAGCCTCAAGACAGAACTAGTGCTAACCATCCCTGATCCTAATGGGAGATTTATAGTAATCATAGATGCTTTAGGAGAGGGATTGGGAGTAGTATTAATGCAAGATAGAAAAGTGGTAGCTTATGAATCAAGGAAGCTTAAGTAGCACAAAGTGAACTATGCTCCTCATGATTTGGAACTAGCGGCCATAGTTCATGCCTTATAGATGTGGAGGCATTATCTTTTGGGAAAACCATTTGAAATCAATACAGACCACTTAGGATTGAGATACATATTTACCTAGCCAAACCTTAATGCGTGGAAAAGAAGGTGGTTAGAATTCCTTAGCAAGTATGACTTTGGAATTGAATATATAAAAGGGAAAGAGAAAAAAATTGTTGATTCTCTTAGTAGATGAAGACATATGGTGTCCATGATCTCAAAAAGGTCTAACTTGAGACAATAGGTAATTCAAAATCTATCAAGGGATGAGCACTATGAGAGAGTGATGAACTCCATAGTAGTAAATCCTTCAGATCATTGATTCAATGGGTACAAGATCAAACAAGATGGTATTTTGAGATACCAGAGAAGAATGTATATTCCTAAATCTAGAGAGCTGATAAACTTGGTTTTAGAAGTTCACAATGCACCTTATTCAGGAAACCCTAGAGTATCCAAGATGATTGTAGAGTTGAAGACTTTTTATTTTTGGCCTAAACTCAAGAAGGATGTAGTGGAGTACATAACCATATGCTTGGAGTACCAGCGAGTCAAGGATGATCATTGACATCCAACATGGTTATTGTATCCTCATGACATACCTGAGTATAAATGGTAGGTGATTAGTATGGATTTTGTACAGGGGTTGTTGTTGAGTAAGAATAAGCATGATGTTATCTTGGCCATGATTGATAAGTTGACTAAGGGTACACACTTCATTCCAAGAAACCTTAAGGATGGATCATTGACCTTGGCTAAGAAATTTTTCTAGGAGATATTTTTCTTATATGGAATGCCAGAGACTATCATTTTTGATAGGGACACACAGATGACCTCAAGGTTTTAGATGACCTTGAATGCTTCATTGGGAACTAAATTAAATTTTAGCTCATCTTACCATCCTCAAACTGACGGGAAGACAGAGAGGATGAATTAGGTACTCAAATACCTCCTCCAAATGTATTGTATGGACCAAAAATATAGGTGGGAAGAATATTTTCCTTTGGTAGAGTTTGTTTACAACAACTCCTATTAGACATCCTTAGGCATGGGACTGTTTGAAGCCTTGTATGGGTAGAAGTGTCGAACCCCCATCAATTGGGATAAGTTGGAGGACAAGATCATAGTAGGACCTAAAATACTTAAGGAAATGGAAGAATAAATGAGGGTCATAAAGAGTAGATTGAAAGAGGTGGCAGACTGACATAAGAGTTATCCTGAGAAGAACCAATCTCTTAGAAAATTCGCAACACGGGATAAATTTTTCTTGAGAGTTAAACCTAGCATAAAGGTTTTATTGATTTTGGAAAGTCTCCCAAGTTGGCCCCAAGATATGTGGGACCATTTGAAGTCTTGGAAGTGACTAACCAGTTGCTTATAGACTAGCTCTACCACCCGCTTTGGCTCGACTTCATAATGTGTTTCATGTTTCCTTGCTTAATCCATACCATCCTGATGTGACTCATGTGCTTGATTGCAATGATTGCAAGTATAGGATCTAGGAGTGGTGCTAGTGGAGCCTATTATAATCTTGGATAGAGGCAATGTTAAGTTGTAGAGAAAATATATTGCTCATTTTAAGGTCCAATGAGACCAATACTTAGAGGACAACGCTACTTGGGAGGATGCGAAAGAATTAGAATGCTCCTTTTCACATTTTCTTTCTTGAGAAGGAAACTTCAATAATTTTGTTTGAATTCTTTTGGATTGAGATACTATGATATTTCATGATTTGAAATTTTGATGTTGAAATAGACATATATATATATATATTCAGATGTGATGTTGAAATAGACATATATATATTGATGTGATGTTGAAATAGACATATATATTCTAATGTGATGTTGAACTTGAATAGACATATATATTCTAATGTGATGTTGAACTTGAAATAGACATATATATTCTAATGTGATGTTGAAATAGACATGTATATTCAAATTTTGTATGATGTTAGATTTTATTATGACTTACTAGACATTGGGACGATGTCTCATCAAAGAGGGCAAGGATGTCATAACCCAAATTTTATTGCATATTTTTTATAATATGGTAAATTGAATTATTGAAGAAATTCAATAAATATTAAATGGAAAATTTTAGAATTTTTGAAAATGGAATGAAAGAAGTTGATTAATGCTGACTTTGCAAAATTATTTTATATGTTACCAAGAATTGAACGTTACTGATCAATTTGCAAGTGCAAGTGTGTGCAGTTGCAGGGTGATGGGTTGAAGGATGAGAACACGATTGAAGTAGGATTGTTTAGTTAGATCGAATGGTAAGCCAAATGGAATCTCGATGCATATACCACAAATGACATGATGATTTGCATATGAACTACTTTGCATAAATGTAAGAACATAAACTCACGACTTGAATGTTTCAGTTAACGAAAATGAATGGCTTGTAGATTAAAATCTCTTCTCAAGTTCTTTTAGTTTACATATATGGAAGCTCAAGATGATATTTAAAAGTTATTTTCTCAATTCAAATGATAGAATAATGGACCTTATAATCCATTCCAAGACAAAAAACTTATACATGAAAGCATATATAAATATATATACATATATATACATGTATGTAAATAAAAATTTGAATACATATATATATATATATATATTATTGGAATACATGGTAAGTATGAATGAAATCAAATAAATATATATGTATATATATATATGAATGAATATACACATACACATACATATATACATACATATATTCATATTCAAATTTCATATCGAATTCAAAATTTGATAACCATATCTTCTAAAATTGGACGTTGTAAAATGTGAAAATTCACAAAAGGCACCGCACAAAGGAGTGTACTACCACTAGATTAATGACCACATAAACCAAGTAATAGTGGTGGCTAGGAAATAATGCCAACATCGGTAACATGCAAATGATAGAGTTGTTACAATTTTGAAAATACCCAGGGAAAAAAAAGTAGAGAAAGAAAAACCTAGGGTTCAAAGGAAAAAGTAGAAAAAAGTATCAAAAGAACTTGAGACAGAAAAAATCCAAGGGAAACGTCACAAAATCTTGACAAATTAGAGGTAAATCAATTTCTTTTAGCCATTGACTTGATTTAGTTTCCATTATCGAAGCTTTCATGAAGTTTTTTCTCATTTTTATAGATTGTTAGCATAGCACCACAAAATGTGAGGTGTTGTTTTGTGTTTGATGCGGCCTTGAAGCCGAATGCATGAAGATATTGTTTACCACCTTATGGTGGATGCATGGCCTATGACCTATGTAGCATGGAAACCACCATACCATAGAGCCTTTGCGGCTATTATACAGACCTAGGCCAAGGATCGAAGAGCCTCAAAAGGCTCAACCATTATCTCTATCTACCTTTTGATGTTTAGCCTTTGACGGCTATCAAAATTTATTCTGATGACTATGTGTTGTTAGAATTATTCTTTTGTGAAGGATCCATTACAATCTTTTGGGAGGGTAAGAGATCCCTTTATTTTGTATTTCATTTGTATATTATCTATTACTTGTTATTGAATGGGATGATAACAAAGAGGGGCTTTGTCAAATGTTTCTTAAGTCTTCCATATGCAAGTTTTTTGTTAAGAAGTCAACATCATCTAATAGGAATGATGGTATGAATCTAAGTTTGAGAATTCACCAAGCTTTGCTTGGGTCAATCTTGAGATCGACGGTCTAGTTCCTAATTGTGAAAATGATAAAGACATTAGTCTACATGTGGAATATTTCTACATGCATAGTATAAAATAGCAAGCCCACTGGGCAATTTCAAATATATTATTGATGCAAGTAGAAAGAAGAATCCTGACCATCGAGATTGGTCGACCCATAGCAACCATAGTTTGTTTGTTGCAGCCTGAAAAAGGAAAGATTATTGTTTGAACTCAAAAATTACATGCCTTCTTTGGTTGAAATATTAGCTCAAGTATTTCATCGACAAACATGTCGAACATAGTTCTTTATAATATTAAAGTTGCTCATGAAAGTTTCAGTGATGCAAGTGTTCATCATCTGATTAATAGAATTTTTGTCCTTATGTATCAAACTAGGCTATTTGATTTGTTAATTTTTTGTACATTATGTGAAACCCATTTTTTTAAAAAAAAGTGAACATTTACTTGTAAAGTGATCATTTATCAAACAGAGTAAACAACATTATTTATCTTTAAATGTAATTGTTTAGTTTGAAATACTATTGTGTTGATGTAAACAATTCTTATTCTTTTGCAAATCACTTTGTTTTGTTAAAAAGTTATCTTTATAGCTGAAAAAGACCTTGCTCAATAAACTATTTAGTTAGAAATAGCTATTTTTATAACTGTATAGTAGGAAACAATACTTTTTCTACTTAAACAATGAATGTACATAAGTGAACAACTTTCTTTATAATTGTTTTGTAGGAAACAATAATTTTTTTTTTTGAAGAATGAGTGTACATATGTAAACAACTTGCTTCATAACTATTTAGTAGGAAACAATACTTTTTTTGCTTAAAAAATGAATGTTCATATGTAAACATCTAGTTTTATGACTGTATAGTAGGAAATGGTACTCATTCTATTTAAACAATGAATGTTCTTATGTAAACAACAATGTTAGAGTATCATAGTTGTGAGAATGCAATAACAATATGTGTGAAACTGTTACTTGTTTTGATTATTTATTTCTTACAAGAAATGTTAAGTGGAATACTATTTTAAGATTCCAAATCTGAATTTTATAATTATTTTAGAATGCATACACAAATTTTAAATATAATTAGGTACATATATATGTATGCACATATAATTAGTCTATGTGCATACACATACATGTGACATACCTTCTTTTGTATTTTAGTACATTTTTAAAAGGAAAATGCTATTGATGAAAACTAGAAAATAGTCATAAGAATGATATGACTGATTTTTGAATTACTCTATGAATCATAAATCTAATTGATGTTAAGAGAGTAAATTAGTATTCTGATTCTTTTTTTTTAAAACATTGTGAAAGAATATTTTCATACTTGAATAGAACAGTGATACCTTAGTTGACTAGAGCACCTATGGGTAGATGTTGCTAGAGGGTAGATAGCTTTTATGGGATGTATAGTAGAAAGTTACCTTCCGGGACGGGTGCCAAAATGGATTTAAAAGAGTATAGGTTTCCTTTACCATAAACTATTGTTTTTTGTTGTTGCAACACATTTATTATGCTTGGCCACACAATATAGTTCATTATGTATGTATGAACTCTATGATTTTACTCTTTTCCATTCCTAGCATAAATCTTGCACTTTCTTTTCTAACTTGTAGATAGAAATTCCATGTTGATGTATGTGAATGCACCAGATTCCACCTTGCAGATTTTTCTCTTGCTAAAATTTTCATGCAAGGTCGAGAATTCTTCTAGTCGGAAGAATATCAGGGAAGTGTAATCTTCGTGGTTGGGTGGTAAAGAGCTTCAACCCTGTTTTCATCCACCAGTGGAGGAGAGCATCAAAGAAGAACCTTAGTTTTTCATAAGACTATTATAGTCTATGATGTAACTTGAAGTAATATATTCATGTACTTGATGGAAAATGTATAATGTAATGACTTTGAGGCCTTAGGAGCCAAGTCAAACCTGATATTGTAATTGGAATTTTGAAGTGAATATATGAATCTTTGACTCATTTGAAATGGACATGCATAGCTATGATTGAATTTAGCCACAAGTTATGTCTTTTTAATTTGGAGTATATTCATGTGTCATTTACAATAATATTAATCAAGTAATAATTGTGAATGGGTTATTATACAAGGAGATCATATGGAGACCTTACCAGCTTATTCCATAGTGGCCAGATGAGACTCATTAGATGAGGATATTGTAGATGGACAAATTTTTGATAGGCAGACATGATTGCCTAGTACAACCTTTCTACTATGATCATGTCATATGATGGTTTGGAAAGGTCCAAATAGCCCCCATAGCATGACCCTTTTTGAGGAGATGAGTACAAAGTTCCTAGAGACCCAACGATGCTAGATGGTTCACAACAAACAACATCATCTATAGTGACTCTAATGATGATGATCGTGATATGCCTTTGTTCTCTAATGTTGATGAAATCGGTACCACAAATTCCTATGAAGAGTGGTGGTCAACAGCATGACCGACTCTTGTATTCCTAGTGGATAGTCCAATAGGTGATGCAAGGCCACTCCTAGATCAAGGAGACAATGAGGAGGAGATGGTTGAGGATATACGCTTCAGGGCTACATAAATATTCATAGATGTGATAGATAAGGAGTATGACAAGGCTATAGATCCTAACTATGATGGCCAGGAGGAGGAAGATGAGGAGGAGCAGTTGATGAGTGAGGGTGATGAGGCAGTGGATGAGGATCTAGTGGGCCACGAATGGGGAGAGTCATCTCCCATTCATGTTACTAGATCACAATCAATAGCTGCAGTAGGCACCAACACCTATAGTTATGGAGAGGTTAGCACATCCTCCATGCCCCTACACATGACGAGGTTGTCTTCACACAACCTTCCAAAGAGATAGGTGATGATATTTTATTTACTACCATGCTTTATGCTAATGCTTTATGTTTTAATTTTATGTCAATATATATATATATATAAATGGGTATGTGCAGGATCATCATGGAAAAAATAGGCCCTTAAGTGGCAAAAAATTTAGAAAAATCAGAGTTAGGAAACTTGATGTAAAAAATTGAATAAGTTATCTATATTATTTCAAAAATATGTAAAAATAGAATCTGTAGCAAATTCAATGAAGTTTCTAAACTACTAGGTTTATTTTTATAAAAATATATCTATTTTGTGAAAATTTGAAATTTCCATGTAGTAGTACTTAAGTTTCAGGGAAAAAATAAGAAGTAGGTGTCTGTCTGACCACCCTAACCACAAAAAAATGATAATATTTTTTTATAATATTTTAGATATAAGTAGAGGACTCATATCCCGATGTGATGCATATTTTTTTGTAATTTTTTTCCAAGTAAATAATTAATTATAAATTTTTTATTACAAATTTTAAAAAATATAAAAACTCGTATGTGTAACCACCTTAACTTGGTCAAAACTTCATGAAATTCATTTTTTTTTAATCCTATAGTATGCGAAGCATAGAATGTGACACATGTTTTAGATTCAAAAAATGTGATACCATTTGAAAGCTATTGGTGTTTTTCAATCAGCCTATCAATCAGGACTTTAGTCATAATTCAAATAGAAAATGAATAATAATCATTTATTAAATTAAAAGTAAAGCATAATTTATATTGGTGGAATGCTAAGAATATCGTCTAAAAACCCTTTCCGTTTCATCAATTTTGGGTAAAAAAAATGTCATCAGCCACATACCCTACACATACCCATCATATCGCCACTTTTTGGCCCATCATGATCCTGCACATACCCATATATATATATCATGATGTGTACTGATTATATTGATGGTCTCTATCTTAGGTGTGAGAGACTTTCATGATCTCTATCGTCAGGTGGTGCCGAGATAGTGTGTTGATCAATCTAGGAGGAGACTACTAATACAGACTATGTGCCCCCACCCATCGTGGAGTGGTATCCAAAGTTTTTCGAGCAATACCTTAGACTACAAGTAGCATATGAGAGTCTCAGGACACGTGTCCACCAAGCCAAGGATGCCTACAATGTTTAATCATCTCAAGCTCTAGGAGAGGTTGAGAGACTTTAATCAGAGGTGGCTAGACTACAGGCTGAGAGAGATCAAATAGCGGAGGAGCGTTGGGAGGCCCTTGGATAGATATAGGGTTTATAGTATGCTCTAAATGTACTCAACGGCTCACAATCATGATTGCATACCACTGTCTCCCAATGGTCTGCCTCTAGACATACGTGAGCACCAGATCCTGAGGGATCTAGCAGTCACAGACCTCAGTAACATTGTCTATATTGATGACATGTACAAAAAACTTTGATATATATATATGGCCATTTGATATTTTGGTATTTATGGCAATGTGATTGATTAAATAATCTTTATAAGACTATTTAATGAATTTCTCCATGATTTAACATGTTTTATGTGATCTAATTAAAACCTATTGTAGTTTATTTTAGATGCAACATTGTGATTAAGTATGTTATGCTAAATTAAATGCGTATAAGGATCTAATCTAACATAACACACAAGATTTCCTTGAATAGTGTGAAACCTAAAGTAACCATCTAAAAGTTAATTTAAATAATTACTTTAGTATTCAAGACACACAAATAATTGTTTTTCAAGAATGAAGCAATGTGAGAGCAGAATGTTATCTACTAACTCTAACATCACTACTTTATCATCACACTATTCAAGAAGATTAGACATAGTACTAGCAAAAATGTGTGACATTTATAGGTTCTTTAAGAGGTGTACCATCCATTTCTGTTAACGGGTATGCTCTTGACCCATATATTTCATTAATTATATAAGGCCCTAACCAATTAGAACTGAATTTTCCTTTTTTAGTTGGGACAACATTAACATTACGTTGATTTTCAAATAGCACCAAATCACACTTGTTGAATATGCGACAGATAACATGATCACCATAACTATATTGCAATTTTCTAGCATAAGCTTGGAGATGTTCAAGAGCATTAATGCATTGTTCATCAAGCATCTCAAGTTGATGCAATTGTTGATCTTTATAAGTGTTGTCATCAATAAGTCCTTGAAGAGAAATCCTTAAGGTGGTGATTTCTAACTCCAAGGGCATAATCACATCAGCACTATAGACAAGGTTATAAGGAGTTTTCCTAATATATTTTTTGATGCTAGTACAGTAATCCCATAAGGCATATATCAATTGTGTGTGCCAATCCATATTGTGTTTGTTTACTATCTTCCTTAGGATTCACTCTAGGGTCTTATTAGTTGATTCAACTTGACCATTAGGTTGTGGATAGTAGGGTGTTGAAAAGAAATGTTCGATGTTAAATATTTCTAGGAATTTCTTTATGCCATTATTCTTAAATCGTGTATCATTATTGGAAGCTGACCTCAAGAAGGAAGTCCAAAGCAAGCAATAATGTTTTCCAATATGAAATGGCATATCACATCAATAGTTGTTGATCGAAGAGGAATAGTTTCTACCCATTTTATGAAATAATATTTCATATTGATTATAAAAGTATGTCCGACAGAGGAAGGTGTTGATATTTTTCCAATTAGATCTAGTCCCCACACTAAGAATGGCCAAATATGAATTCAGGCCCAAAGCTCAAAAGTAGGAGCATGAATCAAATTTCTATGTTCCTAACATTAGTGACATCTCTTAACGTACTCAAAGCAATCTTTTTCCATATGTCTCCAGTAGTATCCCATGCGAACGAGTTTTTGAACTAATGGTCTTCCTCCAAAATGACCTCCACAAGCACCTATGTGAGCTTCTTCAAGTGCTATGGAGATTTTGGATTGTCTAAGACATATAAGTAAGAGGTTGTTAAAGGATCTTCTATACAACAAATCAGCGAGAACTATATACTTACTTGCTAGTTTTCTAAGACAATCTCGAGTATTCTTAGTTGTTGGATCAGGAAATGTACCTTCTTTTAAATAATTAAATATTGATGTATAGCATTCACTAGATCTTTCCATATCTTTGGCTTTGGATTTGATTGATGGTTTCATAATTGGTTGGACAATAAATGTGAAATCCTTTAAAGGATCTTGAGGTGATATAAGAGAAGTTGCACTTTCCATTGCATCTACATGCCAATTATCTTTTCATGGGATGTTTTCAATAGTAAATGATTCAAAATTCTTTAACAAATTCATTGTGAGATCCTTGTATTTTGATAAATTTTCATGCTTTGCTTGATATGTCCCATTTATTTGCTTAATGAATAATTGTAAATCATCAAATATCTTAATATTTCAAACTCCCAAAGCTAAAATAGCATGCAAACAAGCAATTAATGCTTCATATTCCATCATGTTGTTGATGCATAGGATGTTTAAGTGTTATGATAAGGGAATAGGATTTCCTATAGGTGGGACTATTATAACCCCGGTATCGGAGCCTATTCTACAATTTGATCCATCAAAGTATAATTCCCATACTTCTTCATATTTCTAAATAGTCCACACATTCTCATCAGGGAATGTTTCTACATTAGGTAATTATAGGGGTGAGGGAGTGTCTGCTAAGTGGTCAGTTAAGGATTGTCCTTTAATTTCTTTTTATGTTAAAAAAAAAATTAAGGTGAAACTCTGATAACAATATAGCCCATTTAGCCAAGCATCCTGATAAATCTGTTTTACTAAAAAAATATCTTAGAGGATCAAATTTCGTCATCACATGTATTTCAACATTCAATAAGTAATGTCTCAGTTTACTTGTAGTGAATACAAGAGCCAAACATTTTTTTTCTATTGTTGTGTATCATTTCTCATAATCAAACAAATTTTAGCTAATGTAATAAACATGATGCTCTTTACCATTTTCATTTTGTTGAGCTAATAATGCAGTGAGACATTGGGATGATGTTGTGTAAAGGATGAACAATTTTTTTTGCATAGCAGGTTGTAAAATAGGTGGAGTGGCAAGATAATCCTTTAAACTCTCAAAAGCTTGTTTACAATCCTTGTTCCAATCAAAGTGCACATCTTTCTTGAGGAGATGTGTAAATGGTAACGTTCAATCGGCTAAAGATGCTACAAAATAATGAATAGCTTGAATTCTTCCTTGTAATGTACACAATTGAGAGATGTTTCTAGGAGGTGGCATGTTAACTATAGCTTCAATTTTCTTCGTGTCCACCTTGATGCCTCTATGAGGTATGATAAACCCTAGAATTTTTCCACTATCTACACCAAAGACACTTTTTTGGATTCAGTCTCATGTTGTATTTTTTCATCTTCTCAAAGATCTTTTAGAAGATATTTACATTGTCTTGTCTAGTTAAAGATTTAGCTAGGATGCCATCGACATAGTCTTCCAAAATCTTATGTATGTAGTCGTGAAATATTAATATCATAGCTTGATATGTTGCACTCACATTCCTTTATCCAAAAGGAATCACGGCCCAGCAAAATGTTCCACAAACAGTTGTAAATTTTGTTTTGTATTGATCTTGAGGGTTGCTAAAGATTTGATTGTACCCAAAAAATCCATCCGTGAATGATAACAAAGCATGTCCCACAGTCGAATCTACTATCATATCGATATTAGGAAGGGGAAAGTCCTCTATTAAATATGCTTTATTCAAATAATGAAAATTCGTACACATCCTAATATGATATTCAGGTTTTGCAATGGTGACAATGTTCGAGATCCAAGGATAATAATCTATAGGTCTTATGAAACCAACCTCAAGGAGTTTTTCAATCTCTCCCTTAACTAGCAAGGTTATCTTAGGATTCATATTTTGTATATTTTGTCTAACTGGTTTAGCATTCTCAACAAGGACTATGTTGTGTGTCACTATCTTAACATATATTCCTGACATATCCAAATAATTCCAAGAAAAGAGTTTAGGAAATTCATGGAGTAAAATTGTGTAATATTCTTGTTCTCCCTCATCAAGACACTTTCATATTTTAATTACTTTCTCCTTATCATTGATGTCTATTGGTATGTCAATTGTATCTCCTAGAGGTAGTGCACTTGGTTTTGGAAATTCAGGGTTGTATTCTTCTTTACTCATATCCATCTCATTACTTTCCTTTTCTACATCTTTTTGTTTGGTGCTAATCATTACACATGTAACCTTTTTATTTTAAGGAGTAGATGGTTCATAATAAAATCCTAGCATTTTCTTCAAGGCTTCGTCATCTTCAAATTATTCCCATGATGGTTCAAAAATCATATCAAGCAATTAAGGATGTTTCAAGGTAAAATTAATTTTAGGTTTACACATAATGGTGTTGATTTTTAAGGGTCTTTTAATTGCTTGCATTATCTTAGAAGGAAAGTATCCCAAACCATTTTTTATTTCTTGTATGTTAGCCTCGACAGGAAAACTTATGCCTTTTTTATTTCTTGTATGTTAGCCTCGATGGGAAAACTGATGCCTTGTTCTTTCTTTCCACATCCTTTTCCACTATAACCTAGTTGCTTCATGAGTTCATAAGCTCTCTCATAAAGTCTCTCCATATCTTTTGGGTTTGGTGGTTGTTGATAATCTATCTCATCAAAGTTTATTGTGTAGCTTGTATCTTCTTCAAGGGTGGATGAGGTAGATTCTTGCAAGTGTTCTTTTGAGTTCTGCGTTGACATAACCATTGCTTGCTTTTTCTCTTCATCTTCTTTTCTTGTGATTTTGTATTCTCCCATGAATGAAGGTGTGAACTCCAAGGAACCCCAATTATTGTCTAATAACTTTGACACCGTTTTTGTTTCTTGTTTTTCTTCTTCCATAGGTTCTATGTTTAATATTGGAATTAATGTGTTTAGAGGACTTGTCATTCCTTTTTCAAATTGTAGACAACTTTTAGGTTCATGGTCTATTTCAATTTGATATACCTTATTGTTGTAGACATACTTCATTATACAATGAAGGGTTGAAGGAACTACATAAATTTCATGAAGCCACTTGAGGTCACCCTAAAAGAAGATTATATGAAAGATTATTGGAAATTACATGAATAGGGGTCTGCAAGGTTGGATTTCCAACTATAATAGGTAAAGTAATCACACCTAAATATTTTTGTCCTATGTTATCAAATCCATGAATTGACAAGGAACCGAGTTGAATTTTTCACTTATCCACACCTAGTTTATCCAAAAGTGTGATACTACACACATTAAGAGTGGAACCATTGTCAACAAGGGTTCTCTTTATTCCTAGTCTATTGTAAGTGGGTATTATCATGAAGGAATCATTTTTCTTTCTTAATTCCAAAGGAGGTAACTCATGTTGATGAAAGCTAATGTCTACATTAACTATATTCATTCCTTGTATTAGAGTTGCCACATTGTTTGCATTTTTACTAGGGGGAACCACTACTTGTTGTAAAGTTGTTTGATGCATAGTGTGATAATTAGGTGAATTTTTAATTAGGCCCCATAGGAATATGTTTGCAGGAGTATTTTTAAGTTGTTCAACAATATCATACTCATTCCCACTATGAAAAGTTAAATGAGGAGCACTAGGAAAAATGGGATTAGGCAAGGGTAAGGTTGTCTAAGTTGGTTGTTTTGGTTGCGGATTATTTCAAGTGTTGTATGTATGAGCAATGGTATTATTACTTGATTTCTCTGAAAAACATTGTTCTTAGGTGGGTAAAGAGTAAATTCAAGCTTGTTTTTAGGTTGAGGTTTGTGTGAAGGTGGGTGGTTATGTGCAGGATCATGATGGGCCAAAAAGTGGCAATATGATGGGTATTTGTAGGGTATGTGGCTGACGACTTTTTTTTACCCAAAAATTAATGAAAGGAAAAGGGTTTTTAAAGGAGATTCTTATCTTTCCACCAATATTAATTATGCTTTACTTTGAATTTAATAAATAATTATTATTCATTTTCTATTTGAATTATGACTAAAGCCCTGATTGATAGGCTAATTGAAAAACATCTATAGCTTTCAAACAGTATCACATTTTTTGAATCTGAAACATGCATAACATTCTATGCTTCACATACTATAGGATTATAAATAAATAAAAAATTCATGAGGTTTTGACCAAATTAAGGTGGTTAGACATACGAGTTTTTATATTTTTTAAAAGTTGTAATAAAAAATTCATAATTAATTATTTTCTTGGAAAAAAATTACAAAAAAATATGCATCACATTTGGACATGAGTCCTCTACTTATATCCAAAATATTATAAAAAAATACTATCATTTTATTGTGGTTAGGGTGGTCAGACATATGCCTACTTATTTTTTCTCTGAAATTTAAGTACTATTGCATTGAAATTTCAAATTTTCACCAAATAGATTTTTTCCTTTTAAAATAAACCTAGTAGTTTAGAAACTAAATTCAATTTGCTACAGATTCTATTCTTACATATTTTTGAAATAATATAGACAACTTATTCAAATTTTTACGTCAAGTTGCCTAACTCTGATTTTTCTGAATTTTTTTCCACTTAAGGGCCTATTTTTTCCATGATGATGCTACACATACCCAGGTAAAGGCTAATTTAAAGTTGAATCACGTTAACTTCTCTTGGTTTTGGTTTATCATGACAAGCATTAGTGTATGAACCTTGTGAGATGAATTCCTCAAGGGCTTCATCTAACCTGTCAAAGTCATCACTACTAAAAGGCTTGAGGGTTAGGTTAACTTGGAAAAAGAGATTTGACATAGTCAAATAGCTATACTTTCTCCAAGTGGCTCATCAATTTATAGGTGTTTTTTTTTGTTCTCTAATGAATTCTAAATATAATCTAATATATTTGAATTATGAACTAATGGTGAAATTGAAAAGTGAAAGAATTTAATTCTATCCAAAATTGCAATGAATATGAATTATGCTAATTCAAATGATTTGAATGTAACAAAAGCTATGAAAACTGAAATAAAAATATCTTAATAGCAAACAAGATCCTAAAAATAGGGTTTTAAATTATGGAAAATATAGTGTAAAACCTACACTGGGACTGATTCACCTAGAGGGGTGAATGGGTCCCAATGAGGGTTTTTCAAAAATTTCAGAGAATTTCAATTGATTTTTATGCTTGTTATGTTGTATAATTTGTAACCTAAATGAAAATGTATATTTTGTTTGATTTTCTATGAAATGAGATACAAAAATGCAAGCTATATGTACTTTTTAGTAATGCAAAATTGGAAGTTGTAGAATTATAATTAACTAATGCAAACCATAATGCAATGTTAATGCAAGCAAGACCTATGATGATAATGCACCCCCAATTAGAATTATGATCTAAATGTAGGTTCATGAAAATGAAAGGGGAAAATTGTTGCTTTCTATGGTTTAAGACCTAGAATGACAATCTTCACTCTCTCTCATTCAAGAAAAAACACTAGAGATCTCAATGAAAAGGAGAAAGAAATCTTGCAATAGGGCTATCCTAGGAGCTAAATATAGACTAATGAGGGGTTCACCACCAAGCTAGGGCTTGGAAAAACAAACGAAATGAAAGATGAAATGCTTAAATATAGTTTGATGCAATGACTTACTAAATGACCTAGAAAAGTATGTAAAACTAAAACATAAAAGTAAGATATTTGAAGTATGCACCTGGAAACTTGAAGAAGGCAGGAATAAGCTCTGAATCAATGAAAATCCTAAATTCTTGGCCTAATGGGACTCATTTTCCAATCTGGGTGAATAAGTCCCAAATCAAGGTTTCTCCACAGGAACAGGTTTCTCGAAAAAGGGTATTTGAATTTGAAAAAATTGTAAAAAACACCTTTAGTGGGACTCGTTCGCCACTTCTGGTGAATCCGTCCCATTCCATTTTTTTGAGAATTTAAAGTTCAAATATGTGCTCCAATCTCTTCCCTTCCCTTCCAAACAGGTTTTTGGATTCAAATCTAAGAAAATACTTACAAAACATAATATAGACTGGATTTTCTTATGGGGGATTTTCCTCAGTCAAACCCCTAGTTTGGTAATTAAACCTTGATGGAAATAATGAAACTTGAATGAAATCCAAACATAAACCCAAGCATGAAGTGTCTTTAAGACTAGGAAATCAAAAATGAAATGCAACCCTATTCTAATGTGCAAGAATGAGACAATGAATGACTCACTTTGAGAGATCTCTAATCACCCAAATGAGCCTCAATAATGTTTGTACCTTAGGCTAAAAGTAGAGTGATAATGGAGGATGGAATCACTTAGGAAACAAGTCATTGGGCTTGGCTTGATGGCTAGTTGCATCTCCCAAACCTAGAATCCATCATGATTCACCATAGACAACCATGATCAACCCTTAAAAATGTTAGATCTTGAATGAAAGTGAGGTTGAAGACCTACAAAAACACTTTAATGTTGAAACTTGAATTCTCTTGCAAAAGAATGCTTGAAAATTCTTGAATGCTTTTCTCTTGAAATTTCTCTTGAAAATGCTTTCTTATGTAAAAAAATGACTTAGAAGCTTGCTTATATAGGAATTAACACCTAATTTACCGTTATTCATATCTCAAAAGCCAACATCAACTCAAAATTTGAATTAAAAAGGTGACTTTCTCACTTAAACCCTAAAAAATCCCCAAATAGGACTCATTCACCCAAGGTGGTGAATGGGTTCCACCTAGGGGGACCCATTTTCCCAAGGTGACGAATGAGTCCCACCATAAATTTTTAGGGTGGGTTTTCAAAAAAATTATGTTTTAAATGATTTTGTCAGGTTTTTCATTGAAATAAGCCTCAAGATCTAAAATAATGGGTCTTAGGGGCCTATTAGTGACGATTTAAAGGGTAATTAATGCAAGAGTGGAAAAATAGGTCTAAATTAAGTATGAAATTGCACCAATTTTTAGAGAGTACAATTTTCTACATTATAGATTGTAAGGTACACATCTCATTACGAACTTATATGTATAAAATAGGATACAATGGAATTGAAGGAATACGAATAAGAGATAAAAGATAGATATAAGAAGAGATAAGAAGAAGATAAGAATGATTATATGTAATACAAATAGATAGAAGATATTATTCTCTATTCCTTAGATGATATGAACTTCTAGCTTGGGTAGCCAAGGCCACAATATATCTTGTAATCTCTTCATCTGAGGGCCTTCTCAGGGACACACCATCTTCAATTCCTTCTAAATCATATACCTCAGTATCACTATCAACATCCTCATCAAAGAGAACTTGTTGATGATATGTACTAGAAATTTTCCTTTGATCATATATGTCCATTTCATGGGACTCCATATCAAATGAGCATTCATTTTCAGCAAAATTAGAATCACCCATAACCATGAGTATATCAATATCCTCCTCATTTTTTTGATCATAGTCTTTAGGTATATCCTTTTCCACCTCAGCCATTTGTGCAACTACACATTGCTAAGGAGAATGTGGCATTTGGAAAACCATGCACCAAGGGGTGTCTTCAACAAAATTTCCTAAATTCTTCTGTAGAGGATCCAGGGGGACCTTATTCTGGGAATTTCTTTGATTATTAGGAACATGATTACCCTTATACCTATTGGTATTATATGGGCGATCTTGCAACTAAGGAGGTCTTTCATTCCTTTGATAATTTTTTGGTTGAGCCTTTTCTTGTTTTACAATTTTTTCATTTATAGTTTTCATAAAATTATCAATCTTATCCTCAAGAGTGCCCCCTTTAGCACCTAAACTTTTATATTCCTTTTTGTATTTTTGAAGAGTTTTCTATCATCTCTTCTTCCAACTTTACCAGTTGCTTTGCTGATATTCTCAATATGTTTCTCCATCTTGTAAGCTTCCTTCAATGTCTAAGGATTCTTATCCAACATGAGGTAACTCATTTTTGTATCAAAATCATTATTGTAATTTACCAAGCACAATTTTTATTCAATTGTAGATGAGGATGAAACCTCTTGCTAGCCTTTTGGAAACTTGTATTGAACTTAGCCAAGGACTCATTAGGACGTTTAACAATGTTATTAAATTGATTCAAAAAAAAATTTAATCAGTCTTGTCACCGTATTTCTCTCTAAATATCCTTTTGAATTCCTCCCAAGAGCCAATGCTCTCGCAAAAAAACTCCTATACCACTCTCGAGCATCTTCAATGAGAGATTGCATAAACAACATCATGAAATCATCTACTTCTACCTCAAAGTCATCCATAACATTTGCAAATTCTTTGAGATGGTCTTCACCACTCAAGGAATTATTACCAGAGAATCTAACTAGAGCAAGTCTGAAATCTTTAGGAAATGGGTTAGGGTATCCCGATATTCCGGTGAAACACAACTATTGATATCTATCTACTTGGAGTGGTCTCCTAGTATGTCAACATATATGAGCATCTCTTTGCTCATCATGTCTTTTGTTTTCAGATTGACTACTATCCTTACCCTTTCCAATTTCATCAACACCACCTCCTTTCTTGTCTCCTTCATCATCTTCAAAATAAGAATTCATATTCTTATTATTTCCTCCACCTACACCACCCTGATCCCCACCACCACCTCCACTAGCATTATGTCTCGTAACCTTATTTTTTTGGGATTCATTATCATTATTCCTAGAGCTTGAAGCTTACGGAGTTGGTGTAGATATATTAAGAAAAGCAATCTTCCTAGCTATTTTTGCATTAGCATCTTCTATTTCAGCTTTTCTCAACTCTTCTTGTAGTTTGTCATTTACCAATTGCAATTTCAAGAGCTTGGGATATGGGGGTGCAGTGTATGGAGTAAGATCAATCTTAGCATTATTGATGGGGATTTTAGTAGATAAAGTATAGGTATTTGTATTAGTGTTGGTATCGAAGGTATTGAAGGTAGTCTTCTTTGTCTGATCAATGGGATTCTTCCCATGATCTACAAATGATTTTTTCTTAGCAGTAGAAAAAGGATATAAAGCTTTGGTAGTTAAATAGATGTGGTATAGGTACTAGCAGTAGAGGTCCCCATTTGAACTGTCTCTTTAGGAATTTCATGAGTATTTTTAGCAGTAAAGTTAGAGACATTTTCTTCAAAGTCCTTTTGCCTAGCAACATCTTCTCTCATCTTCTCTATTTTCTATTTTTAGGCATCTCTCTCAAGTTTCTTAGCTCTAATCCTACGTTCCTTCTCCTTCAACCCCTTCTATCTATTCTTCCTCTTCTAAGGATCACATGTCTTTGTCTATGTCTTCTTCATTTTCTAAGACATCTCCAAGCTCACTCGGTGTTGGGGTATAGTAGGTCTGATAAATAGGTTCTTCCTCAAGAGAAATGTGTACTAAACTACATTAGGAGACTCACCCCTTGGCTTGAAATTATTTCCATTAAAAATACACCCAACTCTAGGGGTTAAAGGTTCTGAAAACTCCTTATTCTTATTCCAAAACTCCCATCTATCCTCCTCTCTTGAAATTTAAAGCTCATTATCAAACACTTGCTCAACAAGAAAAATTCCTTTATCTATTTTAGAAAATTCAACTTCATGTGCCTCTTCCTAGAAATTTTCACTACTTATACATTCAAAGTAGGATATACATTAGTAGGGGAATCAACCGACTTACTTGATTCAAAGCATTTCTTAACCTAGGTAGGTTGCTTCTCCTTTGTAGGTTTAGATTCCACCTTCTACTCACGATGCTTTTTTGTATAGCTTATGGTCTTCTTCATGGTGTCAAATATGTTATAATCCTTCTTCTTATGTTCATTTTGAGAGTTTATATTTGTATTGGTATTACAGACTTCAGATTCACCACCAAGAATGTTGGGAAATAGAAAGTGATTGCACTTTGACTTTGTACTTGTAACCCTAGAAAATATTTTAAACATAACTCGACACATGATGACAGAATGAACCAAGACTTGACACATAAGACTAGGTATGATGTGATTATTGCAACAAAATTTAAACTAATTATTCTTCAAACAATAAAGAATAATATAATAAAATACTTGACTCTATATGTACCAGATCTAAACTAGAGAGTTTGGACTTAGCTAATCCCCAATAGCTTCACCAATCTCTTTGTTATTTTTTAAGAACCAAGACAATCTTTAGAAATACCTATGGACTTTTCCATTTCCAATACTTATTACTCCAAAGGGATTGGCCAACAAACGAGTAAAAGTTGTAAGACTTCTACTCCTACATTTTGGGCTCTGTAAAACTTGGGAGGGTGATCCCACAATGTATGCTCAAGAATTTATATGACCACTATTTCAATACATTGTACAAAATATATAATCCTCATATAATTACTCAACAACATAGTATATCAAACAAGCTGGTAGCTCATTTATTGATATCCTACACTTGGAGCACGAGAATAACGAAACTAAACACAAAATAGCTACAAAGGTACTTATTTGAAAGTTTGTGAAATAAAATTGATTAGCTGATGAATCAACCCAAAATTTGAATTATGATACTTTGCACAAAATCCCAAACACAGAGTCAATATCGACCTATGCAACCTAACAACAACTCAACAATAGCAACATACAATATCAAGAAACACTACGTTACAACACTCCCCTATCCCATTCATGATCATCATTGCTTACAAATATCCTAACACCTAATTCTTATGAGTTAACAATCTCATCCAAGCATTTACATTAATTCATTGGACTAATAAGCAGGAATGAAATTAAACATCCATTGAGAAACATTAGAGATGAACAAAAGAATCCTTGAATACTTTTATTCATAACTCATAAAATGAGTACAAAGGAGATACAATAGCCATGAAATTGGTATCACTCTATATTGTATTTTCTATATTGTTCTCAAAATTACATACATAACAACAGACTTTAAACTTAAGAAAAAACTTTATACATGCTTGATATTCCTTTTACAATGAACAATGTCTATTGAAAAACAATGAACCCCTACTTTCTAGCCCTGAATTCCTTCTTATAGAAATGAAGGATGAAAACAAGCCTCTAGCCAGAAAGTACACATGTCAATACCCTATTGGACCGCTATAATAAAGATTCCTTTTCAAGTTACTCAGCATTCCTAAGAGGTGGGAAACATGTGTGAAATAAAAGTAGTCTTCATTCGTTGTTGGAGATCCGGTCCTATTTTCAAAAAGTATCTTCAAACAGTTACCTCAAAATTTGTTCCCACACACACCAAGTGGAAAGAAAGAAATCATGGAAGAAATAGAAAATAAAGTACAAAGGATGATTCCATGTTTGTAGCCCTGTCATCAATTCATTTTGAAGAAGATGGACTATATTTTATATACTTTATCAAAAGCCTAATCTATACTAAATACAAGTTATGTAGTGCATTTTTACCTATCTGTTATTCATCATGTTTGTAGACTTTAGAATCAAAATTTTCAAATTACCATCCTTCCATTTCTTATTAATCCATTACACCTTCCAATTATCTACCTCTCTAGGCTTGGAATTCCTCTTTTGTAGGCCAGTTGAAATTCATGACCTCATCTACACTTTCTCTATAAGGCACATACTTGGTAACAATTTGGTTTGCCTCCTTGTCAAAATCCAACAAGACAACCTCTGTATGAGCCAACATATCCATATTTTTCTTTAGTGTGCCCATATCATAAATTTGACAAATTGAAACTGCCTGATTTGAAATAGTTTTATTAGTTTCATCTTTCCATTCTAGTAGGGTTTTTATGCTACCATCATCCCTTAGAATGGATGGAAGGAGACCATGATGTGATTGATGAAAATATTTCACCAGCTCCCTTATTTTGATCTCCAAAGGTTCAATATTTCCCCTGTACCCCTCAATTTTACCTACAAGAGTAATAGTTGGCTTAAATTTTTTAGAAGGGTTGCCATCGTGCTTAGCTCCAATTGACATCAATCTCAATTCCTTCATCCTAGGGATCAATGGTTCCATAAGTGGAATAGCTCTTTCTCTGTTATTGTGAAAAATATTTATAGAATCCACCATGGATAAATAGCTATAATGAATTCTATTCAATCTATTATTCACTCTATTCAAAAGCTCCAACACTGTAGTGACAATCTCCGTATTGCAATTGAAAACCTACTTACCATGATTGCCACTTTTCTCTTCATATTCATTTAGCTGCTTGAGTAACTCTACCCTATTGATATCTTCCTCATCTTATGGCATATCTGATGTACGAGACTCTATTATTGAAATGGGCACACTTGCCATGTTGTATGACACAATTTCCCATGAGGAACTCACTTCAGTGGTAAATTCGGGGGGTGCAACTTTCGGTGAAGCAGTAGGGGAATCAACATCATTTTTCTTATGCTTTCCTAATTGCAAAATTTACAACTTATCCTCCAATAAAGCTACCTTTGTCTGCATCTACATATTGTGTTGTTCAAGCTTCCCATATTTAACTAAAAAATCATTGCACGTTATGTTCTAAGCTTCCCCTTTTCTAAAGTTATAGATTCTACTATGGCCCTTGTGAATTGTACATGTTCTGACATGTTTGCTTCCAATAGAGCCCATGTTTTTGAAACCCTCTTTATTATTAGGCCTCCACTCTATTTAGGTGTAATGCAATTAGACCCTTGCTCACTGAAATTAGACCCTTGTAATGCAATTTTTGCCTCTTCTTCTGAATTGTACAGAGGTCTATCACATCTCTTTATTGTATCAAAGGCTATGACATAAGCTAAATCTCATTCTAGAAGTAACAAAATACCACTATTTCTTACCAATTCTAGACCCTCCTTTGTAGTCATCTTTTGGAATTTAGCTCTCATTTCACTCAATACCTTTGTCTAGATAGTGGCATCAAGAAATTCTAGATGAAGACTTGTTTCTATAGCCAGGTTGTTGACATATTCATCTCTTTTAGCTCTGTATGCAAATTCCATAAAATCCTGAGACTTTACAAATGAGTCATCATCTAAAAAAATTGTACATTCTTCTACTCGCATATCATCTTTGCCACTGAGCCTAGTGAGATCAACTTTACTCAATCTCATACCCAATTGTTGTGTCGCCCTCATTACTAGTGCAGTGGAAACTCCTTGCATTTCCAGCTCTGATACCCAAATTTCATCATTAGAGTCTTCATCAACATAGTCCACCAGACCAGTCACTTCAACCTTTTTCTTTTTCAACGATGGCTCTTTTGGTTTTGATGCACTAAGTGGTGGAGAATCAATATCCACAATTTTAGGCTTTGTTATCCTTGGAGGAGATGGTGGTGGTACATGTGGCACATGATAAGGAGGCTTGTTCTCCTCTTGTTGAGAGGGAGAAGGAGTTGCATCATTTTTCTTTTCCTTACTCTTTCTCCTTACAAAGAACTTTATTCTTGGTTCTTCAGGGGATTGAGATGTATATTTTTTTTCCATAGCAAGGAATTCCCCCCAACTAGATATTCTTCTACAATGGGTACTTTCCCCTTATCCTTACTGATCACCCCTTTAGTCTCAAGGTGCCCCACTATTCTCTCAAAATTTTGGGATGTACATGTTCCACCTTTTGAATTACATTTTCAATCTCCACGAGAACCTTGAAGTCAAGTTCCTCTTGCTTTATCTTTCTTTGCATCTTATTGAAAGCATACCACCTTTCTTTTCTTTTTTCTTGTTCTAAAAGATTAAACTCATTTCTTATCACATCCTCCATATATTGGAAAATGTGCACAAATTTGTAACTCTTGTTCCTTTCCTTCAACCAAACCATGAAACCTTCAAGATCATATCTGAACCTCTCCATTCATCTTTGCATGCGGTAGGCCTTGAGTATATCAAGTATTTTATTCCAACCTCCTTTTGTCATTAATAAATCATAAAAGTATGTGTACAAAGGAAAGAATGTTCCTTTTCCTTGATTCAGTAGATGTTCATTTTCCACATTTCCCAATTGCCATATCACCTCAAGGAAACCAATTCTCTCTGGCACAAATCTTGGTACCATGGAACCATGCACTCTTAAAATAGTGTAATATGGATATGGGATGACATCTCCCCAATTGTGATGAACTCCTAGCTCAGGCCTTCTTTCCTTGGGTCTCAATAAGTCATGCAAGGCTATGGGAATTCTAGGTATATTCACAACCAACACTCTCATTAGTTTTGAAGCAAACAAGTTTTAAAATGTCACATAATCATATGTCGTATAATCCTTGTCTAAAATAGTAGTCCAACATTGCACAGGAAAATCCAAGTTACCCTCTTTCCTATCCAAAGTCATATTATGCCCGAAGTAAGGTGCACCTTTGAACAAAAACATATGCATTAACAATGAATACTAACTAAACCTGACTCCATCTGCACCTTTATTCAACCTTATCAAGCCCTCAAGAAACCCTCCATAATCAGACATTGTGCAATATTAGGGGTGCTAAATATGGGCTACCATATACATCCATACCATAGGCATTCATGTGACAGGATCATAACCAATTATGTGGAAAATGGAATAAAAGGTTTTTTGGAAGTAGGGAACATAATAACTAATAAGGAAAGGCTCCTTATCATGTTTCCCTATTGTAATCCTTCGGCCTGCAATTTATGCTATATATCTTGGCAGAATGTGGACTGTAAATGCAATCTTAGTCTTATCATATTCCTCCTTGTGAGTGTTTTCATTGATCTTAGGCATTTCATCACTCCACCTAGTGAGTTTCAAAATATGAGAAAATTCCTCCTTAGTAATTTTGACCATTTCCTTCCCATCATATGTTCGTATAGTTCTTGTAACTGGGTCATAATTGGTGGCTAGTGCTTTGAACAAATCAACTTCCATGTAGACATTGGGCACAATCAACTTCCCTAGGTCACAACTCCAAGGGTTACCTACTAGAATACCCAAGTTTCTATTCTTGAACCAATTATAGAACAATTCCCACCTAGTATAAGGTAATTTTGAATCCTTAATAGAATTTTTCTTGTCAATCAAACCCTCTACTACTTGCGAACCATAGAGAAGTCGACGACCTTTAGGTTTTTGACTACTTGAGGGTGGTAACTAGTTAGTAAGGTCTTTATTCAAAGGTATTTTGGGAGCAAAAGCTTCCCATTTAAAAGAAAATGCTTTTGATTGTGCTTTAGGAGTCATGACATGAAAGGTATTACAAGGTAGGTTTTTGGGTTTCTTGAACATGGCTTATAGCTTAGATAAGGTTTTGACTCAAATTATTACAATTTAGGACCAACCAATTCTCCTTTATGAACGTCAAACCTTAAAATGAAGAATCAAGAGAAAACCCTAACATACCTAAATGTTTGGGAAACCACAATTCTATCAATAATTATGAGGGGAAGGTAGTAAAACATTTACTGGTTCATTCATAGGTTGATAACCCTAGCCTTGACACTAAACAAGCCTAAAAAACCGTAGAATGAGCTCTCCAAGTGTGCAGAATATCATTTATAATGCTCAATTTTTCTTTCAAGATAGGTTTTAATAGTTTTGCAACCTTCTACTTCAGTAGCTTGATGTCCTTTCCATTATTAAGGCCCACTTGTGTGAACCAAAATGGCTCACTTGTCCTCAAACTAAGTTTTGAATGCTAGCCATTGATCACGCAGGCATGTTAACTAATGAACAATCAAGATTTAGTCGGCTTGATTTCAAAATCCTGACTGTATACAACCACAATAGTTATCAAATGACATAAAGCCACATGGAACTACTTGCTGGTGATTTGTGGGCTCCACCATTCCTTTTTCTCTGTAGATAGAATCCAAATGTCTTCTTCCCCTTTCCCCCGTGATTCTTAACTCGTGTGCAACGTTCATCAATGGGGAGATGGGGAAGGGTTGAGATTAAGTCCCATGGTCTCTTCATACTCACATCTTAATCCAAGACCAATTTCCTACAGACTTATTCTTCTTATACCATCAATGGCCCAGATTAGAAGATCTTCAAACATGTGCATTATATCTTCTTTAGTAGCACAAACTTTATTATCTATGCCTCATGTTGAAATATTCAATTAATATTTGTCATTACTCCAATGCTTCCATGTCCTCTAGGTTATTCTATGTGCTAATTGTCTGCCACCCCATTGGGAACCAGTTAGTAAAGGTAGGGCACACACGTGATAGTGGGGAGTGGTTAGGCTTGACCCATGTCAGTTTCTATCGACTGTTGATTCAATTCAAAGCTTCACATACTAACTACTTGGAAACATTGGGCCCATAGTCAAACTCACTATGCGGCAGTCATGTGCCAACCCATTTGAATATTTTAATGAAGAATTAAAAGGAGTGGGAACACGGGGAAGGGTTGAGACACATCCACGTTACTCAACATTGGCCGCCAATCTTCTTTCAATACTACCAACCGTCCTCAATACAGACATCAATCTCACCAATATGCAGGACACGTGGCCTATGCCTGCTAGCCCATGAGGATAAAATAGTAAGCAATGAAATAGAACAGGCACAAAGGGAATGACCAAGATCTACTTATGACAATCGAACAGTCATCAAAGATATTCATATCTACACATGCTAAAACTGATAGTCTTAAAAGAGGGACCTGACTAGGTTGATGTGACTATAACCCATAGGATTAAAAACCTAAGGCTTAAACGATTTTAGTAGGAAATATTTAGCCCGACTTTGGAAGAATTAAAACAATGGGATAACATATAACAACCAATAAGAATAGACCAAAGGGTCGATCACTTTAAGTATTTTGATGGCATAATTCCTAACTTAAAATACCTGGAACATGCAACAAGGATTCAATCGAGAATTAAAACCTTGGCAAGGAAATAAACTCAAGGGTTTTTCCAGTAGGATCTCAGGTAAACTAAAACCCTTAAATAGTGATAGTAGTCAAAACCCTAAGCCCTCATATACAAACCTAACTCAAAATTTCAAAGGATTTTGAGATGGAACATGAAAATTTTGGGAGTTCCATCATACCCAAATAAAGAGATATATGAACTTGTGATCCTAATGAGGTAACATAGTGTAAATTATATAGAGTCAAGTTTATTGTGGGAAAGGTAGTCAAGTAATATTAAGGTTAATATTTTGATACAGAAGGGTAGGATTCGTGCAATTAGTTGGGATTTAGGGTTTTTATAAAAGGCATGCCAATAGGTAAATGTTTGAAATTCAAACAAAAATGAGTTAAGTTGGAGGTCAAAAGGAAGGGATATTGGAAAGGAGAAATTAGAAATCCCAACAAAGAGAAATTGATAAATGCAAGGAATAGTTGTGAGGTACATTGAGATAAAACACTTTGATATCATAATAGGGACAGAGTAACAAGGAAGAGTAGGGAGGCATTGTGTGTGAGAAATGATAACTTTAAAACTCTAATAACTTACACACATGGAGAATTTTGAACATATTGGGAACAAGATAGAAGAAGAGGAAGAAAAAATATATGGAATTGGACTAAGGGAGACAATAGAAATGGGAAATAGGCCTTTGGTCCATAAACAAAATTAGTTGAATATAAGACATTATATAAGGCATATTCATAGAACCATACACATCAATATGAATAATTAAAAAGATTATTTATTTCTATTAATACATTTGTAAGTGAAATTTTTTATTTTTACAATACACATAATGTTCATAGAAATAAAAGTTAGTAGAATAACTAGATAAATAGTAAATTTTATTTTTATCAATGTGGATTTTTTGAAATTTCTCACTATAGTGATCCATGATTTGGTGTCATAGTTTACAAGAAATAAACTTACTATCTTCATCCATAGATTTATAAAAATATATGCATCCAATCTTTAGAGGGTGTCACATTGAGTTCCCCTAGACAACAATTAAATCACTCTACTTATCAAACAACCACTCTTTCCAAAAGTATCATGCACCTTTGAATCATTCATTTTAGATATAGAAATAAATTTCCTAACTTTAAAAAGGATATTCAATCCATCCATAATGGATTTAACCCTTTAACCACTAAAAATTATTTTACCTCCCCTCATCCCATATTAGTTTGTGTTGTTATCCTCAATAAAAAAATTCTACATCATCATAAGTTGTATATCCTATAGACCACTCCCTATGAGGATTGATGTGGTGCGATGCACCTAGAATTATCAACCTATATTATGCTTAATCCATGTTAGAGGAAATAATTAAAGTATTAATAGCTTCAATCACCATAGGATTTATCTATAAAGGATTAAATATTGATTTAATTCTTCTTCTCATATTAATTTACAATAGTTATAATAGTTGAAACTATACATAGTAGGTGTCTTAGACCTTCACTTGGACTTATATATGCTTAATATAATTAACCTTACCACATTTCTACTTTTCCTTTCTTTCTCCTTATTTTCTCCCTAAGCAAGGTGGTAACATTGGCATCTTAACTTGTATCATCAAAAAAATAACCACTAATAGTTTAGATTATCCAAATGTTTAGGTAATGAATTTAAAAATAAAATACATGTCTTAGATTCTTTTATCTCACTATTAGGAAATTATAGCTAGCTCAAGATAAATTAAAATTATTTAAACATTTTACAAGTATGTCCCCATCCTTCATTTCAAGAGAATACAATTTTATTTTCAAAAATATGTTATTGATGAGATAATATGTTTGATATATCTCTCATATTATATTTTATAATTTATATATAGTATATTCTTTAGATACTTTCAATAAAATAAAATTAGATAAAAACAACCATATAGTGCCATATTATTTTTATTAACTTTTTCCCATTCTTCATTTGATAAATTATTTCTTTTCTTCTCACTTCTAAAGGAAATTAATTGGTTCTTTTCTTCCAAGAGATCCTCCATTTTTTTATTTTAAAGATCAAATCCCATGCCATTTAACATTTCTATCTCTAAGGTGAATTTGTTGGTGTAAATATGCGATTTACCTATCTAGGCCCTATTTACATTCTTAAGTCCACTTAGGTCCTAGGAAGGAATCTTTCTAGTTAACCATTAGTTGTCACTTATGTTATCTAGCTGGAATTTATTTAATGCTAGTGTCCTAGGTTTTATTACATAGTTGTCTCATGATAGGATTTAAGACAATTATCATGATCTTGTTTGATCATTTTTGTTACCTTTCCTATATAAGCAAGGTTTCATATGTACATTTTCATATTAATTTTGGCTATCATTTTGGTATTCTTCCATCCTTAATCATGCCATGATATTTATGTTATCTCTCTTGTGGAAGATAATTTTATCTTGCAGGTGATATAGAGGTGTTGAGGAGTTTGCCATAAACTCCTACATGGTATCAAAGCTTCAGTGTTACATATTTTCTTCCCAAAACTAAGGGACAAATCATGGAATGAATTTTTTTTGGGTGTGAGTTGGGGTCTTGAGAACCTCACCATTGAATCTAGGGCATTGGAGAAAGTTAGGTGTGGCTTTCATTTCATCAAAATTTGACATATTTTGTTATATCTACAAGAGTTTGAGGGAAGGGGTTTAGTTTCTAGATCTAGAAGGTAGTTGAATTTTCAAAGCAGTTTGGTAAAAATCCAACCTCACCATTGCATCGAGAATGCTCGATAACCTAAGAATTGACTACCAAATTGTCAAAATTTAAGACTTTCAATCAGAGAGCGAGATAAAAAATTAGGCCATACAACATCATCAGAGTTGCAAGTCTATGAATCCATGGTACTTTCAACATAAAAATATCATATCATGTGGATTCCATGTCATGCACTCGTGTCACCTGGTCATTTATGTACTTTTTCCTCTATAGTCAAATCATGGTTGGTACATTTTTCACAAGTGTATTTAATGTTGGTAGTTTTTAATATAAAAAATTATTTTAAATAACCAATAAATTTTAAGCCCCAGGTTACAACCCTAGTCAAGTGGTTAAAAGCCCCAACGAGTGACCTACTAGAGGGCTTAGCATTTGGGTTGGCTAGCCGCTACTACTAGTGGAAGGGTCTAAAACTTATTTTAAACCTATTCCGCATTAGGCAGTCATATTATGTGACAAAGGGATAACATTTTGCATCTTGTTAGCCTAAATGTGCCCTCTTTTAGGATTTTTTTTTATTTTTCCATAACTTGCAATCTAGGAGGTTATTTTTTTTCAAACAAGATATCATTATAAATCTAGCGCTATGTGCTTTACAATGGTGCAAGTTATTTTGCATACTTTTGTTGTTTTACAATATTTATTACTAGTTGAAATTAGATAGTGTTTTATGGCTCCCAATCTCATAAGTTTTTGTCATTATCTCCAATTTTCATGATTCTTGTGGCATTGGCAAGGTATTGAGAAGATCTACATTTCGATCCATGCATATTTTTTTATAACTATTCTAAGTTGATTTTTATTTCACTTTTTTCCCAAAGGGTTTTTTGGAGATTACTTGGATGTTTCTATAATTGGGAGGATGCAATTTTGATCTTTTCACTTAATTTTAGTTTTAAAGATCATTTATTAGTCAACTGTTTCTTTGTATACTCTAGGGTTGTGCTAACTTTTGAGAGTGTTCCAATGTTCCTTGGCATCAGGTATTTTGTTGCTTTATCATGATTTTGACCTAAGTCCTTGAGTAACTCTAATATGCTTTTTAGCAAACAAAATTATCTTTGCTTTTCTTGTCAAATAAAGAATTCTAGTGTTACTCCATAAGTGTGCTTCCAATGCTTCTATGCAATAGGTTAACTAATTATGGGTTGCTATATGGTATCTCTTATCATCCTTTGTGTGGATGGAGATTGATTGCATTTGTGATGGATATTTTCTCTGGGGGGGGTTGAATGGTCTCTTGTTTGTCTCCCTTATGGGGAGTCTTTTTCCATGAATAGGGTTTTTTCCTCTCATTTTTATAGAGAGCATTATTTTATTTATCTATGTTTTAGGGAGGAGTTTTGTCCCACTTGATTTTCTCCTTTTCTCCATTTATGAGATATTTCATTTTCATATGTACATGGTTACCTAAAATGGTGTCATAGTCAGGACCAATCTTTGTGTCATTTGAATAAGTTCTCCCTAAGTTTTACTTAAGGGTGGGTGTTGGTGTAAATGGTTGTTTTACTTATCTAGGTTAGGATTTACTTTGTTAAGTCCACTTAGGTCCTAGGAAGAAATATTTCTAGTTCAACATTATTTTTCACTTATCTTATGTATTTGGAGTTTATTTAATGCTTTTGTCTTGGTTTGTTATGACTTAATTGTCTCATGTGATAGGATTAAGACACTTTTCATGATCTTGTCTAATCATATTCATCACCTTGTCTATATAATCAAGGCTTCATACTTACATTTCCATATTCATTTTCCCTGTTATTTTGACATTCTTTCATCCTTAATCATAGCATGATATTCTTTACATCTCTCTTGTGGAAGATTATTTTGTCTTGTAGGTGATCTTGGGGTGCTGATGAGTTCATAAAATCCTATAGAAATACATATGATCTTTATCACTGAAAACTAAGAGTGCAAGAAAAAATGAAATCCCTCTATAGTAAAATAATATATCAAACACTCTGAAAGAGGTTTCCCTCACTAATAAATTCAACTATGGCTCAACTACCAAAATTAAAATTAATCATAACTATACAACGTGATATGTTGGTCTTAATCTAACCAAGTTCAATAACAATGATAGATAATAAATTAAAATATTTAAACTAGTCATTAATAAAATAAAAATCACAACATAAATATTTACATGGAAAAATACTTATAGGAAAAAAATCCATAGATAAATAGACATAATCTTGTATTAATGGTATAAATGCTACAATATATTAATTTATCTATGTAATCTCCACCTACATGTATAAACCAATACTAATACCATCTCAAGGAACTAATATATAGAAGAGATCAGTACAAGATACAATTAATGATATTCCAAAATAAATGGAAAATACCACACACCAAAAATTAAGTTTTTAAATCATCATGGGGGATCTCATGCCTTATTAAAATAATCAACATACCTAAATAATAAATAACTTCTCTTACACACCTTAAATCCATATCCTTGTGGTAAGCAACATAGATTCTATCATAAAAATCAAAATGGGAAAGATCCCAATCCTAGGTGCACTCCATGGGAAGATTGATCGAATTCTTCCTAAGATCCCACAATAGAGGATCCTCCTACATCTTACAAATACTAATCTGAAACCAATTTTCAATGTATACCAAAAAATAGCATTTGACTAAAATGTAACTACAATTACATGCACGAGATGATAAGATAATTAATAAATATTTTTTCTACCATAGAGAGGAGCATCCATGTCTACCCTCCCCTTGTTCCTTGGACACATAAAAATTATTTACCACAAAAATTAAACAAAAATATTCAAGATTTTCTATGGATTTTGAAGTTTAATGACACCTAGAAACCCATCACTCTAGAGCTAAAATAATGTCTTTATCTTTCCTTGTGAAACTGCAACCCTCTTCTAACATTCTATAGTTGTAATCAAAGGCCAATAATAGCCAACCAAATTTCTAATTATTTAAATTTAAAACATATTTACATCTTGAATCTTCATAATGTATGTGAACATGAGACAATGATGGTTCCTAAATCAAAGAAAGGAAGCATTTAATCTCTAGTTAAAAAATAATTCAGCCACAATCTTTTTTTATAAAGAAAAATAAGGCTACTAATATGTTTCTTATGTTCTTAGATTCTAAATTTGTTTTCTTTTATTTTTATTAAATATATGTAATGCTAATTTGTTGTGGTTTAATTAGTAAAAAATATCTAGTGTAAAATTATGATAATAAGGCATGCTTGTTTACAAGAAAGATAAGATAGATTTGTTGGGATCAGGCATTGAAGAGGTGTTGTAGGAAATAGTGAAAGTTCTAATTTAGTCTAGTATGTAAGGGCTAGGGAAAAGAAGAGGAGAAAGGAATAGAAAAGTTAAGTGCCACATACAAAAGGTCTAGATCTTGATAAAAAATGTAAACAGTGAATAAAATTTATAGCTTGCAAAAGAACTAGAAGTTTTTGTTTTTTTTTTTTTTAGACTACATGAATTGGGTAGCACGACCCCCTATAAACTACAGTGCACCTGGTAAACTTTTTAACATGACCGGCGGCGTTGGCACGACATGCCATCTGATACCACAGGGGTGGGGGAGACTAGATCTCGTGACCAACCTCTTGCAGTAGGAAAGATCTAGCCAACCGAGCTAGGGCCCCAACCCCTTGCAAAAGAACTAGAAGTTAACAAAAAATAGATAGGAAAAAAATATTTGATGGAAAAGAAACATAAATTTTGAAAAAATTACATTAATACATAAGAGATGAATAAAATAAATTGTTTGATATGCAAGTTCACCAATATATTGATCCTATTTATAAATAGTGTAGAGGATAGAAAATTCCCATATCCTCCTATCTTATCTCCAAGGTATAATGTTAGTAACTTCCTAGGGATAACTTCTTATGGGTGGATCATAGATAACAAAAAGCCAAAGGTTGATTAAGGATAAAGTTTTTTACAGCTAATTACATGGGCTCTTTAAATATTCTCAAAGGTATATTGAATATTAAAAGGCCATGTAAGAATGTTTTCTAAGGATTATATATTGGACTTTAATCCCTCCTTACTTCACTACACTCTTAATGGTGAATCTAACTTAGCTAACAAAAATATATTTTATGAGGATATCTTGAAACTCTTAGCATAAGTTGTCTAACCTAAAAATAAGTTAAAATGAATTGAAAGGTAAAAATAATCAAGTAAATCTCAAGCAAGATATATAGATGTTCCAAACAAATAAGTAGATTCAAAGTATAAACCATCAAAGTATTATCATAAATTAAACTTTAATATTTATATTCTAATTAATTTATTTGATATTTAAATTAAGAAATAGAACATTTATTTATTTTTCTCAAATATTTTTGCTTCCTTTCTTGATGCAACCTTTTCTAATATGAATGCACAGTCTTATTATTCCTATTTTTAAATTTCTCATCTTCTCCGCTGTAAAATTTTGTACCAATAATATTATTCTTTAAATAAATAAAAAACACATCTCCTTTGAACAAAGCAACAAAAAATTATTATCCTTTCAAAAACTAACCAAAAAAATTTCTCAATCAACATAAACTTTTCCTAGAAAATAAGTGACCATTCAAAAACATTATTTATTTATAAATATTTTTATTTATTTTTATTTTAAACTATTTCATTGCGAGTCCCCTTTATATGAAGGTCCTTAGGTAAACCCTCCACATTTTCTCACTTAGTTTTGGGATTTTTTTTTGAATTAAGATTTGGACCATCATATAGAGTCATCATGACGTGAGATTTTACAAGATTGTAAGTGATTCAAAGTAATGTTTTTGAAAAGTATAATTTACAATATATTTTATATAATTATTATTCAATGAAAATTCTAGTGAAATTTTCTTCTCAAACATAAAGGTATTTATTTAATGGAGGTGAAAATATTTTAAAAGTATTTTTATAAAAATACATATGGTTGATATTATTTTTAAAAAATACATATATACAAAATTTTATGCATTGGGGAATAATAACATTCTAACTTATAATTATTTTGGTAAAAAAATTGAATGATAAATAAAATATAAAAAATTGAAAATATATGCATATTTTGGATATCATTGTTAGTGATTTATGTTTAAGGAATTTTTGAATTTACCTTATTTTATGAAAAAAAAATGAAATAATATCACTCATAGTTTAAGTATAAAAAATAATTTATTAATAGTTTTTATTTAAACGAGACATTTAAAAAAAAATTTAAATATATATTCAAAATGAACACATGAAATCCAAAAATTTGTTATTACACATCATTTCCAAACTCTTAATAACTTGCTTGCAACAAGTGATAGAATGAGGAATTTTGATAATAAATGATTATATGAGTATCCACCTTAGTCTATCAAATGAATCACACTATTGTTATGATTTACTTTTATTTATCTTACTTTGTTGTACATTATATTTTTAATTAGAATCCCCTTGATTTATTTGAACTCATCTATACAATGTGCAGATTCATTGATACTATTAGCACTAATTTGGAGTATACATTTTATCTAGCAATTTATTCTCCTAAAGACCAATATCATTTATTGGTTGTATTATTTTATTTATTTTTAGTTTGGCACATAAATTTTAAAACACACAACAATGAGTATAAAATTTAGTGCGTAAAAGTCTATACCCTAACACCATTCCTTCTTCTTTTACATCACTATGGACATGCATTTATATTATTAAGGGGTACTTCTAAAGTTAAAAAAAAAATGTACACGTATATTATTAAGATAATCCTTTTAGAATATACCATTTTGTGTACATGTTTTTATGCTCCTATGGGGATCTTAAAAGGCCTTTAGTTCATGTTTCTATTGTGTGTACTTAACAAAATCACCCCTATGTCATTCTACATGTCACCCTCATGAAGAGGAAATCATATTCATAACTCTCGTAATGATCAATTTTACTTTATATCATTTAGTATGAGGGCTTAATAACTGGGGTACTAAACGAAGTTAGCACCATTTGATAACCTAGAATAGTAAGAATGAATTTCTTCTTAGAACCATATTCATAATCCTTATATCAAAGAAAAATGAAAAAATGCATTTTTTTTTTTTTAGATATGGAGAATAAATATGATCTCTAGATAGGATTACAAGCATCAAATAAGATCATATATTTTGGAGTGGTCTTGATTTTGTACGAAATGATTTTTATTATAGTTCTATTGCATTCTCTCATTTTAGTAGAATTTAATTTTCTCTATATTTTGATCAAAATTTATTCTTAGAATTTATTTTTTGGTCTACAATAAATTATGTCCACATATTTATTTTAGATTGTAGGAATCGGTCGGGTATCGTCCCCCTATAAACTGCAGTGCACTGGTAAACTTTTTTCGCGTGATCGGTGATGCTAGTGCGACACGCCCTCCAGTACCACAAGGACGGTGAGGAGACTAGACCTCATGACCTCTTGCCTACAACAAAATGTTTTAGCCAATCTAACTAGGCCCACCACCCCAAATTATGTCCACATATTTCAATTTAACACGTCTAATATTTTTTATCTATTAATTCTAATTATTAGACTCTTCTTATATAAAAAAAAATTATTTAAAATTTTATCTATCCGAGATTATTTAGTTCCTCTATTTTGATGGTTAATAGGCCCATTTAATACATCATTGATGTAACATTGTGATGTAAAGAGAGTCTACACATTAGAATTTCTCACTAAATCCATATAGTTAGAAAGGCTATTAGCTTGAAATTTTATGCATCATTGACTAAAATTATTCTAACCAATGGTAGCTTCATTAACATTTGAGCCAATATAGATTTGGTAGATGTGTAATTTATTTACATGATAAGCATGTGACATTTGGGATGCAAAATTAAAGGATAATATCCTTAAATCCTTCGTGTGCTATTAACTCTTTGATGTAAAAATTATTGACCCTTAGATTCTTTAATGGTTATGACCCTTGTGAAATAGAGAGAAAAATTCTAGATTACTAAAATAAATAATAATTTGGCTCTTTGATAGTAAAGCATGTTTTAACTTGTGATATTGTTGATATTAGTTAATGTGTGAATATAATTTTTCTTATGATATATAATCTCATGAGTCAACGTGTTAGAAACTAAGGATAATGTGTGCTTAATACATGATTAATAAGTTGAACTCTGTCAATAAAAAAGGTTGATATTTATTTTCATTTTATTATCTACAAAATTATTTTTCCATTAGCACAAAGATTTTTCTACATTCTTATATCTCAAATTTCAAATTGATTTTAGAGATTTTGGGTAGGGTTTCAATTGTATTAAAAAATTCTATCAAATTCTTAGCATATTATTAAAATATTTTCATATCTCTTGCAATCACTTTTACAACAATTCATACTTTTTTCCTTCATAATTTTCAAGATTCATTATGCTTAGAATTGAGTCTTATCATCACCCTAAAATTAAGAGAAAATTTTAATTTAAAACAAAAAGATTTAGAAATAAATTCTTTTAATAAATGAGTTGAATGAATATAGTATGCAAATTTTAAGCTCGTCCGGGTAGCGGAGTTGGCTTGGGCCATGGTTTTGCTCCCCATAGGTCTTGGGTTCAACCCCCCGCTCTTGCAGTTGACTAGTGGGCCTGTATGTGGGCTATGGCATCCACCCGCAGGGAGCTAGTCTCGCCTCAACTCACCCTAAATACCCAAGGTATGGGCTGTTAGGTCGCTGGGCTCGGGGACACCCCTGCCGCATAAAAAAAAAAAAATATAGTATGCAAATCTTATACTAGAGTTCAATTGCCATTTATAATTTAGTTTGTAACATTCAATGCCTACTAAATCTTTTATAATAGTGTTTTATAGTTGTTTTTTAAATGGAGGATTTTATATCATCCATAAGATCGTTTTATTACTGATACAAGAGTACAAGTCTTTAATTGGAACCTCTTTGACTAAGAGCCAAGGTCTGATGGTATCTATTCCACCAAAGTTGTCCATGACACAATCCCAACCTCATCTCTTATAAAGTTAGGACTATATACTCAACAAGACTTGATAATTGATAAATACATTTGAACCATTCAACTTCACCAACAAATCATTAACAATTACTACTATTTTGAAAACAAATAAAAACATCATTCATTATTATTGTTTAAATAAAAATATAAGTTCATAGAGCTTATCGTTCATATTTCTTTCCAAATCAAGAGACTCAAAAACAATTTCCCTTTTCCAATCCATTTTCTTCTTCTGTGTGCGCTTCTACATTGTCGAAGTGGTTTTTTTGTTTCCACCTTCCCCACCTTGCCCGAATAAACATGATAAAATTATATTACAACGCATATGAAGCACTCTTAAAAAGAAGGGTATAGATTAGAGATACGTTACTTGTTTAAGGACAAGAAACAGAATTGTTTGGATAAGCTTGTAAGTTGCCCATTGTTCTACAATATAAACAGGTGCGGATCCATGGTTTGTGAGTCTCAACGCCACTAGTTTTCCGCAAGAGGAGAATGATCTGAACTGAATCTCGTAAGTTAGAGATATTGCTTCAGATATCCAAATATTTTGTTGACAACAAATATAAATACATAGGTGGTGTAGAATGTTCCAGATTCCCAATCCAATGTCTAAATGTTTCGTACAAGTTGGTAATAACGTAGTTTTAAAATCCATCAATTATTTGATCTGCTAGCTTTCAGTTTACTTTTGAAACCCGGGGAAGAATGGAAATCTGCAGGCTTAAATGACCCCTTGTTTTCTAGGTTGAAACCGCTAGAAATCCATTGTTTTCTTGATTTTATCTAGAAAGAGAAAATGCGTGGAAGAACCGACATATCAGCATTTATACCCTTTGTCTGCTTCAAAAGACTTACGCATAAGCTTTGAAAACTTTTCAGAGTACCATCTTGGTAAAGCTCTTACTAACTACCCGATGCCCCAGTTCCAGACTGCCATAAAGGGAACGAGAAAAGTGTGGTGAAGAAAGCAAAGGAGAAGAAGAGGAAGGCAAATCATATGAAGAGAGCGCTGAGGCAGCGTCCCTTCGGCAAATGGCCCATCAAAGGAATCAGACTTTGACTGGGAACTTAAACTCACCGAAGGAGGCTGCGATGGTGTATGACCATGAAGGTCAAAAGATCAGAGGATAAAAAGCCAAGCTCACATCTCCTGCACGTCATTACCACTGATAACTCGACTAACGAGGTGAATGTTTCTCTTCAATCTATGTCAAATACAATCGAATATCATAGTTGCACTCGGGGTAAGAAACACAATGTGGAACTTTTGCAGTGGGTAAATCCTCATGCCATCACTGGGCATTGCTTCTCAGTCAGTGCTGATTTCAACAATGGTGTGTTATAGCCTCGTGAATCACAAATCACGTGATCGAGTTCGATTAACAGGAAGAAAACCCATGAGATGTTATTGCGTGAGTGAGCAGTCTCTTTAGATAGCATTTTCGAAGAGGTATGTGATCACAGAGCTCAACTGGAATCTCCCAACCCATTTGAAAGCATGGAAGGGTAATTCAAGTGCTAGATCGGTTTGTATGAGTCCTCATGTTCGTGCCGAAGGCAGAATGAATTTCCAGAGACCAGCTTAAGGGCGATTTCGTTGTTCAAGAGGGAGAATCAACCTTACGAGACGTGGATTGGAAATGAGGTAAGCCTTTGGAATGATGGTTTTTGAACCCACGGTTTATCTATTCCTCAGTTCTTTCATGTTGTCATCATAGCGTTTGAGTGACTTCCAAATTGATTGTAGTTTTCTTTTGATTCTAGGGATAAGGATGGATGTATGGAATTGGATGTTTACCCTGCTTCACAATGATTAATGCCTTAGGTTATTACATTTGATGTAAATTATATTGGCTAATGTTATATGCTACCTATATATCAATTATCAATAGTTGAAATGAAAGGTTAGAAGACTTTTAAGGATTTTTTTTCTAATTATTTTTAAAAATACATAAATAATTTTATTTTTTATAATTCAATTGATAAATATGTTTAGTTTGCATGAATTTTAAAATATTTTAATTTTATTAAATATGGTTAATTAATATTTTTTTGGTGTTTTTAAATCATTATTTTTATTGAAAATACAAGATTTTTTAGTTTAATTCAAGTCAGGTGAGGTCTAAATTGGGTGATCTCACTCTTGGTTTACTATATTAACACGTATAGTTCAAACCCATGAGATTAGTAGTCTAGGAGAGGCACACAACCCATGAGCACACTAGTCTAGCAAGGGTTAGATTCATAAAGTCAATAGCTTGAACATCATTAGCTTCAATGTGAAGGTTCAAACTTGTGAGCATAATGGATTAATGAGGGCACAATGCTTGGGATCATTATGGCCCAATAAAAGCTTGAACTTTGGTGGATACAACAACAATATCATGTCTCACCCATTGCACTATGTCATGAATGATTATTATTCAAATTATATTAATGTAAATGGATATTATTGTAATTCATCATATAAAATTATCTCATTTGAATTACAAAGATTATTGACACCCTTTTTATTATGTGCATAATTTTTAACATAAATTCTTAGATTTCTTAATATATAATTATATTTTATTATAGTAAATAAATTTTGAAACTTCAAGTTAAGCGAGAAATTTTCATAATATGTTACTTAGAAATGGATTGACCAAAATCTAGTTTAGCTTAAAAACATAGTTATAAGAGAAGTCTTTGTTACCCAATAGAATGTTATGCACCTTGTATGTGTGTGACTTTCCACTTTAGTTAATTTTGGATCTTAATATTATTATTTAGAAAAAAAAACAATATTCTATATCTTTTTCTATCTTCAATATAATAATTTAATTTAAATGAACATTAACATCCATAAATTGTATGGGTTTCAAGTTATTTACTAATGTATTATATGTAGATAAAGTGTTCAACAATGAGTCACATGCTTATCATTACACTTCAATCAAACATAAATCTAGATATCTTCCCTACTACACATCCTATTAACTCCAACAATGCCTAGATTTATTCCTTAATTTTTTTTCTAATTCATAGATTGTTTAACCCAAGTAACATATAAAAGAATAATCTTCCCCTTTCCATAATTTGATCTTCTATTAGAATAATTTATTGTAGAAATGTAAAAGGATTAAGAAAGAAAACTTTAAATGTGAGAGAAAGTGAAGGTGAAATAATGACGAATCTAATATAAAATTATGAAAATTTTAAGGATGGCTTGATAGAGATTATTTAAGGTCAAGAATATTTTTAAAATCAATCTAGAAAACTACTAATACAAGGTATCATAGAGGAAAGACTAAAAGAAAAAGATAAAAAGTCATGCTATCACCTCTTATTGATAATTTTTGTGTTGTAAATAATAACAATATTACTTTCTTTTCATTTAATAAACTGATGCTTAGAAATGTCAGTAAATCTTTTGTATTCATATAATTAAAAAAATAATGAAAAACATTTAAATTTAGAGAAGGCTTCAAGAATTTTAGTGACAACCAATTCTCTAGATGAATTGTATGTTCCGATTTTTATTTTATAATGTAGATCTCAAATCGTTTTACATCTTACCTAAGTGATTAACGATAGGAAAGCTAACCATTTTCTAGATACTCATGAAATGGGTACCCTCCACCAATAGATATTCTAGATCTAGGAGGTTGTAAAGAAACTCTAAATTGTATATATAGAGACAAAGTAGCAATTATAAGAAGTTAGTCCAAAAGTAAATTAGGGGAGATTGGTAATAGAAAGATTTGGAAAACATTGAGCTTTTAGAACCTCATAAAGTAAACTTAAAAGCAAAACTTAAGAAACTGGAAGTCTTTTATCTCATGGAAAGAAGATCGGGTTGTATGGGTTGGTGCTAAATATCCAAGGGTTATTTGGCCAAACAATGATATAGGATCCTTAAGCATATGGAAAATAATAACAATTGGCTAGTACACTTAAGTCGGAACCACCTTTGCCTTAGGGCAGGGGTGTTTACATGGACAGCCATACATAAATGGATCATCACAAGAGAAAGATTGAAGGGGATTGGGATTGAAGGAACTTCTAGGTGTATTTTATGTGGAAATACAGGAGAAACCATTCACCCTTTACTACTAAACTATTCAGGAGAAATACAAAAAGGAAGTTGTAGTGCCATTTCCACGCTCTCCAATTTTGAAAATATTCATCCAGTGCAGTGGGTCCGCAGCAAAGCTCAACTCACCATCAGAAAGGTCAAGTAAATCATTAGGCAGCCTCAGTGAGCTATGGCGCACCATTCAAAAAAGATGTGCAGCCTCCAGAAATAAAGCTTTGGCGAGCTCCGACAACACTTGGTCCATTTTAGTAGATATGGCAAATGGTGGGCCATAGCTCCACTGAGTTTCGAAATGATTTCATTTTTATCATTTTGAAAGTTAACATATTTAGACATAGGAGAATGGCAGAGGGAAATAAGTGGGCCTATGATTTAAGGTATAAAGGAGTTCATAATAATCAGCGACATTGAGAATAAAACAGAAAAAGAGGAAAGTGGTTGCCATGCAGGAAAGAGAGTTATTTTTGCATCCAAAGATTAAGAGAGAGAAGATTATAGCCAACTAAAGAGGTGTTCACAATGTTGCGAAAACAAGATTTTTGCATGGAAAGAGATTCCTTTCTTGTAAGATTTTTCTTTTAAAATGAAATAAAATGTTATTGTTGATTGTTCTTTATTTGGTTTTATTAGTAAATTCATTTTGACTTTTTTATTCTTATATATTTAGTTTTACTTTAAGAATATAAAACTATCAAACCTCTTTCACATTAATAATTATATGAATTTTTCCTTTCATTATTGTATTTTTGTTTATCTTTTTTGCAATTATAAATCTTGTGTAAATTTTGATTAGATTGAAATAGGAAGGGCACGTACCCATTGCAAAACTATAATAGAGGTCAAACAAGGGCCTCACAAGAATTGTAACACCCAAGAAGAAAAAAACAAAAGAAACAACAACTAATTAACAATCAAGAGAAACAAAAATACCACACAGAACAAAACCAATAGGGGACCAATATAGCTACTGGTCTCCCAGAAGCTTGATACCACTAATAGACTACCACTCCTTAGCTAAGAAGTTGAGTTTCTCATTGAATGAAAAGGGGTCCCTTCTAAGTAGTTTGGGTCTCCTTGGTAGTGGGTTGAGTTGAACTTCCCACCATCTTACCTTTTACCTGTGAATGATTGTCCTCATGACAACCCTCAAGCACCCTTTTTCCATGTTTGTTCCTGAGTTCTTATTGAAAGACCTGGATGTTAATGACAATATTCTTCACAACTTCCTTGTTGTAGTCAATAATCTCTTGGAGACATTTCATTTTTTTTATCTTGGTTGTTGTGAATAGTTGCAATTTCCTCCTGGAATTTCATGTTGTCCTCCTTTGTACCTACTAGAGCACTGAGCTCATTCACCTCCTTGTCCCAATTAGCCCATTTGTCAAATGGCATGGCGAGGGAGGAAATCATATCCCAATGCCCACCATCCTTGACCTCTCCTAGCCACAAAGTCTACTGGTTAAGCACCTTGTTTTTCAGCACCAATTTTTTTCCTTCGTAGTAATAAGTTGATCTAGAAGCCACTTTAGAATATTCTTCTAGACATTGATAGTCTCCAAAATTTCATTCATTCTTTTTTGAAAGGGAACACAAGAGGCACAAAGTTCATTACCTAGATTGGGTTTAGTACATGTCCCTTCTAGATTAATGTAGAGTTTAGGGGATTTTTGGGAGCTAGAAAGTTTCATGATAGGAGGGGTTTTGGAAACATTAGACACCTCATCATGAATCATGAACATGGGAGTGCACGAGAGAGTCTCCAATGGTAGGTTACTAGGACTCATTATCCAAGTTAGATGAATTATCAAAGACAAAGTTAGAAATAGGGGTGGGTTTGGGGAAACAAACACACTTTTTGGAGTTGAGGGTGGTTTCCTTGTTGATAGGGGCTTTTCCCCGAGCCCTAGTGATTCTATGAGAGGTGGGTGGGGTTTCATTTAGAGCACACGTGGAAATTGGGCCCTCAAAGGGATCAATAGGATTGTGAATGACTGAAGTTTTCCTCTTGATAGTGGTCAGGGAGTGGAAAAGAGTACCTTGATATTGAAAAAGGAGAAAAATTAATCATTGGTGAATGAGGATATTTTTACTTTTAGACTAGAAATTCTTAATGGACTATTCAAGAGAAGAAAAGACCAAGAAAGTGAAGTTCATCTTGAAATTATAAAAAAATGGTTTAAGATGGGAAAGAGATGGGCATGAAAATTATGAAAATGACCCTCTAATGTGGCATACCTCATAAGAACCTTTGCAATTTTACTCCACACCTCGAGGAGGTCAACCTTATTGAAACTATTTTGCAACCTATTAACCTTTTCACCCTTCTTTAGAAACCTATCCATATCTTTCTCATATTGCCCCTTAGACTTTAGAGGGATACAAACACTATCCAACAAAAGCCCCATGACCTTAGCAATCAACTCAACATTCACAAGGAAGGAGCACCATCTAAAGGTAATTGTGCCCTCATTCAAAAAGTTAGCAAACTCAATAGACAACTTGGGGTCATGCCCCTTCATACCCTCCACATACAAGGCCAATTTACCTTGTTGGATAATAGCCCAAACCTCCCTATCTTGCTTCCATACCTCATAGGAGGCGGGTTCATCTTGGACCAACTTGCCCCCCATGAATAAATTCGTAGGCAATAGAGCAAGAGAATGAGTTCTATAGAAATGTCAAAATAAATATTTAAGCTAGGAATAGAAAGGCTCATGAAAGGAATTCCCAAAGAGGGTAATTTTCCATAATTCTAAGCCATGGTAGATGATGAAGAGAGTTGGAAAGAAATCCATCTCAATCTTATTTCTACAGTATTTTGACATCATTATTAATTAAGTCACACATATGCCCAAGGATATGAGAGATGTTATCCCAAATAACCAAAGTTGGAGTAAAAGTGCCAAGGATAGCTAGCACATCTACCACTTTGTTTCCATTTCTATACACATAAGTAGATCTGCTATTCCCAAGAGTAATCATTAGATTTTGTGTTGATATGATGGGATCATGGGGGACCAACAAGTTTTAACCATCCTAGTTAGCAAAAGAATGGTGTTTCTAGAGTCACCTTCAATGGACAAGATGGAGAATCCAACATTTGTATCTATCCAAATATCATAGGACATCGCCACCACCTCTATAAAGTTGGAGTGAATGCCAAGATTCACCACATAAGCCAAAACCATTTTCCCATTATGATCTCTATAGACACCACCCACACCCCCTGGGTCAAGTTACCTTTGGCTGAGCCATAAAAGTTAATCTTAAGTCAATTGAGTTTGAGGGGGGGGACCTAAATCTTGTGTAATTTAGTCATATACAAATAAGAGAGATTAATTTGGTGTTTCACCTTCTACATACAATTTAATTTTAGTCTTTTCCTATCTTTCTATGTAAATTTTGAAGTAAATTTCTTAAGGATCCTATGAAGAGTCAACTTCTAAAATCCAATGCATTATCTTCCAAGCTTTCTCTCTCATTTGTAGGATTATACATATTGATGTATATTTACACATGAATGTGAATTTTAACATCAACAAATTCCTATAAAACCATTAAGAATACAATGTGTTTAGAGCTAAGGAGGGTATATGTATAGTTTTTGTGTAGAGGGGCTCCATAGTAGCCATAATATGAAGGAATTAGTGATATTTTTAGGAAAATGAGTTATTTCATGCAATCAAAGATCTTAGGAAGCATTTAGAAAGGAATGAGTCATCGTTAACATGGGAGTGAAATAACCAATGAGGAGATTTTGTGGAGAATTTTTATATTTCATACACGGTAGTCCATAAAAGGAGCTTATAGCTTGAAATAAATGAAAATAGGTGATAACATCTTTTACACTGTATTGAATTAAAAAATATTGAGCAAAAAAGTGCATAGAAAATTCTTTTAATATTGATAGTAATTTTCAGCTCTATATTACTCATCTTAAAATTATTTTTTTCATAACAATATATATCATACAATACTATATATTACAAAAATTACATGTTAAAAACTAAGAATTTAAAACTAGCTATGTGAGTATTAAAAATAGTAGAAAACTACTATATTCTTATTACATGCATAAAGCATGGACAAATTAAAAAAGAAAAATAAATAACAAATGTAACTTGAACAAACTAATAATAAAAAAATAAAAACATAAAGAAAAATATATTATATAAATTTAAAGTATTGATCATGCATGCCCACACAATTGAAGTCATTGATCATGTAATAAACATGTTCCTTCAATCTCCCCCTTGATGATCAATGCAAGTGATTCCTAACTCTTGTGTCAAAGCTACAAACCTATCATTAGGATTCTATATTTGGTGAAGATATTGGCTATTTTCTCAAATGTAGAATAAAAATACAGTTTCACTTGTCTAGATTGGACCAAATCTTGAATGAAGTTATTTTGAAGTTCAATGAGTTTCAATCTAATATTAAACAAATGACACATGTTCATTGGAATGGTGCTATTTTTTTTGTCGTAGGTATGAGTTGGATGTTCTTGTAACAAATGTAGATCCTCCAACATTCTTCTAATCTATCTAACTTGACAACTTGCTACCACAAAAACAATACATCCTACTTTATATAGAAAGGAAGATCCATGGTTGTATGCTTCTTAATACACAAAGTTATAGTATCAAAAAATAAAACATAACCAAATAATGATTTTTCATCATTTAAGAAACTATTCCAAGTTGATTCTATGTATCAAACTAGTTCACATTTCCAATTTAAGAATAACGGATCCAAAAACAATTGTACCATTCACAAAACTTTATCTTTTTGGAAAAATCCCAATAATACTTGTGTGCATCTTCAATGAATCAAGAGATGAGAATCACATCATTTGAACATAACTTCAATTCTAGTTGTAGTGAGGTACATAAGGCTACAAACTAGACTTTTCTACAAAGTAGCTTCCACATTAACTTAGCTTACATCTTCTTGGCTACCTATGGATAAAACACTATCAAGTAGTACTATCTATTTTAATGTATGAATGTGTTATGATTTTACATGATATAATTATTTTAACAATTTGAATAGATCCTTATTATCCTCTTTTGGACTTTAGAAATTATATTATTGATACATCAATACCCACATGAACCAAATATTCATACAATTAAGATATGATATTTTAATTTACATATATATATTTAAATGATCAAAAAGAAATAAAAATAAAGGTAAGATGTCCTCAAATTTAAAGCTAATGATACTAATATTCAAATAGGAATATGTGGCAAGGAGCAAGCATTGTGGATTACTCATGCCACTTTGAGCCCAAAAAAAGTCTAAAATTACTGATCAAAATTAGGAAAATCATATGGAAAAGAAATAAGGAATGAAATAAGAAATTCAATCAAAGCCTACAATTCCATATAAAGTGCAAGAAAGTAATATTGTAAACAAAGAAGAATAATGAAAACATATATGGGTTTGTAAGTATAAAATTGAAATTATTCAATTAGTTGACACAAACATTTGTTAGGGGACCCATAATGCATGACGATATGATTTCATAAAAATAATTATCTACAATAATAATCCTTTTATCATTATGTATTTCATGATTATAATGATGATGATATTTTATATGGTGGTGACCAAGGGGATTATGCTAGTTGATCATAGTAATATTTTACTACTCACAATTTACTTACACATTTTTCAAGTTTATGTTTTTCATCAAATACATTTTATGTTAATCCCTAATGTTATTTTTATGTGTGAATGACATAATGTCACCTTTGCTAGTGTATATTGAAACTAGTGGCCATAAGAATATATTTTGTTTCATGACTTCTTTTTTTTTCTTCATATTTGTCTTTTCACTTGTGTAAATCCTCCCTATGGATTAGATATGATGTAAATTCATTAAACTCCTCAAAAAATTCATCACACTAGCCAAAAATACATTCTTTACTTCCTTTTAATCATTTCCTTAGCCTTTTAATAATGTCATGATTGTTTTTCTCCCTCTCCTTTATCTATACCACTTTTTTCATTACTTATTTTGCCATTTTCTTATGTATTTTTTGTTGTGCTCCTCCTTCCTTGTGATCCTCTATATTTTTCATAAATTATTTGATCCTCTATATTTTTTTATGAATTATTTATTCACTAGTGGCATCTTTTAATCTCCTTTTTGTAGAAGACACACCACATGATGTACTATTATTTCACATGAGCATAGTTTACATAATATGTTTTCCATGTCTTTCCATGAATCTTGTATCATGGAACCATTCTTATACCACTTGCATAATAATATCTTATTTTATTACATTGATATCATTTCTCATGCTTATATTATAAATATTTTACTTACACTATTATTCAATTTTTCACTTAAATGTTTTATTTTTGAATGAAACTTGTCCTTGGATATAGAAAAGAATGTGGGATAAATGTTTTATTTCCTTTACATGTACTTTAATTTTTACATATTTTGATTCAAACTCTCCTCCTCTCTCCTCCCCTCAAATCTGACCTACAATTTCATATTATGTATCCAATCAAAGTGGGTGTATAGTCCACCGCTATGTTTAGGTAGAAAAGAGATAGGTTCATTGGTACTATGCACCAAGTTTGATACATTTTGGTTCAGGGTTTATCTTCATGGTTCTTACATCGCCCCTTCATGGTTCTTATTCCAACACTTATTTTTAGGTTAAATTTTCCCTTTATTTATCTAACACTGTCATTTTATCTAAAGTCAAAATTTACATAGGTTTTACAGATTTTATACTTGAAAGATGAAAAAAAATGATAGAAATGAAATATTTATATGGTTAATTATGCATTTTGTAGGTGTCACTAAAATAATGATATAGTTCTAACAACAATATAGAGAAAATGGTGAATCATCACCTATTTCTATATCATTTTTTTCTATGTTTTCTATTTCAATTTCTATCTTATTTACTTTAGAAAAATGCAAAAGATCTTTATTAATGTGCATATTAATTTTTTTTCACACCCATTTTACACACACTTTAGGAATTTTCCTAAGACATCTTGATACTTGAATTATTTTTGACATGAAGCAATGAAATATTGAAAATCAATTAGTTTTTAGCCTTTCTAGCCCTAGTGGTTTGGACCTATCCTAATTCACACTAGTTTTCTCATCCATGAATAGATCACAAGTGGGAGTCTATCTCTTGGATATAATCACTAATGCAATAACATCCTTTGAATTCTATGTTTTCTATTTATCCTTTGTTGAACCTTTCTTCTAATTTGGTGGTTGTTTGTTGACATGTATTCCAACACAATTGGTTTTTAACACCTAGGATGTCATATTTGCAGATAAGCCCTAGAACTCTAGAGCTTATATAAAAATCATCCATTCATTTTTAAGATCTTGGAACCATATTGATTCAAGAACAATAATAAAGCATATGATTGGTGTGTTATTTTATTTTTGCATTTAGTTTATTATTTTATGTCATATTATGCACCTAACTCCTAAGATAAGATAAGTTTTCTTAGGTAGGCATTTACTTGGGTAGGTTATACTTGCATTGTGTGAGACTTTTCTAGTTTGGTGGAGATTTTGTGCACACATTTGACTATACATTGGTTGTACATTTACATCTCTTAGTGGTGTAGCCTATATATACCCATCTATTGTTCTCATTTTGTCTATTGGTCATGCATATTACAATCTATTGATCTTTTGCTTTGGTGTACTTGTCTTTAGTCTCTTGATTTTAGGGGCCTTACATAGCCAAATATTACACATATAACATTGCATCAATAGCTCATTGGTAGATACTATGCATGGACATATTATGTCAACATATCTTTTGTGACTAAAAATGTTGTCAAATTATAAAAAGGGTCTAACTTGGGATCTGAAAAATCTATACTTCAACCTTCTAATATGAAACATCCTAATTTGCTTCTAAGCGCTACTAGAACATGAAAGTAAATACTTTCATGAGTATATAGCTTTTAAAAATAGGTTTCAAAAGTTCACAACTAGAAGTGAAATGCCATAATTACAATAGAACATACTAAATTATAACATTTGAAGATGAAATCAGATATATAGTCATCCATAAATAAAATAGAAATTCAAAATATATTAAAGATAAAACTTTCAATAAAGATCTAATACCAAAATTTTAGATTCAATCATCAAACACTCCTCACAATTAAATCAACAACATTAAAAACCCAATTAAAAATAAATAAATAAATTTTAACTTCTTTTTATTTATCTATCACAACTTGAAATTATTTTTAAATCTATTTGTCATTGATTATTTTATCAATCGTTCGTAAGGTCTTCATTACAAAGCGTATTTAACTCTACAAGAGTATAGGTAGATACATCTGTATTCTCTAGAAGAAACAATGCATGACGATAAGTTTGACACATCTAAAATTCAAGAATTCGGTCATTGTTCTATTTAAAAAAAAATACAAGGGGCGGAACCATGGTTTTAGGTCTTACCGTGTATGGTTTTCAGCAGTGGATGTTGATGTGGGCTTATTTTATTCAAAATTGCAAGTTGCAAGAAATTTCTTTATATGTCACATTTTTTTTATTGACAATAAATGTTACATTCAAGGTGTAGAGTGGTCCACAATCCCAACCAACACGCTAATTATTCCACACAAGTTGCAGAAAATCTAGTTTATAAATCCTCAATGATTAACTCCACTTGGCTTTAACTTGGTTTTAATAACCGGAGAAAGTGGAAATCTGCGTCTTTAAATAATCCCTTGTTTCCAAGATTGAATCAACTAGCGATCGCCTGTTTTATTGATTTTGTCTGCAAAGAAAAAATGTGTGGAGGAAGCGTAATATCAGAATTTATAGCCGGCAAAACTAATGGCCGGAAGACTACTCCTAGAGATTTATGGATAAACTTTGATGAATTTTCCGAGTACCATCTTGGTAAAGCCCTTCATCAGCCACCTGATGCTGCGAATCCCCGTTGCCAGAAAGAGGAAGACGAACGTGTGGAGAAGAAAGCAACGGAGAAGAAGAGGAAGGCGCATGAGGTGTACAGAGGGGTGAGGCGGCGTCCTTCTGGCAAATGGGCTGCAGAGATCAGAGACCCCATCAAAGGGATCAGAGTTTGGCTTGGAACTTACAACTCAGTGGAAGACGCTGCAATTGTCTATGATCGTGAAGCTCGAAAAATCAGAGGGAAAAAGGCCAAACTCAATTTTCCTGAACGACCCGTTACCACCGACAAATCTACGGACAAGGTGAATGTTTCTGTTCAATCAGTATCAGATCCATGGAAATCTTATAGCTCGCAGGTTTGCAAAGAAGAGTCTGTGGTGATTCCTATTCTAAATCATGATAAGGAAAGAGAGTGGCTCAGCCCTGAAGTGTCGGAAGAAGCAGTAAATGAGTATATGGAAAATTTGGAGAGGGTTTTGGAATTGAACCCTCAAAAGACCACTCCGAAGAGCTTCTCTGTGGGTTTTCATGATGATAATGGTGGGTTACAGTCTCATGAATCACAAGACATAAGCTCGAGTTCAACTGAGAGGAACAAAACCGATGATTTATTGTGTGAATCATCAGTCTCTTTGGATAGCATTCTTGAAGAGGTATGTGAGCGCAGAACTCAACTGGAATCTCCCAGATCATATGGAAGCATGGAGGAGTTAATCGAATCAGAGATGGGATTGTTTGAGTCCCCATATTTTGGGGCAAGGCAGAATGACTGCCCCGAAGAAGCGTCCATAGGAGGGCTGCCGTTCCTGAAGGGAGAGAATCAACCCGAGGAGGCATGGATTGAACCTGAGGGAACCCTGTGGACTGGAATCTTTTGAATCCAGGCTTAATATGTCCTTACCTTAGTTGCACAAGTTAATAAGTTCCAAATGCTTTGTATTCTCCTTTTGAACTCAGGGTTTCTTATTAAAAAGTAGAAGTGAATAAGGATGAAGTATGGACGTTTACCATGGTTATTAGCAAGTATATGCGTTGGCAGTACGCTTGATATAAACTAGATTGTATTATTGAGGTAGTGTAAAGTTACATGATGCCCATATGAATTATCAAAGTTGTATTATAATATGTATGAATTATCAATCGCGTGTTATACACGGTATTAAGATAGCACTTTGTCTTCAGACCTTCAAACATCTTTCTCTTTTACTTTACTTCATGATTTGAGGGAATTTCACGCAATTATTTGGATGCCTTGATTAGATCTTTCATTAGTGGTTTCATTTTGATAACCTGAATTTAATTTTGGCTCTTGGGTAGTAATTGTTGACTTCTTCTAGTTAAAGAAAATTTCAGCTATTTTATGTTGGGATAATGTTTTAAATGTAATATTATTCTTTTTCTTTAATTTTATTAAAATGTTTCTTTTTTTTTAAGCATTTTAAATTTAAATTTTATCTTCGATTTTAACTTATTGTTGATTTGTTTCTTTTAGTTATAAAATAATTCAAAGAATCGGTATTGTCTTTATGAAAGATTTAGTTTAGATGTTGATTAGTCCTACTTATTATAGCCTATCATTCAACATATCATATGAGAGGTATGTTACATGGCTTAACCTTGTTAAATAGTAGGTCAACCTTCTAATGTGCTTTACACACAACCCCCATTTTTCTCTTGGAAAAATATGGAGCCTTTTTTCTTTTGTTTGTCTTTGTTCCCTAGTCTCTTTTCTTTCTTCTCTTGGTCATGGAGAAGTGCGGTTTAATGGTAAGAGATGGCTAAGTTTAATATTCTCCAAATTTTGGTCACCTACATGTTTGGATCATTTTCTTTAAGAATTATTGAGTTTTGTGCTTCCAAAGCTTTTCATTCTAGCATACCTTTTCCTCAACCATCAATAGCCATTAGTTAATTATTTCACCTCTTTCAAAGTTATATTTTTGGACCAATTATAATTTTTTTTCCTCATTGTATAATTTCCTTGTATTTCTAATCTTCAATTATCAATTCTTCTCATCAATATATCTTTCAAAACCAAAGATGTGTGCATAAATTTAACACATGTTACTTTTGGTATTGAATATGAAGTGCTCTCAATCCTCAAATATTGATATTTTTTCCTTATCCTTTTAGATTTGGGGTTACAAAGTTTCATTTCCACCCTTGCTTTCAAGAATATGTTAAGGGTCCTTCCAATCCTCATCTTTGATAATTTTTACTAGTTTATTCTTCGAAGTTGGATTTCTTTCCAAAAGATTCTTGTAATGTCATTTGTCATGGTTTCCTTGGTATTGTAAAATTTTGATCCTCAATGTTTAAATTATATTATTTTCAAATTTTGAGAGGTTGGACTAATCCTTGCCTACATACCTTAAGGGAAGAGTTATGAGGTATCCTTGATCTCTAACACTTTGTTGTAGTATGGTTGTCATTGATGTCAAAAGTGTAAGTAAATTGTAAGTTTGGTTTTCATTGATGTCATAAGTATGATGGAGTTTGTTACAGTTTGGCTGTCAATATTGCAATATGGTTGTTTGATTGCTAGAGTCTCTTAGAGATGTTGCTCATTCTTTGTTGGTGATGTTGTGCTACTATGGTTTAGAAGATACATTCATGATGTGGGAGAGCATGTGTCATCCAAGTTTCATGTTTTGGATTATCAAAAAGATGTTCTTGTAGTGATAGTTTTTTGGTAGTGTTGTTTTTGTGAGGATGCACATAAGTACAAAGTTTGGTTTTGTATTCCTTCACGCTCACAAATATGGTCGTGCAATTCAAGATTTAAGTCGGTGATGTTGTGAAGGTGACATATCTAGAGTTTAAAATAATTTATCCTTCCATAGAGAAAGTTTTAAGTGATGGAGTGTAGAACTACATTGACTAGTGGCTAGTTTATATTTATGTTGGCTTGCACCAGCCTTTTGCTATATGAAGTGGTGAAATGGCTGGTGGAGATTGTTCTTGAGCATCATATGATATTTTTGTTGCTTTGTAAGATGTTTTTTATTTTCTTTGGAAAAGGTTGTGGTTCAAAATGAAGCTATTGTTGGGTTATACTTTTTCCTTGCTGACAGGAGTATGTTGAAGGTATAAACCATGCGTTTTATGTTACACAAAGTCTAAGAAGTGTTTGAAGGTGTTGTATGGGTCATGATGACTCATTTGGGTGAAGTGCAAGTAATTTTTATGTTGAACACCCAAAATACTGAGAGGCTAGTGTGAATCAGTATTATATTAAACCATTTAATTATAATCCATCCAATAATCAAAACATATCTAACTACAACTATGAATGAAAGCATGAATGGAATCACAAGATCACATAACACATGAACAACAGGATTTTTATGTTGAAAACCCAAAAAGGGAAAAACCATAGTGAGGATTAGCTAACAATGTATTATAACCAGTTATAAGATACTATAGGGGCTCACTATCAGAACAAACTATCTTTATAAGGCTCACAACCAAAAATAGATACAAAACTGAAATGGCTACATAACCAAAATGTGAATTGATACAAAGTGTGCCTTCCTTGTGTTCACTTCAATTCCTTTGAAGCTTTGAATATAAAACACCACTCTTCTTAGCCATCATTGAACATCCAAAATAATTCTGCTCTGATTTGGATCACATACAAATTCACATGTTCACATAATATTACATCTTTCACACATCACATTACATCTCATATATCTCTACAACTCAAAAATGTCTCACATGCATACCCTATTATATATGCATACATCAATTAGGTCTCCCTA
>VDFB02281492.1:707222567-707263064 GCA_007258455.2 Sequoia sempervirens
TATAGCCTATTAGCTAAATATATATACATGTATGTAAATAAAAATTCAAATACATGCATACATACATACATACATACATACATACATATATATATGTACGTATATATATACATTATTTGAATACATGGTAAGTATGAATGAAATCAAATAAATACATATCGATACATACATATGTATATATATATATTATATATATAAATATATACACATATATATACATATATACATACATATACTCATATTCAAATATCATATCAAATTAAAAATTTGATAACTGATATATTCTAAAATTGGATTGTTTGAAAATGATGAGAATCCATAAAAGGCATTGCACAAAGGAGTCAACTACCACTAGATTAATGACCACATTCAAACGAAGTAATGTTTGGTGGCTAGGAAATAATGTCAACATCGGTAACATGCAAATGATAGAGTTGAAATCATTTTGAAGATACCCAGGGAAAAAAAAGTAGAGAAAGAAGAACCTAGGATTAGAAGGAAAAAAATGAAACCACAAGACAAGAAATTAAGACATGAAAAATTTGACGGAAACATCATAGAAGCTTGAAAAGTTGGAGGTAAGGGTATGTGCAAGATCATGATGGGCCAAAAAGTTGCGATATGATGGGTATGTGGCTGACGACTTTTTTTTAACCCAAAATTGATGAAACGAAAAGGGTTTTTAAAGGAGATTCTTATCTTTCCACAAATATAAATTATGCTTTACTTTGAATTATAAATAATTATTATTCATTTTCTATTTGAATTACGACTAAAGTCCTGATTGATAGACTAATTGAAAAACATCTATAGATTTCAAATGGTATCACATTTTTTGAATTTGAAACATGTGTCACATTATATGCTTCACATACTATAGGATTAAAAAAAAAGAATTTCATGAATTTTTGACCAAGTTAAGGTGGTTAGACATACGAGTTTTAATATTTTTTGAAAGTTGTAATAAAAAATTCATAATTAATTATTTACTTAGAAAAAAATTACAAAAAATATGCATCACATCAGAACATGGCTCCTCTACTTATATATAAAATCTTATTAATTTTTTTTATCATTTTATTATAGTTAGGGTGGTCAGACAGACACCTACATCTTATTTTTTCCCCAAAATTTAAGTACTACTACAAATTTCAAATTTTTACCAAATAGAATTTTTTAAAATAAACCTAGCAGTTTAGAAACTACATTCGATTTTCTATAGATTCTATTCTTACATATTTTTGAAATAATATACATAACTTATTCAAATTTTTACATCAACTTGCCTAACTCTGGTTTTTGTAAATTTTCATCACCACTTAAGGGCCTGTTTTTTCCATGATGATCCTGTACATACCATAAATTGATTTCCTTTAGCCATCAACTTGATTTAGTTTCCATTATTGAATCTTGCATGAATTTTTTCCTTATTTTTATAGAGTGTTAACATAGCACCACAAAATATAAGTCATTGTTCTATGTTTGATGCGGCCTTGAAGCCAAATTCATGAAGATATTGTTTACCAACTTATGGCAGGCACATGGCCTACAACCTATGTAGTATGGAAACTGCCATACCTTAGAGCCTTTGTGGCTATTATACAGAGATAGGATTAGGCTCGAAGAGCCTCAAAAGTCTCGGCCATTACCTCTATCTGCATTTTGATGTTTAGCCTATGAAGGCTAACAAAATTTATTCTAATGACTGTGTGTTGTTAGAATTATTCTTTTGTGAAGGATCGATTATGATCCCATGGGAGGATAAGAGATCATTTATTTTACATTTCATTTGTATATTACCTATTTCTTGTTACCAAATGGGGCAATAAAAAAGAGGGGCTTTGTCGAATGTTTCTTAAGCCTTACATATGTAAGTTTGCTATTAAGAAGTTGACCTTGTTCGATAGGAATGATGGTATGAATCCAAGTTTGTGAATTCACCAAGCTTTGCTTGGGTTGATATTGAGATTGATGATCTAGTTCTTGAATGTGAAAATGACATAGACATATTTTTGCATGTGGAATATTTTTGCATGCATGGTATAAAATAGTAAGCCCACATGGGCAATTTCAAATATATCATTGATGGTTAGAAAGAACAAACCAGACCATCTAGATTGGTGGACCTGGAGAATCTATAGTTTCTTTTTTGCATCTTGAAAAGGCCAAGAGTATTGTTTGAACTTGAAACTTATATTCCTTCTTTGACTGAAATATTAGCTCAAGTATTTCATCGAAAAACATGTCGAGCATAGTTCTTTTTAATATTAAAGTTGCTCATCAAAGTTTCAGTGATGCAAGTTTTCAAGATATGAATAATAAAAATTATTTCCTTATGTATAAATTTGGGCTATTTGATTTATTTATTTTCAGTATATTGTGGAAAACTTGTTTTGTTTTGAAACAGTGAACATTTACTTGTAAAGTGATCATTTAGAAAAGAGAGTAAATGACATTATTTATCTTAAAACATAATTGTTTAGTTTGAAAAAATATTGTGTTGATGTAAACAATGGTTATTCTTTTGCAAAAAACTCTATTTTGTTAAAAAATTATCTTTATAGTTGAAAACAACCTTGCTCAATAAACTTTTAAGTCGGAAAAAACTAGTTTTATAATTGTTTAGTAGGAAAAAGTAATTTTTCTACTTAAACAATGACTGTACATATATGAATAGCTTGATTTATAACTGTTCAATAGGAAATAGTACTTGTTCTATTCAAATAATGAGTGTACATATGTAAATAGCTTGCTTCATAACTGTTTAGTAGGAAACAATACTTTTTTTTCTTAAACAATGAATGTTCATATGTAAACAACTAGTTTTATGATTGTTTAGTAGGAAACAATACTCGTTATGTTTAAACAATGAATGTTCTTATGTAAACAACAAAGTTAGAGTATAACAATTGAGAGAATATAATAACTGTATGTTTGAAACTATTTTTGATATGATAAGCAACATTTACAAGGTGTTGTACCCTACATGGAGAGCAACAAGGTCCAGAAAGTACCAGAACAAAAAAACATTAAACAAACTTAAACACCAAAAAAAAATAAAAATTGGACGCAGATCAACAAAACCCCAGACCAACAGCTAACCAGCAGCAGAATAGCTGGCTTTTTCCTAGTTCTTCGATGACAGCTAAACCATATCATCCCCAACCCAATCAAGGTGGTCCTCGATCTTTTTCATCTCCAACTCATCCTTCATAGCAGCTGAAATGGTACTAGTGACATAGTAGATCATCCTGATCGTGAAGCAAGTCAACCCATATAATTTTTTATCCAGGATGTCCAATCTCTCTTTCAGAACAACAACCTCCTCCCCACCACTCACAGTGTATTCAGGAACATTCTGCTCCATCCCCATTGGCATTGAAGAGTGGGAGGTTGAAACCTCTTGCAGATCACCACCTGAGTCAGGAACTAAATAAGGCCCTCTATCTTTCTCACCAAGCTCATCCTATGACACCACCTCCACACAACAATCCTTGCAATATGACAACTCCTCCTTAGTGTCCAGGTCTCTAACTTGCACTTTATTTTTGTTCTTAGCAAGCCTACCCAAACGTCTTATAATTGCATCACAGCTAGTAACCATAGTATCTGCCACCACCGTATCACCCAAGGAATATTTGTTGACAACATACTTCCCTTTATTTGGAGGAACCTTCTCCTCCTTACCCTTCTTCTTCAGACCAATTTTACAAGGAGTAGACTTAAGGTCACATAGGCTAACCACCACACTAGCTTGGGAAACACCCTCAATACCTTTGAGTTTTTTAAAAGGAGGTTTTGGTTTCTCAGTAGGGACCGGGTGATTCTTTGTAACTGGGACTTTAGACTCGGCCAGAGATAATTTGGGCACAATGGGGTTCTCAATTTCTTCGATAAGCATGAGCGAAATAGGTTTAGGAGGGCATAGAGAAGGATGGAAATGGTAAAGTCTAAGAATAAGACCTTGATGGAGCATAAGAGGAGTAGGATCAATGGGGTTAGCAGCAGGTAAAGCAATACACTTTTCAATAGAATTTTTGAGGTCAATCAACAGGAAAAAGGGAAAGCTCAGAAGAACTTTATGCCTCAGGTGATTTAACAAAGGAAAATGGTAGAAGAATAATTTTTTGTACCTTCCCTCCAACGTAACATACTTCATCAAAGCTAGACACACCTGGTCCCACGGCTTCGGAAGAGCCTCTCATTCAAACCCAGACTGGTTGCGCACCGACACCTCCATGCCAATGAACAATTTGTTCATGCTCTCATTATCCTGAGTCTTGGAGTGCTTACAGACTTGTTCTAATTAGTTTTTTTTGACAAGAAACATCAAGTGGTATACTATTTTAAAATTTCAAATATGAATTTTATAATTATTTTAGAATGTATGCAAATTTTTTAAACATAAGTAGGAACATATATGTGTATGCACATAGACTTCATCTATGTACATACACATACTTGTGATATACCTTTTTTTTCTCTTCAATACATTTTTAAAAGGAAAATGCTATGATGAAAAGTAGAAAATAGTCATAAGAATGATATGATTGATTGTTGAATTACTATGTGAATCATAAATCTAATTTTTGTTTGGAGAGTAAATTATTATTTTGATTCTTCTTTTGAAAACATTGTGAAAGAATATTTTAATACTTAAACAAAAGGGTATGTGTAGGATCATCATGGAAAAAATAGGCCCTTAAGTGGTGATGAAAATTCAAAAAAATCAGAGTTAGGAAACTTGACGTAAAAAATTGAATAAGTTATCTATATTATTTCAAAAATGTGTAAGAATAGATTCTGTAGCAAATTGAATGTAGTTTCTTAAATACTAGGTTTATTTTTAAACTTTGGTGAAAATTTGAAATTTCAATGCAATAGTACTTAAATTTCAGGGAAAAAATAAGAATTAGGTGTCTATCTGACCATCCTAACCACAATAAAATGATAATATTTTTTAATAATATTTTAGATATAAGTAGAGGACTCATATCCTGATGTGATGCATATTTTTTTGTAATTTTTTTCCAAGTAATTAATTATGAATTTTTTATTACAACTTTTAAAAAATATAAAAACTCGTATGTTTGACCACCTTAACCTGGTCAAAACTTCATGATTTTTTTTTTTAATCCTATAGTATGCGAAGCATAGAATGTGACGTATGTTTCAGATTCAAAAAATGTGACACCATTTGAAAGCTATAGATGTTTTTCGATTAGCCTATCGATAAGGACTTTAGTCATAATTCAAATAGAAATGAATAATAATTTTTTATTAAATTCAAAGTAAAGCATAATTTATATTGATGGAAAACTGATAATCTCCTTTAAAAACCCTTTTAATTTCATCAATTTTGGGTAAAAAAAAGTCGTCATCCACATACCCTACACATACCCATCATATCGCCACTTTTTGGCCCATCATGATCCTGTTTGGCCTATCATGATCCTGCACATACCCAGAAGAGTGATACATTAGTTGACTAGAGAACTTATGGGTAGATGCTACTAGAGGGTAGATAGTTGTTATGAGATGTATAGTAGAAAGTTACCTTCCAGGATGGGTGCCAAAATGGAGTTCAAATATTATAGGTTTGCTTTACCAATACCTATTGTTTCTTGTTGTTGCAACACATTTTTTCTGCTTGGCCAAGGAATATAGTTCATTATGTATGTATGAACTTTGTGATTTCACTCTCTACCATTCCTAGAATAGATCTTGGACTTTCTTTTCTAACTTCTAGATAGAAATTACATGTTGATGTAAGGGCATGCACTATATTCCACCTTGCAGATTGTTCTCTTGCTAAAATTTTTGTGTGGGGACAAGAATTCTTCAAGTTGAAAGAATACCAGGGAAGCATAAGCTTTGTGGTTGGGAAGTAAACCACTTCAACCATGTTCTCGTCCACCAGTGGAGACGAGCATCAAATAAGAACCTCAATTGTTCACAAGACTATTATAGTCTATGATGTAACTTGATGTAATATATTCATGTACTTGATCAAAAATGTACAATTTCATGACTTTAAGGCCTTAGGAGCCAAGTCAAACCTAATATTTTAATTTTACTTTTGTAGTGAATATATGAATCTTTGACTCATTTTAAATGGACATGTGTAGCTATGATTGACTTTAGCCACTAGTTATGTCTTTTTAATTTGGAGTATATTCATGTGTTATTTACAATAATATTAATCAAGTAATAATTTCAAATGGGTTATTACATTTGGTATCAGAGCTTGAAGTTCAGCTGTAGTCCTTTTGAGTCTACCATAGTTGACTAGGGGTAGTTGATCCTTGAACCAATTTTGGTTGTCCTAAGAATTGACCAAACAAGGATTGAATGAAGGAATGGGAAGGTCAAAGGAAGGACAAAGGAAAGGGAAAATTGTAAGAACCTCACCTAAGAATGATGTAAAGGAAGGAAATGCCAAGGAAAAGGTTCAATTAGAAATTTTTGATGACGAAACTGTAGCTTAGGCACTTGCACAACTCAAGCTAGAGAGAGGCTTGAAGATTGACGAGAAGTGAACACCTAAGATCAAAAATCTTTTCACAATCTAGGATTGGCATCTAGGGTGTGTACCCAATGCACCCTTGTTGACTAAAGAGGAAAAAGAGATCCTTCATGCTCAACCATCCTCTTTTGTAAAGTTTGAAGTAAACTCAAATGATGACCTTGGAGAATTTCCTCTTTCTAAAACCAAGAAATCAAAATGATGTAACAAGTAGCCTATTGTAAATAAGGGTCTACTGACTCACCTTAAATATGAATAAAATCAGATAATATTTTTTGGGTGGGTTCAAAGAGAGACTCTAAAATGTGTGTATTATGCATGAATGTGTATGTCTTCTATATTGAGGGATGTATGCATATGAAAATTATTGGATGTAGCATAAGAACATTAATTCATAGATCCTTGTGTTGAGATGCAATAAATGTGACTATTTTATAGGATAAGTGTGGGATGTCATGATGACTACCAAGAAAGATGGGGGTGGTAGTGTTTCTGATAACAAACCAAACAAGAGACTGGAGAAAATTCTAAAGCTTCTGAATCAGCAAGAGTCTTGCATGGATCATATAGAGCAAGAAGTTTGAGTGGCATACGAGGACCGGGATTGCAGGAATCCAGAAGGAAATCAAGGAGATGGTGGTCTAGGGGCCGGTCCATGATGGTGAATTGAGGAAGAGCTTGGGAAAGACCTCAAAATATTAGCATTGCCCAAGTTCAATGGTGTACCTTGGCTTGAACATGCCTATTTCATAGTGTTGGAGCTATGTTGCTTTAATTTTATGATGTATCTTGGCTTGAACATGCCTATTTCAGTGCTTAAACTCAAAGAATGACATCTTGTGAGAGTGTTGTGAAGTGTTGTAAGACATTTCTACATTCTTCTAGACTCTATTTAATGCATTTCACCTAAAAACCACCTTTTCATACATCAACAAGTCCTATTTTGAAGTGTTGTAAAGTCTTGTAACAAGATTTCATGCTTTTATATGGATATTTTTCCTATTTACACCTTTCTCATGCTTTATTTTGTTTCTTTATGCCCTCATATGCTTATATTAAGTGTATTTTTGGGTCTTATCCCGACAAACAACATTAAACACAAATTTATTTTTGACACTTGGTTTTGGGTCCCAAGTGGGACTCATTCGCCAAGGGTGGCGAATGAGTCCCCCTTGGCCCCAAATTCAAAATATTTTAAATTTCTTTCAGGATTTTACTAAAAATTCACTTTATGTCGACTTGTGATGAGGTATGAACAAATACTAAGGCACAAGATTTGTATAAATAGGCATTTTTCACCTCATTTTAAATCTTCTCATTCAAGTATTCAATCTACCATTCACTCATTCACTCAAGCATTCATAATTCAAGTAATTTTCAAGCACTCAAGCATTTTGCATCTTCAATTCAAGCACTCTCAAGCACTTTGGAGCATCTATTGACATCACTTCATATTTACATATTCAAGGAGGTGGTAAGTTTGTAATATTTTCATGCTATTCATTTATCATTCCTCTTGCATGACATTCATTACAATTGGGTTTAATGAGTAAAGTGGGGTTTGACCAAGGCAAACCCCTATTCACTAATCCCTCAACATTTTTCCCCTTTTCATGTTTCTTTGCAGCCTTTGTTTTGCAAATTTAATAGGTTTAAAGATGTTGAAAAGTGGATTTCAAGTCAACTAGGCTCTTCAAATCAATTCATCATCCATTCAAGCAATTTGAGTGACTTCCAGCCCATTTTCTGCAAAATTGACCTCGAGAACCTGATATTTAGTTATTACCAGATCTGGAGTAGCAGTGTTGACCCTTGAATATTTAGAAATATTGGGGAGGACTGATTCACCACCCTTGGAGAATGAGTCCCACTTGAAATCTAGAAATCTACATTTTGTCAGAAATCACTTCTCGGCTGTCAGAAATTAGTACCCATTACTTTTTCACTAATTGGAGGATTGATTCACCACCCTTGGCGAATGAGTCCCACTGTGAAAAATTAGAAAATTTCATGAGCATTCCAGAAATTCTAGAAAGCTCACACATCATCCAGGTGCACTCATATTTGACCCTGTACTTTATGTTTTTCATATTTCTTTCTATCTCTTCATATTTCATAGTTTCTACATATCACACTATGTTTTCAAACAAAGCATAAATCTTAGTTTTGCATGCATTTTAGATCAACTTAATCAGTCAATTGCATTTAGTTTAGTTAATTTACATGATATCACATCATACATGTCCTTATTTGAATGAACATCTAGCATTTTAGAATCTAAATCTCTCTTTCTAGGTGAAAAACTTGGGAAGGGAGCAAGTATTTCGGGTCCTAAAATCTATGTTTCATTTTGGTGAACCTAAAGTTTGAACATTTTTTTTTAAACTTCTGATTGCCGTCATGCATTGCATCCTAGTTTTCATTTTCATTGCGATTCAATTAGGACATTGATTTGTTATTGCATTCTAGGACCTTTCATTTTGCATTAGTGAAAAACTCATTTAGTTTTCTTTCTTGCATTTAATCTCATTGAAAAAATAGAAACTCTGCATTCTGCATCTATTTTTTCATTTTGAAAATAATTTAAATCATTCTTAAAATTCTAAAAACTACAAAAAAAATCCATCCTGGGACTCATTCGCCACCTAGGGCGAATCAGTCCCTTTGCATATTTTAGACATTCATTTTGCATTGTTTCTGGCATTCTTCAGCATTCCTATTTTTGGCTTTTACATTTTGTTTCTAGTAGCAAATTCTTTGTTTTTCTTCATTTCTTGCATCTTTATTTATTTGCAACATGGCATCTTCTTTTAATATGTTTTGGCACTCCCTGAAATCATTGGTAGACATGTCCAATTGTACCTTTTGTTGTGACCTTAATGACATTGTACAATCTCATGCTCCTTTAACTCCTCATGATTGTCCTCCTCATGAAGTAGACATCATTGGAGAAGATGATGCTAGCATGAACAAGTTTTACAATGATTTCCTTACCAACCTCGAAGCCAATAATTTTTTTTATCCTTCTATGAGACCACAATACATTCCTCCTATTGCATCCACTCATTACTTTGCTTATTTACATCCCAAAATCAACACCGGACCTATGGTTCCTCCCTCAAGTGAACCTAGTTCTTCTCAACCACCACAATCCCAACCATTCTATGAACAAAAAATCACCAACAATACTATCAACCTTGAAGAAACATATGGTTAAGGATTCACTATATTAAGTAAGCAAGGTTGTGACATAAAACATGAACATGACATCCATCAAATCTTTGAACAACAACCAAATAATGCACATATAAGAGGATTAGGATATCAAGATCCTTCTCATCTTGAAAGATATTCTCTTCAACCTAGGATACTTCCGGATGTTAGCAAGGTCATCTTGAATTCTCCTCCCCATCTAGACACTCTCCTTCCCAATGAACAACCATTCCCTACTTCTAATGACAATGATGTTAAGACTCCTATGGGTCCCCTTCCTCCTTCTACTCAGGAAAAAGGAAACCCTAGTAAATGTAACCGACCATACAAAATGAAGAAGATCAAGATTCCTACACATCCTCCAGCTAAATGTGAATGAAAACTTCAATTTCTTTTAAACAAATGTCTTATACTCTTGCCACCTTCAAATAGGTTGGCTATTCGCACTCCCAATTCCAACATACCATATTGTAAATGTCATTGTATTCTTTGCCATTGAACTGAAGAATTCCAAACTTTAAATGAAATACTGAACAAGTATCATTTCATCGACACTAATTGTTTTCCCCTCATCTCTTAAAACACCATTGACCTTTCATGCTTTAGTTTTAGGATTTCTCATTCCCACTATGGCATGACCCTTTCCCATCAATCATCTCATCTCATTCTTGCTTTTACACTTTATGGGAAGCAAGACATTGCTAGCCTTTCCCTTGTAATGCATTTTATTTTCTCTTAACCTTGTTATTCCTTTTTCTTTTCATGTGTGTATCATGTTCCCCCATATCGTGCGTTTGATGTCTCCTTCTCTTTGTACACTTCTTTTATCTGTATCTCTATTCTTCTCCTTGTCTCCTTGTATTTTCTATTTTTTTTTTTTGTTTTCCTTTTGGGGATGACACAAAGTGTAGAGACACCCTATGTCTCTTCCATGTTGACCCAAACGGTCTTTGTCTTTTTCTATTTTTTTTTGTGTTTTCCTTTTGGGGATGACACAAAGTGCATAGACGCCCTATGTCTCTTCCATGTTGACCCAAATGGTCTTTGTCTTTTTCTCTTTTTGTTTTGTGTTTTCCTTTTGGGGATGACATAAAGCATAGAGATGCCCTATGTCTCTTCCATGTTGACCCAAAGGGTCCTTGTATTTTTCTTTTGTTTTGTGTTTTCCTTTTGGGGATGATGCAAAGCATTAAGACTAAAATGTCTCCTTCATGTTGACTCAAAAGCTTTCTTTCTTTTTCATTTTCTCCTTTTTCTTGTATTTTCCTTTTGGGGATGATGCAAAGCATTGAGACTGCAATGTCTCTTCCATTTTGACTCAAATCAGACTTTCTTTTACCTTTGTTTTCACTCTCTTTGTGTCATTCTTCTAGTTCTATGTGCTTTGGGGAATGATGACAGTTTTGAGCTCTTTCATACAAAATACAAAAACACTGCAGCAACGAACATACTGACCCCAAATCCATATATCCCTTATGTGTTTGGTGTATTTTCTTTTTGGGGGGGCAACTCCCTTCCTTTCTTTTATTTTTCATTTTTCTTGACATGACACATATTAACTTTGAAACATATGACTTGGCATAGAGCTTTCCAAGTTCACTCTCATGTCTTGTTTTCTTTTTGGCATTTTCTTTTCTTCTCTACTTTCAAGTAATTGCTCACAGAATAGTGTGTAGCAATTCCTTTAAAGTGGGTGCATACATTAACATTATTTCATTTGCATTCTTCACGAAGCCTTTTCATTTGCATGATGCGTTTGTCACTTTGTGGATGACAATGGGTATGATTTCCTTCATAAGTTTGATATATCTTAGTATATTGTATTCCTCTTTGTGGTTTGATGCGACAAACTGCATCCCCTAAGTTGTGAATATACTAAATTCTTTGATTGGTCCTCTTTTGGAGACATTAGACATAATTTTCCCTAAGTGATTGACATTGCATAAACTGAACAAGACTCTTTTGAACATATGACACATAATATTTTTACATATTGCATTATCATTCAACCACCTTGCATAACACAACTTGCATGCATGTGGAGTTGTCTTATTTGTTTGGCCACCTTGCATAACACAACTTGCATGCCTATGGTGCCATCCTATTTTAAACCAAAATTTACATTTTCTTTGGCTTTGTGGCACCTTGTTAAAGTTATCAAGAAAGTATAGCTTTAGCATGGTTGAGTGGGAAGCCCAACTAGCGGCATGACTTTTCCCCATAGCCACTTTTGTTTTTGTTTGTGAGTGCATACCAACTAGCATATGTATCTTACTTTTTGGGCCTTCTCACCCTACAAACAACTAGTTTTGTGTCCCCAGAGTGAGTACACATTTCATCAGCCTAGATGTCTTTTCACAACTAGTTGGATTGATGATTGAAGATTCACTCAATTCATGTCAACACTTGTGTGTTCCTTTGTCTTTATGTTTAGTTTTTCATGGGATCTTCATCATGCGGGCTTGATCATCCTCCTTGTTATTTTTATTCCATCTTGCTAACATAAGTGCATTTGAACCCTTCTCTCGATGTTCATGGCTACTTTAGTGTGAGGAAGCAGGTTTCTCTCACTAAAGTGGGGGCTAAATGTACTGTAGAAAAATGGACCTTTCCTATTTTCATAGTCTTTTAGGCCTTGTTTCATAGTGTTGGAGTTATGTTGCTTTAATTTTATGATGTATCTTGGCTTGAACATGCTTATTTCGGTGCTAAAACTCAAAGAACGATGTCTTGTGAAAGTGTTGTGAAGTGTTGTTAGACATTTCTACATTCTTCTAGACTCTATTTAATGCATTTCACCTAAAACCCAACTTTTCATACAACAATTCCTATTTTGAAGTCTTGTAAAGTCTTGTAACAAGATTTCACGCTTTTCTAGGCATATTTTTACTATTTACACCTTTCTCATGCTTTATTTTGTCTCTTTATGCCCTCATATGCATATATTAAGTGTATTTTTGGGTCTTATCCCAAGAAACAACAATAAAAAAAAACTTATTTCTGACACTTGCTTTTGGGTCCTAGGTAGGACTCATTCGGCAAGGGTGGTGAATGAGTCCCCCTTGGCCCCAAATTCAAAATATTTCAAATTTCTTTTAGGATTTTACTAAAAATTCACTTCATGTCGGCCTGTGATGAGGTATGAATGGATACTAAGGCACAAGATTTGTATAAATAGGCATTTTTCACCTCATTTTACATCTCCTCATTCAAGTATTCAATCTCCCATTCACTCATTCATTCAAGCATTTTGTATCTTCAATTCAAGCACTCTCAAGCACTTTGGAGCAGCCATTGACATCACTTTATATTTGCATATTCAAGGAGGTGGTAAGTTTGTAATAGTTTTGTTTTATTCATTTATCATTCCTCTTGCATGTCATTCATTACAATTGGGTTTAATTACTAAAGTGGGGTTTGACCAAGGCAAACCCCTATTCACTAATCCCTCAATATTTTCCCCTTTGCATGTGTCTTTGTAGCCTTTTTTTTGCATATTTAATAGGTTTAAAGGTGCTAAAAAGTGGATTTCAAGTTAGCTAGGCTCTTCAAATCAATTCATCATCTATTCAAGTAGTTTGAGTGACTTTCAGCCTATTTTCTATAGAATTGACCTCGACAACCTGCTATTCAGTCATTACCAGATCTAGAGTAGTAGTGTTGACCCTTGAAGTTTTAGAAATATTGGGGTGGAATGATTCACCACCCTTGGCAAATGAGTCCCACTTGAAATCTAGAAATCTGCATTTTGTTAGAAATCACTTCCTGACTATTAGAAATCAATTCCTGACACTTTTCACCAGTTGGAGGACTGATTTGCCACCCTTGGGGAATGAGTCCCATTGTAAAAAATCAAAAAAATTCATAACCATTCCAAACATTCCAAAAATCTCACACATCATCTAGGTGCACTCAGATTTTACCCTGTACTTTATTTTTTGCATATTTCTTTCCATCTCTTCAATTTTCATAGTTTTTGCACATCACACTATGTTTTCAAAAAAAGCATAAATCTTAGTTTTTCATGCAATTTAGATCATCTTAATCAGTAAATTTCAGTTATTTTAGTTAATTTATATGATATCACATCATACATGTCCTTATTTGAATGAACATCTAGCATTCTAGGATCTAAATCTCTCTTTTTAGGTGAAAAACTTAGGAAGGGAGCAAGCATTTCGGGTCCTAAAATCTATGTTTCAGATGGTAAGGCTATTAGAGTAGGAATTGAGGCTTGGATTATAGAAATGGAAAAATAATTTGGGCTTTCTAACATTTGTGAATAGACTAAGGTAACATGGGCTACATATCAGCTCTTAGGTGAAGTAGCGACTTGGTTGGATAATGAGAAGTTAGAAAAAAATCTTTAGCTTGCTGAGATCACTTGGGAAATCTTCCTCCAAAATTTTAAGAAGAGATGGTTACCACAGATTTTCTTTGACTAGAAAGTGATAGAATTTCATAACTTAACCCAAAGAAATGTGACTGTGATTTAGTATTGGGAAAATTTCACCAACTTGTTGAAGTATGTGCCCCAGTATTAGGGGGATGAATGGTTTTATATCTGGAAATTTATAATAGGACTCAAACCTCACATAGGAGCTGAAGTGGATATGCATGAACCTCAAACCATAAACTAATTCTTCTAGAAAGCCACCAAACAGGAACAAAAACTACAACAACTATCCAATATTCATAGTGATTCAAATTCTAAGTCACGGTATAGGAAGAAGAAATTTCATAAAGGAGACAAGAGCCAGTAGATCCACAATCTCAAGAGGGGAAGTGTGTTCTAGGAGAAGTGTGAAGATGGTAATGGTTGAAAGAACAAGAAAGAAGATAAAAGCAAGGGTAAGGACAACCATAATTAGAAGGGCTTTAGAGAGGACAAGCCAAGAGGTAAAAAAGTTCCTTGAGATGGATTTTATACTTGTAGAGGTGATAATTATGCCTCGAGTTGTCCTCAGTGATTGAAGTCACGGAAGGAAGGAAGCTATGAGCATAATCACTAAATCCATGCTACAGTGGATAATAGAGTAGTAGAATATCAAGCCTCACCAATTCAGGTGACAGGTAAGCTCTATGGCCAATCTATCTCTATCTTAATTGATACTAGAGATACTAAATGTTTTATAGATCCTAGAAAATATCCAAGATACCCATTAGACCCAGATACATGGAAATTTATGGATAGTACAGTACGATAATCGAGTAGAGAAGAGGGTAGATACCTATCTCTTTTGCAGTGAGTTAGAGCTTCCAAACTTTCAAACTCAATTCAACTTCTATGTGGCACCTTTAGGCTCATATGATGTAATCTTGGGAATAAATTGGTTAACTAAGCATAAGGATATAGTGAACTATGAGGATAAGGTGGTCAACTATCTGGATGATTATGGAAACCTAGTTGAGGTATGTGAAATGCATAGACCCTTAGAGCTTAGACAAATTTCTGCAATGCAACTCAAGAAGGCTCATCGAAAGGGGTGTGCATTTTATGCGGTGGATGTTAGTAATCTTGACAGCAAGGAACCATATTTAGATGACTATCCTATTCTCAAGGAGTTCCAAGACGTATTTCCTAAAGAACTTATGGAGTTGCCTCTGAAGCAGGAATTCAATTTTTCTATTGACCTAATTCTAGGGGTTGAGACTCAATCCAAGGAACCTTATTGGATAACCACCACAGAACTCTATGAGTTGAAGACCCAACTAATGAAATTGCTGGATAAGGGAATCATAAGACCCATCACGTGTCTTCTTGGGGAGTGCTGGTTATTTTTATGAAAATGAAGGATGGAACTTTGTGTATTTTTATAGTTTATAGGATATTAAACAAGGATACCATCAAGAACCGGTATCCACTCCCGAGCATTGATGAACTGTTTGATCAAATGAAGGGAGCGGAAATTTTCTCCAAGATTGATCTTAGGTCAGGGTACCATCAATTGATAATTAAGGAAGAAAATATCCCAAAGACTACATTTAGAACTCAATAAGGGAATTATGAGTTCACAACAGTACCTTTTGGTTTTCCTAATGCACTAGAAACCTTTATGACCCTCATGAATAGTGCATTTAGACGCTGCAAGGATGAATTTGTTCTAATTTTCATTGATGACATTCTAGTCTACTCAAAGACTATCAAAGATCATGATAGACATTTGAGGATAATTTTTCAATGACTGAGAGAAAGGAAATTCATTGGGAATTGTTCAAGTGTTCATTTTATTAGGAAAAATTGCACTATTTGTTCCATATCATTTCGGTTAAAGGAGTCTCCATAGACCCCAAAAAGATCAAGGCAATTGTGGGATGGCTAGTGCCTCAAAATGTGTCAGAAGTCCATAGCTTCATGGGCCTTGTAGGATACTATACGAATTTTGTGCAAAGGTTTTCCCATATTTCATCTCCTATTACCTCACTCCAAAGGAAGGGAATGCGGTTTGAATGGACTAAGAAATGTGAGCAGGCATTCCAACTATTGAAGGAAAGCCTCAAGACAGAACTAGTGCTAACCATCCCTGATCCTAATGGGAGATTTATAGTAATCATAGATGCTTTAGGAGAGGGATTGGGAGTAGTATTAATGCAAGATAGAAAAGTGGTAGCTTATGAATCAAGGAAGCTTAAGTAGCACAAAGTGAACTATGCTCCTCATGATTTGGAACTAGCGGCCATAGTTCATGCCTTATAGATGTGGAGGCATTATCTTTTGGGAAAACCATTTGAAATCAATACAGACCACTTAGGATTGAGATACATATTTACCTAGCCAAACCTTAATGCGTGGAAAAGAAGGTGGTTAGAATTCCTTAGCAAGTATGACTTTGGAATTGAATATATAAAAGGGAAAGAGAAAAAAATTGTTGATTCTCTTAGTAGATGAAGACATATGGTGTCCATGATCTCAAAAAGGTCTAACTTGAGACAATAGGTAATTCAAAATCTATCAAGGGATGAGCACTATGAGAGAGTGATGAACTCCATAGTAGTAAATCCTTCAGATCATTGATTCAATGGGTACAAGATCAAACAAGATGGTATTTTGAGATACCAGAGAAGAATGTATATTCCTAAATCTAGAGAGCTGATAAACTTGGTTTTAGAAGTTCACAATGCACCTTATTCAGGAAACCCTAGAGTATCCAAGATGATTGTAGAGTTGAAGACTTTTTATTTTTGGCCTAAACTCAAGAAGGATGTAGTGGAGTACATAACCATATGCTTGGAGTACCAGCGAGTCAAGGATGATCATTGACATCCAACATGGTTATTGTATCCTCATGACATACCTGAGTATAAATGGTAGGTGATTAGTATGGATTTTGTACAGGGGTTGTTGTTGAGTAAGAATAAGCATGATGTTATCTTGGCCATGATTGATAAGTTGACTAAGGGTACACACTTCATTCCAAGAAACCTTAAGGATGGATCATTGACCTTGGCTAAGAAATTTTTCTAGGAGATATTTTTCTTATATGGAATGCCAGAGACTATCATTTTTGATAGGGACACACAGATGACCTCAAGGTTTTAGATGACCTTGAATGCTTCATTGGGAACTAAATTAAATTTTAGCTCATCTTACCATCCTCAAACTGACGGGAAGACAGAGAGGATGAATTAGGTACTCAAATACCTCCTCCAAATGTATTGTATGGACCAAAAATATAGGTGGGAAGAATATTTTCCTTTGGTAGAGTTTGTTTACAACAACTCCTATTAGACATCCTTAGGCATGGGACTGTTTGAAGCCTTGTATGGGTAGAAGTGTCGAACCCCCATCAATTGGGATAAGTTGGAGGACAAGATCATAGTAGGACCTAAAATACTTAAGGAAATGGAAGAATAAATGAGGGTCATAAAGAGTAGATTGAAAGAGGTGGCAGACTGACATAAGAGTTATCCTGAGAAGAACCAATCTCTTAGAAAATTCGCAACACGGGATAAATTTTTCTTGAGAGTTAAACCTAGCATAAAGGTTTTATTGATTTTGGAAAGTCTCCCAAGTTGGCCCCAAGATATGTGGGACCATTTGAAGTCTTGGAAGTGACTAACCAGTTGCTTATAGACTAGCTCTACCACCCGCTTTGGCTCGACTTCATAATGTGTTTCATGTTTCCTTGCTTAATCCATACCATCCTGATGTGACTCATGTGCTTGATTGCAATGATTGCAAGTATAGGATCTAGGAGTGGTGCTAGTGGAGCCTATTATAATCTTGGATAGAGGCAATGTTAAGTTGTAGAGAAAATATATTGCTCATTTTAAGGTCCAATGAGACCAATACTTAGAGGACAACGCTACTTGGGAGGATGCGAAAGAATTAGAATGCTCCTTTTCACATTTTCTTTCTTGAGAAGGAAACTTCAATAATTTTGTTTGAATTCTTTTGGATTGAGATACTATGATATTTCATGATTTGAAATTTTGATGTTGAAATAGACATATATATATATATATTCAGATGTGATGTTGAAATAGACATATATATATTGATGTGATGTTGAAATAGACATATATATTCTAATGTGATGTTGAACTTGAATAGACATATATATTTTGATGTGATGTTGAAATAGACATGTATATTCAAATTTTATATGATGTTAGATTTTATTGTGACTTATTAGGCATTGGGACGATATCTCTTCGAAGAGGGTAAGGATGTCATAACCCAAATTTTATTGCATATTTTTTATAATATGGTAAATTGAATTATTGAAGAAATTCAATAAATATTAAATGGGAAATTTTAGAATTTTTGAAAATGGAATGAAAGAAGTTGATTGATGTTGACTTTGCAAAATTATTTTATATGTTACCAAGAATTGAATGTTACTGATCAATTTTCAAGTGCAAGTGTGTGCAGTTGCAGGGTGATGGGTTGAAGGATGAGAACACGGTTGAAGTAGGATTGTTTAGCTAGATCGAATGATAAGCCAAATGGAATCTCAATGCACATACCATAAATGACATGGTGATTTACATATGAACTACTTTGCATATATGGAAGAACATAAACTCATGACTTGAATGTTTCAGTTAATGAAAATGAATGGCTTGTAGATTAAAATCTCTTCTCAAACTCTGTGTTTTGAACAAAAATTAAAGTAATTATTGAACATAAATTATTTTAGTTTACGTACATGGAAGCTCAAGATGATATTTAAAAGTTCCTTTCTCAATTCAAATGATAGCATAATGGACCTTATAATCCATTCCAAAACAAACAACCTATACATGAAAGCATATATAAATATATATACATATATATACATGTATGTAAATAAAAATTTGAATACATACATATATATATATAAATGTGTATATATATATTATTGGAATACATGGTAAGTATGAATGAAATCAAATAAATAAATATATATATACATACATATATATATATATATATGAATGAATATACACATACATATACATATATACATACATATATTCATATTCAAATTTCATATCGAATTCAAAATTCGATAACCGATATATTCTAAAATTGGACTATTGTAAAATGATGAGAATCCACAAAAGGCACCACACAAAGGAGTGTACTACCACCAGATTAATGATCACATTCAAAACAAGTAATGGTGGTGGCTAGGAAATAAAGCCGACACCGGTAACATGCAAATTATAGAGTTGTTACCATTTTGAAGATACCCAGGGAAAAAAAGTAGAGAAAGAAGAACCAGGGGTTCGAAGGAAAAAGCAAAAGAAAGTATCAGAAGAACTCGAGATAGGAAAAATTCAAGGGAAACATCACAAAAGCTTGAAAAATTAGAGGTAAATCGATTTCTTTTAGCCATCGACTTGATTTATTTTCCATTATTGAAGCTTTCATGAAGTTTTTTCTCATTTTTATGGATTGTTAGCATATGGTGAAGGAGCACCTATTTGATTTCTTGCCTCCATGAGGCGATTTGTAAATAGTTGCTCTATTTTGTGTATTGGGTCTTATAATAAGGTTTATAAAACCATTTTAGAGGTGTTTGAGTCTTAGGAAGTCATATTTTAAGTCATTTGTCAAATAATGTTTAAATTTGGTCCATATTGTAAAAATTGTAAAAGTTGCTCAAGAAAGTTGTCAAGCAACTTGTCAAGAAGTGTCATTAAGGTGTTTTTTCAAAAAAAAAAAAAAAGGTAGTTGAAAATAGTTAGTTTTGGTTGAAACTGTATAAATACACCCTCAAAAACTAGAATCGGGGGTTGGAGACATCATTTTTGAAGTTTGATGAATGGCAACCTCAAGTTTTGTGTGCATTTTCTGATTTTTACATTGTTTCCAGGTTGAAGCTATGTTTTGTACGGCTTGGTATGGACTCAAATAATGGAGTATCATATATGGATGGAAAGATATATGTTTCTAGTTTCCAATTTTATTTTTTTTCTCATTGAATTTTATTCAGTTTGTGGAAGATATGACTATTTTTGTGAGACTTCCTATTCTAACAATATTGTGCAGAATTTACAGTCTGAAAAGTGTAATGGTACGTATTGTAAAGTCTATATTTTGGATCTAAAAACAATTTTATTTTGTTTCCATGTGAATCTACTTTCATTTTCTTCAAGTCTCATTAGATTTCATTAATATTTGAATAAATTATGACCATTTTTGTGAGGGCAGGTTTGAACCCTACCTAGGGTTTGCAGTTTTGGGAAAAATAAAATAACTTTTGTTTCCACCGTTGGATCTTCATAAGAATTGGAGGAAAAGTCTATAACTGTGATTTGTTAAATCTAACCAGAGCGATTGGATTCATTATTGGTTTTGTAGAAGTTATGAATGACTTTTCATTGCACTAAATTGTGGGCTGCCATAGTTGTGTTTCCAATGTGATATAAAATGACTAATAGCATGTGTTATACAAAGATTGTTTTGGATTTTTATTCAAGATTTTTTAGATGTGTTGTTGAATCCTCCTAGCTATGCATCAAATTGGTATCAGAGCCCAATAAGTTCTAGGAAGAGGAAGTGATTGTGTTGGTGTTTGTGGTTGTGTGTTGTGCAGGTTGAGGAAGGAACCTGATTGCCTAGGTGTGGCAAAGTGAAGTGGAAGCAAGGAGAGACTTGCCTGTGGAGATGCATTTGTTGAGAATATTGGAAAGATGTTTTCAGGCTAAGGATTCACGAAGGAAGAAGGAAAGAGAGGAAAAAGAGTTGAGAAAGATGGAGAGAAAGAAGGAAAGAAAAATAGAGTTTGAGAAAGGTATGGAAGAGATAAGCCAGAGGTTGGAAAGATTAGACAAAGAACACCAAATTATTAAGAAAGCACTAAGGAGTTGGTATATACCAATGCCAAAGAGGTTAAGATGGCCTCTAAAGAACATTATGAAGAAGCAAAGAAAATAGAAGAAGGCAGCAAATGAGGAAGAGGTAAAGTTTGAATCTACTATTCAAGTTGAGCAGGGCAAGTTACAAGTTGAGATGCATGATATTCCAATTGTGTTTGAAGATGAACATGTTGATGTTGAGATTAATGATATGGTTGTTGTTGGTACTCAAGTAGTTGATGAAATTTTTGTTGATGAACAAGTTGATAAGGTTGGTGATGTTACTGATAACCTTGCTATTGATACTCATGTTGATGATGATAAAGTTGTTGATAACATTGATGTTGATATTCATGATCAAGTTGTTGATAATAAAGTTGTTAATAAAGATGTTGTAGATTTGTTTTCTAATGAGGTATATGAAGGTTTGAAAGAGTATGATGCAGGTTATGGTTATGGTGAACATGTTGTTTTATGGTACTCTAATGATGAGAATGAAGATATAGATGATGCTACTAAGGTTTATACACAAGAAATAGAGTTTTGGAGCCTAGAAGTTGAAAAGATGATGGAGAAGAGATGGTATAAGAAGAAGAGGAAGAAGGACCCAAGGATAATTTCCAAGATGAAGGAAAAAGTGCAAAGGAACTGGAAGATCAGGAAGAAGACAATTCAAAGGGGCTTGAATTCTTTTGCCCCTGGGAGTTTGGTGCAGGAGCACCTATTTGATTTCTTGCCTCCATGAGGCCATTTGTAAATAGTTGCTCTATTTTTTGTATTGGGCCTTATAATAAGATTTATAAAACCATTTTAGAGGTGTTTGAGTCTTGGGAAGTCATATTTTAAGTCATTTGTCAAATAATGTTTAAAGTTGGTCCATATTGTAAAAATTGTAAAAGTTGCTCAAGAAAGTTGTCAAGCAACTTGTCAAAATGTGTCATTAAGGTGTTTTGTCAAAAAATTAATCAAAAGGTAGTTGAAAATAGTTAGTTTTGGTTGAAAATTTATAAATACACCCTCAAAAACTTGAATTGGGGGTTGGAGACATCATTTTTAAAGTTTGATGAATGGCAACCTCAAGTTTTGTGTGCATTTTCTGATTTTTACATTGTTTCCAGGCTAAAGTTGTGCTTTGTACGGCCTGGTATGGACTAAAATAATGGATTATAATATATGGATGGAAATATATGTGTTTCTAGTTTCCAATTATTTTTTCTCATTGAATTTTATTTAGTTTTGTGGAAGATATGACTATTTTGGGGAGACTGCCTATTCTAACAATATTGTGCAAAATTTACAGTCTGAAAAGTGTGATGGTATGAATTGTAAAGTCTATATTTTGGATCTAAAAAAAATTGGACTTTGTTTCCATGTGAATCTACTTTAATTTTCTTGAAGTCTCATTTTCATTAAGATTTGAATAAATTATGACCATTTTTGTGAGGGCAGGTCTGAACCCTACCTAGGGTTTGCAGTTTTGGAAAAAATACAATAACTTTTGTTTCCACTGTTGGATATTCATAAGAATTGGAGGAAAATCCTATAACTATGTTTCATTCAATCTCACTAGAGCGATTGGATTTATTAGTGGTTTTGTAAGAGTTATTAATGACTGTTCATTGCACTAAATTGTGGGCTGCCATAGTTATGTTTGCAATGTGATATAAAATGCCTAATAACATGTGTTATACAAAGATTGTTTTGGATTTTTATTGAAGGTTTTTGAGATGTGTTGTTGAATCCTCCTAGCTCTGCATTAGCATAGCACCACACAATGTGAGGTGTTTTTTTGTGTTTGATGCGGCCTTGAAGCCGAATGCATGAAAATATTGTTTACCACCTTAGGGTGGATGCATGGCCTACGACCTGTGTAGCATGGAAACCACCATACCATAGAACCTTCACGGCTATTATACAGACCTAGGCCAAGGATTGAAGAGCCTCAAAAGGCTCAACCATTATCTCTATCTACCTTTCAATCTTTAGCCTTTGAAGTCTATCAAAATTTATTCCGATGACTATGTATTGTTAGAATTATTCTTTTGTGAAGGATCCATTACAATCTTTTGGGAGGGTAAGAGATCCCTTTATTTTTTATTTCATTTATATATTATCTATTACTTGTTATCGAATGGGACGATAACAAAGAGGGGCTTTGTTGAATGTTTCTTAAGCCTTGCATATGCAAGTTTGTTGTTAAGAAATCGACATCGTCTAATAGGAATGATGGTATGAATCTAAGTTTGAGAATTCACCAAGATTTTCTTGGGTCAATCTTGAGATCGACAGTCTAGTTCCTAATTGTGAAAATGATATAGACATCAGTCTACATGTGGAATATTTCTACATGCATAGTATAAAACAGTAAGCCCACTAGGCAATTTCAAATATATTATTGATGCAAGTAGAAAGAAGAAACCTGACCATTGAGATTGGCTGACCCAGAGCAACAATAGTTTGTTTGTTGCAGCCTGAAAAAGGAAAGAGTATTTTTTGAACTCAAAAATTACATGCCTTCTTTGGTTGAAATATTAGCTCAAGGATTTCATTGACAAACATGTCGAACATAGTTCTTTATAATATTAAAGTTGCTCATGAAATTTTCAATGATGCAAGTGTTCATCATCTAATTAATAGAATTTTTGTCCTTATGTATGAAACTAGGCTATTTGATTTGTTAATTTTCAATACATTATGTGAAATCCATTTTTTTTTTTTTTAAGTGAACATTTATTTGTAAAGTGGTCATTTATCAAATAGAGTAAACAACATTAGTTATCTTTAAATGTAATTGTTTAATTTGAAATACTATTCTATTGATGTAAACAATTCTTATTCTTTTGCAAATCACTTTGTTTTGTTAAAAAGTTATCTTTATAGCTGAAAAAGACCTTGCTCAATAAACTATTTAGTTAGAAATAACTAGTTTTATAACTGTTTAGTAGGAAACAGTACTTTTTCTACTTAAACAATGAATGTACATACGTGAACAACTATCTTTATAATTGTTTTGTAGGAAACAATACATTTTTTGTTTGAAGAATGAGTGTACATATGTAAACAACTTGCTTCATAACTATTTAGTAGGAAACAATACCTTTTTTGCTTAAACAATGAATGTTCATATGTAAACAACTAGTTTTATGACTGTATAGTAGGAAATGGTACTCGTTCTATTTAAACAATGAATGTTCTTATGTAAACAACAATGTTAGAGTATCATAGTTGTGAGAATACAATAACTGTATGGGTGAAACTGTTAGCATAAACTTGTTCTACTTAGTTATTTTTTACAAGAAATGTCAAGTGGAATACTATTTTAAGATTACAAATCTGAATTTTATAATTATTTCAGAATGCATACACAAATTTTAAATATAATTAGGTACATATATATGTATACACATAGAATTAGTCTATGTGCATACACATACATGCGACATACCTTCTTTTGTATTTTAGTGCATTTTTAAAAGGAAAATGCTATGATGAAAAGTAGAAAATAGTCATAAGAATGATATGACTGATTTTTGAATTACTCTATGAATCATAAATCTAATTGATGTTAAGAGAGTAAATTATTATTCTGTTTCTTTTTTTTAAAACATTGTGAAAGAATATTTTCATACTTGAATAGAATAGTGATACCTTAGTTGACTAGAGCACCTATGGGTAGATGTTGCTAGAGGGTAGATAGCTTTTATGGGATGTATAATAGAAAGTTACCTTCTGGGACGGGTGCCAAAATGGATTTCAAAGAGTATAGGTTTCCTTTACCATAACCTATTGTTTGTTGTTGTTGCAACACATTTATTATGCTTGGCCACACAATATAGCTCATTATGTATGTATGAACTCTAGGATTTCACTCTTTGTCATTCCTAGCATAGATCTTGCACTTTCTTTTCTAACTTGTAGATAGAAATTCCATGTTGATGTATGTGAACGCACCAGATTCCACCTTGTAGATTGTTCTCTTGCTAAACCTTTCATGCAAGGTCAAGAATTCTTCTAGTCGGAAGAATACCGGGGAAGTGTAAGCTTCGTGGTTGCTTGGTAAAGAGCTTCAACCATGTTTTCATCCACTAGTGGAGGAGAGCATCAAAGAAGAACCTTAGTTTTTCATAAGACTATTATAGTCTATGATGTAACCTGATGTAATATATTCATGTACTTGATGGAAAATGTATAATGTAATGACTTTGAGGCCTTAGGAACCAAGCCAAACCTGATATTGTAATTGGAATTTTGAAGTGAATATATGAATCTTTGACTCATTTGAAATGTACATGTGTAGCTATGATTGAATTTAGCCACAAGTTATTTCTTTTTAATTTCGAGTATATTCATGTGTCATTTACAATAATATTAATCAAGTAATAATTTTGAATGGGTTATTATACAAGGAGATCATATGGAGACCTTACCAGCTTATTCCATAGTGGCTAGATGAGACTCATTAGATGAGGATATTATAGATGGAAATTTTTTTGATAGGCAGACAAGATTAGCTAGTACAACCTTTCTAGTATGATCACATCATACGATGGTTTGGAAAGGTCCAAATATCACGCATAGCATGACCCTTTTTGAGGAGATGAGTACAAAGTGCCTAGAGACCCAATGATGCTAGATGGTTCATAGCCAACAATGTCATCTACAGTGACTCTAATGATGATGATCGTGATATGCCTCTGTTCTCTGATGTTGATAAAATTGGTACCACAAATGCCTATGAAGAGTGGTGGTCAACAACATGACCGACTCTTGTATTCCTGATGGACAATCCAATAGGTGATGCAAGGCCACTCCTAGATCAAGGAGACAATGAGAAGGAGATGGTTGAGGAGATATGCTTCAGGGCTACAAAAATATTCATAGATGTGATAGATGAGGAGTATGACAAGGCTATAGATCCTGACTATGATGGCCAGGACGTGGAAGATGAGGAGGAGCAGTTGATGAGTGAGGCTGATGAGGCAGTGGATGAGGATCTAGTGGGCCATGAATGGGGAGAGTCATCTCCCATTCATGTTACTAGATCATGATCAATAGCTGCAGTAGGAACCAACACCTATAGTTATGGAGAGGCTAGCACATCCTCCATTCCCCTACACATGATAAGGTTGTCTTCACACAACCTTCCAAAGAGATAGGTGATGATATTTTATTTACTACCATGCTTTATGCTAATGCTTTATGTTTTAATTTTATGTAAATATATATACATACATACATACATACATACATATATATGGGTATGTGCAGGATCATCATGGAAAAAACAGGCCCTTAAGTGGCAAAAAAATTAGAAAAATCAAAGTTAGGAAACTTGATGTAAAAATTTGAATAAATTATCTATATTATTTCAAAAATATGTAAAAATAGAATCTGTAGCAAATTGAATGTAGTTTCTCAACTATTAGGTTTATTTTTATAAAAATATATCTATTTTGTGAAAATTCAAAATTTCCATGTAGTAGTACTTAAATTTCAGGGAAAAAATAAGAAATAGGTGTCTGTCTGACCACCCTAACCACAATAAAATGCTAATATTGTTTTATAATATTTTAGATATAAGTAGAGGACTCATGTCCTGATGTGATGCATATTTTTTTGTAATTTTTTTCCAAGTAAATAATTAATTATGGGTTTTTTATTACAAATTTTAAAAAATATAAAAACTCGTATGTGTAACCACCTTAACTTGGTCAAAACTTCATGAAATTCATTTTTTTTAATCCTATACTATGCGAAGCATAGAATGTGACACATGTTTTAGATTAACAAAAATGTGATACCATTTGAAAGCTATTGATGTTTTTCAATCAGCCTATCAATAAGGACTTTAGTCATAATTCAAATAGAAAATGAATAATAATTATTTATTAAATTCAAAGTAAAGCATATTTTATATTGGTAGAATGCTAAGAATCTCCTCTAAAAACCCCTTTCATTTCATCAATTTTGGGTAAAAAAAATGTCATCAGCCACATACCCTACACATACCCATCATATCGCCACTTTTTGGCCCATCATGATCCTGCACATACCCATATATATATCATGATGTGTACTGATTATATTTAAGGTCTCTATCTTGCAGGAGTTGTGAGAGAATTTCATGATATCTATTGTCAGGTGGTTGCCGAGATAGTGCATCGATCAGTCTACAAGGAGACTACTAATACAGACTATGTGCCCCCACCCATCGTGGAGTGGTATCCAAAGTTTTTCGAGCAATACCTTAGACTACAAGTAGCATATGAGAGTCTCAGGACACGTGTCCACCAAGCCAAGGATGCCTACAATGTTTAATCATCTCAAGCTCTAGGAGAGGTTGAGAGACTTTAATCAGAGGTGGCTAGACTACAGGCTGAGAGAGATCAAATAGCGGAGGAGCGTTGGGAGGCCCTTGGATAGATATAGGGTTTATAGTATGCTCTAAATGTACTCAACGGCTCACAATCATGATTGCATACCACTGTCTCCCAATGGTCTGCCTCTAGACATACGTGAGCACCAGATCCTGAGGGATCTAGCAGTCACAGACCTCAGTAACATTGTCTATATTGATGACATGTACAAAAAACTTTGATATATATATATGGCCATTTGATATTTTGGTATTTATGGCAATGTGATTGATTAAATAATCTTTATAAGACTATTTAATGAATTTCTCCATGATTTAACATGTTTTATGTGATCTAATTAAAACCTATTGTAGTTTATTTTAGATGCAACATTGTGATTAAGTATGTTATGCTAAATTAAATGCGTATAAGGATCTAATCTAACATAACACACAAGATTTCCTTGAATAGTGTGAAACCTAAAGTAACCATCTAAAAGTTAATTTAAATAATTACTTTAGTATTCAAGACACACAAATAATTGTTTTTCAAGAATGAAGCAATGTGAGAGCAGAATGTTATCTACTAACTCTAACATCACTACTTTATCATCACACTATTCAAGAAGATTAGACATAGTACTAGCAAAAATGTGTGACATTTATAGGTTCTTTAAGAGGTGTACCATCCATTTCTGTTAACGGGTATGCTCTTGACCCATATATTTCATTAATTATATAAGGCCCTAACCAATTAGAACTGAATTTTCCTTTTTTAGTTGGGACAACATTAACATTACGTTGATTTTCAAATAGCACCAAATCACACTTGTTGAATATGCGACAGATAACATGATCACCATAACTATATTGCAATTTTCTAGCATAAGCTTGGAGATGTTCAAGAGCATTAATGCATTGTTCATCAAGCATCTCAAGTTGATGCAATTGTTGATCTTTATAAGTGTTGTCATCAATAAGTCCTTGAAGAGAAATCCTTAAGGTGGTGATTTCTAACTCCAAGGGCATAATCACATCAGCACTATAGACAAGGTTATAAGGAGTTTTCCTAATATATTTTTTGATGCTAGTACAGTAATCCCATAAGGCATATATCAATTGTGTGTGCCAATCCATATTGTGTTTGTTTACTATCTTCCTTAGGATTCACTCTAGGGTCTTATTAGTTGATTCAACTTGACCATTAGGTTGTGGATAGTAGGGTGTTGAAAAGAAATGTTCGATGTTAAATATTTCTAGGAATTTCTTTATGCCATTATTCTTAAATCGTGTATCATTATTGGAAGCTGACCTCAAGAAGGAAGTCCAAAGCAAGCAATAATGTTTTCCAATATGAAATGGCATATCACATCAATAGTTGTTGATCGAAGAGGAATAGTTTCTACCCATTTTATGAAATAATATTTCATATTGATTATAAAAGTATGTCCGACAGAGGAAGGTGTTGATATTTTTCCAATTAGATCTAGTCCCCACACTAAGAATGGCCAAATATGAATTCAGGCCCAAAGCTCAAAAGTAGGAGCATGAATCAAATTTCTATGTTCCTAACATTAGTGACATCTCTTAACGTACTCAAAGCAATCTTTTTCCATATGTCTCCAGTAGTATCCCATGCGAACGAGTTTTTGAACTAATGGTCTTCCTCCAAAATGACCTCCACAAGCACCTATGTGAGCTTCTTCAAGTGCTATGGAGATTTTGGATTGTCTAAGACATATAAGTAAGAGGTTGTTAAAGGATCTTCTATACAACAAATCAGCGAGAACTATATACTTACTTGCTAGTTTTCTAAGACAATCTCGAGTATTCTTAGTTGTTGGATCAGGAAATGTACCTTCTTTTAAATAATTAAATATTGATGTATAGCATTCACTAGATCTTTCCATATCTTTGGCTTTGGATTTGATTGATGGTTTCATAATTGGTTGGACAATAAATGTGAAATCCTTTAAAGGATCTTGAGGTGATATAAGAGAAGTTGCACTTTCCATTGCATCTACATGCCAATTATCTTTTCATGGGATGTTTTCAATAGTAAATGATTCAAAATTCTTTAACAAATTCATTGTGAGATCCTTGTATTTTGATAAATTTTCATGCTTTGCTTGATATGTCCCATTTATTTGCTTAATGAATAATTGTAAATCATCAAATATCTTAATATTTCAAACTCCCAAAGCTAAAATAGCATGCAAACAAGCAATTAATGCTTCATATTCCATCATGTTGTTGATGCATAGGATGTTTAAGTGTTATGATAAGGGAATAGGATTTCCTATAGGTGGGACTATTATAACCCCGGTATCGGAGCCTATTCTACAATTTGATCCATCAAAGTATAATTCCCATACTTCTTCATATTTCTAAATAGTCCACACATTCTCATCAGGGAATGTTTCTACATTAGGTAATTATAGGGGTGAGGGAGTGTCTGCTAAGTGGTCAGTTAAGGATTGTCCTTTAATTTCTTTTTATGTTAAAAAAAAAATTAAGGTGAAACTCTGATAACAATATAGCCCATTTAGCCAAGCATCCTGATAAATCTGTTTTACTAAAAAAATATCTTAGAGGATCAAATTTCGTCATCACATGTATTTCAACATTCAATAAGTAATGTCTCAGTTTACTTGTAGTGAATACAAGAGCCAAACATTTTTTTTCTATTGTTGTGTATCATTTCTCATAATCAAACAAATTTTAGCTAATGTAATAAACATGATGCTCTTTACCATTTTCATTTTGTTGAGCTAATAATGCAGTGAGACATTGGGATGATGTTGTGTAAAGGATGAACAATTTTTTTTGCATAGCAGGTTGTAAAATAGGTGGAGTGGCAAGATAATCCTTTAAACTCTCAAAAGCTTGTTTACAATCCTTGTTCCAATCAAAGTGCACATCTTTCTTGAGGAGATGTGTAAATGGTAACGTTCAATCGGCTAAAGATGCTACAAAATAATGAATAGCTTGAATTCTTCCTTGTAATGTACACAATTGAGAGATGTTTCTAGGAGGTGGCATGTTAACTATAGCTTCAATTTTCTTCGTGTCCACCTTGATGCCTCTATGAGGTATGATAAACCCTAGAATTTTTCCACTATCTACACCAAAGACACTTTTTTGGATTCAGTCTCATGTTGTATTTTTTCATCTTCTCAAAGATCTTTTAGAAGATATTTACATTGTCTTGTCTAGTTAAAGATTTAGCTAGGATGCCATCGACATAGTCTTCCAAAATCTTATGTATGTAGTCGTGAAATATTAATATCATAGCTTGATATGTTGCACTCACATTCCTTTATCCAAAAGGAATCACGGCCCAGCAAAATGTTCCACAAACAGTTGTAAATTTTGTTTTGTATTGATCTTGAGGGTTGCTAAAGATTTGATTGTACCCAAAAAATCCATCCGTGAATGATAACAAAGCATGTCCCACAGTCGAATCTACTATCATATCGATATTAGGAAGGGGAAAGTCCTCTATTAAATATGCTTTATTCAAATAATGAAAATTCGTACACATCCTAATATGATATTCAGGTTTTGCAATGGTGACAATGTTCGAGATCCAAGGATAATAATCTATAGGTCTTATGAAACCAACCTCAAGGAGTTTTTCAATCTCTCCCTTAACTAGCAAGGTTATCTTAGGATTCATATTTTGTATATTTTGTCTAACTGGTTTAGCATTCTCAACAAGGACTATGTTGTGTGTCACTATCTTAACATATATTCCTGACATATCCAAATAATTCCAAGAAAAGAGTTTAGGAAATTCATGGAGTAAAATTGTGTAATATTCTTGTTCTCCCTCATCAAGACACTTTCATATTTTAATTACTTTCTCCTTATCATTGATGTCTATTGGTATGTCAATTGTATCTCCTAGAGGTAGTGCACTTGGTTTTGGAAATTCAGGGTTGTATTCTTCTTTACTCATATCCATCTCATTACTTTCCTTTTCTACATCTTTTTGTTTGGTGCTAATCATTACACATGTAACCTTTTTATTTTAAGGAGTAGATGGTTCATAATAAAATCCTAGCATTTTCTTCAAGGCTTCGTCATCTTCAAATTATTCCCATGATGGTTCAAAAATCATATCAAGCAATTAAGGATGTTTCAAGGTAAAATTAATTTTAGGTTTACACATAATGGTGTTGATTTTTAAGGGTCTTTTAATTGCTTGCATTATCTTAGAAGGAAAGTATCCCAAACCATTTTTTATTTCTTGTATGTTAGCCTCGACAGGAAAACTTATGCCTTTTTTATTTCTTGTATGTTAGCCTCGATGGGAAAACTGATGCCTTGTTCTTTCTTTCCACATCCTTTTCCACTATAACCTAGTTGCTTCATGAGTTCATAAGCTCTCTCATAAAGTCTCTCCATATCTTTTGGGTTTGGTGGTTGTTGATAATCTATCTCATCAAAGTTTATTGTGTAGCTTGTATCTTCTTCAAGGGTGGATGAGGTAGATTCTTGCAAGTGTTCTTTTGAGTTCTGCGTTGACATAACCATTGCTTGCTTTTTCTCTTCATCTTCTTTTCTTGTGATTTTGTATTCTCCCATGAATGAAGGTGTGAACTCCAAGGAACCCCAATTATTGTCTAATAACTTTGACACCGTTTTTGTTTCTTGTTTTTCTTCTTCCATAGGTTCTATGTTTAATATTGGAATTAATGTGTTTAGAGGACTTGTCATTCCTTTTTCAAATTGTAGACAACTTTTAGGTTCATGGTCTATTTCAATTTGATATACCTTATTGTTGTAGACATACTTCATTATACAATGAAGGGTTGAAGGAACTACATAAATTTCATGAAGCCACTTGAGGTCACCCTAAAAGAAGATTATATGAAAGATTATTGGAAATTACATGAATAGGGGTCTGCAAGGTTGGATTTCCAACTATAATAGGTAAAGTAATCACACCTAAATATTTTTGTCCTATGTTATCAAATCCATGAATTGACAAGGAACCGAGTTGAATTTTTCACTTATCCACACCTAGTTTATCCAAAAGTGTGATACTACACACATTAAGAGTGGAACCATTGTCAACAAGGGTTCTCTTTATTCCTAGTCTATTGTAAGTGGGTATTATCATGAAGGAATCATTTTTCTTTCTTAATTCCAAAGGAGGTAACTCATGTTGATGAAAGCTAATGTCTACATTAACTATATTCATTCCTTGTATTAGAGTTGCCACATTGTTTGCATTTTTACTAGGGGGAACCACTACTTGTTGTAAAGTTGTTTGATGCATAGTGTGATAATTAGGTGAATTTTTAATTAGGCCCCATAGGAATATGTTTGCAGGAGTATTTTTAAGTTGTTCAACAATATCATACTCATTCCCACTATGAAAAGTTAAATGAGGAGCACTAGGAAAAATGGGATTAGGCAAGGGTAAGGTTGTCTAAGTTGGTTGTTTTGGTTGCGGATTATTTCAAGTGTTGTATGTATGAGCAATGGTATTATTACTTGATTTCTGAAAAACATTGTTCTTAGGTGGGTAAAGAGTAAATTCAAGCTTGTTTTTAGGTTGAGGTTTGTGTGAAGGTGGGTGGTTATGTGCAGGATCATGATGGGCCAAAAAGTGGCAATATGATGGGTATTTGTAGGGTATGTGGCTGACGACTTTTTTTTACCCAAAAATTAATGAAAGGAAAAGGGTTTTTAAAGGAGATTCTTATCTTTCCACCAATATTAATTATGCTTTACTTTGAATTTAATAAATAATTATTATTCATTTTCTATTTGAATTATGACTAAAGCCCTGATTGATAGGCTAATTGAAAAACATCTATAGCTTTCAAACAGTATCACATTTTTTGAATCTGAAACATGCATAACATTCTATGCTTCACATACTATAGGATTATAAATAAATAAAAAATTCATGAGGTTTTGACCAAATTAAGGTGGTTAGACATACGAGTTTTTATATTTTTTAAAAGTTGTAATAAAAAATTCATAATTAATTATTTTCTTGGAAAAAAATTACAAAAAAATATGCATCACATTTGGACATGAGTCCTCTACTTATATCCAAAATATTATAAAAAAATACTATCATTTTATTGTGGTTAGGGTGGTCAGACATATGCCTACTTATTTTTTCTCTGAAATTTAAGTACTATTGCATTGAAATTTCAAATTTTCACCAAATAGATTTTTTCCTTTTAAAATAAACCTAGTAGTTTAGAAACTAAATTCAATTTGCTACAGATTCTATTCTTACATATTTTTGAAATAATATAGACAACTTATTCAAATTTTTACGTCAAGTTGCCTAACTCTGATTTTTCTGAATTTTTTTCCACTTAAGGGCCTATTTTTTCCATGATGATGCTACACATACCCAGGTAAAGGCTAATTTAAAGTTGAATCACGTTAACTTCTCTTGGTTTTGGTTTATCATGACAAGCATTAGTGTATGAACCTTGTGAGATGAATTCCTCAAGGGCTTCATCTAACCTGTCAAAGTCATCACTACTAAAAGGCTTGAGGGTTAGGTTAACTTGGAAAAAGAGATTTGACATAGTCAAATAGCTATACTTTCTCCAAGTGGCTCATCAATTTATAGGTGTTTTTTTTTGTTCTCTAATGAATTCTAAATATAATCTAATATATTTGAATTATGAACTAATGGTGAAATTGAAAAGTGAAAGAATTTAATTCTATCCAAAATTGCAATGAATATGAATTATGCTAATTCAAATGATTTGAATGTAACAAAAGCTATGAAAACTGAAATAAAAATATCTTAATAGCAAACAAGATCCTAAAAATAGGGTTTTAAATTATGGAAAATATAGTGTAAAACCTACACTGGGACTGATTCACCTAGAGGGGTGAATGGGTCCCAATGAGGGTTTTTCAAAAATTTCAGAGAATTTCAATTGATTTTTATGCTTGTTATGTTGTATAATTTGTAACCTAAATGAAAATGTATATTTTGTTTGATTTTCTATGAAATGAGATACAAAAATGCAAGCTATATGTACTTTTTAGTAATGCAAAATTGGAAGTTGTAGAATTATAATTAACTAATGCAAACCATAATGCAATGTTAATGCAAGCAAGACCTATGATGATAATGCACCCCCAATTAGAATTATGATCTAAATGTAGGTTCATGAAAATGAAAGGGGAAAATTGTTGCTTTCTATGGTTTAAGACCTAGAATGACAATCTTCACTCTCTCTCATTCAAGAAAAAACACTAGAGATCTCAATGAAAAGGAGAAAGAAATCTTGCAATAGGGCTATCCTAGGAGCTAAATATAGACTAATGAGGGGTTCACCACCAAGCTAGGGCTTGGAAAAACAAACGAAATGAAAGATGAAATGCTTAAATATAGTTTGATGCAATGACTTACTAAATGACCTAGAAAAGTATGTAAAACTAAAACATAAAAGTAAGATATTTGAAGTATGCACCTGGAAACTTGAAGAAGGCAGGAATAAGCTCTGAATCAATGAAAATCCTAAATTCTTGGCCTAATGGGACTCATTTTCCAATCTGGGTGAATAAGTCCCAAATCAAGGTTTCTCCACAGGAACAGGTTTCTCGAAAAAGGGTATTTGAATTTGAAAAAATTGTAAAAAACACCTTTAGTGGGACTCGTTCGCCACTTCTGGTGAATCCGTCCCATTCCATTTTTTTGAGAATTTAAAGTTCAAATATGTGCTCCAATCTCTTCCCTTCCCTTCCAAACAGGTTTTTGGATTCAAATCTAAGAAAATACTTACAAAACATAATATAGACTGGATTTTCTTATGGGGGATTTTCCTCAGTCAAACCCCTAGTTTGGTAATTAAACCTTGATGGAAATAATGAAACTTGAATGAAATCCAAACATAAACCCAAGCATGAAGTGTCTTTAAGACTAGGAAATCAAAAATGAAATGCAACCCTATTCTAATGTGCAAGAATGAGACAATGAATGACTCACTTTGAGAGATCTCTAATCACCCAAATGAGCCTCAATAATGTTTGTACCTTAGGCTAAAAGTAGAGTGATAATGGAGGATGGAATCACTTAGGAAACAAGTCATTGGGCTTGGCTTGATGGCTAGTTGCATCTCCCAAACCTAGAATCCATCATGATTCACCATAGACAACCATGATCAACCCTTAAAAATGTTAGATCTTGAATGAAAGTGAGGTTGAAGACCTACAAAAACACTTTAATGTTGAAACTTGAATTCTCTTGCAAAAGAATGCTTGAAAATTCTTGAATGCTTTTCTCTTGAAATTTCTCTTGAAAATGCTTTCTTATGTAAAAAAATGACTTAGAAGCTTGCTTATATAGGAATTAACACCTAATTTACCGTTATTCATATCTCAAAAGCCAACATCAACTCAAAATTTGAATTAAAAAGGTGACTTTCTCACTTAAACCCTAAAAAATCCCCAAATAGGACTCATTCACCCAAGGTGGTGAATGGGTTCCACCTAGGGGGACCCATTTTCCCAAGGTGACGAATGAGTCCCACCATAAATTTTTAGGGTGGGTTTTCAAAAAAATTATGTTTTAAATGATTTTGTCAGGTTTTTCATTGAAATAAGCCTCAAGATCTAAAATAATGGGTCTTAGGGGCCTATTAGTGACGATTTAAAGGGTAATTAATGCAAGAGTGGAAAAATAGGTCTAAATTAAGTATGAAATTGCACCAATTTTTAGAGAGTACAATTTTCTACATTATAGATTGTAAGGTACACATCTCATTACGAACTTATATGTATAAAATAGGATACAATGGAATTGAAGGAATACGAATAAGAGATAAAAGATAGATATAAGAAGAGATAAGAAGAAGATAAGAATGATTATATGTAATACAAATAGATAGAAGATATTATTCTCTATTCCTTAGATGATATGAACTTCTAGCTTGGGTAGCCAAGGCCACAATATATCTTGTAATCTCTTCATCTGAGGGCCTTCTCAGGGACACACCATCTTCAATTCCTTCTAAATCATATACCTCAGTATCACTATCAACATCCTCATCAAAGAGAACTTGTTGATGATATGTACTAGAAATTTTCCTTTGATCATATATGTCCATTTCATGGGACTCCATATCAAATGAGCATTCATTTTCAGCAAAATTAGAATCACCCATAACCATGAGTATATCAATATCCTCCTCATTTTTTTGATCATAGTCTTTAGGTATATCCTTTTCCACCTCAGCCATTTGTGCAACTACACATTGCTAAGGAGAATGTGGCATTTGGAAAACCATGCACCAAGGGGTGTCTTCAACAAAATTTCCTAAATTCTTCTGTAGAGGATCCAGGGGGACCTTATTCTGGGAATTTCTTTGATTATTAGGAACATGATTACCCTTATACCTATTGGTATTATATGGGCGATCTTGCAACTAAGGAGGTCTTTCATTCCTTTGATAATTTTTTGGTTGAGCCTTTTCTTGTTTTACAATTTTTTCATTTATAGTTTTCATAAAATTATCAATCTTATCCTCAAGAGTGCCCCCTTTAGCACCTAAACTTTTATATTCCTTTTTGTATTTTTGAAGAGTTTTCTATCATCTCTTCTTCCAACTTTACCAGTTGCTTTGCTGATATTCTCAATATGTTTCTCCATCTTGTAAGCTTCCTTCAATGTCTAAGGATTCTTATCCAACATGAGGTAACTCATTTTTGTATCAAAATCATTATTGTAATTTACCAAGCACAATTTTTATTCAATTGTAGATGAGGATGAAACCTCTTGCTAGCCTTTTGGAAACTTGTATTGAACTTAGCCAAGGACTCATTAGGACGTTTAACAATGTTATTAAATTGATTCAAAAAAAAATTTAATCAGTCTTGTCACCGTATTTCTCTCTAAATATCCTTTTGAATTCCTCCCAAGAGCCAATGCTCTCGCAAAAAAACTCCTATACCACTCTCGAGCATCTTCAATGAGAGATTGCATAAACAACATCATGAAATCATCTACTTCTACCTCAAAGTCATCCATAACATTTGCAAATTCTTTGAGATGGTCTTCACCACTCAAGGAATTATTACCAGAGAATCTAACTAGAGCAAGTCTGAAATCTTTAGGAAATGGGTTAGGGTATCCCGATATTCCGGTGAAACACAACTATTGATATCTATCTACTTGGAGTGGTCTCCTAGTATGTCAACATATATGAGCATCTCTTTGCTCATCATGTCTTTTGTTTTCAGATTGACTACTATCCTTACCCTTTCCAATTTCATCAACACCACCTCCTTTCTTGTCTCCTTCATCATCTTCAAAATAAGAATTCATATTCTTATTATTTCCTCCACCTACACCACCCTGATCCCCACCACCACCTCCACTAGCATTATGTCTCGTAACCTTATTTTTTTGGGATTCATTATCATTATTCCTAGAGCTTGAAGCTTACGGAGTTGGTGTAGATATATTAAGAAAAGCAATCTTCCTAGCTATTTTTGCATTAGCATCTTCTATTTCAGCTTTTCTCAACTCTTCTTGTAGTTTGTCATTTACCAATTGCAATTTCAAGAGCTTGGGATATGGGGGTGCAGTGTATGGAGTAAGATCAATCTTAGCATTATTGATGGGGATTTTAGTAGATAAAGTATAGGTATTTGTATTAGTGTTGGTATCGAAGGTATTGAAGGTAGTCTTCTTTGTCTGATCAATGGGATTCTTCCCATGATCTACAAATGATTTTTTCTTAGCAGTAGAAAAAGGATATAAAGCTTTGGTAGTTAAATAGATGTGGTATAGGTACTAGCAGTAGAGGTCCCCATTTGAACTGTCTCTTTAGGAATTTCATGAGTATTTTTAGCAGTAAAGTTAGAGACATTTTCTTCAAAGTCCTTTTGCCTAGCAACATCTTCTCTCATCTTCTCTATTTTCTATTTTTAGGCATCTCTCTCAAGTTTCTTAGCTCTAATCCTACGTTCCTTCTCCTTCAACCCCTTCTATCTATTCTTCCTCTTCTAAGGATCACATGTCTTTGTCTATGTCTTCTTCATTTTCTAAGACATCTCCAAGCTCACTCGGTGTTGGGGTATAGTAGGTCTGATAAATAGGTTCTTCCTCAAGAGAAATGTGTACTAAACTACATTAGGAGACTCACCCCTTGGCTTGAAATTATTTCCATTAAAAATACACCCAACTCTAGGGGTTAAAGGTTCTGAAAACTCCTTATTCTTATTCCAAAACTCCCATCTATCCTCCTCTCTTGAAATTTAAAGCTCATTATCAAACACTTGCTCAACAAGAAAAATTCCTTTATCTATTTTAGAAAATTCAACTTCATGTGCCTCTTCCTAGAAATTTTCACTACTTATACATTCAAAGTAGGATATACATTAGTAGGGGAATCAACCGACTTACTTGATTCAAAGCATTTCTTAACCTAGGTAGGTTGCTTCTCCTTTGTAGGTTTAGATTCCACCTTCTACTCACGATGCTTTTTTGTATAGCTTATGGTCTTCTTCATGGTGTCAAATATGTTATAATCCTTCTTCTTATGTTCATTTTGAGAGTTTATATTTGTATTGGTATTACAGACTTCAGATTCACCACCAAGAATGTTGGGAAATAGAAAGTGATTGCACTTTGACTTTGTACTTGTAACCCTAGAAAATATTTTAAACATAACTCGACACATGATGACAGAATGAACCAAGACTTGACACATAAGACTAGGTATGATGTGATTATTGCAACAAAATTTAAACTAATTATTCTTCAAACAATAAAGAATAATATAATAAAATACTTGACTCTATATGTACCAGATCTAAACTAGAGAGTTTGGACTTAGCTAATCCCCAATAGCTTCACCAATCTCTTTGTTATTTTTTAAGAACCAAGACAATCTTTAGAAATACCTATGGACTTTTCCATTTCCAATACTTATTACTCCAAAGGGATTGGCCAACAAACGAGTAAAAGTTGTAAGACTTCTACTCCTACATTTTGGGCTCTGTAAAACTTGGGAGGGTGATCCCACAATGTATGCTCAAGAATTTATATGACCACTATTTCAATACATTGTACAAAATATATAATCCTCATATAATTACTCAACAACATAGTATATCAAACAAGCTGGTAGCTCATTTATTGATATCCTACACTTGGAGCACGAGAATAACGAAACTAAACACAAAATAGCTACAAAGGTACTTATTTGAAAGTTTGTGAAATAAAATTGATTAGCTGATGAATCAACCCAAAATTTGAATTATGATACTTTGCACAAAATCCCAAACACAGAGTCAATATCGACCTATGCAACCTAACAACAACTCAACAATAGCAACATACAATATCAAGAAACACTACGTTACAACACTCCCCTATCCCATTCATGATCATCATTGCTTACAAATATCCTAACACCTAATTCTTATGAGTTAACAATCTCATCCAAGCATTTACATTAATTCATTGGACTAATAAGCAGGAATGAAATTAAACATCCATTGAGAAACATTAGAGATGAACAAAAGAATCCTTGAATACTTTTATTCATAACTCATAAAATGAGTACAAAGGAGATACAATAGCCATGAAATTGGTATCACTCTATATTGTATTTTCTATATTGTTCTCAAAATTACATACATAACAACAGACTTTAAACTTAAGAAAAAACTTTATACATGCTTGATATTCCTTTTACAATGAACAATGTCTATTGAAAAACAATGAACCCCTACTTTCTAGCCCTGAATTCCTTCTTATAGAAATGAAGGATGAAAACAAGCCTCTAGCCAGAAAGTACACATGTCAATACCCTATTGGACCGCTATAATAAAGATTCCTTTTCAAGTTACTCAGCATTCCTAAGAGGTGGGAAACATGTGTGAAATAAAAGTAGTCTTCATTCGTTGTTGGAGATCCGGTCCTATTTTCAAAAAGTATCTTCAAACAGTTACCTCAAAATTTTTTCCCACACACACCAAGTGGAAAGAAAGAAATCATGGAAGAAATAGAAAATAAAGTACAAAGGATGATTCCATGTTTGTAGCCCTGTCATCAATTCATTTTGAAGAAGATGGACTATATTTTATATACTTTATCAAAAGCCTAATCTAT
>VDFB02281492.1:707267893-707487893 GCA_007258455.2 Sequoia sempervirens
AATTGTAGCCATTAGGAAATGATCTGGATGTAGGGACTTTGTTTGGTTGGGATGATCCTGCAATGGTGACTTTGCCGCCTCTTGTGGTGACTCCACAATCGGCGTGGGCACCTTTGATGGTGATGATTGTGCAGTATTCATCTAGGGAGGCAACGACAATTTCATGCACATGATTTACATTTGAGTGGGTGCCTTTCCCTTTATCCTTGTTATTCCCTTTTTTGCCATGATTCGACATTGGATTTGTATATATCTTAAGATCTTGATTTCATATAGGCTGTTCTACGTTTATGATTCTTTTGTCGATGAGATCTTGAACGATTTTTTTCAATCTCATGCAGCTATTTGTGGTATGGCCTTTGATTTTATGGAATTCGCAAAGTTGATTCTCATTATACCAAGGAGGTTTCACATCCAGTTCTTGGTAATTTTCAAAGGTAGGAGCCTGAATGAGTTTTTCATCTATCAGCTTTTTCATGATTTCTAATGGTTCCCCCAAATTAGTGTACTTTCACTTGGGATAATTCTTGTTCCATTGGGGTGGTCCTCTTTGGTCATTGAGATTGTTGATTGTTGGATTGTTGTGTTGTGTGATGATTGTTTTGAAATTGGATTTGCGGTGTGGGTATATTTTGGCGAGGAGAACTAATGACCACCTTGGCATCGACAACACCATCATTAGTAATGTTTTTGTTCCTTGCCCATGTGCGAGGTTTATCGTTGTAATTGGATGGTGGGCAGTTGTTTTGTTGTTTGGGGTATGATGTTGATCCAGTGGGTGGAGTCATAAGGGCTCTTTCGATACTAAGCGCCTTGGGGATCAACTGATCATATGTGGTGATGCACTGAACCTTGAGATGAAATGCCAAGAGGCCGTCAAGGTTGGTGATAATGGTGCAAACTTGTTGTTATTCTAGCATGGTCCACTTGCTCTGATTGGCCTTGGATCGCCATTGTTGTAGGAATGAAGCGAAAGATTCACCCTTTCCTTGTTTCAGAGCTGAGAGTTCTTCTAGACTAACATCCATTGCAATGTTGCATACATAGTTCTTAATGAATGCATCTATAATTTCTTAAAATGTTCTAATGCCTGAAGTTAAGTGAGAGAACCATTCCATGGCATGACCTGCCAAACTCCTAGGAAATAGTCACATTAGATAAGTATCATCGTATGCAACTTCCATGTAATGAACCTGGAATTCCCTTATGTGATCTTCAAGGTTTCCCATCCCTCAATATTTGTCAAATTTTGGGATCTCAAATTCCTTGGGGAATGGTTTCATTACTAGGCTCCTATCAAATGGATACAGACACAAGTTGCTTGGTGTCTTCGTTGTTCACCCTGATTGAAGATCGAGCACTTGTTGTGAGAGCAACTTGATTTGAGTCGTCACATCATTTTGTGGATCAGGGGGTGGGATGAAGGTGTTTTGAGGTGTTTCGATTGTGGGTTGGATGGGTGGGTTGGTTGGTTTGTTGTTTTATTGTATCTGTATGCTATGTTGAGCTAGGTAGGCTTCCACCTGCTTTTGTATGAACAACGCCTGTTGTTGATCTTGTTGTTGCTGCACTAAGATTTGTGCTTACTGTTGTTCCAACAACGCTTGTTGTTGTGCTTGTTTCTATTCTAACAACACTTGTTGTTGTGCTTGTTGCTATTCTAACAACGCTTGTTGTTGGGCTGCTAATTTAGCTACTTTTTGTTGCTCTTGATATTGCTTAATTGCTTGTTGATATGCTTGTAATTACGCTGCTTTTCTTTGTGCAAGAAGTTGTGCTTGTTGTGCTTGTGCTTGTGCCACTTGTTGTTGTAATAGAGCTTGTGCTTGAGAAATTTTTTGTGCTTGCAATGTTTGAGTAGCTTGGGCAGCGTGTTATTGTATTTGTTACAATAAAGCTTGGGCTTGTGTGGCTTGTTGCGCTTGTAATGCGGATTTTTGCACTTGTAATGTGGCTTGTGCAGCTTGGGTAGCTTGCGCAACTTGAGCAGCTTGTTGAGCAGCTAGTTGTATGACCTTTTGTTTCTGCACTTGTTGGTATCCCCTTTGAAAAGTAGCTTGCAATGTCATGTTGTATTGGCTTGATGTGGTGGAAGTTGGTGGTGGTGGGGGTGGTGGTGGATTCAGAATGGCATTTGTGGTAGTGGTGAGTGATGATGTTCTGTTGATGATTTGATTGGTGGATGGTGTTTTTGATGTGGTGGTTTGAGTGATAAGTGGTGCTATTGATGTGATTGGTCCTTGAGAGACCATGCTTTGCGATGTTAGGGGTGTGTTTGATGATGTTTCAATTGTTTGTACATTTGTCATATGTTATTGCGATATTGACAAGTTTTGAGCGTTTGGCATAATGCTTTGATTGATGCTTGGGATGTTTGTTTAGTTGATAGTTGGTAGGGGGGGAAGCCCTAAGACAAGGAGTGGTGTGGATGATAATGGCAATGGTGGTAGAGGTGGAAATGTGAGGGGCGTGAGTCCTTGCGAAAATGTTGTGGTGTCGAATATGCCTCCTAGTCCGAACATATCTCCCTCCTTTTACAAATTTGTGAGGAGAGAAGTTTGAGGTGTAGCGTGAAAAAATGATGATGATGGATCATGATGGAAAGTGAGAGGAACATTCTTATGTAATGGGTTTTTAGGTATGTTTTGTTCCAAGATGGTATTTGCATCCAAGCTTTGATTATTAACAAGGGGGTGTGTTTGAATAGCATTAAGAAATGCATTTTCCTTATTAACATTAGGTTGGATTGGAGCAAGAGATGTCATGATTTGCAGAATGTTTCAATGAGTGATATTTTGGGATGGGGGTGTGGATGAGATGGGAATGGTGGATGAGATTGGAGGAAAAGATGTCTCCACTATGGTGCTCATGTAAAAATCTGAAGGCAATTTGGCCCCTTGCTTTGCTAGTTCAAGCATGTATAATGAAGGGTTAAGCCTCATCATGATATTGACGATCTTATGGTTTTCCGTATTTTGAAGCATTTCAGTTATTTCGTCATGAGACATCCCAAAGGGGAGGTCCTCTCCTTGGGCTTCTTCTTGTGGGTTTTGTGATGATGTTAGAAGGTTAACCGTGAGATTTCTGGACCCAACGAGATTCATTTCAGGAGTGTTTTGACTTAAATCACTTGAAGCGGGTGTTTCTTTGTTGGCTTCCATGCTCTTCTTGTATTGAGATCTAGTTTGAACCATAAAACAAAGATCAATTTTTTAAGAATGGGAGATGAATCTCTTGATTCTTTGGATTGATCTTTACTTTATGCCCAAATTAGAAAATTTTAGGATATCTTGAGGATCGAAAGATTATACGATGATGTAAGGGATGGATGATGTGGATGTTATGATCTTTTGATAAATCTTGAAAGAGATACTAGGCTTTTAGGACTTTTGGATATGTTTCGGATTTTTGATTTTGATTTGATTTTGGATTTGGGATTTGTCCTTTATTTTGATTTTGATTGCTTTTGATTTTGAACAAAAAGACCCTAAGATGTTGGATGATTTATCTAAGGGATATATTTGATCAAAGGATGATAAATTGAATATGTGTGGGGAGAAGGATGTATCTACCCACACCTATTCACACGAGATGATAGTTTCACTAAGCATATGAAGAAGGATTCATCTACATATAGTGAGCTAAACAAGATGATTGTGATAACTTTGACTAAGAATATGCAAAAGGATGCACCTACACATACCTAGCCAAAGGTGTTTTTGATAAATTTTTCAAGGATTTAGTCTCAATGATTTTGATGATTTTTTATTTTGCCAAAAAATTTAGTATTAAGGATGATTTCAAGATTTTCCAAAAGGTGATTATGAGATGATTTTTGTTTTGACATTTCAACGATGGATGAAAAAGATTTTGATTTGCTTTGATCCTAAGATGAACCTAAAAAAGACACTTTGTTTTCCTAGACCTAGGTATTGAAGAACATACAATGCTTCTATAGACCTTTGTAACCAAGAAATGATTCCATTTGAACATACTTTTTCAGATTTTGAAATAATGACTTTTGCTTTGGAATTTTTCAAGAATCGTGAGGCTTAAACACACATGAAAGTTCATTTTGCTTAGCTTTACTTAATTGCTTATTTTTACCAAAAACACTTTCTTCGATTAATTTTTCAAACAAAGATGTCCAATGTCTAAATTTCTTCAAACCCCACAAGATATGTTATGTGGAAATTCGATGAACTCAAGGCAAAGGTTTTCCTATTGTTTACTTTAGTAGAAAAATCGAGATGTAATCCAATGTTTAGAAACCTCTAAGGATGTAAATCCCAAGGGAAAGCAATAACATATGGATTGAGTCAATTGTATTTGTCTCCCAAAGGGTTTGAAATTTGGATGAAGATGTTAAATGTTTGTTTTCAAGATGTTTTCGATCAAGCAATACATTTTGTAACCCAAGAATAAGTACAACCCTATGGATGTGTAGGTGTCTTTTTTGGATTCCCACTTGGACAAGTCTAGCTACGCTTATCTTTAGTGAATGGTTAGATCTTGACCCCACTAAGCTCCCCTCCACGACACTCCTTCCTCTGAGAGCCGTAAAAGCATCAACATGCAGAAACTCCCATGGCATGTTTTCCATTTCTACTAAAGAGCTATGTAAAATGTGAATTGGCTTGAGAACAATTGTTCTTGTACCAACTCAAACAGGTCAAGGATTTTGGCCATTCTTTGTAGGTTCTAAATAGGACTTTCCATTCGTGGGGAGTCTGTTATGACAAAGAGAGTCCCTTTTACAGATCCATCTTATGCATGGCTGGCGTGATATTGAGTTTACTCCAATGCACATTTATACCAGAGTTGGAAATACTCTTGGCTTTAAAATTATTTTGGAGTGGAGTCGTTCCTTAGGTGAGTGCTTACACAAAGGCAAGCCCTCTAGGATAAACAAAGAGAGTAAAGACAAAATCGTAACTTTCGATCTAATCTTTGGTGGCAAGAGAATATCGTGAGAATTCCCCACTCACACTCGCACAATATTTTGTTCAATTTTAAACCCAAAACGAAGTGTGGAGGTGACTGCTTTATCTCAACCTAAAATCATGAAAAGGCCTTTTGATTTGATGAGCCTGTAGAAATATGCTCATGATTTGGATATCATGATGTACTTTTAAAACCTTTACTTTTGTTATTCATGGTTGTTTAAACTCTTTTGAAACCTTTTATTGGGATATCCTGTAGCAATACACTTTCATGTTCCTGTAGCCTATCATGTTGACTTATCTATATTTATTACCCTGTTTGACTCCCTAAATGAATGGTATATTGCATATAGTTTTTGAATGATGAAATAGATTTAAATATGTGATTAATGAATGGATATTATGTATGTGCCATGCGCCTTTTCTTTCGCATCTGTTACCTTGTGTTTTGCAGGTTGTTGAAGAAAGTACGATCGAGTCAAGCGCAACCAATCTCGGCCTTGCAATAAAGTCCATTTCCTGCACGACTTCGAGGAAGCTCTGGCGAAGACTCTTTGACAGCTGTTGGGAAAGATTTTAAATATGGGTTAATGCGGAAAGGGGTGGAGTGCTAGATTCTCTGGATTGGCGGGTTGAATGGATAAACTCATTTATGAAGTTTGTTCCTTGATTTCAGGATACATTTCATATCACGTCTTTCTTTGTTAGGGTTAGTTAGTTAGTTGTTTTCCTGATTTAAATAAGTGCTCCTCCTATGCGAGTGAGCAAGTAGAGTAAGCATAGAAGCATAGTAAGATAGAAAGGATATCATGTAAGAGTTAGTATGATAATAAGAAGCAGAATTTGTATGACAAAAGACAGAGTTTGTTGTTAGTCTTCATATGAATTGAACAATGTATACCATTCTGAGTTTACGAATAAAGATTGATGAAGTTCTGAGTTCAGCACTTGCGTAATTAGTTGATGCTTGCTAAGGGGGCCCAGTTAGTAAGTATCTATAGTTAGTTAGTTAGCTGTTCCTTTTCTATTGATCATCAGTTAGATTTCATCTTTGAAGTTTCTATGCAAACTCAGTCTTATATTGTTCCTACAGCATCGGGAATCCATCCCTATGTTTGTTCCTGCAGCTTAAGGCTAGTTCATAGTTTGTTTCTCAGTCATAGCTGTTATGATTTCTGCTTTGGTTAAATTATGCTTGAGTTAAGAGAACTTTGCATTACCTTTCTGTAGTGTAGGTAGAATTCTTTCCAAGTATTTATTTCCGTTAAGTTGTGACTAAAACTAGTTCTTAGTGCATATATTGTCCTGCTCCATTCAAAGTATACGTTCCCTAGTTTGACAAGTAAATGAACGTCCATGAAGATATATTAGTCACCTACTGGAATGTCCAATTCCCAGGATAGGTTTTTCCATGATTTTCATATCCTTTTGTGGGCACGAACATGATTCTCAAGATCACTATAAAGCGCGAGAGAAGCGCACACGTCCTTTTTCAATGCCTTTAGTTTAAGTAAGCTTTCACGAAAAAAAAAGTTGCACTTGTTCTTTTTAAATCCACAAAGCAAAATGTGAGTTATTTTTAAGCACCAAAAGATGAGTGAGAGATAATTTTTTCAATTGTTAATCCAAGAAAGAAAATCTAGTAAGTTGCATTCCTAATGTTCATTTTAGCCTTTGCAAGAAGAAATTGAAAGATTCTTTTTAAACCCAAACGATAATTAGTGTCCTAAGAAAGAATAGATAGCAATTTCGTGAAAAAATGTTTAAACAAACACTAAAGTGTTAAAAAACACTTTAATCTTTCAAAACATCATCTTCATTACTTCTCCTCCTTTCGTTTTCCCTTCTCCTTCTTTGTTCTCCTTCGTTGTCTTCCGTTAGCCTTCGTCTTCCTTCTTTGCTTTTGTTGTTTTCCTTGTACCTTTTCCTATTCCATCAAAAAGACAATTATGTGAGGATTAAATTCATTTTGATTAACTCCAAATAATAACATGATCCAAATTTGTAAGGACAAATGATTTGAATAGAAAGAGGCATTCATAAGTGAATCATGCTTTCCTTATACTTTTTAACAACAAATATAAAACTAGAAGGTTTTCTAAAAAGTTCCTCTTGTTGATAATTTAATCCCAATAAACAAAGATTTTGCATGAAAAGTTTATTTAAAGATAAAAACCATCAAATTTGTTAGACCCCTTCCTTCACACTTGATATTGAATAAAAGTTATTAAGCCCATAAATCAGCCATAAATCTTTTAAACACATCCTTTTAATCCTAAACGTTGACTATTTCAAAATAATCACAATGATGTAACAAATTTTGAAAGCTCATAAATTTTGTCAACCCTAAGGACTACAATTTAAAAAAAAAATGTACCCAATTGGTTGCTAAAGTCATTCCTTAAAGCTAAATATTGTTAAAAGATCAAATGTGAAAGGCTTTTATTTTATTTTTTAACTTTAAAGCAAAGTCAACTGTTCAGTCCAAAGCTTTTAAAAGAAAGATAAGATTTGAAAGAAATGCATTTTTTTTGTATGATGTAAATCAGACTTGTCAACCTTTGCCAGCATACACCTAATAGGGTATTTAAGATAGGGCACTGTCATCTATAAAACTCATAAAGACCAGACAAAAATATCTCACCTTTTGGCAGGACGTCTAGATATAAGAAAAAGATGTGTTAGTACAAACCTGGCACATTAAAGAAAAGTAGATATGTCCTTAATATCAGGCAACAACTATCTTGGAGACTTATATGCGCAGATGAGTCTCAGCTACACGGTAGAGAAACATTTCAAAATGAGTTCTTGACTCAATTTAAGACAAACATATGATCGAAAACAAATGTCCAAGTTGGCCATTAGTGTTGTGAATTGTTTCAAGTGCTTTCTCACCAGTAAACACAATAACAATTGAGTGATAATGAAAGGGTTTGCATTGTAATTAAGAACGCTTGTTCTTATTCCTCGAAGTCTTGCCTCTTCCTATATAAATAAAACAACCCATCACCGCTGCATACTCCCAATGTTTCCTTTCCCTCCTTATGTCTAATCATTGAGTGATTGACAATGTATCTTCTGGTAGATAGGAAAAGTGCACCATTTCATAATATTCTACCTGCCACCCTTCTTCCTTCCACACTTCTTCTTCTACTATTAACACTCATAAACCAACATCTGTTCTAACTGTTAAATTCATTATATCCATTCTATTCATGCATACAACAGCTAATGCTTATTACGCCTTTAAAAGTAGACAATGACTAGATATTTAAGTGTTAAGAACATACAACGATATGACATATGATAATGGCACATAGTAGAAGTTGGGATGAATGAATAATATGATTTCAACAACTTTTTCCAGAAAATCAAGGGCACGTGTAAGGAAAAATTCAACAACCCTTGTCAGCGAAGTCTACAGACACTATTGGATGTCCTCACAAACGGAGGCAGATGGGATTAACACTTGACCCAACTATTTCTTGTGCATTTGACAGTGACAGACATTGATCAAACTGTAAAAGCTATAAAGTAAAATTCAAACTATGTAAGAAGACCGAGCATAAATGTAAGAAACATACAACAAAATCCTCTCAGTAGATAATGTATATTTCGAATACAACAAAGAGACATTTTAAAAAAAAAATCTGTCATTCAAATCACATCTTATAAATCCACTGTTGGAGAGATAACTTCATGCCTCAAGCAAGTATTGAATGCAACAAGAGACAAGTTGCGCCTACAAGGTTGTGACCATACTCAACAGAAACAAGGGACAAGGTGTAACTTAATACGCATCTTCCTGTAGTTGGATCCTGAAAATATGAGCTAAACCGATAAAACTCAGGATAGTGATTTGCATTTAATGCCTGTCATATAACACCTATATATGACTTAAATGAGCAGACTCATGAAACACTACCGAGCTTATCAATCTAGTGTTTAAGAAGGTGCACAAAATATGAACAAGAGAATAGTCAGATATGGAAAAAGACAGTCATTATGACAGAATGCAATCATAAAAGGAATGAAAAGCACAAGAATGCTGAAGCATAAACCATACACGTTAGCCTTTGGAAATTAATTCAAGATATAGAAGCATAGGCTAAACATGTTAGCTTTTGGAGACTTTCCAGCAAATGAAATCCAATATTAAACTATCACATCAGTTATTAGCTTTTGAAGACTTTCCAGCAAAATCCCTCCTTCTAGCGCCATGATGAAGCACCCAAAAAATATGCAAACACTCATAACCTCAAATGCACATTAAATCATGGGTTAGTCATATGCAAATCCATCAAATGCCTCTATGAAATAACAATGTCATGCTCCAAAGATGCAAACAAATAACAAAGAAGATCAAAAAGACATATAGAAGCAAGACAAGCACCTATTCCATATTGGATTGGTGTCAAATGTGCCAATGACCCTTTCCCAATCCTTGCTAAAACTCACAAGATGCAATGCAATATGATGAAGAGCAAAATTAGTTCTCAAATTAAGAGAGTAACTTTGTATGAAGATGTAGATGATCTGATGAAGAATGAGGCCCTTCATTTATAGAATATTTTGATGAGAGAATGGCCAAATGGATGAATGTGGGACAAATATTTAGCCAATGAAAAGAGGCCACTTGTCAACTTGCCATAGGTTGAGGGATGTGCAAGTTTTGGCCAATGTGCCCAAGAGAGGGAGATTTCAAAATTTGAATTTGAGAGTAAATGTTGAGAGGGGGACAAAAAAATGAGAAGTTAATGCAATGTTGGAAGGGACAAGTCAACTTGTCTTTATTTTCAAACTTGAGGGAATATTCTATTTTTATGCCAAGTTGAAAGAAAATAAGGATTTTAATAAATCAATAAATTGATTTATTTGTGCAAGTCGGAAAAGCTAGAGGATGTGATGGGTGGTTAGGTTAGGTTAATTAGGACTAGATTATCTTAGGTGATGATTAGGTGATTTTGACCCCTTTGACTTGAATATTTGATTTATTTAAATGAAAAAAGGATGGAATATGCATTTTGAGATTTCAATTAAATAAAGTTTGGTTTATTTAATTGAAAGGTTGACGTCTGACTTATTTAATTTAAATGAATAACCTTAGGAATGAAATTAATGAGTTTACCTGATGAATGGATGAAGGTGAACTTGATTAATTTGATGATTGGATGAATGCGAAACTTGGTTTACTTGATGAATGGACCTAATTGAATGCATAATGCTAATTTTGCATGTCTACACTATGTCAATATAAAAAAATGGTTGATATTTATTTTCATTTTATTATGTACAAAATTATTTTACCATTAGCGCAAAGATTTTACTACATTCTTATATCTCAAATTTCAAATTGATTTTAGAGAGTTTGGGTAGGGTTTCAATTGTATTCACAAATTCTATCAAATTCTTAGCATATTATTAGAATATTTTCTTAAAATATTTTCATATCTCTTGCAATCACTTTCACAACAATTCATACTTTTTTCCTTCATAATTTTCAAGATTCATTATGCTTAGAATTGAGTCTTATCATCACCCTAAAATTAAGAGAAAATTTTAATTTAAAATAAAAAGATTTATAAATAAATTCTTTTAATAAATGAGTTGAATGAATATAGTATGCAAATTTTAAGCTCGTACGGGTAGCGGAGTTGGCTTGGGCCATGGTTTTGCTCCCCGTAGGTCTTGGGTTCAACCCCCCACTCTCACAGTTGTCTGGTGGGCCTGTATGCGGGCTATGGCATCCACCCGCAAGGAGCTAGTCTCGCCTCAACTCGCCCCAAATACCCAAGGTATGGGTTGTTGGGTCGCTCGGCTGGAGGACACCCCTGCTACATAAAAATAAAATAAAAATTAGTATGCAAATTTTATACTAGAGTTCAACTACCATTTATAACTTAGTTTGTAACATTCAATGCCTACTAAATCTTTTATAATAGTGTTTTATAGTTGTTTTTTTTTAAATGGAGGATTTTATATCATCCACAAGATCGTTTTATTACTGATACAAGAGTACAAGTCTTTAACTGGAACCTCTTTGACTAAGAGCCAAGGTCTGAGGGTATCTATTCCACCAAAGTTGTCCATGACACAATCCCAACCTCATCTCTTATAAAGTCAGGACTATATACTCAACAAGACTTGATAATTGATAAATGCATTTGAACCATTCAACTTCACCAACAAATCATTAACAATTACTACTATTTTGAAAACAAATAAAAACATCATTCATTATTATTGTTTAAATAAAAATATAAGTTTATACAGCTTATCGTTCATATTTCTTTCCAAATCCAGACTCAAAACAATTTCCCTTTTCCAATCCATTTTCTTCTTCTGTGTGCGCTTCTACATTGTCGAAGTGGTTTTTTTGTTTCCACCTTCCCACTCCTTAGTTCTAAAACATGATAAAATTATATTACAACGCATATGAAGCACTCTTTAAAAAAAAAAAAGAAGGGTATAGATTAGAGATATGTTAGGGGAGAGGGCTCAAGAGGTCGGCACCCTAACTTCACGCTTCTGATTATCCTACGTCAAAATTTCAAATCACTCCCAATTTTTTACAGCAGCTTACTTGGCAAGTTCTCTGCTTATAACTAAGGTTTCATGGCCACATCATCAAATATGATGCCACATCAGCATGCGTTTTTGTCAAGGTGTCCAAAAAGGCCCCAAAAAATAGTGAGACCAATTCTCGTGCATTACATCATGAGTAGTTGAGCGCTGATGTGGTATCACATGATTGGTTGCTTTTTAGATCAAAAGCATACATTTTGTTTAATTATGGGTAGTCAAATCACAACTATTGGACATTATATAAACGAGTATTGGGTATTATATTTACGATTGGGTGCATGACTATTGGACCCCGCAAGACTATTGACCCTCTCCCTACTTGTTTTGCTGACAAGAAACAGAATTGTTTGGATAAGCTTGTAAGTTGCCCATTGTTCTACAATATAAACAGGTGCGGATCCATGGTTTGTGAGTCTCAACGCCACTAGTTTTCCGCAAGAGGAGAATGATCTGAACTGAATCTCGTAAGTTAGAGATATTGCTTCAGATATCCAAATATTTTGTTGACAACAAATATAAATACATAGGTGGTGTAGAATGTTCCAGATTCCCAATCCAATGTCTAAATGTTTCGTACAAGTTGGTAATAACGTAGTTTTAAAATCCATCAATTATTTGATCTGCTAGCTTTCAGTTTACTTTTGAAACCCGGGGAAGAATGGAAATCTGCAGGCTTAAATGACCCCTTGTTTTCTAGGTTGAAACCGCTAGAAATCCATTGTTTTCTTGATTTTATCTAGAAAGAGAAAATGCGTGGAAGAACCGACATATCAGCATTTATACCCTTTGTCTGCTTCAAAAGACTTACGCATAAGCTTTGAAAACTTTTCAGAGTACCATCTTGGTAAAGCTCTTACTAACTACCCGATGCCCCAGTTCCAGACTGCCATAAAGGGAACGAGAAAAGTGTGGTGAAGAAAGCAAAGGAGAAGAAGAGGAAGGCAAATCATATGAAGAGAGCGCTGAGGCAGCGTCCCTTCGGCAAATGGCCCATCAAAGGAATCAGACTTTGACTGGGAACTTAAACTCACCGAAGGAGGCTGCGATGGTGTATGACCATGAAGGTCAAAAGATCAGAGGATAAAAAGCCAAGCTCACATCTCCTGCACGTCATTACCACTGATAACTCGACTAACGAGGTGAATGTTTCTCTTCAATCTATGTCAAATACAATCGAATATCATAGTTGCACTCGGGGTAAGAAACACAATGTGGAACTTTTGCAGTGGGTAAATCCTCATGCCATCACTGGGCATTGCTTCTCAGTCAGTGCTGATTTCAACAATGGTGTGTTATAGCCTCGTGAATCACAAATCACGTGATCGAGTTCGATTAACAGGAAGAAAACCCATGAGATGTTATTGCGTGAGTGAGCAGTCTCTTTAGATAGCATTTTCGAAGAGGTATGTGATCACAGAGCTCAACTGGAATCTCCCAACCCATTTGAAAGCATGGAAGGGTAATTCAAGTGCTAGATCGGTTTGTATGAGTCCTCATGTTCGTGCCGAAGGCAGAATGAATTTCCAGAGACCAGCTTAAGGGCGATTTCGTTGTTCAAGAGGGAGAATCAACCTTACGAGACGTGGATTGGAAATGAGGTAAGCCTTTGGAATGATGGTTTTTGAACCCACGGTTTATCTATTCCTCAGTTCTTTCATGTTGTCATCATAGCGTTTGAGTGACTTCCAAATTGATTGTAGTTTTCTTTTGATTCTAGGGATAAGGATGGATGTATGGAATTGGATGTTTACCCTGCTTCACAATGATTAATGCCTTAGGTTATTACATTTGATGTAAATTATATTGGCTAATGTTATATGCTACCTATATATCAATTATCAATAGTTGAAATGAAAGGTTAGAAGACTTTTAAGGATTTTTTTTCTAATTATTTTTAAAAATACATAAATAATTTTATTTTTTATAATTCAATTGATAAATATGTTTAGTTTGCATGAATTTTAAAATATTTTAATTTTATTAAATATGGTTAATTAATATTTTTTTGGTGTTTTTAAATCATTATTTTTATTGAAAATACAAGATTTTTTAGTTTAATTCAAGTCAGGTGAGGTCTAAATTGGGTGATCTCACTCTTGGTTTACTATATTAACACGTATAGTTCAAACCCATGAGATTAGTAGTCTAGGAGAGGCACACAACCCATGAGCACACTAGTCTAGCAAGGGTTAGATTCATAAAGTCAATAGCTTGAACATCATTAGCTTCAATGTGAAGGTTCAAACTTGTGAGCATAATGGATTAATGAGGGCACAATGCTTGGGATCATTATGGCCCAATAAAAGCTTGAACTTTGGTGGATACAACAACAATATCATGTCTCACCCATTGCACTATGTCATGAATGATTATTATTCAAATTATATTAATGTAAATGGATATTATTGTAATTCATCATATAAAATTATCTCATTTGAATTACAAAGATTATTGACACCCTTTTTATTATGTGCATAATTTTTAACATAAATTCTTAGATTTCTTAATATATAATTATATTTTATTATAGTAAATAAATTTTGAAACTTCAAGTTAAGCGAGAAATTTTCATAATATGTTACTTAGAAATGGATTGACCAAAATCTAGTTTAGCTTAAAAACATAGTTATAAGAGAAGTCTTTGTTACCCAATAGAATGTTATGCACCTTGTATGTGTGTGACTTTCCACTTTAGTTAATTTTGGATCTTAATATTATTATTTAGAAAAAAAAACAATATTCTATATCTTTTTCTATCTTCAATATAATAATTTAATTTAAATGAACATTAACATCCATAAATTGTATGGGTTTCAAGTTATTTACTAATGTATTATATGTAGATAAAGTGTTCAACAATGAGTCACATGCTTATCATTACACTTCAATCAAACATAAATCTAGATATCTTCCCTACTACACATCCTATTAACTCCAACAATGCCTAGATTTATTCCTTAATTTTTTTTCTAATTCATAGATTGTTTAACCCAAGTAACATATAAAAGAATAATCTTCCCCTTTCCATAATTTGATCTTCTATTAGAATAATTTATTGTAGAAATGTAAAAGGATTAAGAAAGAAAACTTTAAATGTGAGAGAAAGTGAAGGTGAAATAATGACGAATCTAATATAAAATTATGAAAATTTTAAGGATGGCTTGATAGAGATTATTTAAGGTCAAGAATATTTTTAAAATCAATCTAGAAAACTACTAATACAAGGTATCATAGAGGAAAGACTAAAAGAAAAAGATAAAAAGTCATGCTATCACCTCTTATTGATAATTTTTGTGTTGTAAATAATAACAATATTACTTTCTTTTCATTTAATAAACTGATGCTTAGAAATGTCAGTAAATCTTTTGTATTCATATAATTAAAAAAATAATGAAAAACATTTAAATTTAGAGAAGGCTTCAAGAATTTTAGTGACAACCAATTCTCTAGATGAATTGTATGTTCCGATTTTTATTTTATAATGTAGATCTCAAATCGTTTTACATCTTACCTAAGTGATTAACGATAGGAAAGCTAACCATTTTCTAGATACTCATGAAATGGGTACCCTCCACCAATAGATATTCTAGATCTAGGAGGTTGTAAAGAAACTCTAAATTGTATATATAGAGACAAAGTAGCAATTATAAGAAGTTAGTCCAAAAGTAAATTAGGGGAGATTGGTAATAGAAAGATTTGGAAAACATTGAGCTTTTAGAACCTCATAAAGTAAACTTAAAAGCAAAACTTAAGAAACTGGAAGTCTTTTATCTCATGGAAAGAAGATCGGGTTGTATGGGTTGGTGCTAAATATCCAAGGGTTATTTGGCCAAACAATGATATAGGATCCTTAAGCATATGGAAAATAATAACAATTGGCTAGTACACTTAAGTCGGAACCACCTTTGCCTTAGGGCAGGGGTGTTTACATGGACAGCCATACATAAATGGATCATCACAAGAGAAAGATTGAAGGGGATTGGGATTGAAGGAACTTCTAGGTGTATTTTATGTGGAAATACAGGAGAAACCATTCACCCTTTACTACTAAACTATTCAGGAGAAATACAAAAAGGAAGTTGTAGTGCCATTTCCACGCTCTCCAATTTTGAAAATATTCATCCAGTGCAGTGGGTCCGCAGCAAAGCTCAACTCACCATCAGAAAGGTCAAGTAAATCATTAGGCAGCCTCAGTGAGCTATGGCGCACCATTCAAAAAAGATGTGCAGCCTCCAGAAATAAAGCTTTGGCGAGCTCCGACAACACTTGGTCCATTTTAGTAGATATGGCAAATGGTGGGCCATAGCTCCACTGAGTTTCGAAATGATTTCATTTTTATCATTTTGAAAGTTAACATATTTAGACATAGGAGAATGGCAGAGGGAAATAAGTGGGCCTATGATTTAAGGTATAAAGGAGTTCATAATAATCAGCGACATTGAGAATAAAACAGAAAAAGAGGAAAGTGGTTGCCATGCAGGAAAGAGAGTTATTTTTGCATCCAAAGATTAAGAGAGAGAAGATTATAGCCAACTAAAGAGGTGTTCACAATGTTGCGAAAACAAGATTTTTGCATGGAAAGAGATTCCTTTCTTGTAAGATTTTTCTTTTAAAATGAAATAAAATGTTATTGTTGATTGTTCTTTATTTGGTTTTATTAGTAAATTCATTTTGACTTTTTTATTCTTATATATTTAGTTTTACTTTAAGAATATAAAACTATCAAACCTCTTTCACATTAATAATTATATGAATTTTTCCTTTCATTATTGTATTTTTGTTTATCTTTTTTGCAATTATAAATCTTGTGTAAATTTTGATTAGATTGAAATAGGAAGGGCACGTACCCATTGCAAAACTATAATAGAGGTCAAACAAGGGCCTCACAAGAATTGTAACACCCAAGAAGAAAAAAACAAAAGAAACAACAACTAATTAACAATCAAGAGAAACAAAAATACCACACAGAACAAAACCAATAGGGGACCAATATAGCTACTGGTCTCCCAGAAGCTTGATACCACTAATAGACTACCACTCCTTAGCTAAGAAGTTGAGTTTCTCATTGAATGAAAAGGGGTCCCTTCTAAGTAGTTTGGGTCTCCTTGGTAGTGGGTTGAGTTGAACTTCCCACCATCTTACCTTTTACCTGTGAATGATTGTCCTCATGACAACCCTCAAGCACCCTTTTTCCATGTTTGTTCCTGAGTTCTTATTGAAAGACCTGGATGTTAATGACAATATTCTTCACAACTTCCTTGTTGTAGTCAATAATCTCTTGGAGACATTTCATTTTTTTTATCTTGGTTGTTGTGAATAGTTGCAATTTCCTCCTGGAATTTCATGTTGTCCTCCTTTGTACCTACTAGAGCACTGAGCTCATTCACCTCCTTGTCCCAATTAGCCCATTTGTCAAATGGCATGGCGAGGGAGGAAATCATATCCCAATGCCCACCATCCTTGACCTCTCCTAGCCACAAAGTCTACTGGTTAAGCACCTTGTTTTTCAGCACCAATTTTTTTCCTTCGTAGTAATAAGTTGATCTAGAAGCCACTTTAGAATATTCTTCTAGACATTGATAGTCTCCAAAATTTCATTCATTCTTTTTTGAAAGGGAACACAAGAGGCACAAAGTTCATTACCTAGATTGGGTTTAGTACATGTCCCTTCTAGATTAATGTAGAGTTTAGGGGATTTTTGGGAGCTAGAAAGTTTCATGATAGGAGGGGTTTTGGAAACATTAGACACCTCATCATGAATCATGAACATGGGAGTGCACGAGAGAGTCTCCAATGGTAGGTTACTAGGACTCATTATCCAAGTTAGATGAATTATCAAAGACAAAGTTAGAAATAGGGGTGGGTTTGGGGAAACAAACACACTTTTTGGAGTTGAGGGTGGTTTCCTTGTTGATAGGGGCTTTTCCCCGAGCCCTAGTGATTCTATGAGAGGTGGGTGGGGTTTCATTTAGAGCACACGTGGAAATTGGGCCCTCAAAGGGATCAATAGGATTGTGAATGACTGAAGTTTTCCTCTTGATAGTGGTCAGGGAGTGGAAAAGAGTACCTTGATATTGAAAAAGGAGAAAAATTAATCATTGGTGAATGAGGATATTTTTACTTTTAGACTAGAAATTCTTAATGGACTATTCAAGAGAAGAAAAGACCAAGAAAGTGAAGTTCATCTTGAAATTATAAAAAAATGGTTTAAGATGGGAAAGAGATGGGCATGAAAATTATGAAAATGACCCTCTAATGTGGCATACCTCATAAGAACCTTTGCAATTTTACTCCACACCTCGAGGAGGTCAACCTTATTGAAACTATTTTGCAACCTATTAACCTTTTCACCCTTCTTTAGAAACCTATCCATATCTTTCTCATATTGCCCCTTAGACTTTAGAGGGATACAAACACTATCCAACAAAAGCCCCATGACCTTAGCAATCAACTCAACATTCACAAGGAAGGAGCACCATCTAAAGGTAATTGTGCCCTCATTCAAAAAGTTAGCAAACTCAATAGACAACTTGGGGTCATGCCCCTTCATACCCTCCACATACAAGGCCAATTTACCTTGTTGGATAATAGCCCAAACCTCCCTATCTTGCTTCCATACCTCATAGGAGGCGGGTTCATCTTGGACCAACTTGCCCCCCATGAATAAATTCGTAGGCAATAGAGCAAGAGAATGAGTTCTATAGAAATGTCAAAATAAATATTTAAGCTAGGAATAGAAAGGCTCATGAAAGGAATTCCCAAAGAGGGTAATTTTCCATAATTCTAAGCCATGGTAGATGATGAAGAGAGTTGGAAAGAAATCCATCTCAATCTTATTTCTACAGTATTTTGACATCATTATTAATTAAGTCACACATATGCCCAAGGATATGAGAGATGTTATCCCAAATAACCAAAGTTGGAGTAAAAGTGCCAAGGATAGCTAGCACATCTACCACTTTGTTTCCATTTCTATACACATAAGTAGATCTGCTATTCCCAAGAGTAATCATTAGATTTTGTGTTGATATGATGGGATCATGGGGGACCAACAAGTTTTAACCATCCTAGTTAGCAAAAGAATGGTGTTTCTAGAGTCACCTTCAATGGACAAGATGGAGAATCCAACATTTGTATCTATCCAAATATCATAGGACATCGCCACCACCTCTATAAAGTTGGAGTGAATGCCAAGATTCACCACATAAGCCAAAACCATTTTCCCATTATGATCTCTATAGACACCACCCACACCCCCTGGGTCAAGTTACCTTTGGCTGAGCCATAAAAGTTAATCTTAAGTCAATTGAGTTTGAGGGGGGGGACCTAAATCTTGTGTAATTTAGTCATATACAAATAAGAGAGATTAATTTGGTGTTTCACCTTCTACATACAATTTAATTTTAGTCTTTTCCTATCTTTCTATGTAAATTTTGAAGTAAATTTCTTAAGGATCCTATGAAGAGTCAACTTCTAAAATCCAATGCATTATCTTCCAAGCTTTCTCTCTCATTTGTAGGATTATACATATTGATGTATATTTACACATGAATGTGAATTTTAACATCAACAAATTCCTATAAAACCATTAAGAATACAATGTGTTTAGAGCTAAGGAGGGTATATGTATAGTTTTTGTGTAGAGGGGCTCCATAGTAGCCATAATATGAAGGAATTAGTGATATTTTTAGGAAAATGAGTTATTTCATGCAATCAAAGATCTTAGGAAGCATTTAGAAAGGAATGAGTCATCGTTAACATGGGAGTGAAATAACCAATGAGGAGATTTTGTGGAGAATTTTTATATTTCATACACGGTAGTCCATAAAAGGAGCTTATAGCTTGAAATAAATGAAAATAGGTGATAACATCTTTTACACTGTATTGAATTAAAAAATATTGAGCAAAAAAGTGCATAGAAAATTCTTTTAATATTGATAGTAATTTTCAGCTCTATATTACTCATCTTAAAATTATTTTTTTCATAACAATATATATCATACAATACTATATATTACAAAAATTACATGTTAAAAACTAAGAATTTAAAACTAGCTATGTGAGTATTAAAAATAGTAGAAAACTACTATATTCTTATTACATGCATAAAGCATGGACAAATTAAAAAAGAAAAATAAATAACAAATGTAACTTGAACAAACTAATAATAAAAAAATAAAAACATAAAGAAAAATATATTATATAAATTTAAAGTATTGATCATGCATGCCCACACAATTGAAGTCATTGATCATGTAATAAACATGTTCCTTCAATCTCCCCCTTGATGATCAATGCAAGTGATTCCTAACTCTTGTGTCAAAGCTACAAACCTATCATTAGGATTCTATATTTGGTGAAGATATTGGCTATTTTCTCAAATGTAGAATAAAAATACAGTTTCACTTGTCTAGATTGGACCAAATCTTGAATGAAGTTATTTTGAAGTTCAATGAGTTTCAATCTAATATTAAACAAATGACACATGTTCATTGGAATGGTGCTATTTTTTTTGTCGTAGGTATGAGTTGGATGTTCTTGTAACAAATGTAGATCCTCCAACATTCTTCTAATCTATCTAACTTGACAACTTGCTACCACAAAAACAATACATCCTACTTTATATAGAAAGGAAGATCCATGGTTGTATGCTTCTTAATACACAAAGTTATAGTATCAAAAAATAAAACATAACCAAATAATGATTTTTCATCATTTAAGAAACTATTCCAAGTTGATTCTATGTATCAAACTAGTTCACATTTCCAATTTAAGAATAACGGATCCAAAAACAATTGTACCATTCACAAAACTTTATCTTTTTGGAAAAATCCCAATAATACTTGTGTGCATCTTCAATGAATCAAGAGATGAGAATCACATCATTTGAACATAACTTCAATTCTAGTTGTAGTGAGGTACATAAGGCTACAAACTAGACTTTTCTACAAAGTAGCTTCCACATTAACTTAGCTTACATCTTCTTGGCTACCTATGGATAAAACACTATCAAGTAGTACTATCTATTTTAATGTATGAATGTGTTATGATTTTACATGATATAATTATTTTAACAATTTGAATAGATCCTTATTATCCTCTTTTGGACTTTAGAAATTATATTATTGATACATCAATACCCACATGAACCAAATATTCATACAATTAAGATATGATATTTTAATTTACATATATATATTTAAATGATCAAAAAGAAATAAAAATAAAGGTAAGATGTCCTCAAATTTAAAGCTAATGATACTAATATTCAAATAGGAATATGTGGCAAGGAGCAAGCATTGTGGATTACTCATGCCACTTTGAGCCCAAAAAAAGTCTAAAATTACTGATCAAAATTAGGAAAATCATATGGAAAAGAAATAAGGAATGAAATAAGAAATTCAATCAAAGCCTACAATTCCATATAAAGTGCAAGAAAGTAATATTGTAAAAAAAGAAGAATAATGAAAACATATATGGGTTTGTAAGTATAAAACTGAAATTATTCAATTAGTTGACACAAACATTTGTTAGGGGACCCATAATGCATGACGATATGATTTCATAAAAATAATTATCTACAATAATAATCCTTTTATCATTATGTATTTCATGATTATAATGATGATGATATTTTATATGGTGGTGACCAAGGGGATTATGCTAGTTGATCATAGTAATATTTTACTACTCACAATTTACTTACACATTTTTCAAGTTTATGTTTTTCATCAAATGCATTTTATGTTAATCCCTAATGTTCTTTTTATGTGTGAATGACATAATGTCACCTTTGCTAGTGTATATTGAAACTAGTGGCCATAAGAATTTATTTTGTTTCATGATTTCTTTTTTTCTTTATATTTGTCATTTCACTTGTGTAAATCCTCCCTATGGATTAGATATGATGTAAAGTCATTAAACTCCTCAAAAAATTCATCACACTAGCCAAAAATACATTCTTTACTTCCTTTTAATCATTTCCTTAGCCTTTTAATAATGTCATGATTGTTTTTCTCCCTCTCCTTTATCTATACCACTTTTTTCATTACTTATTTTTTCATTTTCTTATGTCTTTTTTGTTGTGCTTCTCCTTCCTTGTGATCCTCTGTATTTTTCATAAATTTTTTGATCCTCTATATTTTTTTATGAATTATTTATTCACTAGTGGCATCTTTTAATCTCCTTTTTGTAGAAGACACACCACATGATGTACTATTATTTCACATGAGCACATTTTACATAATATGTTTTCCATGTCTTTCCATGAATCTTGTATCATGGAACCATTCTTATAGCACTTGCATAATACTTTCTTATTTTATTACATTGATATCATTTCTCATGCTTATATTATAAATATTTTACTTACACTATTATTCAATTTTTCACTTATATGTTTTATTTTTGAATGAAACTTGTCCTTGGATATAGAAAAGAATGTGGAATAAATGTTTTATTTCCTTTACATGTACTTTAATTTTTACATATTTTGATTCAAACTCTTCTCCCCTCTCTCCTCCCCTCTCTCCTCCCCTCTCTCCTCCCCTCTCTCCTCCCCTCTCTCCTCCCCTCAAATCTGACCTACAATTTCATATTATGCATCCAATCAAACTGGTGTATAGTCAACCCCTATGTTTAGGTAGAAAAGACATAGGTTCATTGGTACCATGCACCAAGTTTGATACATTTTGGTTCAGGGTTTATCTTCATGGTTCTTACATCGCCCCTTCATGGTTCTTATTCCAACACTTATTTTTAGGTTAAATTTTCCCTTTATTTATCTAACACTGTCATTTTATCTAAAGTCAAAATTTACATAGGTTTTACAGATTTTATACTTGAAAGATGAAAAAAAATGATAGAAATGAAATATTTATATGGTTAATTATGCATTTTGTAGGTGTCACTAAAATAATGATATAGTTCTAACAACAATATAGAGAAAATGGTGAATCATCACCTATTTCTATATCATTTTTTTCTATGTTTTCTATTTCAATTTCTATCTTATTTACTTTAGAAAAATGCAAAAGATCTTTATTAATGTGCATATTAATTTTTTTTCACACCCATTTTACACACACTTTAGGAATTTTCCTAAGACATCTTGATACTTGAATTATTTTTGACATGAAGCAATGAAATATTGAAAATCAATTAGTTTTTAGCCTTTCTAGCCCTAGTGGTTTGGACCTATCCTAATTCACACTAGTTTTCTCATCCATGAATAGATCACAAGTGGGAGTCTATCTCTTGGATATAATCACTAATGCAATAACATCCTTTGAATTCTATGTTTTCTATTTATCCTTTGTTGAACCTTTCTTCTAATTTGGTGGTTGTTTGTTGACATGTATTCCAACACAATTGGTTTTTAACACCTAGGATGTCATATTTGCAGATAAGCCCTAGAACTCTAGAGCTTATATAAAAATCATCCATTCATTTTTAAGATCTTGGAACCATATTGATTCAAGAACAATAATAAAGCATATGATTGGTGTGTTATTTTATTTTTGCATTTAGTTTATTATTTTATGTCATATTATGCACCTAACTCCTAAGATAAGATAAGTTTTCTTAGGTAGGCATTTACTTGGGTAGGTTATACTTGCATTGTGTGAGACTTTTCTAGTTTGGTGGAGATTTTGTGCACACATTTGACTATACATTGGTTGTACATTTACATCTCTTAGTGGTGTAGCCTATATATACCCATCTATTGTTCTCATTTTGTCTATTGGTCATGCATATTACAATCTATTGATCTTTTGCTTTGGTGTACTTGTCTTTAGTCTCTTGATTTTAGGGGCCTTACATAGCCAAATATTACACATATAACATTGCATCAATAGCTCATTGGTAGATACTATGCATGGACATATTATGTCAACATATCTTTTGTGACTAAAAATGTTGTCAAATTATAAAAAGGGTCTAACTTGGGATCTGAAAAATCTATACTTCAACCTTCTAATATGAAACATCCTAATTTGCTTCTAAGCGCTACTAGAACATGAAAGTAAATACTTTCATGAGTATATAGCTTTTAAAAATAGGTTTCAAAAGTTCACAACTAGAAGTGAAATGCCATAATTACAATAGAACATACTAAATTATAACATTTGAAGATGAAATCAGATATATAGTCATCCATAAATAAAATAGAAATTCAAAATATATTAAAGATAAAACTTTCAATAAAGATCTAATACCAAAATTTTAGATTCAATCATCAAACACTCCTCACAATTAAATCAACAACATTAAAAACCCAATTAAAAATAAATAAATAAATTTTAACTTCTTTTTATTTATCTATCACAACTTGAAATTATTTTTAAATCTATTTGTCATTGATTATTTTATCAATCGTTCGTAAGGTCTTCATTACAAAGCGTATTTAACTCTACAAGAGTATAGGTAGATACATCTGTATTCTCTAGAAGAAACAATGCATGACGATAAGTTTGACACATCTAAAATTCAAGAATTCGGTCATTGTTCTATTTAAAAAAAAATACAAGGGGCGGAACCATGGTTTTAGGTCTTACCGTGTATGGTTTTCAGCAGTGGATGTTGATGTGGGCTTATTTTATTCAAAATTGCAAGTTGCAAGAAATTTCTTTATATGTCACATTTTTTTTATTGACAATAAATGTTACATTCAAGGTGTAGAGTGGTCCACAATCCCAACCAACACGCTAATTATTCCACACAAGTTGCAGAAAATCTAGTTTATAAATCCTCAATGATTAACTCCACTTGGCTTTAACTTGGTTTTAATAACCGGAGAAAGTGGAAATCTGCGTCTTTAAATAATCCCTTGTTTCCAAGATTGAATCAACTAGCGATCGCCTGTTTTATTGATTTTGTCTGCAAAGAAAAAATGTGTGGAGGAAGCGTAATATCAGAATTTATAGCCGGCAAAACTAATGGCCGGAAGACTACTCCTAGAGATTTATGGATAAACTTTGATGAATTTTCCGAGTACCATCTTGGTAAAGCCCTTCATCAGCCACCTGATGCTGCGAATCCCCGTTGCCAGAAAGAGGAAGACGAACGTGTGGAGAAGAAAGCAACGGAGAAGAAGAGGAAGGCGCATGAGGTGTACAGAGGGGTGAGGCGGCGTCCTTCTGGCAAATGGGCTGCAGAGATCAGAGACCCCATCAAAGGGATCAGAGTTTGGCTTGGAACTTACAACTCAGTGGAAGACGCTGCAATTGTCTATGATCGTGAAGCTCGAAAAATCAGAGGGAAAAAGGCCAAACTCAATTTTCCTCAACGACCCGTTACCACCGACAAATCTACGGACAAGGTGAATGTTTCTGTTCAATCAGCATCAGATCCATGGAAATCTTATAGCTCGCAGGTTTGCAAAGAAGAGTCTGTGGTGATTCCTATTCTAAATCATGATAAGGAAAGAGAGTGGCTCAGCCCTGAAGTGTCGGAAGAAGCAGTAAATGAGTATATGGAAAATTTGGAGAGGGTTTTGGAATTGAACCCTCAAAAGACCACTCCGAAGAGCTTCTCTGTGGGTTTTCATGATGATAATGGTGGGTTACAGTCTCATGAATCACAAGACATAAGCTCGAGTTCAACTGAGAGGAACAAAACCGATGATTTATTGTGTGAATCATCAGTCTCTTTGGATAGCATTCTTGAAGAGGTATGTGAGCGCAGAACTCAACTGGAATCTCCCAGATCATATGGAAGCATGGAGGAGTTAATCGAATCAGAGATGGGATTGTTTGAGTCCCCATATTTTGGGGCAAGGCAGAATGACTGCCCCGAAGAAGCGTCCATAGGAGGGCTGCCGTTCCTGAAGGGAGAGAATCAACCCGAGGAGGCATGGATTGAACCTGAGGGAACCCTGTGGACTGGAATCTTTTGAATCCAGGCTTAATATGTCCTTACCTTAGTTGCACAAGTTAATAAGTTCCAAATGCTTTGTATTCTCCTTTTGAACTCAGGGTTTCTTATTAAAAAGTAGAAGTGAATAAGGATGAAGTATGGACGTTTACCATGGTTATTAGCAAGTATATGCGTTGGCAGTACGCTTGATATAAACTAGATTGTATTATTGAGGTAGTGTAAAGTTACATGATGCCCATATGAATTATCAAAGTTGTATTATAATATGTATGAATTATCAATCGCGTGTTATACACGGTATTAAGATAGCACTTTGTCTTCAGACCTTCAAACATCTTTCTCTTTTACTTTACTTCATGATTTGAGGGAATTTCACGCAATTATTTGGATGCCTTGATTAGATCTTTCATTAGTGGTTTCATTTTGATAACCTGAATTTAATTTTGGCTCTTGGGTAGTAATTGTTGACTTCTTCTAGTTAAAGAAAATTTCAGCTATTTTATGTTGGGATAATGTTTTAAATGTAATATTATTCTTTTTCTTTAATTTTATTAAAATGTTTCTTTTTTTTTAAGCATTTTAAATTTAAATTTTATCTTCGATTTTAACTTATTGTTGATTTGTTTCTTTTAGTTATAAAATAATTCAAAGAATCGGTATTGTCTTTATGAAAGATTTAGTTTAGATGTTGATTAGTCCTACTTATTATAGCCTATCATTCAACATATCATATGAGAGGTATGTTACATGGCTTAACCTTGTTAAATAGTAGGTCAACCTTCTAATGTGCTTTACACACAACCCCCATTTTTCTCTTGGAAAAATATGGAGCCTTTTTTCTTTTGTTTGTCTTTGTTCCCTAGTCTCTTTTCTTTCTTCTCTTGGTCATGGAGAAGTGCGGTTTAATGGTAAGAGATGGCTAAGTTTAATATTCTCCAAATTTTGGTCACCTACATGTTTGGATCATTTTCTTTAAGAATTATTGAGTTTTGTGCTTCCAAAGCTTTTCATTCTAGCATACCTTTTCCTCAACCATCAATAGCCATTAGTTAATTATTTCACCTCTTTCAAAGTTATATTTTTGGACCAATTATAATTTTTTTTCCTCATTGTATAATTTCCTTGTATTTCTAATCTTCAATTATCAATTCTTCTCATCAATATATCTTTCAAAACCAAAGATGTGTGCATAAATTTAACACATGTTACTTTTGGTATTGAATATGAAGTGCTCTCAATCCTCAAATATTGATATTTTTTCCTTATCCTTTTAGATTTGGGGTTACAAAGTTTCATTTCCACCCTTGCTTTCAAGAATATGTTAAGGGTCCTTCCAATCCTCATCTTTGATAATTTTTACTAGTTTATTCTTCGAAGTTGGATTTCTTTCCAAAAGATTCTTGTAATGTCATTTGTCATGGTTTCCTTGGTATTGTAAAATTTTGATCCTCAATGTTTAAATTATATTATTTTCAAATTTTGAGAGGTTGGACTAATCCTTGCCTACATACCTTAAGGGAAGAGTTATGAGGTATCCTTGATCTCTAACACTTTGTTGTAGTATGGTTGTCATTGATGTCAAAAGTGTAAGTAAATTGTAAGTTTGGTTTTCATTGATGTCATAAGTATGATGGAGTTTGTTACAGTTTGGCTGTCAATATTGCAATATGGTTGTTTGATTGCTAGAGTCTCTTAGAGATGTTGCTCATTCTTTGTTGGTGATGTTGTGCTACTATGGTTTAGAAGATACATTCATGATGTGGGAGAGCATGTGTCATCCAAGTTTCATGTTTTGGATTATCAAAAAGATGTTCTTGTAGTGATAGTTTTTTGGTAGTGTTGTTTTTGTGAGGATGCACATAAGTACAAAGTTTGGTTTTGTATTCCTTCACGCTCACAAATATGGTCGTGCAATTCAAGATTTAAGTCGGTGATGTTGTGAAGGTGACATATCTAGAGTTTAAAATAATTTATCCTTCCATAGAGAAAGTTTTAAGTGATGGAGTGTAGAACTACATTGACTAGTGGCTAGTTTATATTTATGTTGGCTTGCACCAGCCTTTTGCTATATGAAGTGGTGAAATGGCTGGTGGAGATTGTTCTTGAGCATCATATGATATTTTTGTTGCTTTGTAAGATGTTTTTTATTTTCTTTGGAAAAGGTTGTGGTTCAAAATGAAGCTATTGTTGGGTTATACTTTTTCCTTGCTGACAGGAGTATGTTGAAGGTATAAACCATGCGTTTTATGTTACACAAAGTCTAAGAAGTGTTTGAAGGTGTTGTATGGGTCATGATGACTCATTTGGGTGAAGTGCAAGTAATTTTTATGTTGAACACCCAAAATACTGAGAGGCTAGTGTGAATCAGTATTATATTAAACCATTTAATTATAATCCATCCAATAATCAAAACATATCTAACTACAACTATGAATGAAAGCATGAATGGAATCACAAGATCACATAACACATGAACAACAGGATTTTTATGTTGAAAACCCAAAAAGGGAAAAACCATAGTGAGGATTAGCTAACAATGTATTATAACCAGTTATAAGATACTATAGGGGCTCACTATCAGAACAAACTATCTTTATAAGGCTCACAACCAAAAATAGATACAAAACTGAAATGGCTACATAACCAAAATGTGAATTGATACAAAGTGTGCCTTCCTTGTGTTCACTTCAATTCCTTTGAAGCTTTGAATATAAAACACCACTCTTCTTAGCCATCATTGAACATCCAAAATAATTCTGCTCTGATTTGGATCACATACAAATTCACATGTTCACATAATATTACATCTTTCACACATCACATTACATCTCATATATCTCTACAACTCAAAAATGTCTCACATGCATACCCTATTATATATGCATACATCAATTAGGTCTCCCTAAATTTTTATAGCCCTATTTTAATTTAAAATTACCTTATCAGCCCCATACTTGATTAAAAAACTCTTTCACACTCAAATCAACCATGTAACACTTAATTTTGGTTGTCATGGATCTAAAATAGATCACCTTAACATGTACAATGCTTAATTAATCTCCACAACATATATCAAGTGTTAGGTCAGCCAAGAATTAGACCTAATCACAAAATAAACCAACTGATCACACACCAATGATCCATTTGATCATATAATCACTCACCATTTGGAATATATAATGTACTAACATTTGTAAAAAAATCTTGCAAAATTGTAAATTCGAATTCGAAACACTAGAGGAATGCAGACCAAATTACATTTACCCATTTACACTATATAAAGCCAAAAACTCAAGGTCTACATATCCTACACAAGTTGCTCAATATGATGTTATGGACCATAAAGTCAAGGGTCTAATTAGATTGTGCTTGGAAAAATCTATTTTAATTAATATCCATGAAGATACCTCTACAAAAAAACTATGGAAGAAGCTTGGTGAGATGTATCAAGCCAAATCTTTAGTGAACAAGATTTTCTTGAGGAAGAAGTTGTATTCCTTGATAATGGAAGAGGGTGGATGAATCACATACCACCTAGAAGCATTCAATATGTTGGTGGCTCAATTTGCATCAGTTGGTGTCAAAATGGATGAGGAGGAGAAATGTCAAATCTTGCTTTGTTTATTTCTTGATTTGTGGGATTCTCTTATTATGGCTATTGGGAGTACTTTTGTTATTTTGAAGACTGAAGATGAACATTGTGGGTTATTTGCTTTCTAAAGAGATGTGGAAGAAGGTATCCATCATTTCCAAGGAGGACCTAACTATTCATGGAAGACCTAAGGAAAAAATGCAAGAAGAATGAGAAGCATGAAAAATCCAAGTCTAGGGGGAGATCTAAATCTCCTCAAAAGTCCAAAGTTATTTGCTAGAACTATGGTGAGCCTGGACATGTTCGTAAGGAATGCAAAGAGGAAAAGAAGAAGAAAACGAAGAAAGTTGGTTCTGATTCCAAGTTTGAGAAGGAAGATGGCGATACATTCTGCAACTTTGGAAACTCGTGCAAGTAATGATGCATGGTTAATTAACTCAGGTGCATCTTTCCATATGACTAAGTTAATAAAGATTGGTTTTGTGAATATGAAGAATTTGATGGAGGTAAGGAGTACTTGGGTGATTATTCTTATTTAGACATTGTTGGCCATGATAATGTTGAAATCATGTTTCCTCATGGTAGAATAAAATGGATTAATGGTGTGTTGCATATCCTTGGATTAGCACAAAAAAAAATATTTTTGAGAAAACTAATAGATGTGGGTGTGTAGGTAGTATTTTTTGATGCAGGATGCAACATGGTCAGAGGTGCTATGGTGATTGTTAGAGGTATCAGATATGGCACATTATATAAGCTTGATGAATGCATTGTTGACGAGGGTGAAACTCGAGACACAAAAATAACTCACAAAAAAAGAGACTATTATTTTATTATTATGAGAATGATCTTCTTACATGCAAAGGATCTTATATCCTCAAGTTTTGGAATATGCAAACTACTGAATTATAGAAAAAACCCCCTTTTCATAGTATGTGAACTTGTCCCCAAAAAGCCACCCCAGAAATCCAAAAACCCACCCATAAATAGAGCTCCTTTATAGTTTAGAGCCAAAAAAACATTCAAATTTGAGTTTTTTTGGCAGTCTGGCACTGAAAATTACAAATTGAAATTCAAATTTCAAAAGTACATTTGAAATTATATCTTTCGAGGGCCATAACTTTTGATTTGGAACTTTGTTTCTTGAACTGTTTGAACAATTGGAAAGGTATTAAAGTCAAGAACACGTTTGAAATTGGCTATGCCAATTTAGGCAAGTTTTGGAGCCGTTTCGGGGCCTCTAAGTTCCTCAAATCTGACCTAGAAGGTTTTTCAGGTGTAATTTTGGGAGACTAAAACTACAATATCTTTCAACCCAAGAATAGAAAAGAAAAACTGTAAGTGGGGAATTACATTATGACGAAAAGGGTATCCAAAAATGTGAAAACATCTAAAAAACTACCAACTTGAAATGAAACTCTTTTTTGGGTGATGTAGGATTGCTCTTACACCACTGGATGCTCCTGCATCAGACACCCAAGGTAATTTGAGAAGTGATCCCGTCACGTCTCAGATGGTTGAGGAAAACCCAAATGGTCAACCTCTACCTTAGAAAGCCAGGATGAATCTTCCATAGGACTTCCTCTCCATTTCACAAGATATTCTTCATACTATTTGTTTCTAGTACTCCTTCCCACATGGCTATCTAGGATTGCTTCAATCTGCTCCATCTCTGAAGTAGGTGCTAGAATGCCATACTACCCTATTGTTGGTGCTTCCTCTATTCCATCGTCATGATACTTTGTCAAATATGAAATGTTGAACACAGGGGAAATCTTCATTCCATTTGACAACTCTACCTCATATGCATTCCCTGAATCATGCTTCTTCAAAATCTTGTAGGGACTGAATTTCTTCATCTTCAATTTGTTATAGGTTCCCATTGGAAACCTTTCTTTCCTCAAGTGGACCATTACTTCATCACCAATCAAAAACCTTATTTCTCCTTTTCTGATCAGCCTTGGCCTTATACTGTATATTCATATTGGTAATATGTTCTCTTACCTTCTCATGTATATCCTTGATGTGCTCTGCAAAATTTGTGGCTTTGACACTTATATTCTTCTCTTGGTCCATCTTGCTCAATTCTAGAGTTGTTTTGGGGCTACCTCCATACACAATCTAGAATGGTGATCTACCAGTGCTCTTGTTGATATAATCATTGTAAGTAAATTATGCCTGGGGTAAGATCAAGTCCCATCCCTTAGGCTTATCTCCTACCAAGCATCTTAGTAGGTTACCTAGACTCCTATTCACAACATTCATCTTCCCATTTGTTTGTGGATGGTGTGAAGAACTAAACCTCAACTCTCTTTTTAGCTTCTTTCACAAGGTCCTCCAAAAGTATCCCACAAATTTGGTGTCACAATCTGAGACAATACTCTTTGGTAGACCATGTAGCCTCACCACCTCTCTGAAGAACAAGTCAACAATGTGGGTCTTTTGGCATGGAATGAAATGTGCCATTTTCAAAAACCTATCAACCACCACAAAGACTGAATCATTCCCTCTTTGTGTCCTTGGCAAACCAAGAACAAAGTCCATACTTATATCTTCCCATGGCCTCTCTGGTACAGGTAAGGGTTGATACAACCCTATATTCTGGCTCACTCCCTTAGCCATCTAGCATACCCTACAACTCTGTACAAACTTCTTCACATCTTGTGACAACTAAGGCCAATAGTAATGTTCACTAATAATGACTATGGTCTTATCCCGACCAAAATGTCCTACCATCCCTCCATTGTGCTTCTCCTTTATCAGGTTATCCCTTATGGAACTCCTTGGTATACATAGTTGACTTCCCTTATACAACATACCATCTTGGATTATGAAATCCAACCACTTTGTCCTGTCCATTGTAATAGACTCCTTGCAAGCTTTCCAAGCCTCTACAAAATCAGGATCTTCTACATACAATGTATTGAGTTCATTGAACCCAACCATTTCAATTTGCATCTCTGTCAGCAATGTCTGCCTCCTACTCAAAGCATCTGCAAACCTATTTGACTTCCCACTCCTATGCTTTAGAACAAATGTATAACTCTACAAAAATTCAATTCATTTCATATGCCTTTGATTTAGTTTTCCCTGACTATTCAGGTACTACAATGCTTGATGATTAGTATATAGAAAAAATTCCTTTGGAAATAGATAATGTTTCCATTTCTTTAATTCTTGAACTATTGCATAAAATTCCTAATCATGTACAAAACAATTTCTCTTGGCATCATTTAACTTTTCATTGAAATAGGCAATGGGTTTACCTTCTTGGCTCAACATTGCTCCAATGGCACAACCACTAGCATCAAAATCCACTTGAAACACCTTATTGAAATCTAGGAAGGCAAGAATAGGCTACTTTGTCACCTTCTGCTTCAACAGTTCAAAAATTTTCACTGCTCCAGTGTTCCACTTGAACTCTTTTCTATCCCCTCTCATTGTTTCGGTTAGGGGTGCACAAATACTACTAAAGTTTCCACTGAACTTTCTATAAAACTATCCAAACCATGGAAATATCTCACCTTAGTAGTAGTTCTTGGGTTAGGCCATTCTAGAATAGCCCTCGCCTTCTCCAGGTCCATCTTGAGCTCTTCTCCTAAAACAAAAAACCCCAAGTACACTAAATCCTTAAAAAAACTACACTTATTCAGATTAATCAACAATTTCTCCTCTCTTAACTTCTCAAAGGCTCTCCGAATATGCATCAAATGCTCATCCAAAGTTCTACTAAAAATAAAAATATCATCTAAATACACAATGACAAAACTTTTTAGAAATTATTTCAGTACCTCATTCATGAGCCGCATGAATGTGCTCGGTGCATTGGTTAGCCAAAAAGGCATGACTAACCACTCATATAGGTCCTCTTTAGTCTTGAAGGAAGTCTTCTATTCATCTCCCTCTCGAATCTGGATTTGGTGATAACCACTCTTCAGATCAATCTTTGTGAAGTACTGAGCTCCACTCAAATATTCCATTAAGTCATCCATCCTTGGCAGGGAAAATCTGTACTTTATTGTTATCTTGTTTATGACCCAAGAGTCTATACACATCCTCCACTCCTCATCCTTCTTCGGTGCCAGTATTTTTATTACTACACATGGGCTCAAACTTTCCCATATCAAACCCTTTCTCAACAACTCCTAAACTTGTCTATTCAACTCCTCATTTTCTACAGGAGTCATTCTATGAGTTGCCTTGTTTGGAAAATTGGCTCTAGGGATCAAGTCAATCTAGTGATTGATATTCCTCACTAGTGGTAAACCCTCAGGTACATTATCAAAAACAAGATCCTGAAACTCATCCAACAACCTAGAAACTTCTACTCACACCTTTTCACTATCCTCCTTACCCAGTCTAGGAATCAATGCATAACACACACGCTCATGCTTCATACCTTCTAAAAATTTCCTTCCATCAACATAACAGATTCTAGCACTACTGCATACCTTTTCTTCGGTCTCCTTTAGGGGTTTCAACTTATGGTGAACCCCATCCTTCGTCAAGGAATAAGTGTTTGCATGGCCATCATGTATAGCTCACCTATCAAACTGCCATGACCTCCCCAACAAAATGTGACATGCATCCATGGGGATGATATCAAAGACTACCTCATCATGGTAGCTCCTAATCTTGAATTTCAATAGGAATTTCTCATTGACCAAAACTTTGTGGTCTTCTTGCAACTAGGAAATTTGATATGGGTGTGGATGTCTCTCCCTCTTCAGCTGCAACTTTGTAACCATCTCCTTGGACACTAAATTATCAGTGCTCCCACTATCAATAATGACATCACAAAATTTTCCTTCACACTTTCACTTTGTGCAGAACAAATTCTTCCTTTGTTCTGTCTCCTTCTCTTCAGTCACCAGGACTCTCCTAATCACTAGGGCTTCTCCCCTTTTGGCATCATTTGAATGTTTGAGTTGGGCCTCATCATCTACATGTGCAACCCTTCCATGAAATTTTGGCCTTTTGTCGGCCCTTCCTTGGTGTTGTAGACATTCATAAGCTCGATGCCCTTCTTCACCACACTAGAAATATGTTCCTTTGAAACCACCTCTTCCTCTTCCTCTTTTATCAACACTATTTTGATCACGAGGGTGGTAGAAGTTATCACTCTTCTAGCTTCAATTGGTGCCAACATCTTCATTTTTCTTCTCATCATCATTTCGACCTCTAGAAGATCTTCCACTACCTTTTTCTCTGACTTCCTCATCCTTTCTTCTTGCCGTCAAATCTTTTGTTCAACTTCTCTTCCACCTTCAGAGCAAATTGGTATGCATCCTCAATGGTGGTCATTCTGACTAGGCTTAACTCCTAAATGCTTGGTCGTAACCTATTAAGATATCGGGCTACCTTCTCCTTATTGGCCTCTATGTGACTCGTTCTGATGATCATTTTGTGAAAGTCTTCTATATATTCTTTCACATATCAGCTCCCTTTCCCCAACCCTTGCAATTTCTTCAGTAAATCTAGCTCGTAGTCCACAGGTATGAACCGCTTCTTCAGTTTCTCCACCATGTGATCCCATCTAGTGATATTTCCTTTTCCTCTTCGATTTCTCTCCAACTGGACCTCTTTCCACCAAATACTAGAATGCTTCTTCAGCTTCATTTTCAAAAAATTAACCTAATCTGTGTCCTCTATTTCCTCATACTCAAAATATTCTTCTAGCTCATTAATCCACTCGATCAACTCTTCCGAGTTCAAACTTCCATAATAACTAGGGACTCCTTCTCTGGGTCTTTCCCTGATCTTCGAAATGGACCTTATTAGTTGCATTTTTATCTTGATCAATTGCTTCTTCTTCCTCTTCTACATCTGAAACTTCCTCCTCTTCTTCATCCTTACTTTCTTCTCTCCTTCTCAGGTTTAACCCTCTTCTCAACTACTCCTACAATGCATCAATTTGTCTCTACAGGGCTCTAAAACCATTAGCCACTAATGAATCTATTCCACCAATAGTTATGTTGCCTCTGCCACCTTTGGCACCACCACGCCTACCAGGCATCACTCTTGGAGGCATCTTTCTTGACCTCGACCCACGACCATGGTCATGGTGCAAACTTCCTTATGATCGACGATCTATTCACAAACTTAAGAAAACGTCACTCTAATACCACCTGACAAGGGTGAAACCCGAGACCAAAAAAATAACTCACAAAACAAGAGAATATTATTTTATTATTATGAGAATGATCTTCTTACATGCAGAGGATCTGATATCCTCAAGTTCTAGAATATGCAAACTACTGAATTACAAAAAAACCCCCTTTTTGTAGTATGCAAACTTGTCCCCAATAATCCACCCCAAAAATCTAAAAACCCGCCCATAAATAGAGATGTTTTTTAGTTTAGAGCCAAAACAACATTCAAATTTGAGTTATTTTGGTGGTATGGTGTCAAAAATTATAACTTGAAATTCAAATTTCAAAAGTACATTCGAAACTATATCTTCTAGAAAGTGCGCCAATTTTTGAGGGCCATAACTTTTGATTTGGGACTTCGTTTCTCAAACCATTTGAACCATTGGAAAGGTTTCAAAGTCAAGAACATGATTGAAATCAAAAAGTTTTGGGGCCATTTCAGGGCCTCTAAGTGCCTCAAATCTGACCTACAAGGTTTTCAGGTGCAATTCTGGGAGAATAAAACTGCAATATCTTTCAACCCAAGAATAAAAAACAAAAAGTTGTAAGTTGGGAATTACATTATGATGAAAAGGGTATCTAAAAATGTAAAAACATCTAAGAAACTACCAACTTGAAATGAAACTCTTTTTTTGGGTGATGTAGGTTGCCCTTACACCACTGGATGCTCTTGCATGTATTGTTGAGTGCAATAGTAATTTTGTGAAGAAAAGTATGTGCAAGAAGTGAGGGTTTCCCCTTCAATTGATGGTCATGGCTTTTGGGTACCCAAGGGTGCTCCTTCTTCTGAGACAAAGTTACCTATAAAGAAAACTATGATATGGCACTAAAAATGACCACATTAGAGAAAAGGGTTTAAGGACCTTGAAAAATAAAAACCATATTAAATTTTTTTCTAATTGTAATCTTGAATTTGATTTTTGTGAGAATTGCATTTATGGAAAAAAAAATTGCATTTACTCAAGTTCTCATAATTCTTGTGGTGTTTTGGATTTTATTCATTCTAATATGTTTGGTCTTGTAGATGTTCCTTCAATTGGTAAATCCACATATTATGTTTCATTTATTGATGATTATAGTAGGAAATGGATATATTTTTTAAATATTAAATCAAAAAAATTTAGTCAATTTAAAGAATTTAAAGGAATGGTTGAGTTGCAGACTTGAAAGAAAATTAAATTTTTGAGGACTGATAATGGTGGTAAATTTTGATATAATGATTTTGATAAATTTTGTAAAGATTGTGGTATTCATAGACATAATACAACTCTGTATTCTCCACAATAGAATGGAGTTGCAGAAAGAATGAACACGACATTGATGGAGAAGGCTAGGAGTATGTTAAGTGGTGTTGGTCTAGAACAATTTTTTTGGGATGAAGATGTTTCCACTATTTGTTACTTGATTAATAGGTCTCCTACACCAACTCTTTTTGATAAGATTCCTATAGAGGATTGGTTAGATTGCAAGACTTTATTGAGACATCTTAGAGTTTTCAGTTGCGAGGTATGTGCACATGTGCCAAAGGAGAAGCGAACAAAGTTGGAGAACAAGGCTATGAAATGCATGTTAATAAAATATAGTTATTGTGTGAAAGGATACAAGCTTTGGGATCCTGTTGCACAAAAGGTAATATATAGTAGAAGTGTTATTTTAAGAGAAAAGAAGCTTGCTTCTATTACATTACAATTAAAACAAAGTAAATAGGAAGATGTTATTCAATTTCCTTCTACACTTGAGAAATTTGAATCAAGGACCATGGATAGAAAAGAAGTTGAGGAGAGCTCATCTAGCTTTGGGTCTTTAGAAGAGGAGGAAGAACCTCCAACTTAACTTGTTCATAGGTCTACAAGGCATATAAAACTACCTAAAAGGTATACACCTAATGATTGGAGATGTATTTTTTCTTTAAATATTAACATGGATGAACCTAGATCTATAGAAGAGGAAATAGGTATGAATGATGGAAAATATTGGATGATTTCTATTGATCAAGAAATGTTATCTTTGCAAGAGAATGATACATGGGATCTTGTACCATTTCTTGAAGGATGAAAATTTGTTGGTTGTAAATTGGTTTTCAAGAAAAATATTGGTTCAGATGGAGGTATTGAGAAGTACAAATCAGGGTTGGTTGCAAAAGGTGACTACTCTCAAGTTAAAGGTGTTGATTATGGTGAGATATTTTCACCTGTTAAAAAAATGACATCCATTAGGTTTTTTCTTTCTATTGTTGATCCTTATGATTTAGAGGTTGAGAAAATGGATGTGAAAATTTCTTTCCTTCATCTTGATTTGGAGGAGGATATTTATATGACACAACCAGTGCACTATGTGGTTAAATCTAAAAGTAAATTGGTTTACAAATTAAAGAAATATTTGTATGGCTTAAAATAGAGTCTTAGGATGTGGTACCAAAAGTTTGATACATATTTGTTGCATTTGGGATTTGAGCATTCTACATTAGATCATTGTGTTTATTATAAAACTGATGGTGATTTTTTCCTATTTATTGCATTATATGTTGATGATTTATTATTTATTGGCAAAGGGAAAGGTATGATTTCAAAACTAAAATCTCAACTTGCTTCTAAATTTGAAATGAAATATCTTGGCACAGTTAAACACATTCTTGGGATGGACATTAAAAGAGATAGAGTGAACAAAATGATATGGCTTGTCCAAAGTAAGTATGTCAACTCAAATTTACAAAGGTTTGATATGTAGTATTGTAGACCATTGTGTGTTCCTATTTTAGTTGGAAAAAAATTATCAATTTTAGATTTTCCATCATCTCCATTAGAGATGGAAGACATAAGCAGAGTTGCTTACTAAAGTACAATTAGAAGTTTCATGTATTCTATGGTCTGTACAAGACTAGACATTGCCCAAGCAGTGAGAGTCCTTTCCAGATGTATGCCTAATCCTGATAGAGTTCTTTGGGATTTAGTTAAAAGTGTCTTTAGATATTTGTATGCTACCTCATATTATTCTTTATGTTATCATAGTAATATGATTGAAGATGAAATTTCCCTTGATATTCATGGTTATGTCGATTCATAATGGGCAGGTGATGTTGATAGCAAAAAATCCACTAGTGCTTATGCGTTTACTTTATTTGGTGGTGCAATTAGTTGGATGAGTAAGTGACAAGCTATTGTTTCTTTTTCCACTACTAAAGCAGAGTATATGGAAAAAAATCATGCTTGTGAAGAATCCATTTGGCTTAAGAGACTGTCTTCAGATATTGGAATAAAACAAGTTGTGGTGAAAATTTATTGCGACAGTCAAAGTGTGATATGTTTAGCCAAGAACCCAATGTTTCATGCCAGGATCAAGCACTTTGATGTGTAGTATCATTTTGTTAGAGACATGGTCGAAGATGGTAGGGTTAAGATGGTTAAGGTAGAGACTTTGATGAATGTTGTTGATTCTTTAATTAAGCCTATGAGCACAAAGAAGTTTAGATGGTGTTTAGAGACTATGGGTCTTTCATCCCCTAGCAATTAAAGAGACGATGTTTACACTCTCACATTTCTCTTGCAAGGTGCTTGACAAGTGGGAGATTTTTTAGGAAAATGTGTCTCAACCATGCAATTATATACAATTTATTATTGATAGGATGTATATATATTTTATATATGTTTCCTAATTACACTGATAGGTGTATATAATGGTAGTGTAGACGAAATGTGAGTGTGTTAAATTTTATAGGAAACTTTCTAGAATGACTGGCATACATTAAATAGAGGATATATTGTAAATCTAGATAATTTTTTATTAGGTTTTAGATCTAATTTAACAAATATTTTGTTATCCTGTCTTTCCCTAGAATGTAACTCTATTTTATGAGTGTGTTCTATTATGACTGTGGTAGAGATTGTCATGATTTCAAAGAGTTTGATAGTGGTCGTGTTGTCTCTTAATATTTGAGTGGTGATACTCTTGTGAGAAGCTTGCTCTACAAGTATATTATAATCTTTTTTATTTACTGAATAATATATTGGGCAGCTTTTAGAGTGTGGGGTTTTTCTCCCAAAAGGGTTTTCCCCATGTAAATCATTGTGTCATGGTATGCATGATATTTATGTTTTTCTATTTAAGTTTCTCTAACTGTTAAAGATCTATAAAGTTTTGCATTATCCTCCTCTCAAGATTATTGTAGGAACTTGTTCCACTACCTTAGCTTCCTTACAAGCTCTGATACCAAATGTTGTGAAAAAAGGTGAAGAAATATTGCAATAAAAAATTTAATCAACTATACTTGCAAATTTGAATCAAAATATTAACCCTTACTATGATTGTGCTTGCAAAATCCAAGAAAGAAAAGAATACCATAACACAAGACACTAGATTTACGTTGAGAAATCCCTAAGGGAAAAAAATCCACCATAAAAGAGAGGAAAGTATATTACTAATCCAAGAGAGATTACAAAAAAAATACACTTCTTTGTATAACTTTGTAGAATTCGATAGTACCCTGCTACCTACACAACTGAATGAATAACTCTAGCTCAAGGTCCTAATTTATAGAAACTTGTGGAATGAATACGACCATGGTATCACAAGACTACATACATAAAACATGGAAAAACCCATTCCTGCCTCCTTTCCACCACCAAATCCACCGAAAATAGCAACTTACAAATACTCTTACAGTTGTCATAAGGAATTTCTTATGTATGTGCACCTATGGAAGCAATCTGTCATAAAAATAGTCATAAATGTTGTCATTTTCTTCATAGCATCTCATAACGAATTTCATAATCCTCTAGAAATAGGAGATTCTGAATGGTATTCCAAGCTATTTTTTCCTTTTCACAAATGAAAAATGGTAACTCAAACTTCATCTTTACATGATCTCTTTCACCAACATTGGTTAAATGGTTTCACCTCTTATGGGTAATTTACAAATGACATTAGGAAAACAATTAATTAAAGGATTTACAAGGTTGATGTAACTAGCATCCTAAGATTTTTTTTCTGCTTGGCATATGGTAATGTCATTTAGGGCTTTGTGGTGTGCACACCATGATTACACACATAAGAGGGATGTGGACTAGGCATGCATTTTCTATTAGGTACATTACCATTCAATTTGGGCTTTAATGTGCTTATTCCACAAACAAACATAAATGACTATGTTTATAGTTAGGATGTGACTTCCCCCATTTCTTATTTAGTGACTAGTTTATTGTCACATAGTGATGTGATGTGTAATTTTGATGATTACAATTTTTTTTTAATAATTGGTGACTTTTACTTTACATGTGTGGGCCAACCATTATTGTTTTATCTTGATTGTATTATTTTATCCCCTATTTATGAATTTAATTTTCATATAGATCTTGCAATTACACTTGGTTTAGTATTGTAATTGTGCACATTTATTTATATTATTATTGAATTTGAAATTCTTTCCTTGATATTTATACTTTTGTGATGGTTAAAATTAGATCTCTTGTTTTCGAGTTTTGGTCCTTTTTTGTGATATGATTCCTCATTGTAGTCAAGGGAGACTACATTGGTTGAATGTATATCAGGAATAAGATTCAAGGAAAATGTAAGCATCGTGTATGTGTTGACTATTTTTACAACCATTATCCACTACCTTCCTAGTGTGTAGGGCTATCTCTTAGTGATTAAAACCCCTACAAAAACAAGAGGTAGTTAATTTGTGTACATGTATGGAAGGGTTGGACAAGTGCATGTATCCATAACAACATCATGCCACATGAGTATCTTTGCATAGATTCTTCGCTATTTATAATACCATTGCACATTCTTGACTGATATGTACACCTTGTGTGGTTACCCTATGATTTGGACACTAGATTATATTTGTAAATGAATGATTTGGATTGGATCTAGTTTTATATGATTTTATTGGAAATTATAATCAGAGTTTAGAAAAATAAATTATTATATCTATTGATAAAAAAAGCATGCACCTCTCTAAATGGCCTTATGGGAAATTTAGCGAGTGGGGGACCAAATTGTGCCTCACTAAATGACCTCTAATATTTTTAAAGAAAGTTGACTCTTCTTTGTGTGTGGGAAAAGGTGAAGTGAAATGTAAGGAAAAACATAAAAAATGGCAATTTTCTAAGGCTTATACATCATTTCAAAAGATTAACAATTATTTATAACTAATGAAATGGACACATAATGCCATAGACCCTTCATTTTTGGGAAAAGAACAAGTGGAAAAGGATAGAGAAAGCACAATATAGTATTTCAAATCTCCCTATGGGAAGCATCCATTAAGGTCTAATAGTAATAAGAAATCCAAAAAACCAACAGGGATATTTGGATCTTTACAGAACCCTCCCTCTCTTACAACATAGTATGGACAATAATGTATCTTCTATAGAAAATGAAAGAGTACATATTGAACATGATTCAGTCTTTGGAAGATATCATCAATAATAAAATCTAATAACATGAGAAATAATCATCCAGACTACCTATGTAAGGGTTTTAACATAGTGGTCTTAGCATAAATGATACATTGAAAATAAATTCCTAATAAAGGCCATAAAATGCACAATTCTAGTGATTTCTTCTTAAGAGATCTAATTCTTGCAATAAATTAACTAAAAACAAAGGTTGGATGCCAATTTGATTAATAGTCTTAACAAATAGAACATGCCATAGAGTGTGAACAGTGCTTTATAAAATCCCCTATCTCTTGATAAATAAAAACCCCTTATAACTATCCTATTTTGAAAGATTTAGAGGATGGTGTTATGCCTTGCATAACCACCCTATTTTGTTTTTGATTAAAATGGGCCCCCCTCTTATTTTTTTTCTTTTGGGTGTTGTTGTTTGGGATTTTGGAGTTGTCTTTTCTCCTAAGTCCTTATTTTCCTTTGTTTTATGGTTCAATTTTTGGACTATCATGACACTTGTTACTTTCTAAAGTTCAAGTTCACATTTGTGGTCTGATATAGATCCCAAACTTTTCTTTATGTTTTTCTTTGTTCTATTGGACTCAAGTTTCCGATTGGAATCGTCACCTTCCACCTTGAAAAAATGTAAGATCATGTTCAAGTCCCGATATCGACTTCAAATTTTCTTCCTTATGTGTTTTGTTTGTGTTAGAATTGGACATCAAACCAAAACTAGAACTAAGAATTTTTCTAAAGTTCTTGTTTCTATTTGCATCTTGATCCCAATTTTTGACTCTCTTTGTCTTTTTCAGAATTGGATATCGGATCGAAACTAGAACTCAAAACATTTTCAAAGTTCTTGTTCCATGCCTTGTCCTGATCTTAATTTTGGACCTTCATTGGAAATTTGTACTCATTGAAAGTTTGGTTTCATGTCATGTCTCGATCCCAATCCCTGCTTTCCTCCATTCTTATGATAGCACCTTAATGACTAACACCCCGATCCCGAGGCCCAACCAACCCGCATTAATGTCTAACCATTCACATGCATGAATGGGTTTTTATTCCTGCCACTCTATGGTTTTCATTCATTTCTCACCATGCTATCAGATTTTTGGTTGTGTTTGGAGGTAAGTGTTTTTCCTTCGTTCTTATTTTTCCTATGTTTTCTTCACTCATGGCTTCATGTGTTTTCTTTCTTGCCCTTTTTTTTAGCTAGTTCATTTTGGTTTGTTTTCTATCTTTCTTAGCACCCATTGGTTCATTTTCTTTCTTTGTTCTCAAACCCTTTCATTCGTTTGCCCTCTTTTTTTTCAGTTTTGTGCTTTTGTGTTTTCCCTTTCATTTTGTTTTTTTCTATTCATGAAATTTTTTGTGCCGTCGTGCCCTAGTTTTCTAGGGTTTTCTACACTGATTGGTCAAATTTGCATTAAAATGGATAAATTTTGAAATTTCAACCATTACAATTCAAAAAAATCTTCAACCCAATCATTTCCCAATCTTGAAGGCATAATTTGAAAAAATATCATTACATTTAATTTTCCTTCATGTTCATTAATTGTTTCATTCTCGATTCCCACATCTATTTTAGAACCAAGAATCAAAATTGCACTTGTGCTTTCACCACCATCTAGGTCTTGCTCTTTTGTTTGCTCCAATTTTGACTTTTGATGTTCCATTAGGGTCAAGAATCAGATTGTTACCTTAGTATGTTAATTATTTTTTATAATGTATCACTTTATTGTCTTGGATTCAATCCTCGCTTTACCCTCAAGATCAAATTTTGAACGGAAACCAAACTCTTAACATAGTTGTAGGTTCCATTGTTTAGTGCCAACCCAATTCTGACTTTCGAAACAATGTCAGGATCAGAGCTTAGTGTTGACATATCCCTACTTGATTTCCAAAGGACTGGTTTCATTCATGTTCAATACTTTTCTTCACTATAGGTGTAAGTGTTGAGTTAGGACCTGATTCCAACTTTTGATTTAGTTCAATACTATGTTTAGAATGGTCAAGTTCCTTGTTCTATCTCAAACCTAAAACCTAAGAATGCCAAGAATTAACTTGTTGAATGGGAGTTTATCTTGAATGAATGGAGATTTAATATGAATTCTTGAGCTAATATAATCCTCAAATTTCTCCTCTTTGTTTGATAATGGTCAGTATTGCAGGTAATTACCAAATGTGTGATTTAGAGGAAGAATTCCTTGGTGAAGGAACATCAAAAGGAGCAAGGTCCAAGAGACTAAAACCAAAAAAGTTCCTATTATGATGAAGTATAAGTTCCAAGGGACCCCAGTACCATTTAAGTTCAAGTCTAAGGTTATGAAGATCACTGACACACTTGTGGGAAATATTGACATAGACTAGTTTCACAAGGATAAGTTTTCAAAAGATGCTACCCCAAGGGTAAAGAGAATTGTAGAGTCTAGGTTGGCTCATTTGGCTACATTTCCAATTGCAGTGCAATGCCTAGAATATATATTAACTACTACACAAACATAAAATTTGAATCTAAGGAAATGCATTGATTCATAGGGTATTTTAATAATTGATTTAAGCTCAACAATGATTAGACTAGTTTTTTATCCTCCTCCTTACCCTAATCTCAGGATTATGACTGAAGCTGATGCACTTAAACTTTGGATAGTAGATGAGGATGGGAATGGAAGGGTAATTAACTAAAGGTGGCTTAAGACAAAGAAGAAATAACTAAAGAAGATACCACCTAGCCTTAAGAGGTCTGACTTTTTTGAGGACATTGGAGACATGATCACATTGGTGGCAAGAGTATTTGGGAATGAAAACTCTTGTATCTTTAAACACTGGATGTTTCCATTTATTCAATTGATTCTAGAGGGGAAACAATATTTGGATTAGGGAAAAATAATTTCGGACAACATCCATGACCAACTTTTGAAAGTAATAGAAACAAAGACATTCTATATGTCTTGATCTGTGATATATTATGCTACAATGATGGGATAGTTTCCTAGTTTAATTGTTGAAGGATAAATGGATGAGAGCCTAGATTAGAAGAAGGTTTGGGACTATTATGAACAACTAGAGTTGAAGACAATGGACAAACATTTTTAAAGAGTTAACAATGCATTTTTTATATGCTACCATTAATCATCTCATAGGTGATGTTGGTTTTAGATTGTCAACAAAGGTAATGGAGTTCATTGAAGATTGGGGTTATTAGTTTATACAATACCCCAAATCTACCTATTTTAGACTATTTGGATATGATGGGAACCCTTTCAAGTTGCCAAGGTGTTGTGGTGAGAGATGGATCTTGATGGAGTTTTCTTGTCAAGCCATTGAAGTAAATTCTAATTTCTCTGTAAAGCACAAGGTTGGATGGATGCCATTCATTCCTAATGAAATTGGGGTTTTACTCTTGTTTTTCTTCAATAGTAGCTAAGAAAACAACAAAAGAGTTTTAGTCAATGAATTTTAAATATCATACATCTAGAAAATATTTTGATACTAAAAGGAAAATGTATGCTATATATGCTTCACAATTTCCCCATCATCGACCACTTTTGGATGAATTTTGGGCCAACCTACAAGATTAGTTTGAAGTAAGGAAAAGGGGATATGAAAGACTGAAAATTCCCTAGATGAAGGATTTTGAGGCTGCAAAGCTATACCAGAAGGCACCATAGATGTTGGGATTACTCTTGTTCCCTGCTATGAGATGGATAAAGTGCCTACCAAGGATTTCTAGCCAATCAACTAGATGGAGAGAGAGGAAACCAATATTTGTAAGGTGTCACAAGTTGTGGTTGATAGAAGGGTATGTGCAGGATCATGATGGGCCAAAAAGTGGTGATATGATGGGTATGTGTAGGGTATGTGGCTAATGACCTTTCTTTAACCCAAAATTGATGAAATGAAAAGAGTTTTTAGAAGAGATTCTCAGCTTTCCACCAATATAAATTATGCTTTAGTTTAAATTTAATAAATAATTATTATTCATTTTCTATTTGAATTATGACTAAAGTCCTAATTGATGGGCTAATTGAAAAAAAATTATAGCTTTCAAATAGTATCACATTTTCTGAATCCAAAACATGTGACACATTCTATGCTTTGCATACTATAAGATTAAAAAAAGAAAGAAATGAATTTCATGAATTTTTGACCAAGTTAAGGTGGTCAGGCATACGAGTTTTTATATTTTTTAAAAGTTTTAGTAAAAAGATCATAATTATTTATATACTTGGAAAAAAATTGTAAAAAAATATGCATCACATTGGGACATGGGTCCTCTACTTATATCTAAAATATTATAAAAAAAAATATTATCATTTTACTATGGTTAGGGTGGTCAGATAGACATCTACTTAATTTTTCTATGAAATTTAAGTACAACTGCGTTGAAATTTCAAATTTTCACCAAATAGATTTTTTATTTTTTAAAATAAAACTAGTAGTTTAGAAGATACATTCAATTTTCTATAGATTCTATTCTTACATATTTTTGAAATAATATAGATAACTTATTCAAATTTTTACGTCAAGTTTCCTAACTCTAATTTTTCTAAATTTTTTGCCACTTAAGGGACTTTTTTTCCAAGATGATCCTGCACATACCCAAAAGTGTGAAATGGCTTGACCTCTATCTAAGGAATTTGAGAGCTAAGGCTGCAAGAAAGAACAATTCTAGTAGTGAGCCCACTTCCTCTACTAAAAAGAGGCAGTATAAAAGGTTAAAGAAAATTGTTGCAAATATAGAGGTAGCTATGGAAGAACCTACTCGAATAGAAGAAGAAAAATTGGTAAGTAGGTCACTGAAGCCTTGGAACAAGCCAAGGTTACTTATCAACCTATAGCTATAGGGGTTATTTTAGGTCTTGGTTTTAAAACCATAAAAAATGTGTACCCTAGAGAAAAATATTTTGAAGGACCTTCTATTGTGCTTATGCAAGTTGAGGATATCCCTCTAATTGCACCATGAACTTCAGAGGTAGCAGCTAGTGAAGAAGAGAGGCCTCATGTGATTGATGTAACAAATTCACCTATCCCCTCAAACTTTGAGAAAAATCTATCTCAAGAAGAAAGGGAAGAATGGGAAGAATATTTGGAGAAGCTCAAGAGGAACCTGAAGAAGAGGAGACTCGGTTTGTGGAAGGAAGCCTCTAGGGTGAAGCCACAATGAATGATGTTTTGACAGAAGATGAGAGTAAATAAATAATGGAAAGCACTCAAAGATTAGCTGGTGAAGAGTTAGCTAGTGAGGAAGGATAATGGAGAAACAAAAATGAAGAGCTGCTCAAGAAAAGGAAGTTGTTGAGGCACAAAAGAAGGTTAAAGAAGAAGCCATTGCATGAGAGTTTTAAAAAAAGGAGAAAGGTGAGCAAGATAAAGTAGAAAAGGAAGAACTTCATGCAAAGGATTTAGAAAAACAAAGGTTAAGATATGAAGAAGTTATGAAAAAAGAAGAAGAAATGAAAAAGATAGAAGAAATAAGAGCTCCAAATGAGAAAATGGAACAAGAAAGATTACATAAATAATAAGAAGAGTAGGATTAAATCTCTTCTTATCAAACAATTGAAATAGTTTCTTCTACACCTTCATAAACACCTCCCAATGCTCAATAGGTAGTAACCTAGCCAGCTACTCCTACTTGGTTAAATTTGAATCTAGAGAAGAGGCAACTGGTTGAGGCCCAACCCATAACTTGGGATGAAATGGTAAAGGAGAGAAATAAAGTGAAGACAAGGAAGAAAATCTGTGCTATTCATTCTACAAGGTTAATTGATGATGGAGACTTGATAGTGAAAATTGATACACATATAGCTGCTAAAAATTACAAGGAATTACAAGCCATAGATTATCAAGTAAACATTGTCAATCTTGGAAAACAAACATGAAATCAATAGATAAATCTAATTGACATTGTGGCTACCACTACCAAGTCATGAATAATTATATATAAGAAATCCAAGGTTAAGCTCAAAGCTCGAGAAGCATAGATGAAAAGCTTTCTAAAGGAATTGATTGCATCCACTATTGAAAAACCAACACCATTAGAAATTCCTATTTTAATGAGTCATCATATGATAGATGAGTTGACCAAAATAAGGAGAAGATGCCAAATGATGGAGAAATGGGTTCACCTTCTTAAGAAGGATACAAATGAGCTTTTCATTGCTATTTAAAAAATTTATAAGGAGGTATGTGACCTAATCAAGTCCTTGGGGGAATATATCAAGTTACTTGGAAGGCAAGACGATAAATATGTTGAGCATATGTAGAAATTAAGAATATTGAAAAGGTTGCCTATGGTAGATGTAATTGAATATGCTATTCTGGAAGACCAAAATTTTTGATACCTTGATAAGTGTATGAATATTTTGATATCCAAAATAGAAGTCCTCATGGAACATAGAAGAATATTGCAGTAGAACCAACAAGACTTGTTTGAGGAAAGAAACACCGTGAAAGGGATTACTACTGAATTAATTGGTAAAGAGGCTTCACCAAGTGTGACTTTGATTTATCTATAGAAAATGAAAGACCAATGGAGTAATATATTGGAGGAAATGATCAAGAATGGAGATGATGATGAAGATATTTTCCTAGAAAATCTTATGGACATCAGGTTCTATGTACGTGATGCTGCTTGGAATGTTTCCCAACTAAAATATATATACATGACCACCACCAAGGAGTATGAATGAGCAATGTTCAGGGTGGGATGGGTAGATGCACTCAAAGAGGAAACCATACAACAAATTTTTGATAATATGGATGGTTATCTCAATAATAAGGTGTCTAAAACAACTATGAGTAATTGAGTGGCAAAGGAATATACCATTTTTTGAAAAGGGATAATGTGAGAAATATTAACTATTTCTAGGTGCCTTGAGACAAAAATATCCTCATATCTATTTTTGAATAACTAGACAACTCCAATTCAATTTTGACAGACTGAGGACTGGGTGTGGTAATCAACAGTGAATAAAGAAGTGACTCCCAATTAGATTTTGACTAGATGGACATATGGTGTCCTTCCTAGGTGTAGGAATTTCAACAAAAGAAGACTCAAGCTTAATTGGGAATCCCTATAATTATGGATCCGGTCCCCAAGTTGTGGATCTTGATTTTTGATTAGAGAAATTTATGTTAATTCTTTCTATAACTTTGAATTTTCCCCTCATTGTAAAGGTTAGTTGATTGAAGTAAGATTAGATGCCTAGAAATTAGATATAGTTTTCATTTTACAACTTTACGCAAGATACTTGAATAATTTTATATTTTTAATGAAAGTATTTTTATTTTTAGAAGTTGTTTGTTTAATGGTAATAATGATAGACAATGGTTTTTTGTATGGTAGTGCATTTCACTATGCGTAAATGTCTCTTATTTGATGAAAATCAATAGAATATTTTGAGTTTGAAACCATCTATTGTGTTATCTGTGGATGATGTTCCTTACTATTTATTGATTTGTTAATTATGGTGATGATCTCATGGTATTTTATTATTGAAAAGTCTAAAGAAAGAGTGATGATGAAAGGTTGTATTTTTTAAATTTGTACTATAAATGGATGTTATGGTATGAATTGTTTCATGAACCATGTTGTTCAGTAGTCCTAGTTGGAAAGTGCTCATTATAAGAATTGCATGTTTGAATTGAAAGGAATTTGTGTTCACATTTTACTATTTCAAGATTTGATTGATCTTTTTTCGTTTATTTGAAACCCACATGTCATGTTACTTTATATTACCCAATTTGTACTCACTAAATGATGACAACATAATTGAGAACCAACTACAAAGACCTTGGAAGATGGGTGGGTTTAGATCATTTGTCCTTTTTTAGGAGAAATAAAGTAGATATAGTTTTTTTTTAATGTTGTTGTGTTACTTTGACCATCGACAAATGGTTCCTAAAGAAGACTATTCAAGACTTTTTATTCTCTACGATGAACCCTTTTGAATAGCTAGGAGGGAGAGCCACTACCATAACTAGTAGAGATGGACCCATGTCAGATTTTTGCACCTGATTGTCTGCAATCAAATTTAGAGCTTGATTAGATTGCAACAATATTTTCTCATAAAGTCTTGGGCTGCCTCATTAATGACTCTAGATATTATAGAAGCTTTATGAAGATATATTGGTAGAAGACAATTAGATCTTAGAACAGCCTTGCAAAATCCAATTGATTAGCTATGAATAATGATGATGTTGACTCAAAGGTTCCACCTTGAAAGTAAGATCTCCATCGTGCTCTTTGACAAACTCTACCCAAGAAGATCCCTTCATGAAAGATATAGAATGTTCGATGAAATGGATGACATGATAGGTGGGTGAACAATTTCAGTTTTTATGAGATCAAATTTGAAGAAATCCCCAGCAAGTAGACACGTGTCTCAATTCGAGCCCAAAAGGAAAATGATATATAGAAAGTTGCATAGCCACCATGAGGTGCATTACATGTCTTTATTGGTGAGTAGTCTTTGTGCTTCGAGTGTGGAGTCATCCCTAAGTGGAAAGGAAGGGACAAAGACAAAAATGTTGAAGGAAAAAATTTCTCCATAGTTTTGGTGACTCATAGGGGGCCTTTGCTTGTGGAGGGATGAAACTAGATCTCAGGTAATTGTTGGAGTTTTATGAAAGCGGTGTGTTGGATCTGCCAATCTCCATTGTTGGGCTTGATGAGGGTGTATAAATTCTCATAGGCTTGATGAAGATCAAGGGAATATTTAAAAGAAACCCCTCCCCACCTTCATGAAATAGGTTTGATGTGGTAATACAGTCGAGAAAGGGGAAGGATTTCCTTCTCGATCTCCTTGGAAGTGGGTGATTGTCTCAAATCCTGGAGTGTTGTGTAGGCCTAGATTTTGAGCCTAATTTCTTTTGTGATTTTCTTGATTGTTAACACTCCTCCATCTGATGAGAAAAATTGGGTGGGTAATCTTGATTGGAGAAAAAACTTAAACTCTTCCTTGATCTCACTAATCTTCTTATCCAACACTACCTAGTAAAATTTAATCCTTGACATGGCCTGGTGGTAGGGGATGAATTCATTTTCTTTCCTTGTAGCTTCCCTTCAGTTAGGAATCCCAACATCTCTTAAAACTTCCTTAGTTTCTTTACATAATTTTGAGACCAAGACCCTTGATTCTTCAGCCTAGGGGGTGAATGTGTATAGAATTTGGTCAACTTCTGAGCCAACCTTTGCATTTAATTCCTAAGCATCTTTTAGAAACTGTAAGATTGGTTTTAGGCCTGCAACTATAACTATGATTCTCTTTGAATGAGTGAATATTAGTTTTTTAAGTATCAGAAGGATTCTAGATCCCTGTGTCATGATCAATTACTATTGAAATTGGGATTGTCTTGCTTTCATTTTTTCGGCTAGTTGGTTCTTCTCTTGGAGAGAATTTGTAAGCTCAGAGTGTAGCTTCCCAACCTCCTTGTTGTGAGTCTGCATAATAGAATCAATTTCTTGCATTTCTTTTTTCACCCTTTATGTTTCCATTTGGGGCTTTTGAAGGTTGTTGGAGGCTTGAGATCTAACACTATCCAATTCCTTTTGCATGTCCTTCTTTTCTTGATCTATTTCCTATAGCTCATTTTGCAACCCATTATATATGACATTCATTCTATCTAAATCAATTTCCAACATATTTTTCCTTTTTTGATGCTCTTATTTTGTTTCATGTTCGACTACAATCTCATATTTCAATCTTTCTACCTTAGTATGAAGCCGATCCCTCTCACTCTAGGCCTCTTCAAGCAACTTAGTTGCTTCACCCTGCTGACCCTATAACTACCTCAAGTGGGCAATCCACAAGTCCTTTCATTTGATTTCTTCTTGTAGCCTATTGATTGTGTCTTTTATGTTTTCCATCTTTGTCTCTCACTTCTACAACCATTTTCTAGCATTTCATAGTTGGTGCAAACCACCTTCTAAGTTGCTTTGGCTAGAATCACTTTGTCATGTAGAAGAGTCTCACTCAAATTAAGGCCCATGGCTCTAATGTCATAATATTTAAACTATATTTCTCCCTCTAGCTTGGATGTTAATGGCCTCATAGAAGTGATCAATATATCATTTCTCTCTTCAACAAAACAAGTTTCCAACTTCTAAGTAGTTGGTATTTCTATGGCCTTTCATCATAGTTCCTACTTTCTTGCTTGTTGGGCCTACCTTGTTAATTCCATATGAGTCTAAAGACTCTATGGAGTGTCAATACTCTATACGACAAAAAAAAAACTTGGAGGGATACTAAAAAGGTTGATGGAAGGAGAGTCCTCAACTATCTGAGGTTGCAGAAAGGTGAAGATAAGCGTTATAATTGAAAAAGGTGGGATGCCATGTGTGGATTGAGAAGGAGAGAAACCCATTAGAGTAAAACAGGATGTGGATGGAAAGAGAGGCATTTTTCTAGCATTAGATGGGGACAATGAAACTTGCAACATGGACATATCATTGTTTTCAATGGGTGCCCTTGATAATGTGGTTAAAGATTCAATTTCATCCAATGCGGATGGTGCTCATTCAACGTGCAGGGTTTCTTCTTGGGGTTTATTATGAAATATGGCTAGGGGTGTGTTTAGGATGAGGACATCGGAACCCATAGATGGAGGATTCTTTTTAGTAGACAAGAGGGTAGGAACAACTAAATATGGAGTAGAAGAAATAAGGGCAGGAGGAAAACTTACCTAGACTATCAAAGCTGAAAATATTGGTAGAGCTGATTGTACCTCTTCTTCTCATCTACTTTATATTCCTAGTCCACTTAAGCCTTGGACTCATCTCTTCTTTATAGGGGCTGAACTGGTGGATTAAGACTCTTGAGTGGCCAATCTTGTTGAAACTTGGGCCCCTGGAGCTATAGAAGATCCCTTTGGGGACTGTCGGGTCCTTTTTCCCTTTGGTAGGGTGCTAGTGGAAGATGTGATCTATGAGCCTTTGTGCTTTGACCCCTTTTCTTTCCTTTTTCCTACATTATGCTCCTGAGGTGGGGGGAAAAAACTAGTGCTTTCTCCTATTCAGTCTCTCGATATGATTTAATATTGCTCTTATGGGACCGAGCCTCAGCATCATAGATCTCATTGAATTTTTCACTATGTGGCTAGACATCTCCATATAAGGTTTTCAGGTTCTTTATTTTCTATCAGTACTTCAATAAATCAGCCATCTTCCTTTCTGACCATCCCAAATTCTTTAGCTATGTTTTAAAGGGTTGGCCAATCTGGATGGTTTGTCAGAACTCTGCCATCTGAACATAGAAGTCAAGCCATGAGGGTCACACATACAATATAAAGGCTAGAACAATGTAGACCTCTTACCTCTCTTTTTTCATGTTCTGCCTTGACTCCAAATATTCCTACTCTTCATGTTTTATGCAAGGAAATCTAGATGCGGAAAACAACTCTCCTAACATCAATACCTCAGGGAAGAATGCATATATACTTTTAATTTTTCAATTACAGTCCAATTAAGATGCACTTTGAAATAAATAGCAGAAATAGAGAATTGGACAAACATAGATGAACACCAGATTTACATGGGAAAACCCTTACGGGAGAAAAAACCACCACACCAAGAGAAACCAGTTTGTATTAGAGTAATGGAGATTACATACAAATGTTAGACTTATGTTTCTAATGTCATATTACAACAAAATCCACCATGAACAACCTTGTTACAGAACACTCACGTTATAGTCTTCAAATAATAGAATTCACTCCGATACAATTTGAACTATTCACACACCTATTGATTGAACCAACCATCGAACCATCGACCATCTGCAACTACAAATTATATTCATGGTGTTCCCTATCTGTTGAAATTCCTCATAGAACTGTCACAATGGACTGTCTCCCAATGGTTCCCATTCAGCTTCTCCTATTGGTCTAGCACAAGCCACATAGATAGTCAAACAGTCAAGGAGACATTCAAAAGAGTTCACATGTTTGTGAGAAATAAGAAGTGTCTCCCCGATGCTCAAAATGCTTCATATTCATATTGTCATAGGTTCCAATAGTCGGCAAGATGAAATAGCAAATGCCATAAGTCATCCCGAAACTATCGATATCCATTTCATTCCTATTGGCAAGACATTTTACTGAGCTTCACATGTTGCATCAACTTTAGTTTTCTATTAGTGAGACATACCGCTCTCACCAAGACCTTTCACTGAGTCTCCTTACGTTACATCGAAGCATCAACTAGTTAGCGAGACTCATCACTATTGCTGAGACATCCCACCGAAGGTTCAAAGTTACTCCATAGTGATCAACAGTCAGCAAGACTAATGTTCATCGCTAAGACTTCTTCCTGAGATCTTTATGTCATATTGAGCACCAAACGGTCAGCAAGAGAAACGTCCTTCAGCAAGACTTCTTACCGAGTCACCTCATGCTATACCAATGTACACTGTCGGTGAGATAAAGCAACTGTCGCCAGGAGTTCTTAGCGAAACCTTCATGTTACATCGAAGACTCCAAGTATCACACCATTGGAGAGACATATCACTATCGGTAATACTTCTTACCAAACACCCAAGACTTTCCCCGAAGGCTCCAACATAAAACGTTGTTGGCAAGACATGTTACTTTCGATAAGATCTCACCGAGCCACCATAGGTTATCCCAATGACTCCAATGCGTATCCCCATCGGTGAGACCTTCCAATGTTGATGGGACTTCTTCTCGAGTGTTGAAGTCACTCTGAAGGCCCCAGTCACTATGAGTCTCCTCGACGCCTGATTGAATGGCCTATCGGCCAGAGATCTGCACGCGGTGAGAGGTTACAATGAATGCTTCTTGTCATAGTGATAGGCTCCAAAGTAAAAGCATTCAACAAGACTTCTGTAAGGTCACAACAACCTAATCTGTTCAACAAGATTCAAAGCTGCTAGTCAGCCAGACCCAAAGCATGTCACACTGACTTGGCTCCAATAGAGGTTTTAGCCTGTGGGATTGAGACATATATTTTCAATAATCTCCCACTTGATGAAGATCACACAGGAAACTCCAGAGCACAAAATAACTACTGAAAATCATGGGCACTAAGGCCCATTGAACTAGCACACCACCTGAACTTGTCTATGCTCACTGGCTTCGTCAATGCATCTGCAACATTCTCCAGAGTATCAACTTTTTCCAAACTGGCCTTTCCATCCTCCACCATATCTTGTTCAAAGTGGTACTGTACATCTATATGTTTCGTCCTAGCATGGAAAGTAGGATTATTTTCCAAAAAAATTGCACTCTGACTATCAAATAAAATAGTTATTTGTCCTACATCAGAACCAATGTTAGAACACAAATGTTTCAACTAGACTGTTTCTTTACAAGCATGTTTAGCGGCCATTTTTTCAGCCTCTGTAGTGGACAAAGCGACTACAACTTGCCACTTACTCATGCAACTCACTGCACCACCATTCAACATGAAAATATATCCACTGGTGGACTTCCTGCTGTCAATGTCCCCTACCCAATCAGAATCTACATATCCACGAATGTTGAGAGTCTTATGTGACTCAACCAAGTTCCCATGGTAACAAAGAGCATATTCTAAAGTTCCCTTCAAATATCTAAACACTCTCTTCACAACATCCCAATGTGTTCTTCCTGGATTAGCCATAAACTGACTAAGTAATCCCACTACTTGGGCAATGTTTGGCCTTGTATAGACCATTGCATACATAAGATTGCCTACTGCACTAGCATAGGGTACATTGGTCATGTCCTCCATCTCAGTAGGAGATTTTGGACAGTCTTCAACAAATAGCTTCATTCCTTGCAATACTAGAACAACTAACTGCTTGCAATCATTCATGCAAAATCTCTGTAGAACAGTCTTGATGATAGGGTAGGGTTGGATGGAACACTCACCGTTCAATGCTTTGGGTCTCACCTTGGTGAATCCCTTTGGTGTCACTCTCCACTACCTTAACCTATAGGCCCTAATAAGCTGTTAGGCACCCCTGGTTCTCTTGTTCAACCCAACTATCATCTCCATTTCCCTAACCAAGCCAATCTTGGTGCTCTCTCTGCCATTCTCTCCTTAGCCCTTAATCTTCCTAAAGGCTAGCTAAATCTCCAACCTTCACTAATTCGATGCAGGGGTGTGTGATGTCTCCCATGGCTTCAAGACCATCCCCCTAGGGTTCTTGATCATCCACCAATCTCCAATTTTCCATTGCTCTCACCAAACCGTCTTCTAGGGTTAAAAAGGCTACTAGCCCTTGAGCCCCAATTAGGTCTCCTAACTCGAGAAAATTGGAAACCACTCCAAAAACCTCTAAATGACCTAGGATATTTTCTTGGGGTTTGTGTTTCTTATGCCCACACCTTGAATATTTTCAAGGTTTGGAGCCTGTACTATCCGTACACTACCCTAGCCATGAACTTAGCACTTTTAGGCTCGTTTTAAGCCAATTTCTGACCTTTTGTTTGTGAGTAGTCAGTTGATTCTTCCTCCATGCAATCTATCAGGGCTCCATCCTTCTTTGCAAGCCTCTTCAAGGCCTCTTGCATCCACCACACACCTTGGTTTTCCAAGGGATTGACACCCCTGCAACTTTAGTGCTTGTTTTTCACTGTCTTTCCTAGCTGGGCATTGCCAAGCTTGCTTAGGAAGAGACTTTCCTCATAATCACTCAACCCCTAAAGAATCCTAGACCTAACCTATTTATAGGCATGGAGCTTAGCCTCAATCCCCATAGACTATACATTAGGTATAGTGGAAGACAGAGGTCTAAGTCTCCATGGTTGACAGTTTGTCAGACTAATTAGCAATGGAAGGAAACAAAACTAACTAAGAACAAAACTAGGAAATGATGAGACAACTTAACTACTGACCTCACAAAACTTGAAAGACAATTACTTCACGTGCCACACACTGCTCAGTGCCTGTAACCCTCCATTAACAAACTAAATAAGAGCTAAAAACCAGAAAATTACAAGAGTTTCATTATTTTTCCATATGAACAACAAACTCCAAATGATACAAAATATTTTCCAACCTCTAGACCTGGTTGAGGCACACCTTTTAAAGGTTCATATAGTGGTTAATTTTCCCCTTGGTTGGACATAACCACCACATTAGGCCAAAATTGCACAAATGCAACATTTTGGGCTTTATTTCCAATTCCTAGTGAATCCTAGTGGAAACAAGTTGCTAAACTCATCCATTCTACCATGAGCTACTAATCAACCTTCCTCCTAACATGTTCTAACACCTCGAACTCAAAACTAAATGGTCAACATGAACTTAAAGCATTAAAACCACAAAATTTCATCCTAGGCTCACAAATTTTCCTAGTGCTACCTAATGCTTCCTAGGTGCTCCTGCACCATTCTCCCCCTCTCTACCCAAACACTAAGGAATGGAAGGAGAGATCAATGATAGTTCAATACAAAACTTCTTGAACTGATCTTCTTGTACCCATGTGGCTTCTGATTCATGCTTGTTCTTCCACTTGATAAGGTGCTCCATGTACACCTTATGCCTTGTAGACTTTTGCACTCTTGACTCCAGGATTCGTTCTACTTGTTGCTTGTCTGGAGTAGGTAGGGGTATGTTGCTTACATCCTTGAATATTTCCCTAATTTTCTGATCCAGATCCTTGACTGATCCCTTGTACTTGATCAAATCAGCTACATTGAACGCTGGAGAGATCCCTAGATCGGCAGGTAACTCCACCTTGTATGCATTCTTCCCATACTTGGCCAATACCTTGCATGGACCCACTCTCTTCATCTGCAACTTGGTTGATGTACCCTTATGTAACCTTGATTTTTTGAGGTGGACCATGACATAGTCTCCTACTGCAAAGTGCACATCTTTCCTTGACAAATCTGCCTTCTCCTTCAACTTTTGTGTAGCCTCAGTGACTATCTTCTTTACTTGCTCCTGAATCTCCTTCATGGTTTGACTGAAGTCTTTTGCATGTCCACTCCTATGCTCCATAGCTCCAAGATCTCTAAGCTCACACACACCTCTTGGGTGCATTCCATACACTATTTCAAAAGGGCTCTGCCCTGTAGTTCTGTTCACACTATCATTGTATGCATACTCAGCCTATTAGATAACCATGTCCCATGTCTGTCCATACTCCTTAGTGAGGCACCTAAGAAGATTGCCTAACACCCTATTAACCACCTTTGTTTTCCCATCGGTTTGAGGATGGTAAGCTGATCCAAAAGACAAGTTGGTACCTAATCTACTCTATAGAGTCTTCCAAAAATGACTCATGAACTTCACATCTCTATCAAAAAAAATACTTAAAGGTAGTCCATGGATCCTTACCACTTCCTTGAAGAAAAGATGAGCTATGTAGCTAGCATCATGAGTAGTTTTGTAGGGAATAAAATGACTCATTTTTCTAAATCTGTCTACCACTACATAAACACTATCATAGCCTACCTTGGTCTTAGGGAGCCCTACCACAAAATACATGCTCACACACTCCCATGGTCTATTAGGAATGGGTAGGGGTTGATATAAACCAACATTACTAGCTCCTCCCTTAGCTTTCATACATGCCACACATTGCTCCACATATTTTGTGACATCTCTTGCCAACTTAGGCCAATAGTAGAACCTCTGCACTAGTTCCAATGTCGTGTTGATGCCAAAATGTCCCTTAAGACGGCCATTATGCTTCTCTTGAATGAGGTTTTCTCTCATTGATCCTCTTGGAACACACAACTGATTTCCTTTGAACAAAAAACTACTTTGCAAATTATACTAAGAGTATTTTCTATGAAAATGATTCTCAAAGTCTAAACATACCTTGTAGACCTCTAAAAAGTATTCATCTTCCCCATAGAGATCCTTGAAACTCTCTATGCCAATGCTCTTGATCTGTATCTCTTGCACTGTCCACAATCTCCTGCTTAGTGCATCTACCACCTTGTTCAACTGTCCCTTCTTATACTTAATGGTAAATGTAAAAGCTTGGATGTATTCCATCCATTTCAAATTCCTATTACTCAACTTCTCTTGAGTGTTTATATAGCTAAGTGCCTGATTGTTAGTAAAGAATACAAACTCCTTGGGTAGAAGGTAATGCCTCCACTTCCTAAGTGACTAAACCAAAGCATAAAGTTCTAAGTCATAGGTTGAATACTTCTTCTTTGCTTCATTGAGCTTCTCACTAAAGAAGGCTATAGGCCTACCCTCTTGACTTAACACTCCTCATACTGCAACTCCACTAGCATCATATTCCACAGTGCATAACTTGTCAAAGCTAGGTAATAAGAGAATAGGTTGAGTTTCCACTTCTTGTTTCAATTTCTCAAACCCTTTCTCAGCTTCTTGAGTCCACTTGAACTTGGTTTTTAGACCACCTTTGATTGTATTTAGGACTGGTGCACATATGCCACTAAAGTTCCTTATGAATTTTCTATAAAATTGGGCTAATCCATGAAAACTTCTTACCTCTATCCCTATGGTTGGTGTAGGCTAGTTTAGTATAGCTTCCACCTTGCTTGAGTCCATTTTCAATGATCCTTGGGATACTACAAACCCCAAATACACAAGCTCCTGTTTGAAGAACTCACATTTCTCTAGATTGATGACTAACTTCTCCTCTTGAAATCTTCTAAGAACCATCTCCACATGCTTTAGGTGTTCTTCTACTATCTTACTAAAATGAGTATATCATCAAGATATACTACCACAAATATCCATGTGAAGTCCTTGAGCACTTCATTCATGAGCCTCATGAATGTGCTAGGGGCATTAGAGAGGAAAAATGGCATCACTCTACACTCATACAACCCATCATTTGTCTTAAAGGCTATCTTCCACTCATCTCCATCCTTGATTCTGATATGATGGTATCCACTCTTGAGATCCAACTTGGTAAAGTACTGAGCTCCTCCAAGACAATCCATTAAATATTCAATCCTAGGGATAGGGAACCTATATGTGATTGTAATTTTGTTTATAGCTCTAGAGTTAGTGCAAAGTATCCACTTACAACCTTTCTTTGTTGCTAAGACCACTGGTACTGCACATGGGCTGATGCTCTTCATAATCAAGCCTTGATCCAATAACTCCTGCACTTGTCTAGCTACCTCTAGATTTTGATCTGGTGTAAGTTTGTATGCTACTTTGTTTGGAAATGAAGCCCCTAGTATGAAGTCAATCTGATGACTGATGGCTTTTTTGGAGGTAAGGTTGCTGGTGTTCCATCACTCACTATGTCCTTATACCTCTCAAGCAACTTCTGGGCTGCTCTGGGTACGACTGTTTTCTCAGCCTTGTTCTCTTCTTTAGGTTGCAACATAACCACATATCCTTCACCTCCTTGATGTAGGTTGTTAATGAACTCTTTTCCATTGTTCAACAAGACACTGGGGGTCTTTGACTGTCCTTCTTCCTCTTCTAATAGTGACTTCAACTTAAATGTCTTCCCATCCTTCTTGAAAGAAATGGTGTTCTCTTTTCCATCATACATGACACTTCTGTCATACTGCCATGGTTTGCCCAATAGAAGATGGCATGCATCCATGGGTAAAACATCACAAACCAACTTGTCCTTGTATCCTCCAATGGAGAACTCCACCGTTGTCTTCTCATTGACAAGAACACTTTGTCCTTTGTTCAACCATGTCACCTTGTAGGGATTGGTGTGGGGTGATTTCTCTAATTTCATCTTCCTTACTGCCTCCTCAGAAATGATGTTATCAGTTGAACCTGAATTCACAATGACCTTGCATACTTTCCCAAGTATCTTGTATCTCACTCTAAATAAGGATCTTCTTTGCCTTGGCTCTTCCTTGACCGGTTGTCTGATCAAAACTCTACTAAACATCAGGTTCGCCCCCACTTCTGATTCAATGTGACTAACCTCTGGTGATTTGACACTCATGGTGTCCTCTTGTGCATATGCCACTCTCTTCTCAGTATTTGATGAAGATGCTTTCTCTGGGCACCTATAAGTTGGATGTCCTACTTGTCCACAATGGTAACACTTCATATTAGCAAAGTAAGAATTCCTCTTGCCTGCTCCTCTTCCTCTATTTGAACCTCCTTGAGGTCCTCTACCTCTGTTATACCCTCATATAGAAGGTGTTTCATTGCCATGAACTGTGGATTTAAACTCTCCTTGGTTTCTTTGGTCATTGCCTCTACCTTGCTAGCCACCTCGATGTCCTCTTTGATCTCTTTGATCTTTGCCTTTGCCTCTGCCCTTAGAAGCCTGGTCTTGCTTCCTCTTGTTTCTTTCCTCAATCTTGATAGCTAATTGGTAACATTGATGTATTGTCTTAGGACTTAAAAGAGCCATCTCCTCTTGAATGTTCCATTTCAAGCCATTAATATACCTAGCCACCTTGAGAATTTCATCTTCTAAAACATTAGACCTCATACAAAGTTTTTGGAACTCCTCTGTGTAGGTATTCACATCTTGGTCTTTCTGCCTTAGGATTTGTCTCTTCTTGTGTAACTAAATCTCATAATCATCTGGCATGTATGCTTCCATCACTTTGGCAACCATTCCTTTCCAAGTTGAAATAGGTTGTTTGACTTCCTTTTCCCTCTCTGTCTAAATGAAATTCCACCATGTCAAGGTAGAACCTCTTAGTCTTGATTTGGCCACCTTTACCTTTAGTGCTTCAGTGACTCCATCACATTCAAAATGGTTTTCCATTCCCTCTATCCAATCCACAACTAAATCAACTTCTATTTTTCCACTAAACAGTGGTATTCCTTCAAGTGCTTTTCCACTCAAAGCCTTCAATGCCTTCAAGAAAGGCTCTTCTTTCAAAATAGGGTTAGGTTCAGGAGTCTTTTCTTCCTCTGCAACCTCTTATTTCTTTGGTACCCTTCCTTTGAACTGTGCATCATTCAATGCTTGCTCAAGTTGGTCTATTCTTTCCCTCAATAGCCTATTGTCTTCCTCCTATCCTTCGACCATCCTAGCCAATTTTGCATTTGTCACCATGATGGTAGAATGACTAGACTCAACCTTTGACATATATTATTCTATCCCAAATCTTTTTCTTGCTCTGATACCAATCTGATAGGGTAGGGTTGGATGGAACACTCACTGTTCCATGCTCTGGGTCTCACCTTGGTGAACCCCTTTGGTGTCACTCTCCACCCCCTTAGCCTATAAGCCCTAATAAGCTGCTAGGAACCCCTGGTTCTCCTGGCCAACCCTACTATCATCTCCATTTCCCTAACCAAGCCAATCTTGGTGCTCTCTCTACCATTCTCTCCTTAGCCCTTAATCTTCCTAAAGGCTAGCTAAATCTCCAACCTTCACTAATTCGATGCAGGGCTGTGTGATGTCTCCCATGGCTTCAAGATCATCCCCCTAGGGTTCTTGATCATCCACCAATCTCCAATTTTCAATCGCTCTCACCAAACCCTCTTCTAGGGTTAAAAAGGCTACTAGCCCTTGAGCCCCAATTAGGTCTCCTAACCCCAGAAAAGTGGAAACCACTCTAAAAACCTCTAAATGACCTAGGATCTTTTCTTGGGGTTTGTGTTTCCTATGCCCACACCTTGAATATTTTTAGGGTTTGGAGCTTGTACTGTCTGTACACTGCCCTAGCCACGAACTTAGCACTTTTAGGCTTGTTTTAAGCCAATTTCTGACCTTTTGTTTGTGAGCAGTCAGTTGATTCTTCCTCCATGTAGTCTATCAGGGATCCATCCTTCTTTCCAAGCCTCTGCAAGGCATCCTGCATCCACCTCACACCTTGGTTTTCTAGGGGATTGACACCCCTGCAACTTTAGTGCTTGTTTTTCACTATCTTTCCTAGCCGGGCATTTCCAAGCTCGCCTAGGAAGAGACTTTCCTCATGATCACTCAACCCCTAAAGACTCCTAGAACTAATCTATTTATAGGAATGGATCTTAGCCTCAATCCCCATAGACTATACATTAGGTATAGTGGAAGACAAAGGTCTAAGTCTCCATGGTTGACAGTTTGCCAGACTGACCAGCAATGGAAGGACACAAAACTAACTAAGAAAAAAACTAGGAAACATTGAGACAACTTAACTATTGATGTCACAAAACTTGAAAGACAATTACTTCACGTACCACACACTATTGAGTTCCTGGAACCCTTCATTAACACACTAAATAAGAGATAAAAACCAGAAAATTACAAGAGTTTCATTATTTTTCCATATGAACAGCAAACTCCAAATGATACAAAAGCTTTTCCAACCTCTGGACTTGGTCAAGGCACACCTTTTAAAGGTTCATATAGTGGTTACTTTTCCCCTTGGTCAGACATAACCACCACATTAGGCCAAAATTGCACAAATGCAACATTTTGGTCTTTATTTCCAATTCCTAGTGAATCCTAGTGGAAACAAGTTGCTAAACTCATCCATTCTACCATGAGCTACTGATCAACCTTCCTCCTAACATGTTCTAACAGCTCTATCTCAAAACTAAATGGTCAACATGACCTTAAAGCATTAAAACCACAAAATTTCATCCTAGGCTCACAAATTTTCCTAGTGCTACATAATGCTTCCTAGGCGCTCCTGCACCACTTGATATACTTACTCTAACTGAGCCAAAGTTTTCTACTATTCCTGTCCCTAGTTATCTCCATCCCTAGAATATATCTTGCTGCACCAAGATCTTTCATTTCAAACTTAGCAGACAACTGAGACTTAAGATCATAAATCATTAGCTTACTATTGCCTATTAGCAACATATCATCAACATAGAGAGCAATAATAAGAACTTGATCACTTTCAACTTTGTAATAAAGACAATGATCAGATTTTGATCTCACAAATCCTAAAGATAATAAAAAATTATCAAATTTATGGTACCACATTCTAGGTGACTGCTTTAATCCATAAAGAGATTTCTTCAACTTGCATACTAGTTTTTCTTTACCTTTTTCAACAAAGTGCTCAGGCTGGGACATATAGATTTCTTCTTCAAGATCACCATGAAGAAATATTGTCTTCACATCCATCTGTTCGACCTCTAAGTCATACACTGTTGCAAGTGACTAAAGAAATTTGATAGATGTCAGCTTAGCTAGAGGAGAAAAAATTTCCCCATAATTAATTCCCTCTACCTAGGAATAACCCTTTGCAACCAACCTCGCTTTGTACTTTTCCACATTGTCATCCAGACCAAACTTCTTTTTAAATACCCATTTGTAGCCAACAACTTTTCTACCTTTAGGCAAGGGCACCAAACTCCAAGTTTCATTCTTTTCTAATGATACCATCTCTTTGTTCATGGCTTCCAACCAAGAGTCTGAATCAGACATTTTAAATGCCTCCTTTATAGTCCTAGGCTCATTAGTGATAGAAATCAAAGCATAGGAACAAGTAGAATCAATCAAAGAGAACCCATACTTATCAAGTTTTTTTCTTTCACAAGTTGACCTTCTCACTGGCTGAGGCTGAGGTTCTTCTTCTTCAGAACTTTCAGAACTACTTGAGCTCTCCTCAGTTTCAGGTACATTTTGAATTTTCAATTCCTCTTTCTTTGGTGTAGGAGGAATTACAACTACATCCTTATTATTTTTTGAATTTGTCTCTGACTGCAGATCCAAGGTAGAAGGTTTTAGCTCATGAAAGATTACACTTCTGTTGTATAAAAGATTACACTTCTATTGTATACAACCTTTTGTGTATTAGTATTCCAAAGCTTGTATCCTTTTATGCCAGCACTATAGCCAATAAAAATACATTTTCCAGCCTTGTTCTCCAACTTAGATCTTTTCTCATTTGGCACATATGCATATACTTCACAGCCAAAGACTCAAATGTGTCTAAGAGAGGGATTCTTACCAGACCATGCTTCCAAAGGTGTTTTCTCAACAAGAGCAGAGTTTGGAGAATGATTTATTAGGTAACAAGCAGTAGATACAACCTCAGCCCAGAACTTCTTCTCCAAGCCAGTAGTATTGAGCATACTTCGTGCTCTCTCCATCACTGTCCTATTGAACCTTTTTGCAACTCCATTCTACTATGGAGTATAAGGTGTAGTCTTATGTCTTTTAATCCCATGGTCTTTGCAATACCTCTCAAATTCATCGGAACAAAATTCACCGCCATTATCAGTCCTTAAGAATTTTATTTTCTACCATTCTAATTTTCAACAAGGTTCTTAAATTCCTTAAATCAACTAAACACTTCTAATTTACTTTTTCAAAAAATATACAAATGATCTTCTTGAATAATCATCAATAAACAACACATAGTATCTTGATTTAGAAAAAGAAGGAACATTCACTAGACCAAACACATCCAAATGAATATAATCTAGCAAACCAGAAGATTTATGAGGACTAGAATAAAATGAAACATGGTGTTGTTTTCCATATATACAATGCTCACAGAATTCAAATTCGAGATTACAATCATCAAGCCCGTCAACCAAGTTTTTATTCTTCAAGGTTTTAAAACCTTTTTCTCCTATGTGGCCTAGCCTATGATGCTAGAGCATAGTCTTCTCTGCTAGAAGTTTGACTTCCATAGAGTTTACATAATTAGGGATATTTCCCTCTTTACCTCCATGAGTAGCTTTCTATGACTTTACAGAGACATTGTTACATTGAAAAACTTGTGCATCCAGCTTGTACAGGGTACCAATTCAAGCACCTCTAGCTAGCACCATTGAACCTCTAGTCATCTTACAGCTATTTCCAATGAACGTGACTTGTACTCCAATATCATTTAGCTTGCTGACAGATAGTAGATTTTGATCTAGACCTAGTATGTGCATAACATCATTGATCCCCTTCACTCTTCCACGGCCAACAATTTCCAAATTTGAATCACTTTCCAAGTACACCTTTCCACCATCGTATTCTTCATACTTTGTGAACCATTCTCTATGAGATGTCATGTGGGAAGATGCTCCAAAATCAATCAGCCAGACATCATCTGATGCCTGTGTAGCCAAGGCTGCAATGAAGGCATCTGCATCATTATGAGAAGAATCATTGTCAGAAGAATTCTTCTTATTCTTCTTTTTCTCCTCTTTACAATCCTTTTGGACATGACCAGGTTACCCACAGTTCCAATACTTCACCTTGGATACTTTGATCTCCCCTCTAATTTTGATTTTGATTTCTTGTCCTTCTTCTTTCCTTTCTCTTTCGATCTTCCTCTAACAGCAAGAGCTTCCTTAGCCATTTTAGAAGATTTCCTTCTCATCTCTTCTGATAGTAAAGAACCAACAAAATCTTCCATCTTGAAACTAGATGTTGTACTCCCAATAGCCGTCACCAGATGATCCCAAGAGTTTAGAAAAGAACACAATAATAGCATACAATGATCCTCTTCTTTAGTCTTCACACCAACAGATGTTAACTGTGCAATCAACATGTTGAATGTGTTCAAATGATCAGCTACAGACCCTCCTTCCTGCATTCTCAAAGAGTATAGCTTCTTCCTCAGGAATAATTTATTCACCAAAGATTGCCCTTGATAAATAGATGCTAGTCTCTTCCACAAGGAAGATGCAGTATTCTCTTCATGCACATTGAGAAGAATGGAGTCTGCCAAACAGAGCCTTATCATCCCCTTAGAATTTCTATCTGCAAGGTCCCAATCTTCTTGCTTCATGCTTGTAGGTTTAGTTCCAGACACTACAAGCCATAGATCACGATCCACTAAGAGATCCTCCATTTTAAGTTTCCACAACTCAAAATTGCTGCCATTGAACTTTTCTATTTAAATCTTTCCTGATGTGCTAGCCATCTCAATCTGTAATTAGAAATTGAAAAACTTCTATAGGACTCCCACTGAATAGAATTGATACAAAAAACCCAATGTAACCACAAGGATAACACAATTGGCCAGGCTTTGATACAACTTGTAAGAAAAGCTAGATGTGGAAAACAACTCTCCTAACGTCAATACCTCAAAGAAGAATGCAGATATACTTTTAATTTTTCAATTATAGTTTAATTAAGATGCACTTTGAAATAAATAGCAGAAACAGAGAATTGGAAAAACACAGATGAACACCAGATTTACGTGGGAAAACCCTTATGGGAGAAAAACCCACCACACCAAGAGAAATAAATTTGTATTATAGTAATGGAGATTACATACAAATGTTAGACTTATCTTTTTGATGTCATATTACAACAAGATCCGCCATGAACAACCTTGTTATAGAACACTCACGTTACAGTCTTCACATAATAGAATTCACTCTGATACAATTCAAACTATTCACACACCTGTTGATCAAACCAACCATCGAACCATTGAGCATCTACAACTGCAAACTATATTCATGGCATTCCCTGTCTGTCAAACTTCCTCACAGAACTGTCACAATGGACTGTCGCCCAACGGTTCCCATTTGGCTTCTCCTATTGGTCTAGCACAAGCCACGTAGATAGTCAAATGGTCAAGGAGACATTCAAAAGAGTTCACATGTCAGTGAGACACAAGAAGTGTCTCCCCAATGCTCAAAATGCTTCATATTGATATCGGCATAGGTTCCAATAGTCAGCAGGATGAAATAGCGAATGCCATAATTCATCCCAAAACTATCGATATCCATTTCATTCCTATCAGCAAGAGATTCCTCATCAACAAGATGTTTTACCGAGCTTCACATGTTGCATTGAATTTAGTTTTCTATTGGCGAGACATACCGCTCTCGCCAAGACCTTCCACCAAGTCTCCTTACATTACATCGAAGCATCCACTAGTAGGCGAGACTCATCGCTATCGTTGAGATATCCCACCAAAGGTTCAAAGATACTCCATAGTGATCAGCAGTCAGAAAGACTAACATTCATCGCTAAAAATTCTTCCTATGTCATATCAAGCACCAAACAGTCGGCAAGAGAAGCATCCTTTGGCAAGACTTCTTACCAAGTCACCTCATGTTATACTGATGTATACTGTCGACGAGATAAAGAAACTTTCGCTAGGAGTTCTTAGCGAAACGTTCATGTTACATCGAAGAATCCAAGTATAACACCATCAAAGAGACATATCACTATCAATAAGACTTCTTACCGAGCACCCAATACTTTCTCCAAAGGCTCTAACATAAAACACTGTCGGTGAGACATGTTACTTTCGATAAGACTTCTCACCAAGCCGCCATAGGTTATCCCAATGACTCCAATGCGTATGCCCATCGTGAAGACCTTCCAATGTCACTTGGACTTCTTCCTGAGTGTTGAAGTCACTTTGAAGCCCTCAGTCGCTATGAGTCTCCTTGACGCCTGATTGAATGGCCTGTCAGCTAGAGATCTCCATGCGGTGAGAGGTTACAATTACTACGTCTTGTCATAGCGATAGGCTCCAAAGTAAAAGTGTTCGACAAGAATTTTGCAAGGTCATAGCGACCTGATTTGTTCAACAATATTCAAAGCTTCTAGTCAGCCAGACCCAAAGCATGTCACACTGACTTGGCTATAATAGAGGTTTCAGCCTGTGGGATTGAGACATCTATTTCCAACATTTTATAGTTAGAAGATGTCCTACAGGATTGTACCTCCATGTGTCACAAATGAGGACTAGGCCCAGGAAAGCCAATTTTCTAGTCAACACATCCCGCTCTTCCCTTTTCATAAGTGTTACTTGAATTTTGGAAATGGTAAGGGGAAGTAGGTAGAGTTCATTTTTATGCCTCTTGTTGCCTTAGGCTTTGTCAAAAATGGTTTCCTATCAACATGCCTCCAAAGTGAAGGTCATATCCATTACAAATTTAGGGAGCCTGCATAATAAAACCATGGTATCTAATGAGAGAAAAGTTGACTCCCATAAAATAATCCACTGGGGTCTGGTGGATTTTCATCTATTCCAAGGCTTTAGGGGAAAAACAACCTAGAGGGTACAAAGACAAATCTAAGAGTACTAGTTGTAGGAAGTAATCAAAAAATTAATAATAATCCCATGTTTTGCAAAGCACATGGTTCCAAATCAAAACTAGCTGGTGTAACTTTGCCACATCAAACTTACTAAGTGACAAATATCCTATAAAAAATTTAGGGTTCTGATGTAAAATCAAATGTGCTAGAAAAGAGGAATACCTAAACTGAAAAGTAGTACCATAATTTATTAATTGTTCCACCATATTTTTTCCCACTACATCAACAAAATTAAAATACTTCTCACTGCTCTCCTTCTTGAGCATTAAAGCCAAGCCTACCTCAAATTCATAAACCTTTTCATCATCTTCAAAGTTGTAAATATAAGCTAACATTGAGAAAATGACCCACACAACTAATTTGAACTTTCTATGTGCTAGAGGGAAGATGAGTTTATTGTCATATAAAATATCATTTGTTTCATCCATATAGAATTTTAATTGTTTGTCTCTAGTTCTCCATAAATCTTTAATTCTCCATCTTTGGAATCTTTCGGCATCCCAATTTACTAGGATGCACAACATATCCTGAATGGCTATTGTGTTGATAGTAACCCTTAACCTATTTCCATTGATAACCCATGTTTCTTTATCCAACCCTTTTCACACATGCATCCACTAGCTTTGGGCATGGATGTATGGAGGGAAATATGAATTGTGGCACACCATAATAACATAGCCATGTCACAAATCCCTCAGTTGACCCATGGGTGAACATTCTTTGCACTACTCCTTCCCTAAGATTTTTAGTGTTTATATGCAACTTTGGGTAATAAATATTACATGTGAAATATTTAATTGCTTCCTCCTTAATGGGGTTTCCTGCCTATATGGTTTTAGTATGAGAAAAAAAATTGGTCTTCTAGTGTTGGGGCACTAACATATGAATCCTTTTCAAAGATGTTGGTATAGCCCAGTGTAGTAGATGAGACTCTAGACTGCAAACTAGATGATGATCCCTCTGCCATTGTTGCATTCTTGGAAGGATTTGCAAAAAAATTATTTAGAGTAGCAGTTACTTGATGTTTTCAATACTTAGCAAAAATTGCTTTCTAGGTGCATTTAATTTTTGTACATACATGCAATAAGGCTTTGTCATTATGACTAGCTCACTAAGTGCTACTATCAAGGAAATATGTGTGGAGTGTGATTTGTATCCCTCATGAATTCCAACTCAACTACAAGAATGTAATTAGTACATTCTAAATGGAATCCTTTAAAAAAAAAAGCCTTATGAAATGGGAAGTGATCCTTTTAAAGTGGAAAGCATGCTTTGAGCGATAAAAGTGTACTTTGAAAATACATTTTTATTTAATTTAATAGAGTTTAGCTCTTTAAGAAATGTCTTTTTGCATAAGCAAGTAGGCCGGTGTTGGTGATGAAGATGGCCACATGTCAACAATTGGTGCATGAAAGAATTTACTCCCAATGCCCAAATTAACTTCTCAAATCTTGGTTTGAGATCATCCATATGATTTATCCCTCTCCTCTCACTTCCTTAATATTTTTTAATTTCCATATGATGGGAAATAGGTTTTCCATTCAACAAGCTCTCCAATACACATTTTTTGTATATAGTGATATCCACTTAGTGAAAAGATTCACTAAGTTAGCATTTGAGTTAGTGAGCTCCTCTCACTATGCTTTTCATTTTGTTAGTCTGTAGCTTGATTTCTACCATCATGTCTTTCCTAGGTAGCCCAATTCGGCTCTTGAGCTAAAAGCTACAAAATTATTTTGTAGATGAAGTAAGTACTGAGAGAATTAAACTCCTAGGAGGGAAGAATGACTGGCTCATCATCATGGTGCTCAAGTGGGTGCTCTGGAAGGATTATATGAACTTGGATGAGAACCAGCCAAGGTGCAACTCCAACACTATTTCCCAGTTTGTGGCCTCCTTGTTGGATTTAGACATTTCCAAGCCCTTGATTATTGAAATATTCCATACCATGTTAGATTTGGTGTATTTAGATGGGATCAATGAAATTGTGTAAATAACTATCCTTGGTGTTGACATTCCAACCACCATGAATTTTTTTAGACATTTTGGCTTTTGGGAAGCAATGCCCTAACTACCCTTTCTCATGAACTTATGAACTATGGACTTGGAGCATCATCATCCACTATCCCAACCCATGACCTCCATTCTGTTGGTATAAATAAAGTCTTGTACCTATTTAATTCATTACTAGGGGACTTATTTACATGTTAAGTTTACTTAGGTCCTAGGAAGGAATCTTTCTAGAAGGTGTTAGTTGTCATTAGTTTTTATCTTATCTTTGGACTTTTAACACATGTGAACCTAGGTAAGTGTGATTACTTGTCTCATGTCATATGATTAAGACAGTTGCCATAATACTATGAAATCTATTATCTCACCTTGGCTATATAACCAAGAGGTTTCTACTATATTTTTCATGCCATTGAATCATATTGATAAGAATATAGTTTATTCTTGTCACATTCTATTCTCTCTCTTTGTGCTTTCTATTTGGTCTCAAGATCTTGGTAGCCATAACCAATTCTAACTTGGTATGAGAGAAGATTGGGTGCAATTGGATAGTCTTTCTTTGAAGAGAGATGGTAAATCTTGAAAATTTTAGTATGCTCTTCTCTTGCATCATATGATGATCTAGAGAATCAGAAAAGCTTGATAAAAATGCTAGATTTAGGGGGGTTTCATTTTTGACTCTTTATTGAAAATTCAAATTGGAGCATGTTGGTGTAAATTTGACCTCACTATTACATTTGAAAGGTTTGAGAAAGTTGATTTTTCCTTTTGTTTCATCTAAATTGGACATATGAGTCCAAATCTATGAGGGTTTGAAACTGAATTGTGGTTATCAAATCCAAAAGATAGCTTCATTTTTGGACCATTTTGGGTCAAATGCAACCATTCCATCACATCCAAAAGGGCCGAAAATCTTAAGATTGATTGTCAATTTGTGGAATTCAGAGCAGTTGTACGGTGAGGAAAAAAAATTCTTCCCAAGGAGTTGTATGACCCCTTAGGTCACCATCATTATCTGATGGTAAGATTTAATCTATATATTCATAGGTCTGAAATAAATTTGAAAACTTTTTTTATAAAAAGTCATATATTGTAACTGATTAAAGTTTTTTGTAACAATTTTGATTTAAAAATAAAAATAAAAAGAAAAGGGACAAAGAAGGTTTCTATAGCCTGGTACACTTCATAGAGTAGGTACTAGGTACCTACCTGTCCCCATCCATCTACCATGTGGCAAAGTGTTTCCTAGCCCTGCAACCCCACACCTTATTCCCAGCCTTGAAAAATTCAAATGGTGGACATTTAATCAAATTTTGGTGAACCAAAATACACCAGTGATGACCAAAAAGAAATTCTGGTAGGAAAACAAAGGAAAACTAGTGGAGAATGTTCATTTAAGAATATATGCTATGCAAATATTCCAAGCCAAGATTCCTGCCACCGACATCAACAATATATTCTCTAAAATATTTTATCCAAAGGAATATTCTGGTAGAAAAGGTTATATTCCATGACAATAGTCTACAAACCATCAAATTTAGGCCCATCAATTGCTAAAGTTGGCGCCTCATGAGCACTTGAAAAAAAAAAAATTGCCCCCTCACCAATGGAGTTTTTGAATATGCAGTTTGACTTTGAAGCTTCATAACTTGCACATTTTGACTCCTTTTTTTGAGCAATTTTTTTTCATTTGGGATAATTGTTCATGCTCTTCCTAGTGGTACAATTAGTTTTTATTTTTGATGTCTAGCTTTTCTATAAATTGTAGATACTCATAGGTGTTACCGCTTTATTCTCATTTTGGGAAATCCAAAAGCTCATATCTTGCTCCTACAGTAACATTTTTGGGTAAATTTTTGAAAGTGCATCTTTTCTCATATACTTTCTAGTGGTGTGATTGGTTTAATATCATCTACTATAAATTTTTCTTTGAGTTTGTGGCTTATTTTTAGATTTTGCATGTACCAAGATCAATACCACTTTACTATTTTTGTCAAGTGGTAACTGTAAATGCATTACGTATAAAGTTCCAAATCAGATATTGCTTGGAGGGTTTCATGATTGAGTAATTTGGGGGGGGGAATCTTGCAGTGGTTTTTGTTAGTGTAATTAAATTAATTATTACACTAGCATAAGTTAACTTAGGTCATACATCATTTAGTCCTAGGTTGCATTTTTAATAAATCATTTATTAATGGGGTAATGTCCCTTTCCTTGTTTGTAGGGATAAGATTCCTTCTAGAAGATTAGTTGTCCTCCTAGAACTTATCTCAATCATTTAATAATTTTCTAGATAGGGTTCACATGTTGTCATATGTTGTTAGATCAAGACACATTGAAACATCTCATGCATTTTAGGTTTTCTCTCATGCCTATATATTCAAGGAATCTTGTACATTTGTAATCAATCGAATCTCATGTAGTGTAGATAAATAGAATCTCCATTGTGCAGGCCTAGTTGCAACACCTTCTATGTGGTTGATTATCTTTCCTAGCAAAGGTCCTCCATTGAAGACTGTAGCTTCAAGGACAATGTGAATCCATAATCTCAACATGGCATCAGAGCATGCTAAATTCTAACATGGTATTAGAGCATGTTGAATTCTAACAGTTTCTTGCATTCTTTAGCTTGTTTTGTGTTCTTGTAATGGGGAAATCTCAAATTGAACTCCTAGCTCCACTTAATTTAGCTACATGGAGAAAATCAATATGGAACTATCTCATGGGAAAAGGTGTAATAGGCTATCTAATGGAAACCATTTTTCAATCTATTGATAATAAAGACTTGGCAAGATGGGAGATCAATCATGAGAAAAATCTTGGATGCATATTTTCATTAGTTTGATTTGATTTTCATTTTCATATTGAATCAAGTAAAACACCTAAAGAGGCATGGGAGGCTTTTGAAAAATTGTATGGTAAAACATATAAGATTAGGAGATATCAAATTGATAATGAATTGATGAATCTTGATCCTAATTTTTTTGAGCACATCTAAGAGTACATGTCCAAAGTTAAGCAACTAAGAACTCATTTGAAAGAATGCAACATTGATAAGAAAATATTTGCAATTGATTCTAAATGTGTTATCCAAGATTGGTCCTAATTATTTAGTATCTATTTTAGGCTTCCATACCCATCAAATTTCTATGGGAGCATCATATGTTGATCCTAAGTTTGATGAATTTGTAAATCTCCTAATCCAAGAGGAAGATAAGTTGATGAACATGGGTCTATTCAAGTCTTCCAAGTCACAAGCATTGGTGGAAGGTTAGTATAAGGTAAAAAAGACTTTGGGAATCTTGATAAGAAGCAAAAGAAGAAAAAGAACAAGCCACGTAAAGAATAAAAATTCACTCAATCTAAACGAGAATCATCTAAGGAGAGACTTTTTGTGCATATTGCAAGGATGGACATGAAGAAAGCTATTGTTATAAGAAGGATATTGATGAATTGAAAAATATTCTCAAAAGGAATCACATTTATTTGATTTCTAGAATGTCTAAATCACCCCCTTCTTCAAAATAGTGTATAAAGGATTAGGGAGATGGGTTCTAGATTCAAGAACATCTCATCATATGGCATCTTCATAGTCTATATTATCTTCAGTTAAGCCTTCTACTATGTCTCCTATTTTGATGGGAAACAATACAAACATGAGTGTAATTGGGAGGGGATCTATTAGTTTTGGGGACAAATTTCTAGGATATTTAGTGTGTTGATTGTTTGATGAACAATATTCTTTCCATATATTAGATTACACATGGTGGAGATGGAAAAAATGTGGAGTTTACACCTTTTTTATTCATCATTCGAGACTTGGAAAGTAGAGAGATCATTACTACTAGGGTGGTTGATCATTCAACTCAATTATATACCTTTGTAATTTTTTCTTTTGATTGTGACATTGTTCCTTCAAATGTTGATCAAATGAACCATGATTCAGAGGAGATATTTGGCTTCTTGAACTTTGGAGTTCTTAGTTCAAATATAGTTCTTGAGTCATGCATTTCATCTCCTCCATCTAGTGTTGTAGTTGATGATACTTGTGAGTCCACTATTTTGGTTCCTTGTGATTCAATGTAGCAAGACATACATTGTATTTTATATTTGGCTACTTGTGATGGCTTCTTGACATGTATTTTAGACTTGTTTGTGGAGTCTCATATTACAGATTTTGGGGACATCATTGATGAAATTCGTCTTCTCTTTGATGAAGATGCTCCTTCTTCAGTTGTTGTGATGGAAAACTTTGACCCTCTTGTTCATTCTCTACATGATCATTCTTTGGAGTTTGACGTGATTGTGGATACATTTGGACAACATTTGGATGATGCTTCTTTATCTTCAGAGGGGATATATGTGTCTTTGGATTGTGTTCTACATTCATCTCTAATAGATTCTTGAATGAGATATTTAGCAGTGTGGCCTAGAATTCCTGCTTGGAGTGTGTCATATTTCTGCATCGACATGGAGACACTTGAGCATGCTTCAAAGACATCATCCATCATAAATATTCCTAACATCATGTTTGAATTCTTTATTTTTGTTTCTTCATAAGGGGAGGAATGTTGTTCAGTGAGATTTCATCATTTTCAGCATTCACTATCAAGCTTCTACCATCATTGGAGGAGACTCGACATTGAGGAGGGGATACCTTGTCTCTCTTCTCTTCTCTCTTATGGGGGTGGTATTTTTTCTCACATGGTGTTTTGGAATTCTCATTCTTCATTGAGAGTATTCCATTATATTTCATCCCTCTTTTGGGGGGGAGTTCTATCCCATGGGGTTTTCTCCTTTTCTCAATTTATGAGAGATTTCATTTGCATATGCACATGGGTACCTAACATGGCCTAGTATTCGGTACCCATCCTTGCATCTTTGTACCATTTGTATAATAATCTACTACTCCCTAATTTTCACTTAAAGGGGGGTGTTGCTATAAATAAAGTCTTGTAGCTAGTTAATTCATTACTAGGGGGCTTATTTACACGTTAACTTTAACTAGGACCTAAGAAGGAATCTTTCTAGAAGGTGTTCATTATTATTAGTTGTTATCTTATGTTTTTACTTGTAACACATGTGAACCTAGGTAAGTTTGATTAATTTTCTCATGTCATATGATTGAGACACTTGCCATAATCCTATGAAATCTTGTATCTCACCTTGGCTATATAACCAAGGGGTTTCTACTACATTTTTCATGCCATTGAATCATATTGATAAGAATATAGTTTATTCATGTCACATTTTATTCTCTCTCTTTGTGCTTTCCATTTGGTCTCAAGATCTTGACATCCATAGCCAATTATAATACTTTCTTCAAAGGTTGTATAACATAGAGTGCATTCTTGGGATCAATTGGAAAAATCATTTCAATTTCCTAGTTTACAGCCATTGTGTCGATGATTGAGGTTCATGTTGTGCCTGCTTGTGTTGTGTGTTGTGTGTTGTTAACCCCTTTACTCCCTTGTTGAAGAAACTTAAAGAAACAAAATTTGACTGTCATGACAAATGGAGGCTTTAATTTCCACTGCCATTTTTGTGTTGCCTCCTCTTTTGCTTTGTTGAAGATGTATCTCTTTTTTGGGTTTGAATGAGAAGGCTTCAAAATTCTCTTAGAGCCTCAAGCTCATATGCGTATTATATTGTAAATATTTTAAATGACTACAAAATATAATATCTTCTACTATTCATGTGTTTACTCTCATATATTTGTTCACAAAAACAATGTATTTTACAAAATTTTACATATGGTACATAACTGTAAAATATTAATGAACTTGTGAGTACTTTAATGGAATAATTTTAAATGAATACCATATATTTTTATATCCCAAAAATTTCCATTCATATCCTCCAACTCATATAAATTTATTTCCTTGCATGCATAGATTCGATAAGGACCCCTTCACAGTGAGTCAAACTTAGCATGCTTCCTTGGTTTTGTAGCGCGTTCATCATACTTTAGTGCAAGAATTCCTTCCCAAAAATCTAGGTTGGAGGCCCTTTTATCAAACCATCATTTTGCTATCTACTGGTGTTTGATCATGGCATCATATGAATTTTCTCTTTTTTCTTTGAGACTCAAAATTTCCACCAATCTCAACCCCATTCCACTATGCTTTTCAACTTATAAAGCTTTCAAGAGTTGCAATGCTGAAATCTCTATAGAAATGGGTAAAACTACCTCCTTTCCATAAATTAATTCATAAGGGGAGGTCTTCAAGATATTATTAGGTGTAATTCTATCAACCCATAAAGTAGCTCACAGATGCTTCTTCCATTCCTTTTGGTGTTTCGACCTGATACACTTTATTAACCTAATTAGATTCTTTTTAGTCAACTATACTCACCCATTTCCTTGTGGGTAATAATTGGATGATTGCTTGAGGTAGACCCCATGATTAAGAGTGAATTTCAACATCCCAAAGCCTATGAAGGCTCACGCATTATCAAAAATGATGGTTTTAGGAAAACTGAACATTGTTACTAACTCCTATTGGAAATTAACAATTTATGTTTATGTAGCATTCTTCAGGGAAATTACCTTCGTCTATCATGTGAAATAATTAGTCATCATGATTATCCACTTATGACCTATGTTGGAGATGGGATTGATCTTCTTGAAAAAATATAAACTCCATTGTGCAAAAGGTTCCTTAGTCACAATTGGGTTCAATGGCATGGTAGACTTCTTCGGCTTGCCAATGAAATATTGGCACTAAGTACACTTCTGCACCAGGTGATGGGACTTGGATAACATGGAAGGCTAGTGATAGTCTTCCTGGATTATATTTAAAGTAGTGGTCTTGGTAGATGTAAGGAATTTGAGGTAATGGAATAACTTCCTACACTAATCTTGAGAGGAGAATAATGCAAAACTTTTAGAGATCTTTAACAATTACAAAAACTTAAACATAAATAAACATAAATATCATGCATACCATGACATAGTGAGTTACATGGGGAAAAACCCCACACTCCAAAACCACCCAATATATTATTTAGTAAATCATGAAGATTACAATATACTTTCAGGTAAGATTCTCATAGGAGCATCACCACTCAGAGATCAAGAGACAACACATCTGATATCAGACACTCATAATACATCACTATCTCTCTCTATTGAAGTCATAATGCAACACTCTCATAAAATAGGATTACATTATAGGGAAAGATAGGCCAAAAAAATATACACCATTGTATCTAAAACCTAATAATTAATGGTCTAAATATACAATGTATCAATTATCCAATGTATGTAGCCATTTTACTAGTTTCCTAAAATATTAAAAAAAATTGTTTACACGCATCCCACTCTCGCCCATTGCTACCATTGTATATTACACCTATTTGTGAAACTACCTTTAAATGTGTGTGTGTGTATGCATGTATGTATGTATGTATGTATGTATGTATCCTATCAATAATAGCCATTATACAATTGCAATGTTGAGACATATTTTCCCAACAAATCTCCCACTTATTAAGCACCTTGCAAGAGAAATGGGAGGGAGTAAACATTGTCTCTTAATTGCTAGGGGCCAAAAGGCCCATAATATATTAACACCATTTGAACTACTTTGTGCTTACAGGCTTAGTTAAAGAATCAACAACATTCATAAAAGTCTCTACCTTAACCAACTTCAAACTACCATCTTCAACCATATCTCTAACAAAATGATAATGTACATCAATGTTGGGTTCTTGGCTAGAGATATCACACTCTTAACTTTCACAATAAATTTTCACCATACCTTGTTTTATTTTAATATCTAAAAATAGTCTCTTAAGAAAAATGGATTCTTTACAAGCATGGGTAGCTTCCATATGCTTTGCTTCAATAGTAGACAAAGAAACCACAACCTATTGCTTAATCATCCAACTAATTGCACCACCAAATAATATAAACACATAAGAACTAGTGGATCATTTGCTACCACTATCACGTACCCAGTCTAAATCCACATAACAATGAATATCAAGGGAAATTTTATCTTCAATCATATTACTATGATAACACAAGGAATATTCTGAGGTACCATGCAAATATTTGAAGACTTTTTTAACTAAATCCCAATGAATTCTACTAGGATTAGACATATATCTAGAAATAATTCACACTACTTGGGTAATGTATGGTCTAGTAGAAACCATAATACACATCAAACTTCTAATTGCACTCTAGTAAGGCACTCTACTCATGTCTTCTTGTAGCTTAGGAAAATTCAAGGTTAGAAGTCATTAATCAATAAAATCAAACCAAAAAATCCCTAAGAAATAATAAAGCATGATCTTATTATGAAAAACCAAAATAACATAGCAAAGTTACCCAAGTCTTCATGTTGTGGTTGAATCACCTTCATTGTTCTTCTCCATTTTTCTATAAAATAATGAATTCCCACATATTTTTAACCTACAATGAAATCCTAAAGTGAATGAAAAGAAAATATCAAATAAATTAATTATCTCAATACCATGATAGCTTATTGATGAATGTGTTATAACCTTAAATTTTCTTAAGCTATATATGGGTATTGTTGTGCAATTTTCGCACACATGCTCCGCTGAAAGTAGGGACCCCTTTTTTCTCTTCGGTCTTGGCTTCTTGGCCCTTTCTTTTTTGAGGTTTTGTCTTATTTAGGCATGTGCTTAAAAGTTTATTTTAATTTCCTAAGTGTTTCCCCTGGTTATTTATCAAAAATCTTACGTTCTCGACAAATTTTGGGTTTTTACCCAAATTTGGGATTTTCCACCATGGTCGGATTTTCCTGGATCCTGCTTGGACTCTGGCTAGACCCTGTTCTTTTGGGGATTTCTGGTATTCACAGATTTCTATGTGGACCAATTTTTTTTGAATTTCGCCCTATCATTGACTTCCTGGGTTTCTTGACTGTCTTATCGATTGCATTAATGGCTTTGTACACGCTTTGAAGGATGGATTTTAGCTTGACTTCTAGGATCTTTGTGCCATTGTGCTTACTATTTGCCATCGATTGAGCTGAGGAGTGCTTTCCTACGATTGATTGACTTTGATTTGGGCATTTGGGTTTGAATTGATCTCTTTGGTGGTGACTTCTTATGCATTCCTACATCTGTTCTTGGTGGACGCTATTGGGATTGACATTTGCTGCTTCTTAGATCAATTTATGCTTTATAATGGTATGTGTTTCAATTACCTTTCCTTTGATTGATGAATTATGGATGGCACGTTGATGTCATTAGGGCCTTTGGGATTTGAATTCCTACTTATTTGATCATTTCATGCTAGGGTTGTTCGGTATTGCATTATTTGTGATCTCTTAGGTGAGTTTTGAGTTCATTTGTCTATTTGTGTTTCGATGAACCTTGCCTGAGAGTAGTTAGTAAACCCTAGTAATGACTTTGCAGTTGAAATGACTAAACTTGAGCTTGCCTGTGTGCTAATGGCGGATGAATAGGGTTTCAAACTGAGGAAAAAATGTTATTTCAAGTTATTTCGTCCTAAAATGTGCCTGAAACACAAGGAAAATATATGAGAGGTCCATCCCTAATTTGTCTTGAGTTAAACCTTTTGAAATTCATGATTGGTTCAGTGTTTGGGTGAAATCATGACTATCCGTCCCCTCCAAATCTATTTTGCTATGACCCTTCAAAGTCAGGGAGATGTCATATCGATCACCCTGTAGTTCACCGATAGAGTCTCCTATGCCAGTCAGTGAGAAAAAGAGGATTCGCCGAGACCTCACCCCATAAGAAAATCTCTCATTGACATACATTTTCATATTCACCATCGGTGGGACAAGCCCTAGTCTCCAAGACGTCATAGCGGGCTTCTTTAGTTATACTGATATCCATTTGCTTCGCTGAGACATTCATCCTTTGGTGAGACCTTTCACCGAGGTCATTTTGCTTTTGTCGAGCTCTGTTCATTTCAATCATTGAGACCCTACTTAGTCAGTAAGACCTTTCAACAAGCTCATAGCTCTTGTCGAGGCCTTCGCTTTCAGCGAGACTACTGGCGGTCACCAAGACCTTATGGCGACACCTTCCTTCCTCGATAAGCTTGGATCTTCTTTTGCTGAGACCACATGTTGTCGGCAAGAGGTTATGCCGATGGGACTTCATATCACCGGAACACTGCGTGATTGGCAAGACCTCTGGCCGAATTCAAACCTATCGCTAGTCACCAAGACATCGCAACTTTGTTGAGACTTCATATCAAAAAAATTTAGTCTGGCTGAAGTGTTTACTTAAACCTTGAAAGTCGGTGAGACAAGAAGGATTCACCAATACCTTACCCCGGCTACCCTTTGATCATATAGATATGTTTGCTATATCATTGTTCGGTGAGACGTTACACCAAAACCACCAAGTCTTGGAAAAACCTCTTCCAATGACATTCTTCACCGTGACCTCCAAGAAGGCGCCAAGACTTCTGAATGAGATGACCGACTCTTGCCAAATCCTTTGTTCCCAGAATCTGCGTTGGTTCAAAACTCTCCCTTATCTACGGATTTCTGTTGAGTCTGGATTTCTCTGAAATCTACCATGTCTTTGATTCCTAGAAATTGCAATCTAGCTCGTTCTTCACAAAAATCTGTCCCTCATGGATTCTCTCAAAATCTAATGAAATATGGAGCGTAAGATAATTAGATGTGTTTATGAGTTGTGATACATTTAATCATTATTTCATGACATATTTGGATTTCCCGTGTAACTTATTGATTGATCATGATCAGATTTAATGGTTAAGTAGGTGTTTCTTGGTTATTCCATTGGAATCCATTTAGTTTGGAATTTCCTAAAATTCCTCTCTGGCTCAGATTCCATGGATGGTCTTGAAACATGAAATTTTTTGTGATCATCTCATATGAGATTTAATAACACCTTGACTATATGAGATGCATTCTAACAGTGTTTTGATGGATTAACTTTTCCTTCCTGTCATTTTTATTGTGTTTTCATGTTGAGTGCAGGCTAAATCAAGCAAGGCAACAGCTGGGTCTTCATTTTCTGATGCAGAGAGGATTAAGCTGGACATTAAGAGCAAGGTACCTAAGAGTAAGATCACTTATGTTTGGTCAGAAGTCAGAGATACAAATGTTGGCCTTTGGGACTATGACGAATTTAAAGAAAGAATGGCAGCTAAGGATCCTCCTTTGGTGGCTAGAGGGATGATGGAATTAGGCTTGTGCCATCTAGCTAGTTTTCCTTCTATGGTGTAGTGTTATGAGCTGGTCCTAAAGTGTGCAAGGCACTATGACAGTGACACACAAAGAATAATTGGTCCTCAAGGGAGAGTTGTTGCAAATCTCAACCTAGTCTCTATTTCCCAAACCTTTGATATGCAAGACAGGTCTCATGTGGTGGGATTCACCATTGAGGTAGCTCAAGAGTTCTATGATGATCAGACTGTGAAGTAGCAACAACTTATAAATTCCTGGCTGGATAAGCCCAAGTCTCACTACTCCAAGTTGCCCAAGCAACTGTTAAGAGCAAAATTCAAGAAGGAATACTATGATTCCATCACATTTCTTAGCAGGGTGGTTGGATTGAAGACTGCTGGAACATTTGAGAACTGGATGTGCCATGTGATTGTGAGGATGGAGTAAGAAAAGATTAACTACCATTGGGCAGGGGTCATTAGCCAAGTAATTTACAAGTAATTTTCCACTGTGTTGCAGACCAAGACTTTCACAATGACTTCATATTTGGTCTATGCACTTGCAAGATTCCATCCCTACAAGGGATTGGATACAAAGGGAATTTTCAGAAAGGAAATTATCTATGAGGTTTACCCTCAATTGTATTTAAGGAGCTCGGACTATAGGAGGGAAAATGATGCATTTACCATGCATATCACCTGAATGCTTCAGGAGGAAGAGAATGTCAGGATTCCAGATTTGGCTAAGGAACTCATCAAGAAATATGGAGCATGGTTTATTCAATTCCCAACCTTCTCCTACATTCGAATTGATGGCTGCTACAGGGCCCCATATAGACTTCCACGGTATCCCACCAATCACATTATATTGTTGGAAGTAACTAGACAGATCTGTGACTTTGATGCCATTCTCAAGAAGGACAAGCATAAGACTGGTTTTGGTGGAGATTTCCCATTGAGGATTGGCACTGGAGAAGTATGTCCTTCCATTGGTTATGGCCAAGCTTTAGAAGAAGAAATGATTACTCTCGGCTTGTCTTTCCACTCCAAGAGATCCAGATTTGATATTATAGGAGAAGCTCAAAAGAAGGCCAACAAAGAGTATAGCCATAAGGTGAATTTGGAGGACTACTGGGCCAACTGTAGTGATGAATTTGAGGTCAGGAAGAAGAAATTATCATGGCTTCCAGTTGAGTTAGTTCGATTGTATAATGTGAAGGCAGTTCCTGATCAATTGGAAGATGATGGAAACTTGATCCAAGATCATGCCTATGAGTCCATAAAAGACAAACCAATTGGTGATGTGGATTGGTTGGAAGAGGAAAAGACAGAGTTAAAACAACTGATGGCTCCAGTTTTCAAATTTACTAGGATGTGGCTAAAGCATAAACTATGGGAGCTGGAAAATAATGGTGTACAATGCACCTATGCTTTGATGGGATATTTGGATCCCCACTCCACCTCTAAAGAATCTACCGAGTAGGATGCTAAGGGCAAGGGTAAGTTGGATGCTTCTTTCAAAATTGAGATTAAAGATGTTCAAGAGATGGAGGTCCAAGGGATAGAAAAACAGAGAAAGCCAAAGGCTAAGAAGAGGACAAGGAATAGGAAGTCTGAGCAGGAAGAGGCTGAAAAGTAGAAACCTAAGACTGATGATCCTATCCCCAAAAGGAGGAGAATCCTAAAATTGTCAGAAAAGGCTAGCTCCAAGGTTGGGGAGGAAGAGGCTACTCCACTAGTGGTAAATGTTGAAAGCTCAGAGGAGAAGGCGAAGGTATATACAAGGAGGTCTAGGAATCCTTCTCCTAGGGAGAGTGTGCCTAGGGCTGATCTCCCTCAGGTGGTTTCTCATGAGGAGCAGGATGGTGATGTGCCTCCCGCTCATGAACCTAAAAGAAAACCTAGTCAGTCAGGGGATGTTGAGGATAATCTAGATACATAAGGTGAGGAGTTTCATGAAGGAGATCTTCATGGTGCAGAGGAAAAAATTGAAAAGATAATATAGTCCCCTATGGTTGCATATGCAAATTCCTCTGTTAGGATTGTTGAATCGCCTCCAAGGGAGAAAGAGGTAGTGAAGGATCCCACACCTATAGATAAGGAGGAACATGTTGAAGAGGAAGAAAGTAAGGTAGATGAGACTCCTGAGAAACAAAATTTGTGAGGAGATAGTAGGAGATCAACAAGAAGAAATGGGGTAGAGCCAAGTGCAATTGGAGCCCATTGTTCCAGAGTGGCTGGACAGAGAAATAAAGAGGAAACATATAGTAGTGGAGGATAGTTCATCGAATTGGGATGCACTGCTAGCCAAAATTGAAAAAGATAAAGGTAAGGAGAAGGCTAGGGTGATCTCAAGGATTGAAAGAGATGAAGCTCACGATCGAGTTGTTCACATTGCCACCCCTGCTCCAGATAAAAACAAAGATGATGTGGTTGAAAAGGACTACAATATTCAGACTTTCAATCTAGGACCTACATCAGTTGAGCAAGACATTGAAGATTATGAGGGTTCTAGTGCAATTATTGTGGGTAGATTGAGGAAAGAGATGAAGACCAAGTAGGAACTAAAGAAATAAAATGAAAATCTGAGGAAATTCTTGGAAGAATTGATGAAACCACTACAATCCATTAACCCTTCCTCACCTGCTGCAAATACTCTGCCTCAAGAGACCATCACCAAGCTAGAAAAGATGAAAGCTTCCACCCTCACCACTACGAATTGGTTACAAGGGGTGCAAATAAAGGGTGATGAAGCTATTAATGAGATTTTTTCAAATGGAAAGGATGCTATCATGGCAACTGAGTGGTTGAAATAGGTGTTGGCACAAGATAAAGAAGATACGAATCTCCTTTTGCATAAAACCAGGACTATCATGGTGTACACCCAAGACAGATTGGTGAGTGACGGGATTCTTCCTTCCTCTAGAGCTACCGAACCATGGGAGTGGTACGAGGAACTAAAAATTAGGCAGAAGGTACTCAAGAAGATTTATAAACAAAGAAAGTAGATTGATGACACCCTAAGTGGTGTATATAATGGCTCCATTGCCTTCTTTGAAGTCATGATGGGAAGAAGGAAGATCGCGCCCAAGTACTTGAGCTTAGAATAGTTGAGGAAGTAGTGGCATGATGTCTATGCACCACTTGATGATGGTTCTATCTCTAAGCACCAGTTGGATGATGTAGCCATCTACCTTGCAGTTATGTACAAATACCTAACGTATAAGGTGGATTGGGATAAGTCAGTCAAACAATTAAGAGAGGAGATTGCATCCATTGAGAGTTGACTTAGGGTTTTTCCTTTGCCACATGCGGCCAACTTGGATGGGGCATTCCTGAAAGTACATGAAGAGCTAGATTATAATAGGTATAATAGGGAAGGGAGCTAATGATAGACTGTGATGCGATTTGTGCTTCCCTATTATCTTCCCAAGCATTGGTCTGAACTGTATCGCAGATCCCAGGACAACTTGGATGTAACATGCATTTAATGCTTATTTGACCAATTTTGAGTCTCTCTTGGCTGAGTTGTTGTGCCATTAATGCTGTGAAGCTCTTGCTTGGCCGACGAGTTTTCTGGGGGGATTCTATATATTTGGCATTTTGTCTCATTTGTAAAGGGTTAGAAAAATTAGAGATAACAGTTAAAAAGTGAGAAGATAGAAGTAGAATAGAGAGGTATATTTAGAGGTAGAGTAATTTAGCAAGTAGTTGTTCTCAAGCAAATGTTGTAACAAAAATTTGGAATTTTTGCTATAGTGGACAATTTGAATACAAGAAATGATATTGTGATTTGGTGCCATACTTGTTTTCTTTTGTTTTGCATGGTTCTTGCTATTCTATCTTTAAAATTTCTTTGAGAAGGTTAATATTTATAATAGATTTGGTTCAATAATGTTTGTGATTTAATACTTGAATGTTGCAGCAATCCCTCAGTCCATACTTTTCACAACCAACTGATTGTTAGTTGCTTTGCAAAGTTAGCCTGGACTTCATATTTAGTGTGCTTAGTTTGATTGTGAGGATTTGTTCATTTCAACTGCAATAGGGTTGTTGAATGAATATTCATGATTTGAAAACACTAACACCTCAAAAGATTGCACTATTTTTTGTGAGATTGCAGATTTATCTGGGTCAAGTAGAGATTAGTTTTGAGGGATTGGTCCATTTTGAGTGTTGGTTATTTTCATTGTAAATCTTAGGAGTAGTATTAGATTTAGAAATCTCTTTAAAACCCTTATCTTTTTCTATTTCTTTGATTATTGGGTTGGATCTAGGATTGAAGTATCATCAAATTGTTAGATCTGATAAAATTGATTCAGTATTTTTCTTGTAGTAAGGTCCCATTGTGATTACCAACATTTTCACATTTTATCACTGAGTTGTTTATGCATTGTCAAGACCTAACATTAGAGACCTTGGGGTTATCTCTTGAGGCTTATTGATAGAGAATTAACTTTCAAGAGAGATGGGATATTATATTATGTCTGAGTTGTTGCTATGCAGAAAACACCATCAATAGGATTAGCACTAGAAAGAGGGTTGTATCAGCAAGCTGGATTAATTTTTGAATGCCATCTCTCCTAAGAGATTTAGAAGGACAAGATCTTCTCTAGGAGAGGAATAATTTCAGGAATTACCAAACCCTGCTAGATCAAGAAGGACCAACAGAAGGGGAGAACCATCATCATCTCATCCACCTCCCACATCTCCATCATCCTCATCTTCATTAGGTTCATCGGAGTCTGAGGGAATTCCCATTCCACAACCTCAGCCGGTCATAAATCATCCATTACCACCCCCACCTCCACCAATGGCTTTCCTGGCAACCAACTCATCTCCATTGAGTTTCGCTATTTACAATGTCATGCCAAAAAACCCTGAACACTTTTGTTCAAAATTCCATGTCAATGATCCCAATAGAACTACTTAGGAACACATCAGGATCTTTCAGACTGGCCTTAAGGAGAGAGGGATAAACCATTAGGATGTAGCATGTAGGCTATTTCCTTATTCACTAGAGGAAGATGCATTCTATTGGTACAACCATTTACCTATTGGGTCTATTGAGCATTGGACTGAGTTAGAGGCTGCCTTTTTGCAAAAGTTTTGAATCCCCATTATCTCTAATGAGATTTACCATTAGTTCACTAATGTGAAGAAGGAGGTCAATGAGCCTATAGGATCTTTCAACAATAGGTTTCATCATGCCTATATCAGGCTACAAGCCCCCTATGCTGTTGATGAACCCACTGCTCTAGAAGTTTATTATGAGGGACTTGATAGTTTGATAACTACTTTTATGAAGTGGAGTAATAACCCCCTGCTAGTTTACTTGATGCATATGTAGAGGCTATGAAAGTTAGCACTAATCTAAGGCAACATCTGTCTGGCCCTTTACCCTCATTAGGACCCATTTCTCACCCTGGACAAGTTCCAACTCTCAATCATGCTTTTTTCAACTATAATCTAATCATGAATCCAGTACCCCAGTTGCCTCTAGTCCCTCACCTAGGACCTCCTGGGGGACAAGTGTTATCCAAAACTAGTTACCCTCAGCAAGGTGGGAATCAACCCTTGCACATCCAGCCTCAGGCTAGTTATCCCTCTTACCTGTAGAATTCTAAAGTCTTGAACTAATCACTAAATGCCAATGCTGCAGTTGGGTATTTCTAGAATAATGTGAATCAGCCTCCACATAGTAGTCCTGACAAGGAGAGACTGGATGAGTTGTCTGAACAAATAAAAAAGATAAATATGGAAATGACTTAAGGAACCAAAACAATCAATTGCAAGCTACTCAAAGAAACATGCAGTCCAATCAGAATAGAGAGAATCCACAAGGAAAAAAATTTGATATAGGACAACGTCATGATCAAGGATACAATAATGATAGAGGATATAACTAGGAAAGAGGCTACAACAATGACAGGGGGTATAATAACGATAGAAGACAAAACTATGATAAAGGACAATGATCAGGTCAAAACTTTGACAGAGGACCAGGTGTTGGACAAGGATTCAAAAGAAGGCAACAATCAAGACAAAAAATGACTTGGAACATAGGTCCCAACAATGGAGGAGTCCCTAGCCCATTAGATCAACCAATTAGTCAACCTGTCAATCAGTCTGCCAGTCAACTGGTTAGTTAATCAAGAGAACCCTCCTGGCGGTGTATATCTAGCTGAGGCTACTTTATTAGGGTGGTGTAGGCTCCACAAGACTAGTCAGCATTCTGAGTTAGACTGTCAAGAGTTCCAAACAATAGCCTCGATCTTTTAGTATGAAGTGGAGAACAATGCAAGCGGTCAGAAAATTGTACCTTCTATTCCTTATGATTTACCAGTGCTGGTATTAAACCATGCTCCTTTTCTAAAAACTGAGGAGAATGTGCCTAAAGAGGATTCTGACCAGTTGGGGCAAGACGTAGACCAGGTATGCAATGGGGATGAAATGACACAGTTATTCGATGAGAGTCAAAAAAATGATAATGGTCCTAGGGATGAAGAGGAAGCTTACATTGAAGAAGTCTAGACCTTCCAAAAACCTGTCAAAAAGTATGACTTGAGGGAATTTCCACAAAGGCGCCCACAGGCTGGAGGCCCCTTTTCTACCTCCATTCCACCGAATAATTTCAACACACCTCTAGACCCTAATGCTAGTAATAATCCATCACTACCTCAGGTGTCTAAGCAATATTTATCTCAAGATCCAGGACATGCTGATGTACCAAAAGGAAGAAATGTTGATGCAAATAAAGAAAAGATGATAGAATACCTAAGGGAGACTCCTACTGATCTAAATGAAGAAAAATTGGCCACGTATGTTGCTGAAGAACTCCAAAAATTGAAGGTAAATCTATCTGCATTCCAGTTATTAAGAGTTCCATCCATTAGGAATGTAGTCTTAGGATCTTATAATGCTAGTTCCATGTCACAAGATAAATCAGTTAGCAAGAATGCCAATAGAGTGTTTAGTTCTCAGTCAGTAGGAAGACAAAACCAGACTCATAATCAAGCCCATATGCCCCCTGGAGATGTTGGGAAAGAAAAGGGAAAATTTCAATTTGCTCAAGTAGATATGACCTTAACTCTATTTCAAGGGAAGATAGACACACCTCCATTCTTGATTTTTGTTCGAATATTCAGAAAGAATCTGCATAATTGTTTGCTAGATTCCAGTGCCTCAACCAATTTTATTCCTTTCGATGTATGCTGAGCTATGGGAATTAATCCCGCTGAATCACAAAAGAAAGTCACACAATTGGATAGGACTGAAGTCAATGTTGTAGGAGAGTTAAATATGATTCATATGTAGATCGCTTCTGATCCTAGAATTCAGTAGGTTATTAATATATAGGTAGCTGACATACCTAACGCTTATGGCCTAATCCTGGGAAGAGACTTTACTAGAGCCTTGAATGGATATGTCTCGACTGACCATTCCCATATGTGGCTTCCTTAGAAGGGAGTGCCAAACTAGATTAGAATTGAAAGAGAACCTAGAATGAAGTACATGATTACAGAATATCAGCAGACCTCTGCTGAAATTCCAGTATCAGAAGTAAGTATGGGTAACTATATGCTTGTTGCTCCTCTTGAAGAACCAGATGTGGAGGAAGTTCTTATGTTCCACAAAAAACCTGTTGACTCTATAGTGGAATCGAGTAGTGTTGAAGTCCTGATCAAACCATACAAAGATGATAATGACCTAGAAGATATTTGGCTGGCTTTGTTAGATAATTTTCAAGAGCTCATTCAGAAGTACATTAAAGACCAAGTCCAGCTGGGAAGAAGAATGAACTTTGGAGAGCTAATCTTGCCCAATTGGTGCAGGGTACACAATGCTTCTCATTCAGAATTGGATTTCTACTTATGCCAGGTTGCAGTGGAACAAATACAAAAATGTATCAACCCCACTCTTTTAGTCAAAATTGATAACATGAATGTCCAAGAAGATCCAAAAGGGAAAAGAGTAATGCCTTCTGAAGGGCTATCCAGTGGTAACAGTGCAAGAGAAAAAGTAGGGGACTCTGCAATTTCTAGTTATTGGGCTTTGAGATTCGATGGGTCCAAATCAAAGCAAGGAGATGGAGCTGGTTTTGAGCTAATTAGTCCAAGAGATAAGACATTTTTTGCTGCTCATATACTGTAATTTCACTGTACAAACAATGTAGTTGAATATGAAGCCTTGGTGCATGGACTGTTAATGGCATTGAAGAAAAAAGTTAAGCTCTTGCAAGTTTTTGGAGATTCTGAGTTAGTAGTCAACCAAGTTAGGAGACAATACTCGTGTCATGACAGAAGAATGACTAATTATAGACATAGAGTATGTGATTTAATTAAAGGATTTGATGCCTTCAACATTTAATTAATTCCATGAAATAAGAACCAGACAACTGATTCTCTTGCTCAGGCGACAAGTACCTTGCAGCCCCTATCTCTTTCGGGACTAAAGAAGTTCACTGTGGAACTAACCCCAGTACCATCAGTACCCGATAATATCACCAAATTCCAGGTATTTGAAGATGACAAGCATATCTTAGATTTTATTACTAGTACTGATGTCTTTGCTTCTCAAATAATTGACAAAACTGAACTTCAAGAAGCTAAGATAGACTTGGAAAGGGTAAGTAACTTGAAGACCAACATGATTCCTAGGGGAATGGTGGAACTAGAGAGGATCTTTGATTTGGACAAGATTAGAGATCAAGAACATGATACCAGGAAAGAGTCCATTAGTGGACAGTGTGACAAATATAATATGGGAACTCAAGATGTCAAAAATGTTCTCATTAGAAAAGTATGCACTCCAGAAGAAAGGAAATGAATCATTAATGCATTACACATATATTCAGATGTGATAGCCTGGAGTTATGAAGACTTGAAGACTTATGATACATCAATCATAACCCATACTATTCCTCTCAATCCAGGAGTAAAGCCTTTCAGATAGAGGAAAAGGCCCATCAATGCTTTACTGGAACCCATAATATAGAAGGAAGTGTAGAAATTGTTGTCTACAAGGATAATATTTCTAGTCAGACACTCTACCTGGGTTGCAAATTTGGTTTTGGTATGAAAGAAAAATAGTGAAATCAGGCTATGTGTAGATTTCAGGAACCTAAACAGAGCCTTAGAGAAGGATAACTATCTAGTACCCTCACTGGATGAAGTACTCCAGATCATCAATGGATCTCAGATGATGTCCTTCTTGGATGGTTATTCAGGATACAACCAGGTTATGGTGTAGTATGAAGATAGGCACAAGACTGCTTTCACTACCAAGTGGGGCACTTTTGCCTATAGAAGGATGTCTTTTGGCTTAATTAATATTGGAGCAACATTCCAACGAGCTATGGAAATTTCCTTTAAGACATCATTGTTAAGTGAATAATCATTTATATGGATGATCTAACTCTCTTTTCCAAGAAAAGAGGTGATCATATCTCAGATTTATGCAAAGTTTTTCAGAAATGTAGAGAGTTTGGAATATCACTCAATCCAAAGAAATGCATCTTTGGAGTAGCATAAGGTAAATTGCTAGGACATGTTATTTCTAAAAAGGGAATTTCCATTGATCCATAATGCATAGAAGCCATTCTTAAGATTCCACCACCTGCCAGTAAAAAAGAAATGAAATCATTCTTTGGCAAGATCAACTTTGTGAGGAAGTTTATCACTGGGTTCACAAAAATAGTTAAGCCACTGAATGCAATGTTGAAGCAGGAGGCCAAAGTTGAATGGAATACAGGAGCAAAAGAAGCATTTGCATAAATAAAGAGGGCTATTGCTAAAGCTCATGTTTTGGTAAGCCCAGACTATGCTAAACTATTATATATATATTTGTTTTCCTCTGATCATTCCTATGTTGCTATGTTAACTCAAAAATCAGATCAAGGAAATGAGCATCCCATAGAATTCATGAGTGCACCATTAAAGGATGAAGAACTGAAATACCCAAGTGTGGAAAAGCAGGCTTATGCCTTGGTCAAGGCTGTAAAGAAAATCAGGCATTATATCCTTAGAAACAAAATCTTCACAATAGTTCCTAATCCTATAGTCAAGCTGTTACTAGTGCAAAACAAGCTAGGTGAGCATAGAGCCAAGTGGGTGACCATGTTACAAGAGTATGATATTGAGATTCAACCCATGAAGCTGGTGAGAGGGCAAGGACTTACATAGACGATGGTAGAGACAGGCCCTAACCTTACAGCTCAGAGTTATAATTTAGAGGATGTTTCTCCTAGAGAGTGGTATGATATTGTTCATTACCTCCTGACCCAGAGATGCCTTGATAATCTCAATTCAATACAAAGAAGGGAAATGCGCTTAAAGAGTGGCAGTTTAATGTTGAAAGGAGCTATCCTATATAAGGAAAATCATGAGGGTGTTTATTTAAGATGCCTAGGAAAGGCACAATCTGCAAGAGCGATGTTGGAGTTTCATGATAGATATGGTACATGCCATGGATCAACGCCTTCTATAGCGAACCATATTCTGAGAGCTAGTTACTACTAGCCTACACTGTTCAAGGACACCCACAACCATGTTAGGACATGCCATGTGTGTCAGACTGCCATAGCTAGGGAGAAGTATGCTGCACTCCCACTCCAGCCAGTTTTTGAGGTAAAACCTTTTGCACAATGGGGAATGGACTTCATTGGCCCCATCAATCTTCCCTCCTTTGCTGGTCATAGGTATATTGTCACTATCACTAATTATTTTACACAATGGACTGAAGCTCTTGCATGCAAGCAGTGTACATCTGAAGTAGTAATTAACTTCCTTGAATTAGGTATTCTTAATCGTTTTGGATGCCCTATGTCTTTAGTGTGTGATAATGGTCCTGCATTTTCATCTTTGAAGTTTTCTAACTGGGATTTTGACCATGGGATTATAATTAAATTTGCATCCAACTATTACCCCCAGGGTAACAGGTTAGCTGAGTCATCCAACAAAAATCTCCTGACTGTTATCTACAAACTGTTAGAAAGAAATCTAAAGGGCTAGCATACCCAACTTAGATTTTCTCTTTGGGAATATTGCACCACACATAAAACTTCCATAGGGATATCACCTTACCATCTGGTTTATGGTCTAGAACCTATGTATCCTATACAATTGAAAATTCCTACCCTTCAGTTCATTAATGATTATTATGAGGAGGGAGATAAACGTGAGTCTAGACTTGCTGAATTATTACACCTTGAGGAAAAGAGGGACGAAACCCTGAAAAAATTTACTAAACACCAAAGGGTAGTCAAGAGATGGTTTGATAAAAGAGCCAAGATAAAAGCTTTTAGGATTTATGACTTGGTTCTTTACTGGGATAAAGCCCGTGACCATAAGGGAGAGCATGGAAAATTTGATAAACTTTGGCTTGGACCTTACCAGATCTCAAAAATTCTGGGAGATAATGCTTTTCATTTGAAAACTCTCACTGGAGAAGATATCCCACTGCCTGTCAATGGGCAGTATTTGAAGCATTATTTCCAGTCTTGAGCTATTTTCAGCTCTTGTCTTGTATATAGTTAGAGTAGCTTTTCCTTTCTGCTTTGCTTTTGGTTTTCTTTTGGTTTGTTTTTGCTTTGGGGGTTTTCTCTATTTTCGCCTGGATGTGTTGCACCTGCATGATAAATATATCATTATCTAGAATTGTTCTAAGTATTTCCGTGGTGAACTTTGGTCTTGTATCTTGAAAGGATGCTTGAAGTCTTTGCTATTACAAACAATCTCAATGTTTGATTTATAGAAGATTGGTCATTGGTTTTGATTTGACTTTGAAGTATTCTGAAAATCTTATATCTATCATATATCTTAAGAATCCTGATGTCACTATAGGAATCCTTGTGAAGTTTTGTCAAGAGAAAAATCCTATTTCTGCTTCAGTGCCACTGTGGTTCTCAGCCCTGAGTGTGAGCTTCATTGTTCACGAGTTGAAATGAAAGAGACATTTAGAGAATATCCAAATAAAGAAAAATGAAATATTGAATATCAAAAGAATAAATGCAACTTATCAAGGATATCTGAATATCTCTACTGGGGCTATGGACGCCTGGTTGGTAGTAGAGCTATGTTCAGGAGAGTCACGGCGATAACCTCATCAGGGCTATGGATGCCTGACTGGTAGCAAGGCCCTATCCAGGTTTCTTTTGAAGTTAGAATCCTTATGTAGCCTAACTTGACTGAACTTGGTTTTCTATAGTAACCTAAGGAGGGAAATGAACTCATGTGCACACACTTGGATTTTCAGTTTATGGAAGGTTTGGTCTATCCTTTGGTTTTGATTCTTTAAATCTTTGCATTCTGAATTGTTTGTTTGTGGTGAGATTGAAACTAGAGATTCTGGGTTCTCAATTCTTGTTCGTCATCAAATGATTTGGAGCATTTTCCCAGCAGATGTCGCCATTTGTTGTGAAGTTTTCGCACATGCCCCTCTGAAAGAAGGGACCCCTTTTTACTCTTCGGTCTCGGCTTCTTGGCCCTTTCTTTTTTGAGGTTTTGTCTTATTTAGGCATGTGCTTAAAAGTTTATTTTAATTGCCTAAGTTTTTCCCTTGGTTATTTATTGAAAATCTTAAGTTCTGGACAAATTTTGGGTTTTTACCCAAATTCAAGATTTTCCACCATGGTCGGATTTTCCTGGATCCCGCTTGGACTCTAGCTGGACCCTATTCTTTCGAGGATTTTTGGTATTTGCAGATTTCTGCATGGATAAGATTTTTTTGGATTCCACCTTGTTGTTGGCTTCTCAGGTTTCCTAACTATCTTATCGATTGCATTAATGGCTTTGTACATGCTTTGAAGGATATATTTTAGCTTGACTTATGGGATCTTTGTGCCATCTTGCTTACTATTTTCCATCGTTTGAGCTGAGGAGTGCTTTCCTGCGATTGATTGACTTTGTTTTGGGCATTTGGGTTTGAATTGATCTCTTTGGTGGTGATTTCTTGTGCATTCCTGCATCTGTTCTTGGTGGACACCATTGGGCTTCGCATTTGCTGCTTTCGAGATTGATTTTTGCTTTATAATGTTATGTGTTTCAATTGCTCTACCTTTGATTGATGAATTATGGATGACACGTTGATGTCATTAGGGCCTTTGGGATTTGAATTCCTACGTATTTGATCATTTCATGATAGGGTTGTTTAGTATCGCATTATTTTTCATCTCCCAAGTGAGTTTTGAGCTCATTTGTCTATCTACATTTCGATGAACCTTGCCTGAGAGTAGTTAGTAAACCCTAATAATGAATTTTTAGTTGAAATGACTAAACCTGAGCTTGCTTGTGAACTAATGGTGGATGAATAGGGTTTCAAATTGAGGGAAATGTTATTTCAAGTTATTTCATCCTAAAATGGGCCTAAAACACAAGGAAAATCTATGAGAGGTCCATCCCTGATTTTTCTTGAGTTAAAACTTTTGAAATTCATGATTGGTTCGGTGTCTAGGTGAAATCATGACTATCCGTCCCCTCCAAATCTATTTCACTGTGACCCTTCAAAGTCAGGAGATGTCATATCGATCACCCTATAGTTCATTGATAGAGTCTATTGTTAGTTAGTGAGACAAAGAGGATTCACCAAGACCTCACCTCATAATAAAATATCTCATTGACATGTATTTTCATATTCACCGTCAGCAAGACAAGCCCTAGTTGTGAAGAGGTCATAGTGGGCTTCTTTAGTTATACCGATATCCATTTGCTTTGCTGAGACATCCATCCTTTGGCGAGACCTTTCACTGAGATCATTTCACTTTGGTTGAGCTCTATTCATTTCAGTCGTTGAGACCCTGCTTAGTCGGTAAGACCTTTCGGTGAGCTCACAACTCTTGCCGATGCCTTCACTTTTGGTGAGACTACCGATGGTCGCCAAGACCTTATGGTGACGCCTTCCTTCCTCGGTAAGCTCAAATCTTCTTTCATTGAGACCACATGTTGTCGGCAAGAGGTTATGTCGATGGGACTTCATATTGCTAGAACATTATGCAATCGGCTAGACCTCTGGCCGAATTCAAACTGATCGCTAGTCGCCGAGACATTGCAACTTTGCTGAGACTTCATATCGAAAAACTTTAGTATGGCCAAAGTGTTTACTTAAACCCTGAAAGTCAGTGAGACAAGAAGGATTTGCCAAGACCTTACCCCAGCTACCCTTTGATCATATCGATATGTTTTCTATATTGCCATTCGACGAGACATTACACCGAAACCACCAAGTCTTGGCAAAACCTCTTTCGATGACATTCCTCACCGTGACCTCTCAGAAGTCGCCAAGACTTCTCAATGAGATGACTGACTCTTGTCGAAGCCTTTGTTCCCAGAATCTGCATTGGTTCAGAATTCTACCTTATCCGCAGATTTTCGTGGAGTCCGGATTTCTTTGAAATCTGCCATCTCTTTGATTTCTCAAAATTGCAATCTGGCTTGTTCTTCGCGGAAATCCATCCCTCACGGATTCTCCCAAAATCTAATGAAATATGAAGGAGCATGAGATAATTGGATTTTTTATGAGTTGTGTTATATTTAATGATTATTTCATGACATATTTGGATTTCCCGTGTAAATTATTGATTGATCATGATCAGGTTTAATGGTTAAGTAGGTGTTTCCTGGTTATTCCATTGGAATCCAATCAGTCTGGAGTTTCCTAAAATTTCTCTCTAGCTCAGATTCTACGGATGGTCTTGAAACCCAAAATTTGTTGTGATCGTCTCGTATGAGATTTAATAACACCTTGACTATATGAGATGCATTCTAATAGTGTTTTGATGGATTAACATTTCCTTCCTGTCATTTTTACTGTGATTTCATGTTGAGTGTAGGCTGAATCAAGCAAGGCAGCAGCTAGGTCTTTATTGTCTGATGCAGAGAGGATTAAGCTGGACATTAAGAGCAAGGTCCCTAGGAGTAAGATCACTTATGTCTGGTCAAAAGTCACAGATACAAATGTTAGCCTTTGGGACTATGAATAATTTAAAGAAAGAATGGTGGCTAAGGATCCTCCTTTGGTGGCTAGAAGGTTGATGGAATTAGGCTTGTCCCATGTAGCTGGTTTTCCTTCTACGGTGTAGTGTTATGAGCTAGTCCTGGAGTGTGCAAGGCACTATGACAGTGACACACAAAGAATAATTAGTCCTCAAGGGAGAGTTGTTGCAAATATCAACCCAGTCACTATTGCCCAAACCTTTGATATGCTAGACAGGTCTCATGTGGTGGGATTCACCATTGAGGTAGCCCAGGAGTTCTACGATGATCAAACTGTGAAGTCGCAACAGCTTATCAATTCATGGCTGGAGAAGCCCAAGTCTTACTACTCCAAGTTGTCGAAGCAGCTATTAAGAGCAAAATTCAAGAAGGAATACTATGATGCCATCACATTTCTTAGCAGGATGGTTGGATTGAAGAGTGTTGGAACATTTGAGAATTGGATGTGCCATGTGATTGTGAGGATGGAGCAAGAAAAGATTAACTACCATTGGGTAGGAATCATTAGCCAAGTAATTCACAAGCAATTGTCCAATGTGTTGCAAACCAAGACTTTCACAATGACTTCATATGTAGTCTATGCACTTGCAAGATTCCATCCCTACAAGGAATTTGATACAAATGGAATTTTTAGAAAGGATATTATCTATGAGGTTTACCCTCAATTATATTTAGGGAGCTTAGAATATAAGAGGGAAAATGATGCATTTACCATGCATATCACCCAAATGCTTTAGGAGGCAGACCATGTCAGGATTTCAAATCTGGCTAACGAACTCATCAAGAAATATGGAGCATGGTTTATTCAGTTCCCAACCTTCTCCTACATTCAGATTGATGGCTTCCAGAGGGCCCCATACAGACTTCCACGGTATCCCACAAATCACATTATATTGTTGGAAGTAACTAGAAAGATCTATGACTTTGATGCCATTGTCAAGAAGGACAAGCATAAGATTGGTTTTGGTGGAGATTTCCCATTGAGGATTGGAACTGGAGAAGTATGTCCTTCCATTGGTTCTGGCCAAGCTTAAGAAGAAGAAATGAGTACTCTTGGCTTGTCTTTCCACTCCAAGAGATCCAGATTTGATATTACAGGAGAAGCTCAAAAGAAGGCCATCAAAGAGTATAGCCATAAGGTGAATTTGGAGGACTACTGGGTCAACTATAGTGATGAATTTGAGATTAGGAAGAAGAAATTCTCCTAGCTACTACCTACGTCAGTTTGATTGTATAATGTGAAGGCAATTCCTGATCAATTGGAAGATGATGGAAACTTGATCCAAGATCATGCCTATGAGGCTATAAAAGACAAACCAATTGGTGATGTTGATTGGCTGGAAGAGGAAAAGATAGAGTTAAAACAACTGATGGCTCCAGTTCTCAAATTTACTAGGATGCGGCTAAAGCATAAACTATGGGAGCTGGGAAATAATGGTGTACAATGAACCTATGCTCTGATGGGAGATTTGGATCCCCACTCCACCTCTGAAGAATCTACTGAGTAGGATCCTAAGGGCAAGGGTAAGTTGGATGCTCCTTTCAAAATCAAGATTAAAGGTGTTCAAGAGATGGAGGTCCAAGGGACAGAAAAATAGAGAAAGCCAAAGGCTAAGAAGAGGACAAGGACTAGGAAGTCTGAGTAGGAAGAAACTAAAAAGCAGAAACCTGAGGCTGATGATCCTATCCCCAAAAGGAGGAGAATCCTTAAATTGTCAGAAAAGGCTAGCTCCAAGGTTGGGGAGGAAGAGGCTACTCCACTAGTGGTAAATGTTGAAAGCTCAGAGGAGAAGGCCAAGGTATATACAAGGAGGTCTAGGACTCCTTCTCCCAGGGACAGTGTGCCTAGGGCTGATCTCCCTCTAGTGGTCTCTCCTGAGGAGCAACATGATGATGTGCCTCCCGCTCATGATGCTGAAAGCAAACCAAGTCAGTCAGGGGATGGTAAGGATCATCCAGATACTGAAGGTGAGGAGTTTCATGAAGGTGATCTTCACAGTGTAGAGGCAAAAATTGAAAAGATAATGCAGTCCACTATGGTTGCATATGTGGATTCCCCTATTAGGACTATTGAATCACCTCAAAGGGAGGAAGAGGTAGTGAAGGATCACTTGCCTACACATAAGGAGGAACATGTTGAAGAGGAAGAAAGTAAGGAAGATGAGACTCTTGAGAAATAGAATTTGGGAGAGGAGATAACATGAGATCAACAAGAAGAAATGGGCCAGAGCCAAGTGCAATTGGAGCCTACTGTTCCAGAGTGGCTGGACATAGAAATAATGAGGAAACAGATAGTAGTGGAGGATAGTCCACCAAATTGGGATGCATTGCTAGCCAAAATTAGAAAAGATAAAGGTAAGATGAAGGCTAAGGTGATCTCAAGGATTGAAAGAGATGAAGCTCATGATCGAGTTGTTCACATTGCCAACCCTACTCCAGATAAAAATAAAGATGATGTGGTTGGAAAGGACTACAATATTTAGAATTTCAATCTAGGACCTACATCAGTCGAGCAAGACATTGAAGATTATGAGGGTTCTAGTGCAATTATTGTGGGTAGATTGAGGAAATAGATGAAGACCAAGTAGGAACTAAAGAAAGAAAATGAAAATATAAGGAAATGCCTGGAAGACTTGATGAAACCACTACAATCCATTAACCCTTCCTCATCTGCTGCAAATCCTCTGCCTCAAGAGACCATCACCGAGCTAGAAAAGATGAAAGTTTCCACCCTTGCCACTACAAATTGGTTGCAAGGGGTGCAAATAAAGGGTGATGAAGCTATTAAGGATATTTTTTCAATTGGAAAGGATGCTATCATGGAAACTGAGTGGTTGAAATACATGTTGGCACAAGATAGAGAAGATAGAGATGTCCTTCTGCAGAAAACTAGGACTATCATGGAGCACACCTAGGACAGATTGGCGAGTGATGGGATTCTTCCTTCCTCCAGAGCTGCCAAACCATGGGAGTGGTACAAGGAACTGTAGATTAGGTAGAAGGTACTGAAGAAGATTGATGACACCCTGAGTGGTCTATATAATGGCTCCATTGCCTTCTTTGAAATCATGACGGGAAGAAGGAAGATCACACCCAATTACTTGAGCTTAGAACAGTTGAAGAAGTGGTGGCATGACGTCTATGGTCCACTTGATGATGGTTCTGTCTCTAAGCACCAGTTGGATGATGCAACCACCTACCTTGCAGTTATTGACAAATACCTAACGTATAAGGTGGATTGGGATAAGTCAGTCAAATGGTTAAGAGAGGAGATTGCATTCGTTGAGAGTCGACTTAGGGTTTTTCCTTTCCCACCTATGGCCGACTTGGAGTGGGTGTTCCTGAAAGTACATGAAGAGCCAAATCAAAATAGAGATAATAGGGAAGGGAGCTAATGATAGGCTGTGATGCGATTTGTGCTTCCCTATTATCTTCTCGTGCATTGGTCTAAATGGTATCGTGGATCCCAGGTCGACTTGGATGGAACATGCATTTAATGCCTATTTGACTTATTTTGAGTCTCTCTTGGTCGAGTTGTTGTGCCATTAATGCTACAAAGCTCTTGCTTGGCTAACAGGTTTTCTAGGGGGGATTCTATATATTTGGCATTTCACCTCATTTGTAAAGGGTTAGAAAAATTAGAGATAACAGTTAAGAAGTCAGAAGATAGAAGAAGAATAAAGAGGAATAGTTAGAGGTAGAGTAACTTAGCAAGTAGTCGTTCTCAAGCAAATGTTGTAACAGAAAGTTGGAATTGTTGCTAAAGTGGGCAATTTGAATGCAAGAAATGACATTGTGATTTGGTGCCATACTTGTTTTCTTTTATTTTGCATGGTTCTTGTTATTTTATCTTTAAAATTTCTTTGAGAAGTTTAATATTTAGTTTTGATTTGGTTCAATAATGTTTGTGATTTAATATTTGAATGTTGCAGCAATCCCCCAGTCCATACTTTTCACAACCAGCTAATTGTTAGTTGCTTTGCAAAGTTGGCCTGGACTTCATATTCAGTGTGCTTAGCTCGATTATGAGGATTTGTTCATTTCAACTACAATAGGGTTGTTGAATTAATTTTCATGATTTGAAAACCCTAACACCTCAGAAGATTGCACTATTTTCTATGAGATTACAGATTTATCTAGGTCAAGTAGAGATCAGTTTTGAGGGATTGGTCCATTTCGAGTGTTGGTTATTTTCATTGTTAATCTTAGGAGTAGCATTAGATTTGGAAATCTCTTTAAAACCCTTATCTTTTTCTATTTCTTTGATTATTGGGTCAGATCTAGGATTGAAGTATCATCAAATTTTTAGATCTGATAAAATTGATTCAGTATTTTGCTTGTAGTAAGGTCCCATTGTGATTACCAACATTTTCACATTTTATCACTGAGTTGTTTATGCATTGTCAAGACCTGACATTAGAGACCTTGGGGTTATCTCTTGAGGCTTGCTGATAGAGATTTACCTTTGAAGAGAGATAGGATATTATATTCTGTTTGAGTTGTTGCTCTGTAGAAAACACCATCAATAGGTATGTGCAGGATCATGATGGGCCAAAAAGTGGTAATATGATGAGTATTTGTAGGGTATGTGGTTGACGATTTTTTTTATACCAAAAATTGATGAAATGAAAAGAGTTTTTAAAGGAGATTCTTAGCTTTCCACCAATATAAATTATGCTCTACTTTGAATTTAATAAATAATTATTATTCATTTTCTATTTGAATTATGACTAAATTCTTGATTGATAGGCTGATTGAAAAATATCTATAGCTTTCAAATGATATCACATATTTGGAATCCAAAACATGCATTACATTCTATGCTTCGCATACTATAGGATTAAAAAAATTAAAAATTGAATTTCATGAAGTTTTGACCAAGTTAAGGTGGTCAGACATACGAGTTTTTATATTTTTTAAAAATTGTAATAAAAAAATCATAATTAATTATTTACTTGAAAAAAAATTACAAAAAAATATGCATTACATTCGGAAATGATTCCTCTACTTATTTCTAAAATATTATAAAAAAACATTATCATTAAAATTATTGTGGTTAGGGTGGTCAAACAGACACCTACTTATTATTTCCCTGAAATTTAAGTACTATTGTATTGAAATTTCAAATTTTCACCAAAGAGTTTTTTTTTTTTATAAAATAAACCTAATATTTTAGAAACTATATTCAATTTTCTACAGATCCAATTTTACATATTTTTGAAATAATATAGATAACTTATTCAAATTTTTACGTCAAGCTGCCTAACTTTAATTTTTCTAAATTTTTTGCCACTTAAGGGCTTGTTTTTTCCATGATGATCCTGCACATACGCATATGGTGAAACTTACATGAACTACGCCCATATTTAATTATCAAAGATGAAAAAGAGGGTTTTAATAAATTTATAGGATTAGTGATAATTTCTAGGTGTCTACACTTCCATCTCTAATGGAGATGTTAGACAATCTGAAATAGATAAATTTGTTCCAACAAAAAGGGGAACACATAATGGTCTACAATCCTACATGTTAAATATCTATAAAATTGAACTGACATACTTACTTTGGAAAAACCATAGCTTTTTGTTCTCTCTATCTCTTTTAATTTCCATCCCAAGAATGTCTTTAGATACACCAAGGTCTTTCATTTAGAATTTAGTAGAAAGTTGAGATTTTAGTTTTGAAATCATACATTTCCCTTTGCTAATAAATAACATATCATCAACATATAATACAATAAATAGGAAACAATCATCATCAGTTTTATAATAAACATAATGATGTGATTTAGAATGCTCAAATCCAAAACTCAACACATATGTATTTGTGCCATAGAAAAATGGCCCCTTGTCATTTTCATGGCCTTTTAGGTCTTGTTTCATGTTTGAACTATTTTTCTCTGATGTTATGTTGTAACATGGCTTGAACATGCATATTTAGGTACTAAAATTCAAATAATGACATCTTATGAAGGTGTTGTGAAGTGTTGTAAAACATTTCTACACTCTTCTAGACTCTATTCATTACAATTTACCTAAAACCCACCTTTTCATCACTAATCAAGTCCTATTTTGGAGTTTTGTAAAGTATTGTAACAAGGTTTTATGCTTTCTAGGCATAACATCACTATTTATCCCTTTCTCATGCTTTATTTGGTCCCTTTATGCCTTCATATTTCTCAATTAAGTGTATTTTTGAATGTAAACCCAACAAACAACAATAAATACAACTTAATTCCTGACACCTATTTTTAAGTCCTAGGTGGAACCCATTCACCATGGGTGGTGAATGAGTCCCCCTTGGCTCCAAATTCAAAAAAAAAAAATTATTTCTTTCAGGTTTTTATTCAAAATCACTTGATGTTGGCCTGTGATGAGGTGTGAATGGGTAACTAAGGCACAAGATTGTATAAATAAGTGATTTTCACCTCATTTTACATCTCCTATAATCTCCTCATTCATTCAATTAATATCAAGAATTCAAGTATCTTACAACATCAATTAAAGCATTATTCAAGCACTTTGGAGCATCCATTGACATTACAACAAATTTGCATCATCAAGGATTTGGTAAGTTGATAGTAATTGCATGTTATTAGTTTATCATTCTCTTTCATTTCATTTTTTCATTAAAGGTTTGATTACCAAAAGTGGGGTTTGACCAAGGAAAACCCCTATTTGCTAACCCTCAACCATTTTTCCCCTATTGCATGTGTTCTTGCAAACTTTTGTCTATAGATTTAACAAGATTTTTGGTGTTGAAGATTGGTAAGAAATTAAAATAGGTTCTTCAAGTAAACTCATTTCAAGCTTGAAGAATGGTTTTTGTCTGTTTGCTAGAGAATTGACTTTGGCAACCTGACGATAAGAGATTTCCAGATCTAGTGTTGCAAAGTTGTCTCTAGATTTTTTAGAATTTTCAGAGAGGGCTGATTCACCACTAGTGGAAAATGAGTCTCACCTTAGGACTGAAAAATCTGAATTTTGTTAGATTCTCGATACCAACTGTCATAAACCAGTTTTTGACACTTTTTCACTAGTAGGACTAATTCGCCACCCTAGGAAAATGAGTCCCATTGTGAAATTTCAGTAATTTCAATCAAGATTCACAACATTCCAAATTCATCAAATATTTCCTAGGTGCACTCTATTTCATCCTATTTATTTATGTTCTGCATTATTTCATCATTTGGTTCATTGTTTGCATATCACGATGTGTTTTCAAACATAGTTTAAATCTTAGTTTTTCCATTCATATTAATTTATATAGATCACTTAATTGCATTTATTTTACTTAATTTATCTTAGAAAACATCATATATAATATAATTTAAATGAACCCTTGGCATTTTTGGTCCTATCTCTCTCCTTTTAGGTGAAAAACCTTAGAAGAGCAAGAGAAGTCACATGAAGTTGAAAATCAATGGTTCATTTTGGTGAACCTGACTTTTGAACATCTTGAATTTATGATTTCATTCACATATTTCATCTTAGTTTACATTTGCATCAACATTTAACTAGGACATTGTTTTGTTCTTGCATTCTAGGACTTTTCATATTGCATTAGTAAAAACTTCTTTTAGATTTCATTTTTGCATTGCATCTCATTGAAAAATTGAAAATTTGCATTTTTCATCCATTATTGAATTATTTAGAGCATTAAAATCATCTTAAAATTTCTTAAAAAATACACAAAAATATCATATTGGGACTCATTCACCACCCTGGGTGAATCAGTCCTATCTCTCTCCTTTTAGGTGAAAAACCTTAGAAGAGAAAGAGAAGTCACATGAAGTTGAAAATCAATGGTTCATTTTGGTGAACCTGACTTTTGAACATCTTGAATTTATGATTTCATTCACATATTTCATCTTAGTTTACATTTGCATCAACATTTAATTAGGACATTGTTTTATTCTTGCATTCTAGGACTTTTCATATTGCATTAGTAAAAACTTCATTTAGATTTCATTTTTGCATTGCATCTCATTGAAAAATTGAAAATTTGCATTTTTCATCCATTATTGAATTATTTAGAGCATTAAAATCATCTTAAAATTTTTGAAAAAACACACAAAAATATCATATTGGGACTCATTCACCACCCTGGGTGAATCAGTCCCTCTGCACTTTTTAAACAACATTTCTGCCATTTTCTAGCATTTTCCTACATTTTTTTTTGTAGTTAGGTCTATATTATAGTTAGCATAATTTATATTATTTTCATTTAGACATCTTAGATTACCTTTCATTTGATTTCACCCACTCCTTTGTGGTACTTGTATGAGTGTTTGGTGCCCCGTTGATAATACTTTAGTGAGAAGAAGTTCTACACTTATGGCCTCTCATGATAGCACTTTCATTGTGTACCTTGGGATCTCATGAACTCCTACTGCTAGTATGGAAAATGATGCATTAGGCACTGATAATACTACTATTCCTTCACCTTTCCATCCATTGAATGTTGACACCCAAAAAAATTCCCTCCCACGAGAAAAGGTCATTAATATTCATGATGATTTTGCACATTTAAAACAAGACTTGTCACTTGAAAACATTTCCACCATTGACAATCTTCATCGTTTGATTAAAAGTGATGATGGCTTGCAAGTAATGAAGATAATTTCTGATATTTACAATAAACATGCCTCTTCTAATACTTAATTTGAAAACATTCATGTAAGCCAAGGAGGACCTCAAGTTCCTCCCCCTTCAACCATAACATCCATACCAACTTACACCAATTTTCAAGTCCACACAACTATGCACCAGATTAATTATGCAACTACTTCTTTTGCAATTCCACCTAGCATTCCTGCTTCTCTTGTGGTATCACAAGTCCCCTCCACTGCCTTCACAACCCTTAGTATTCCTTTCAATTCCCCTAACATCACTTGCACTCCATCACCATTTTCTCTTCCACCTCAACCTACATACCCTGACCCTATTCTTACACAACTCCTAAATACCATTTCATCCATGCAACACCAAATTTCCACCATTAGCCAAGGTCAAACATCTCAACCCACATATCATGTCTATAGCAGCCCCTTATCCTTAGAAATATTATGTACCTTGATGCCACAAGGGATAGAAATGCCTCACTTTGAGAAATACAGAGGTAAAGGATACCCTATCAACCATGTTAATGCTTGTACCACTTTATATAGTGATTTTATCCTTGATGATAAAATGTTAGCCAAACTATTTCAAAGGACCTTGAAAGATACTACCTTAGAATGGTTTTCCAACTTGCCTAATCATTCCATTTGATCCTTCAATGAATTGGTTGATGCTTTCATAAGTCACTTTCAAGTGCACATGACACCTAAAAATATAATGGCTGACCTCATGTGATGTAGACAAAAGATAGATGAAAAAGTAATAGATTTTATCCCACAATACCAATCCTTGTATGCTCAAATTGATTTCAAGATTCCTAATGCACATCTGCAAAAGATGTTTATCAAAAGCTTTCTCACAAACCTTCAAGATAAACTAACTATGATGAAATTCCCTTCATTCAAGCCTTTGTGCACAACCTTGTGTGAATACCATAACTCGGTTTCAAGTTGTGATTCAAAATCCACTTCTAATCGAGTTGAAAAACCCTAACACAACAATCAAAACCAAAATAACACACAAAAATTTTGCAAACCAAATAGAGGCTTCTTATAGTTCAATCCTCCATCACAACCACAACCAACAACCAGTTCAAAATCAAGTGGTAGCTATTAAAGTAGTAGTTCCTTATACCTATGGGGACCTAAAGAGATAATTTACTCTCTTACTCGATACCCTCCATAACACAATGTACCAATTAATTCAACAACACATGCTCACTTTGCCACCCATTAGACCACTTGATCCAAATCAGCCCTTACCACCCACCTTCAAACCTAATGCTTATTGTAATTTTCATCACCAAAATGGACATCACATTGAACACTGCAAGCATCTAAAACATTTAGTTCAAGACCTCATTGATTTAAGCAATTTTTCCATTGTGGGTGTTAATGATTAAGGAAATAAGTCTATTGCACCCCTTAACCAGAACTTACATATTCTCACCAATCCCATGCCTAAATAGACTACTTCATTTTTCAAGGCTGGTGAACCTTCAAACATTGATGTAATGACTATTGACACAAACAATGATCAACATGATATACCTCCACCTATTAGTGAAGATATTCCTATGGATAAAATTGTGGCTATGATACACATTGTCCCTCATAAGGGTGAAACCACTAAATCTCTTGATATCACATTTTTTGCTAAATACATACTACAAAAGCTTCCTAATGATCCTCTCTACATAGATGGCATAATCTATGATAAGCCCACTAATGGGATATTAATAGATCCCACTTGTGGAAAGAATGTGATCACAAAGGAGTTTCTAGTATTACATGAGCTACATCAAGTTGCTTATAATAAACCAACTGCATGGATTAAAACACATACTAGTTTTGCATGCCCTACGATCAGATTGATCATTCCCCTACAATTAGATCAATTGTACTCTCCTTACAGATAGGACCTAAAAATTTGGATGTAATATTTTAAATTATTCCATAATCTGACCAATTTTGTTTGTGGCTAAGTCACCCTTGGCTTCACTGAATGAAAGCGGTCCCATTAGTTGTTCACAAGTGTTTGAAGTTTCCACATGGCAATGAGATATTCACCATACACCATATTGGATTTAATCCCTTATCTTCCAAAGTTAATTTTTCATTGAAGCCTTTTGGCTTGAACCCATGAAACCCATCACCTCTCAAAAGGACTTCTTTTTCATAGCTTATCAAAAGTTCAAAGCCAGAAAGATAGCCAAATTGTCTCTTCATAATGCATCCTCATCAACTTCCACACCTCCTATCATAGATGAAACCATGCTTCAACCTAAGTCTGGCATTGAAAAAACCATACAACCTCCTAAACAACCACCCCTAGATACTTCCCAACCATCGTTTAAATGACCACGGGAAAATGAAACAACTCCTGCCATTCCTCTTCATATTAAACAAGTGTATAAAGAAAAAGTGAAAGTGTTTGACCCATCCTCTTCAGTTTCTTTTGTTCTTCCCTCTTCGTAAGTACAAGAACCTATGATGCCTCAATCTTCTCTTACACCTCAAAAACTCCAAAACTAAATTAAATGAAACCACGGTGCTAGGGAATGTAGGCTTCTTCATCATCTCCTTGATCGTTAGTCCCGAATGGAAAAAAACAAAGAAAACCAACCTCCACCTTTGAAAAAATTAATATATGGCCACCCTCCTCTTGACCTGCCACAAGAAATTTTAGTGCAACAATCACAAAAAAATGAACCAATCCAACAACCATAGCTTTTGATACATCCATCCTTAGAAATCACCCTTCCTCCTCCCATTTTCTTTAATCTTGATGATGATGATGATGATGTGACAATAGAAAAAATAGATGAAGAAGTGCATAATCAACTAAATTCTCTATTTTCATCATAAATCCTCTCAACCAAGTGAGGAACCTGGTATGACTCCTAGTTCAACACTTGCAATTATTCCTTTGGGTAGTCAACCACCCTGACATTACACTGAACATGATTGGGAGGTGGATGACTTGTTAGATGGTTGACTTGCATTTTCCTAACTATCCTTTTTTCTTTTCTCTTTTCTCTTTTTCCTTTTCATTTTCCTTTCATGTGCATATCATGTTCCCCTATATCATGTGTTTTATGTTCCCTCTCTTTGTACACTTATTTTTGTACCTCTATTGTTCTATATGTCACACATTTACACTTTTTCCCTTTTTTTTGTGTTCTCCTTTTGGGGATGACACAAAGCATAGAGACATACTATGTCTCTTCAATTTTGACCCACAATGTCCTTGTCAGTTTTTAACTTCTTTTTTGTGTTCTTTTTGGGATGAAACAAAGTGTAGAGATGCCCTATGTCTCTTCCATGTTGACCCAAACAATCCTTTTTTCTTTTTTCTTTTTCCTTTTGGGGATGATGCAAGGCATCAACACCGAAATGTCTCCTTCATGTTGACTCAAAATATTTTTCATTTTCTTTCACCTTTTCATTTCCTTTCTTTCGTTTTCTTTTTGTCATTCTTCTAGTTCTATGTTCTTTAGGGAATGATGATAGTTCCAAGCTCTTTCATAAACACATTGTAGCAACAAACATACTGACCCAAAATCAATATATCCCTTATGTGTTTGGTGTGCTCTTTTCTAGGGGGAAACTCTCTTTATTTGTATTTCATTTTCCTTGACATGACACAACCTAACTTTGAAACATATGACTTGGCATAGGTCTTTCCAAGTTGGCTCTCATGTCTTATTTTCTTTTTTCTTTTTCTTTCATTTGCTACTTTAAACTAATTGCTCACAAAATGATGTGTAGCAATTCATTTAAAGTGGAGGGCATACATTACCATTAATTCATTTTCATTCTTGGTTCCTAGTGTAGACTTGTCATTTATGTGATGCATTCATCACTTTGTGGATGACATTGGGTGTGATGTATTTCATAATTGTGATCTATTTTAGCATATTACATTCCTCTTTGTGGCTTGATGAAACACATTGCATCCCCTAAGTTGTGAATATACTATTCTTTGATTGGTTCTCTCTTGGAGACATTAGACACAACGTTCCCTAGGTGACTAACCTTGCATGAACTTAACAAGACTCCTTTGAACATCTTTCACATTTTACACTTAACATTTTATATTTTTGTATTTTGCACCTTTTGCCACCTTGCATAATGAAAATTGCATGACTGTGGTACCTTCTTTATTGTTCATTAATTTTTTCCTTGTGGTGCCTTGTTAAAGTTATTAGGAGGCATAACTTTAATATAGTTGAGTGGGAAGCCCACCTAGTGGCATGAATTTTTCCCATAGCCAGGGTATGTGCCGGATCATGATGGGCCAAAAAGTGGCGATATGATGGGTATGTGTAGGGTATGTGGCTAACGATTTTTTTAACCCAAAATTGATGAAACAAAAAGAGTTTTTGAAGGAGATTCTCAGCTTCCCACCAATATAAGTTATGCTTTACTTTGAATTTAATAAATAATTATTTTTCATTTTCTATTTTAATTATGACTAAAGTCTTGATTGATAGGCTGATTGGAAAACATCTATAGCTTTCAAATGTTATCACATTTTTTGAATCCAAAATATGTATCACATTCTATGCTTCACATACTATAGGATTAAAAAAGGAAAAATGAATTTGATGAAGTTTTAACCAAGTTAAGGTGGTCAGACATACAAGTTTTTATATTTTTTAAAATTTGTAATAAAAAATCATAATTAATTATTTACATGGAAAAAAAATACAAAAAAATATGCATTAAATTGGGACATGAGTCCTCTACTTATATCTAAAATATTGTTAATTTTTTTTTATCATTTTATTATGGTTAAGCTGATTAGACAGACAACTAATTTTTTTCCCTAAAATTTAAGTACTACTACAGTGAGATTTCAAAATTTTCATGAAATAGAGTTTAAAAAATAAAAATAAACCTAGTAGTTTAGAAACTATATTCACTTTGCTACAGATTCTATTCTTACATATTTTTGAAATAATATAGATAACTTATTTAAATTTTTAAGTCAAGTTTCCTAACTCCGATTTTTCTAAATTTTTTGCCACTTAAGGGCCTATTTTTTCCATGATGATCCTGCACATACCTGCCACCTTTGTGTTTGTGAGTGCATACCAACTAGCATATGTATCTTACCTTTTGGGCTTTCTCACCCCATGGGTAGCTAGAAGTTTTGTGGCCCCAAAGTGAGTACATTTGGGCCTTCTCACTCAGTGGACCGTTATGTATTATGTCCCCCCTAGAGTGAGCACACATTCTCTTTTTCAAAAAATCAACCTAGATCTAATCCACAACTAGTTGGACTGACAATCGAAGCTTCATCTAATTCATTTAAACACCTGTGTGTTCCTTTCTTCTTATATTTAGTTTTCCATGGGATCTTCATCCTAGGGGCTTAATCATCCCTCTTGATCATTTTCATTCCATCTTGCTAATGTAAGTACACTTGAACCCTCTTCTTGATGTTCATGGCTACCTTAGTGTGATTTTGAAGCAAGTAAATCCTCTCACTAAAGTGGGGGCTAAATGTGCTGTAGAAAAATGGCCCCTTGTCATTTTCATGGCCTTTTAGGTCTTGTTTAATTCTACTTCAAAAAAATTTCTCTGATTTTATGTTGTAACATGGCATGAACATGCATATTTAGGTATCAAAATTCAAATAATGGCATCTTGTAAATGTGTTGTGAAGTGTTCAAAAACATTTGTACACTCTTCTAGACCCTATTCATTACAATTTACCTAAGAATCATCTTTTCATTACTAATCAAGTCCTATTTAGGAGTGTTGTAAAGTATTGTAACAATATTTCATGCTTTTCTAGGCATAACTTCCCTATTTATCCCTTTCTCATGCTTTATTTGGTCCCTTTATGCCCTCATATGTCTTAATTAAGTGTATTTTTTAATATAAGCCTAATAAACAACATTAAATACAACTAAATTCCTAACACCCATTTTCAAGTCCTAGGTGGGACCCATTCACCATGGGTGGCGAATGAGTCCCCCTTGGCTCCAAATTCAAAAAATTTAAAATTTCCTTTCAATTTTTTATTCAAAATCACTTGACGTCGGCCTGTGATGAGGTATGAATGGGTAACTAAGGCACAAAATTGTATAAATAAGTGATATTCACCTCATTTTACATCTCCTACAATCTCCTCATTCATTCAAGAAATCTCAAGCATTCAAGCATCTTACAACATCAATTCAAGCATTGTTCAACCACTTTGGAGCATCCATTGACATTACTTTAGATTTGTATCATCAAGGGCTCGATAAGTTGATAGAAATTACATGTTATTAGTTTATCATTCTCTTTCATTTCATTGTTTCATTAAAGGTTTGATTACCAAAAGTGGGGTTTGACCAAGGCAAACCCATATTTGCTAACCCTCAACCATTTTTCCCCTATTGCATGTGTGTTTGAAGACTTTTGTGTGTAGATTTATCAAGCTTTTTGGTGTTGAAGATTGGGAAACAAGTCAACTAGGTGCTTCTAGTCAACTCATTTCAAGCTTGGAGAAGGTTTTTTGTCTATTTCCTACAGAATTGACTTTGGCAACCTAATAATCAGAGATTTCCAGATCTGTTGTTGCAAAGTTGTCTCCTCTTTTTTTAGAATTTTGGGAGAGGATTGAATGAGTCCCACCTTAGGATTGAAAATTTTAATTTTGTCAGATTTTGGATCCTGACAATTAGAAACTAGTTTTCGACACTTTTTGACTAATAGGAGGACTAATTTACCACCTTGGGTGAATGAGCCCCACTGTGAAATTTTAGTAATTTTAGTCAGCATTCACAACATTCTATATTCATCAATTCTTTCCCAGGTGCACTCTGTTTCATTGTATTTCTTTTTGTTCTACATTATTTCATCATTTGGTTCATTATTTGCATATCACAATGTGTTTTCAAACATAGTTTAGATCTTAGTTTTTTGCATTCATATTCTTTTATGTAGATCACTTAATTGCATTTATTTTACTTTATTTAGCTTAGAAAACATCATACACAAGACAATTTAAATGAACCGTTAGCATTTTTGGTCCTATATCTCTCCTTTTAGGTGAAAAACCCTAGAAGAGCAAGAGAAGTCAAAGGAACCCAAAAGTCAATGGTTCAATATCAAATTTCTGGTACCACATCCTAGGATTTTATTTTGAGCCATATAAAAAAAAAATCAATTTTCCAACCAACTTACTTTTACCTTTGACCTCATAGTGCTCTAGCTGTGTCATACAAATATACTCTTTGAAGTCACCATGATGGAAAGTAGTTTTCACATCCATTTTCTCAACCTCTAAATCATAAGAAGTAGCAATAGAAATAAAAAATATAATGGATTTCATTTTTTCAATAGGAGAGAATTTCTCACCATAATCAATAGCCTCAACTTGAGATTAACCTTTCACAACCAACCTTGCTTTGTACTTCTCAATATTACCTACATATAAACTAATCTTTTTCTTGAACAACCATTTACAACCAAAAGGTTTTTGTCCTTTAGGCAATGGTACAAGATCCCATGTATCTTTATTTTTTCAAAGACTCCATTTATTCATCCATAGCAATCTTCTAAGATTCTACATCATTATACCTAATGCCTCTTCTACAGTTTTGGGTTCTTCCATGTTAGTATTTAAAGAAAAAATACATCACCAATCATTAGGTGAATACCTTTCAAGTGGTTTTCTATTCCTTGTAGACCTATGAAAAAGTTGAGTTGGAGGTTCTTCCTCCTCTTCTAAAGATCCAAAGCTAGATGAGCTCTCCTCAACTACTTGACTATCCAAGTTCCTTGATTCAACTTTCTCAGGTGTAGAAGGAAATTGAATTACATCTTCCTATTTACTTTGCTCTAGCTACAATGTAACAAAAGTAGGCTTACTTTCTCTAAAAATAACACTTCTCCTATATATCACCTTTTGTGAAATAGGATCCCAAAGCTTGTATCCTTCCACATCATAACTATATTCAATGAAGATACATTTCATATCCTTGTTCTCCAAAAATTTTCGCTTCTCCTTTGGCACATGTGGATATGCCGCAAAACCAAAAAATATAAGATGTCTTAATGAAGGCTTGCAACTTGACCATGCCTCTATAGGCATATTATCAACAAGAACTAATGTAGGAGATCTATTAATCAGGTAATAACTAGTGGCAACAACTTCATCCCAAAACCTCTTTTCTAGGTCAACACCACTCAACATACTCCTAGCCTTCTCCATTAGTGTCATGTTCATTCTTTCTGCAACTCCATTTTGTTGTGGAGAATACCTATCTATAAATACTAAAATATTTACAAAATATACCAAAATAATTAGAGAAAAATTTAGTTGCAATATTTGTCCTCGGGTGATCCCACAATACTAGTTTACAATTTTTGGCCAAACTAGACACTAAACTATTTTTTTCTAACTGAATGTTCACTTTCGGGCACCTATAGCGGATAAACCATGAGGAATTTGAAGATGATCAAAATAGTGAGTTGTGAAATCTTGTTTGTAGATTATAAATATTATTTTTTCAAAATTTTTGGAACCAAATTGCACTTCTTTTTCCATCTCCTTTGACAACTATTTTTTTTAGTAAACACCATTTTTAAGGAGTGAAACTCACTATATAACACAACTCTTTTTCCATGAGGGATGAAATTCTAATTTTTTTCAATTTAGATTTGTAACTACCATAACTAGTGATTCCAATTGGTTTCATAGTGTTTGATTGAATTTTTTTCCTTAGTCAAGTTTTGAATTCAAACCAATTGCAATTCAGACATAGGCGGGTTGTATAACACATAACTTCTTTCTTATGTATCAAAATTATTATTTTTTTGTTGGATCAAGGACTTCAATATCTAGTGCACTACCTTCAAAAGAAATGAAATATAAATATAAAAATAAAATGAAATTTATTTAAAATTATACTTTTTGGGAAGCTTATAATAAGGACTAGATACTTACAAAAATTAAATTTTAAATTAATTCATTTGATCCCCCAAAAGGTAAACCAAAAGTGGTTTTTATTAGCATTTTGATAGGTTTAAAGGATACTATGTTATATGTATGGTTTAAAACTAGCGGGGTTCTTTCTGAGGGGGTTTGATCTAAGGTAGTTTGATTAAACCCTCTTCAATTGGAATTCTTTAAATGGAATGTTTTAAGGCTTAAATTATTATATTTTCTAAAAATATGTGATTTTAGCAAAAGTCATAATCTTCTAGAAATTGTAAACCAGCTTTATGGGATCACCCTTTCAAATATTTTATGTTATTTCCAGTTTATAACTCAACCATTTCTTTAAATTATTTAAATCAACTAAAGGGTATGTGCAGGATCATCATGGTAAAAACATTCCCTTAAGTGGAATTTTTTTTAGAAAAATCAGTGTTAGGAAACTTGCCATAAAAATTGGTACTACTGCAAATAAAAATATTAAGATGAATTGGTTATGAGGGCGATGGAAAACATTGGTTTGTGCAGGCTATGGCCTACATGAGGGGCCTTTCATTCTTGCATGCACCTGATCTTGGGCTTATTTGCTTATTTTTTTCAAGCTGGGTGTGGGGTTGGGCTTTTTCAAGTGTTCGGGTTGTGGTTTGTGGCTACCATACAGGGTTGGGGCCGACCTTCTGTCTCTTAGTGTTTGTAGTTTCAACTTTTCTTTTGTTGGTTTTCTTCTTCTTTGGTTTCTATAGAGTGTTCTTTCGCCTATGGTTATGGCTCCAGGTGAGACTTCTGGTGAAAAATCCCCTTTGAACTTTCGTGCTACTATTAGGGTTTCTTCCCCAAACCAAAAGACAATAATGTTTCATAATAGTTTATTTTCCAATGATACTAGAAATGGAAGTTTTGTACCTATAGGAAGATCTCAAATTCTGAAGGTGAACGGTTTCCTGGAATGCTCTAAGGAGAGACCTATTTTGGTGATTCAACTAGAATCCATTGCCGAGGACATTGAATATTTTGAAGCATGCCTTGCTTTGCAAATTCATGGGAATGAGGGTTTCACTTCAATTTTTGGAGTCATGGTCACAACAGACTTGGTCTCCTGAGGGGGAAATGAACATTATGTTGTTGGCAAACAACTACTTCATGGTGGTTTTCAATTGCATGGAAAATTAGAACAAAGTTTTTGAGGGTGGACCTTACTTCCACAATTAGGTTGGTCTTTTTATGAAACGTTGGCATGTGGGTTTCAATCCTTTAGAGGAACTACCGAATCATGTTCTTGTTTGGGTGTGGCTCTCTAGATTTCCTATTGAGTGTTGGCATAATGATATCTTGCACAATGCGGCTATGCTATTGGGTAAACTTGTGGGCTCCTCTCAACAAATGAGGGAAAGAAAGGTAATGAATTTTTCTCACATTTGTGTTGAATTAGATATAAGTAACCCTCTTCCTTATTCCTTAGAAATTCAGGTGGGTTCATATTCTTGGGTTCAATAGTTAGACTATGAAACATTGCCATTTCGTTGTCATATTTGCAATGAATATGACCATATTCAGAGAAGATGCCCAATATCTAAGCCACCAGAGACTCAATCATATCAACCCCCTCGTAACTCTCTAAGTGGTGACAAAGGAAAAGCGCCTATGTCTAGTGAGGTTGTAGGTGGTGAGGGTTTTATTCTAGCTAAAGTTTGTAATAAGAATTGGGGTCAAAAGAGAACATTTAAGGAAAGACAGGAGGGAGATACCTATAATCGGTTTGAGTTTTTGGATGATCTCAGTCTATAGGAGGTGAGCCTTGGTATGTTGGGAATGGAATAGAGTGTTATGGAAGAGGTTCGGGAAGAAATTGTCACATAGGACATTCAAATTCCACTGATAGAGGGGGGCTTGCAAATGGACATAGATTAGAGTTTGGGGACATCTAGGGAGCCTGAGTCTAAGGTTGTTGTGCCATTGATGGTGGGAGAAACAACTAGTCCTCCTTCGAAAATCATTCTTGATGCAACAAAAGGAAGGAAGGCTTCTCCTGCATTGGGTATTCTTCAGAAAGACTTGAAGAAAGGGACTATTGAGAAGCCTTCCAAGAATGGAAGAAAGAAAGATTTTGAGAAAATCAAGTTGATGGGGGAGACTTTAGTGGAGTCAAGTTTTGTCAAAACTCTTGACTCCCACTTTTCTAATCCTCCAAAATGATCATTCTCTCTTGGAATGTACGAGGCTTGAATAGTGGCCCTAGAAAAAAAATTATTTGAGACTTGGTGGAAATTCACTCTCCTGATTTTCTTTTCTTATAGGAGACAAATTTATCTGTTGAAAGCATGATTGATTTATCATCTAAGTTGTGGAGTAGAGGTGATTTCCAATGTATTGGTGCTCATGATAGTGCTGGGGGTGTGGCTTGCCTCTAGAATACTTTGAAGATTCACCCTCTCTAGTGGATGTCTTCTAAATCCTCCATGTCTTTGATTGCTACAAGCATTGAGACTGAGGAAACTATCCTCCTCTCCAAAATTTATGCTCCTATTTACTTTTTGGGTAAGAAATATTTATGGTCCCATTTAAGGTTTATCTGAAGTATGGTGCCTTATCACCCTTGGATTATGGCTGGAGATTTCAATGCCATTACTGAGTTGGCTAAGAAATATGGTGGTATAGAAATATTGGAATGTTCTTCTTTCTTGCTTCATGATAACATATCTCCTTTGAACCTGGTGGATATCAAGCCTAAAAATGGACATTTTACTTGGAACAACTAGAGAATCGGGGAGAAGTGCAATACGGAAAGACTTGATCACTTTCTGGTTTCTTATTTTTGGGTTGGTGGTAGTTGGTCTACTTCTTTGGAGATTCTAGATTGGCGTGGTTCAAATCACTGGCCTATTAAGTTAATGGTGTCTTCTACTCGGGCTACCCAATCTCCTTCTTTGAAGTTCTGACTTATGTGGTGGCATGATCCCTCTTTACAAGACTATGTTACTCACTGGTGGAGGATTGGTAGACCCGCCTATGGCACAACTATGTAAACTTTTTCCAAGCTATTGCAATATGTTAAATACCAGCTTAAGTATTGGAATCATCAATGTTTTGGGAACATTTTTCATGACGAAGCTATTGCTCAATCTAAGTTAGATAATATAACTAGGGAAATTAGGGAGAATGGTTTGTTATAAGACTTGCTTCAGGAAGAGGCTATGGCATTAAAAATCCTGGAAGAATGTGAAATGCATGAGGAAATTTACTAGAAATAGAAAGCTTGTGTGGAGTGGCTTGAAGAGGGGGATAAAAATACTGCCTTCTTCTTCAATTTGGTGAAGGCGATGAGGCATGGTAATTCTATTCCAATGCTTCTGAATGATAGGGGAGAATAGCTTTCCTCCTTACATGAGATATCTAGAGAGGAAATGAAGTATTTTACTTCTCTTTTTAGGGAGGACACTCAGTAGGGTTCTGTTGAGGAAGTTCAGGTTCTTTCTTGCATCCCCCAACTTGTTACTAGAGAAATGAATGATAATATATGCATTATATTTCTCTAGAGGAGTTGGAGGAGATTGTTTTCCATATGAAGAAAGGGAAAGCTCCAGGTCCCAATGGGTTTTTGATTGAATTCTTTCAAGAATTTTGGGATATTATTAAGGTCAATTTATTAGAGGTGGTCCAAGAATCTTAGAGGATTAAACATATGCTTCATGCATTGAACTCCACTTTTCTTTCCCTCATCCCAAAACGTGACGAGGCAGATCAATTAAGCCAATTTTGTCCCATTTCCCTTTGTAATGTGATTTATAAGATTATCTCTAAGGTGATTGTTGAAAGGTTTAAGAAATGGCTTAAATGGCTTATCTCTAAGGAGCAGGGTGGCTTTGTGGCTAACCGAAAAATTCTGGATGGAGTTGTTATTACTATGAAGAATATCCACTCTATGGCTCTATCAAAAGCTAAGGCAATGTTTATCAAGCTTGATAAGGCTAAGGTTTATGATAGAGTTCGGTGGTTCTTTCTTCAAAATATTCTTGGGGCATTTGGATTTGCTGAGGATTGGATTCAGTGGGTTATGTGTTGTGTAACTTCTACCTCCTCTTTTTTAATCAATGGGGAGCACACAAATATTTTTGGAGCATCTCCTGGTCTTCGAAAAGGGCCCTCTTTCCCCTTATCTCTTTCTTCTTATTGTTGAAGGGTTGGGGAGATTGTTGAAAAGTAATGTTGAGTCAAGGGTTATCTAGGGGTGGAGGTGGGGCAATGAGCTGCCTCCTTAGTCACAGCTACAATTTGTGGATGATACTGCCCTAATGGGTATGGCTACAATCAGGGAGGCTACTAATCTAGGTAAGGTTTTGGATGTTTATCTCACTGCTTTTGGTCAATTAATTAATGAAGATAAGTCCTCCATCTTCTTTTTTAATAAACCTGGAACTATTCAACAAAGAATTTCTCTTATTATGAGGTTTCAGATAGGCTCTCTTCCTTTGACTTATCTGGGTATTCCAATCTCTTCTAGTAAGCTCCCTAGAGATTCTTGGCAGTATATTCTAGACAAATTTTGAGTGAAGGTTAATCACTGGACTCATAGATGGCTTTCCTTTGCTGGGCATGTTCAGTTGCTTAAATATATGGTTTAGGCTCTTCCCTTGTATAGATGTATGCTTCAGGTGGCTTTGATGGGCTTTGTTAAGGAATTGGATTCCTTGGAAAGGCATTTTTTATGGGCCGGAACCTTGTCTTCTTCTAAATGGAGCCTGGTTAGATGGGATATTGTGTGTTCTCCAAAACAATTTGGTGGTTTGGGTTTGAGGAAATTGACTTTATCTAGGATGGAATTGGCTGCAAAAATTTATTGGATATGGTGTGTGGAGAAAGATTAGCTATGGGCTATAATTCTACTTCATAAGTATCTTCCTGGGATCCCAAAGGAGGAGGTAACATGTTATCCTCTTGTGGGAAGTGGATCATTGATTTGGGGTACTCTCAAGAAAGGGGCTACTTTGATTAAGGTGGGATTATTTTAGATATGTAAGAATGGAGTAGATGATCTCTTTTGTTCTGACTCTCTAGATGGTTTTCCTCCCATTATCTCTCAGTTTCCTAATTTATTGTCTCTCTACTAGTGCTTCCTTGAGGTTGGTTGGTCAAGGGTGAGTGATTTTAAATCTTTTCACCCTTGTGGTCAGCTAGAGGTCGCTAGCTGGAAGTCCCTATGTGTGTGGCTGGTGGCAGGTTTGGAGGAAGATTGTGCAGAGCTTCATAGTATTTTAAATCAGTTAGACACTATAGTTCCCTCAAGGAGAAGGATGTTCTTGCTTGGCACCCGAATCCTTAAGGAATTCTTTCTGTGGCTAGTGGATATCAGGAATTGATGGCCTGGAGGTTGAATGGAGAAGAGGTCCATTGGTGGAAATATGTGTGGAATAAGTTCTCGTGGCCAAAATGTAACTGCTTTGTGTGGAATTTGGCCTAGAATAGGTGTTTGAATTGGGACAATATTCAGAAGTGTGGATTTCATGGACCTTCCTTATGTGTTTTGTGTGGTGCTGGTGAGGAGGAATCTTCACATTTGTTCTTCAGATGTACTTTCTCCTTCCAGCTCTGACACCTTTGGTGGGGTGTTTGGAAACACCCTTGTGTTCATGCTTATCCCTGGTGGAATTTTGGAGAAATTTGGGTAAGCCCCCTACTTTGACTCCTTTTCTTTAGATTTCTTGGTGCATTGGACCTACCTTTATTTTCTGGTAGATTTGGCTAGATCGAAATCATAGAATTTTCTGAGCGGAAAGGTTAGGAATCCAACAAGTGTGGCATATAATTTTGGGAATGATCTAGGAGACTGTGGAAGCTAAATGTGAGGTGATGTTCTTGCTTGATAGAGGAGATGCTGAAATTATAGACAATGGGTTTTCAAGGTTTGTCTCCTACCTATGCTTGTGTCAAAAGGGGTAGACGTGCAAAAAAAAAGTTCAAAGGATGGGTAGATGGATGCCTCCTCTTGAGGATATCTTAAAGATTAACACAAATGGCTCTTCCCAAGGTAATCCTAGACCCGTTGAGATTGGCGGCGTGGGTAGAGACTATTTAGGTGAAGTTGCATTTTTCTTTTCTATTTATAAAGGTTGGAAGGCTAATAATTTTATGGAGGGATTAGTGATTGTCTATGCTCTAGAGCGTGCTTATGCTCTAGGTTGGTGTAAGGTTATTTGTGAATCCAACTCTTGGGTTATTGTGAATTTTTTGATTGCATGTAAGGTGAATGATGTTAATTGGCAGTTGGCTTTGGTTGTTCAACAAATTTTTTAAATGAGTTCTAGGATGGAGATAGTGTCCTTTGTCCACATTCCATGTGAGTGGAATAGGGATGCTAATTTTTTGGCAAAGTGGTCTTCAGATCATATTGATGTTTGGAGGGTTAAGGAATGTAGACATCTTCCCCGGGATTATTTTATGGATTTGAGGAGGATCTTGACCAAGGATATGGATGGTTGTGGAGTTGGTTGACTAGTGCTCTTGTTATTTTGTTGTTCTGGTGCTCTTGTTCTTCTGAGATTTTCTTGTAATCTTCTTTTCTGAGTTTCAATAAATTTTTTAGCCCTCTCAAAAACTTGCCATAAAATTTTGAATAAGTTATCTATATTATTTAAAAAATATGTAAGAATAGAATCTATAGAAAATTGAATGTAGTTTCTAAAATACTAGGTTTTAAAAATAAATAAATCTATTTAGTGAAAATTTGAAATTTCAATACAGTAGTACTTAAATTTCAGGGAAAAATAAGAAGTAGGTGTTTGTCTAACCACCCTAACCATGATAAAATGATAATATTTTTTTATAATATTTTATATATAAGTAGAGGACTCATGTCCAGATGTGATGCATATTTTTTTTAATTTTTTCCAAGTAAATAATTAATTATGATTTTTTTATTACAACTTTTTAAAAATATTAAAAATCATATTTCTAACCACCTTAACTTGGTCAAAACCTCAGGACATTCATATTTTTTTAATCCTATAGTATGTGAAGCATATAATATGACATATTTTAGATTCAAAAAATGTGATACTATTTGAAAGTTATAGATATTTTTCAATCAGCCTGTCAATCAGGACTTTAGTCGTAATTGAAATAGAAAATGAATAATTATTATTAATTAAATTCAAAGTAAAGCATAATTTATATAGGTGGAAAGTTGAGAATCTCCTTTAAAACCCCTTTTTGTTTCATCAATTTTGGGTAAAAAAAAGGTCATTAGCCACATACCCTTCAAATACCCATGATATTGCCAGTTTTTGGCCCATCATGATCATGCACATACCCTAAAAACTTTAGATTTACTCTTTAGAAAATATTCCAATGTCCTACTATAATCATCAATAAATGAAACATAATATGTGGATTTACCAATCAAAGGAAAATATATAGCACCAAACACATCAGAATGAATAAGATCCAATACACCACAATATTTATGAAAACTCAATTGAAACTGAATGTGGTTTTTCTTTCCATAAATGCAATTCTAACATAAATCGAATTCAAGATTACAATAAGCCAAACCTTCAACAAAGATTTTATTTTTCAAGGTCCTTAGACCCCTTTCTTCAATGTCACCAAGTCTTTGGTGCCATAACATAGTTTTCTCTATAGGTAACTTTGTTTCAGAAGAAAGAGCACCCTTGGGTACCCAAAAGCCATGACCATCTAGTAAAGGTGAAACCCTCACTTCTTCCAGAGACTTGTTTTTCATAGAAGTACTATTGTACTCAAGAGTGTATTCATCAAGCTTATACAATGTTCCGTATATAACACCTCTAGAAATCATCATAGCACCTATAACCATCTTGCATCTTGCATCAAAAAATACTACTTGCGCACCCACATCTATTAGTTTGCTTATAGATAACAAATTTTGTGCTAATCCAGGGATATGCAACACACCAGTAATCCTTTTTATTATGTTATTAGGAAATTAGATTTTAACTTTACCACTGCCAACAATAAATGAGAATCATCACTCAAGTACACCTTACCTCCATTAAATTCTTCATATTCAAAAAAAAAATTATATTAAAGGTCATATGGAAATATTCTCTTGAGTTAATTAACCATGCATCATTACTTGCAAAAGTTGCCAAAGCTACAATCAATGTGTCACCATCATTCTTCTTGGACTCAAAATTAGAATCAAAATTCTTCTTTTTCTTCTTCTTTTCTTCTTTGCATTCCTTACAAACATGTCTAGGCTTACTGCAGTTCCAACAAATAACTTTGGACTTTCTAGGAGATGTATATCTCCCCCTGGACTTAGATTTGTCATATTTCTAATTCTTGTTTCATTTCTCCTTAGGTCTTCCATGAATATTTAGGGCCTCCTTGGAAGTGACAGATGCCTTCCTCCTCATCTCTTCAAAAAGTAAATAACCCACCACATCTTTAGTTTTAAAATAAAAGTACTCCCAATATCCATAAAAAGAGAATCCCACAAATCAGGTAAAGAACAAAGCATGATATGACATTTCTCCTTCTCATCCATTTTGACACCAATAGATGCCAATTGAGCCACCAACATACTGAATGCTTCCAAGTGGTCTATGATTCATCCACCCTCTTCAATTATCAAGGAATGCAACTCCTTCCTCAAGAAAATATTATTCACTAAATATTTTTCCTAATACATCTCACCGGGGTTCTTCCATAGTTTCTTTGTAGAGGTCTTCTCATGGACATTAATTAAAATAGAGTTTGTCAAGCACAATCTGATTAGACCATTGGATTTACACTCTATAAAATAATATCAAGCATCCTAAGTAGGATCTATAGACTTTGAAACATTCTCATCAACAACATTCCACATATCTTGATCTATCAACAGATTCTCCATCTTTAGCTTCCACATTTCAAAATTATTTCCAAAAAATGTACCCACCTCTATTCTCCTTGATGAACTTGGCATATGAAAATTAATACAACAAGATCACAAAGTATATTCTATACCAACTTCCAATCAAATATGTATTAGTTAAAAAAACCCAACAGCACACAACTAAAACCTAAGGTGATAAGGATTTGATACCTCTTGTAAGGAAGCTAAGGTAGTAGAACAACATCCTGTACACTAATATTGAGAGGAGAATACTGTAAAACTTTTATATATATTTAACAATTATATAAACTTAAACAAAAATATCATGCATGCCATGACATAATGATTTACGTGTGGAAAACTCTTTTGGGAGAAAAGTCCCACACTCCAAATGCCACCCAATATATTACTCAGTAAATCAAAAATATTAAAATATACTTGTAGAGAAAACTTCTCACAAGAGTATCACTACTCAGAGATCAAGAGACAATGTTAATACTATTAGACTCTCATAATACATCACCGTCTCTCTCTATTGTAGTTGTAATGTAGCATCCTCATAAAATAAGATTACATTCTAGGGAAAGATATTCCAATGGAATATCCACCATTAGATCTAAAACCTAATAATTAACAATCTAGATTTATAATCTATCATTTATCTAATGTATTTCATCCATTTTAGTAGTTTATTGGAAAAGTTAACAATTTTTTTTTACACGCATCCAACTCTCCCCCTTGCTGACATTGTATATTACACCTATTAATGCAACTAGGAAATATATATATATTCATATATATATATATATCCTATCAACAATAACCATTATATAATTGCTAGGTTGAGACACAAGTTCCCAACAACAGACAAGTGTTTATTGAACAGTCTGAATAACTGAGAGGGGGGTGAATCAATTATCATAAAACTATTTTCTTGACTTTAATTAATCTGGAGTAGGCTTATATCAATCAGATAATAATCGAATAGATATGACAATTAAAGAACATAATAACACCATTGACAATGATTATGTGGAAACCCAAGAAGGGAAAAACCATGGAGAATGCTAACTCTTAATTACAAAACACTGGTTAAGGTGACACCGGTTAAAGTGATTTTTATAAGGGATCATTGACAAATTTTCTCATGCATAGGTAAGGCTCACTGCCCAATTAAAACATCTGATTATAAAATAGTCTCACTGAAAAAAATGAACTGATGAAGCTACATCTAGATATACATGAAGTTAGTTTTGGTTTAGAGCACAAAATCTACCTGCAATAGATGTGGTCAAGAATCTTCTACACACTTTACTTGCACAACCTTTGCAAAGTAGATTAATTCTTCTTAACACTTTCCTTTATCTTACTTATCGCTTAATCCTTCACACACTTTTATCTATTCACACACACCACACTTCATGTTTCATTGAACAAAATCAACTTTTACTTATACCATTCCATTGCCTTCATAAAATTCCAAGTCGACCAAACACAATATCTTCATAATCTCCTAAGTTGGCCTAGCAAAAGACATGTTGGCTTGAAGAACAACCTTTAAATATTCAATAAGGCTTGGAACACTAGCACTAGACCCAAAAGATAGGTCACACATAAATATCTTCTTACCATGTTACCAAAGGACCCATAGATAGGTCATCAATAAGATAGGTTCATCACATAACATAATTATCAAAATATAGCAAACTTTGAGTTACATGAAATATATTCTGGAGTTGATGGGAATGCCACAACCAAGACAAAATCTTGATATGCATCAATTTCGAAACCAATCAGAGAAACACAATTAGACATACAAAAACTTATAGCATGCAACATGAATGTATGGATAGCAAGGATACTTGGAATAAGCTTTTGAGCACAAAATCCGACATCAAAATATTAATCTTCATTATTTTGCATTAACTATCTTCCACAGGTGTCCCAAAAAGAAGTACTACCATATCCAAATCAAGGATAACATCCACACTATGCAACATCATAGCACTGGATAGGATAGATCATTTCTATATATTATCCGGAGCACAACCTTCCAGATCCAAGGTTTTTACATCAATGACAACAATGCTAAGTCATGACAACATTTCTATATATTATCTCCCCCTTTGGCATTGATGGAAAAAAAAAAAGATTTAGAAACACAAAACTGCAAGAAAAAGATTCCAAGTACTCCTCCTATGTCAAGCAAATCAATTGCTCTTTTAGTTTTTTTGTCTCTTAATTTTTCTCTAGCCCTTTTTGACATCAAATGAAGAGGGCCAAATAAGAATATTCAGGAGATCAAGTAAAAATAAAACTTTTCACACGAAATTTTTTCTTGTACCTTTCTCTCACAATTGGAAGAATCCGTTAGGTATGCACAAGATCATCATGGAAAAAACAAAGCCTTAAGTGGTGAAAAATTCAAAAAAATTAGAGTAAGGCAACTTGACATAAAAATTTGAATAAGTTATCTATATTATTTCAAAAATATATAAAAACAGAATATGTATCAAATTGATCTAGTTTCTAAACTACTAGGTTTATTTTTTTTTAAATATATCTATTTGGTTAAAATTTGAAATTTCAATGTAGTAGTACTTAAATTTCAGGGAAAAATTAAGTAGGTGTCTATTTGACCACCCTAACCACAATAAAATGATAATATTTTTTTATAATATTTTATATATAAGTAGAGGACTCATGTCCCGATGTGATGCATATTTTTTTGTAATTTTTTTCCAAGTAAATAATTAATTATGATTTTTTTATTACAAATTTTAAAAAATATAAAAACTTGTATGTCTGACCACGTTAACTTGGTCAAAAATTCATGAAATTAATTTTTTTTTCTTAATCCTATATTATGTGAAGCATAGAATGTGATGCATGTTTCATACTCAAAAAATGTGATACCCTTTGAAAGCTTTAGATGTTTTTCAATTAGCCTATCAATCAAGACTCTAGTCGTAATTCAAATAGAAAATGAATAATAATAATTTATTGAATTCAAAGTAAATCATAATTTATATTGGTGGAAATTTGAGAATCTCATCTAAAAACCATTTTTGTTTCATCAATTTTGGGTAAAACAATATTCATCAGCCACATACCCTACACATACCAATCATCTCACCACTTTTTGCCCCATCATGATCCTGCACATACCCCTTTTCCAAGATTGTACAATAGAAACCATTCTGGCACACATACTGTTTAGTAGAGTCAACAAAATAAATGAAGATGACCAATCAGGATACATGCATTATTGTTCACAATTCTCTACATCAGAAAGTATCTTGGAGAGATGATCAAATTGGACCTCAACAATTTTTTTTACCAACTAGAAAGTTTTAACCAAATCTTCCCTCTGTCTCTAAGTAGACAATAAATAAGCTTGCAACTCTCTAACTCTTATTCTTTTTTTTCCACCTTTATCTTTGAAGAAGTCAAAACACTTGACAATATCATTCAATTTGGATTCAATAGTTCAATTCTGCTTCTAAAATTATCAACAATAGTAGGCCACCAAAGACAATACCTGTAGATGTTAGACATCTCCTTAATGTGTTCTCTTGTCTCACCAATGTGTTTGGATAACTTATGTGTGGATTTGACACACCTCTCAATCATAGGTTGGGTCTTATGTCATTTAGGTCCTTCCCGCAACAACCTTTCTTCAACAACTTCTACCAGATCATCAGGTAACAAGTTAGAAACAACTAAAATAGTAATACCATTTTTGAGAAAATAATCAACTAAGGAATCTTCAATTCTAGGCCTATTTTCTAGAGAGAATTCATGCTACATTTCACCAATATTTTTCATATCACCTTCATCCAACATCAAACGAACTTCATCTAGATCGAAAGAGTCAGATTTAGGAAAATAATTTTCTTCCTTCTCCTTCTCTTTTGAGATAGTGATGACATCTTTTTTGTTAATTTTCCTCCTTATAGGTTCTTGAGGGGAACCACCAATGAAAACCTCTAACTCCTTACCAGAGGAGGAACCCTCATCAAACTAACTGGTAGGCATAGCACTAGACACTATCACATCAAAGCATAGATTCATCTGCAAGGATGAGAAATAAACTTTGCATGCACTTGATTTGTCTTCCATACATTGACAAATATCTGTAAACTTTCTTTCCAATGGGGATATCGGACTTCCACATAAAATTGTCCTTTGATGGTTGTGAACTTAGAAAGTAAAATACTAAACATATGAGCAGAGACCAAAACTAGAAGGGATAACTCTCGACCAAAGACATTCTAACATTCTAAATTAGTTTTTCCATTATTAGGCTACATAGGTCAAATTGTTTATTTTCCTTCACCATCTTATGTGCAAGATCCATAGTACTAGCTGAAGTAGAACCTTCACGATTTCATAAATAGATTTTGTAAGTGATATTGTAATAAGATACCTTACTATAGGATCAACAATAGTATTTATCAGTAGAGCCTAGGGGTCTTTTTCAATACTAGTAATTTCCTCCACATCTCTATATTTCATTGTCTTCTTCCCAAGGACATCACCAAAATTACATAATCCATTAATAGCTTCAATGGCTTCCTTAGTGATTGGATAGGATTTGTCCAAAATGACATTGTTATCCTTGAATCGACTCAACATGAACAAGCTAAACTCTTTGTTAGCAAACCAAGGGAATTCTCCCCATAAATCTATACTCAGGACACTTACATTCTACAATTCATTATTCTTCAACCCTAGTTCCATTTCCTTCATCTTCCAATGATCAAATCCATCCAACTCTACTCCCTTTAGCCTTAGTGGGATACAACCACAGGTTTCACTATTAACCAATGCAGAATTTGTTGTTGTTCTTATCTTCTTCAATCTTTTATTGCTTAGTGAAACATCTTCTCCTTCTTTGCAAACTATGAAAAATGATTTGAAAACTCCACCTTTTATCCTTAATTGCTCATGATGATTTTTCCACCAAAAACTTACATAGATGATGTCATCAATAGTACTTCACTTTTCTATCAACTAGATTAGACTTAGTCAAGTTTAAAACACATCTATATTAATTTAGAGAGGGGAGATTTTTTATGTTATGCATTGCAAAACTCACCCTAAGCTAAGGAATTTGGATCATATTTTAGAAGAGCATGTACCGAGATCCGACACCACAAAAGAGATCCTCACACTTGTTTCCTTTTTCTTCCAAACTATGGCAATCTTATTTTTGTTTTCAGGATTTTCTAGAGCATTATATCTGCATGTGTTAGCATAATGTCTGAGTTGATTGCACTTGTAACATCTTTTTCTTGACTTAATTGATTCAACCCTAGATATGCACTAGTTAGTTTTGTGACCATAACCATGACATAAATAGTAATTACCATGAAAGAGATTATTCATTCCATTCCTTCTAGCCGGATCACGTAATTGATTTCTACAATGAATGTGAAATTTAAAGCATTGAGTACTTAGTTCCTTCTTGCTTCTACACTCTACAACCTTATGTCCAAATTTTTTGCATAGAAAACAATAGCCATTAAATTATAAGTACCTTTGAGCATTTGGTTACTTGACTAGAGGTCTTTTTGTAGATGTTCTAGTGTTTTGGGACATGCTTGTTACAACAGATCTCACTTCAGCTTCAACTACTTTATCTTTTCCCTTAGTGTTCTGATATGAGCTTTCAACAGACAATCCAAGTCCTCCCTTACCCTTTTGAAATTTCTATAGGGACAAGATTTGATCTACAATTATGCTACTTTCACATACTCTTGCTTCTAATTTCAACTTTCTTAACTCTTGATCTAATTTTTCATTTTCTTTTGATTTCTGTTTGATGGTATCCTTGATATTTTCTTCAGTCCTCTTCCATTCTTCTATTTTTTTTTTTTCTAAATGAATAATTCTTTTCTTTGAATCCTTTAATTCCTAGCTGGCCTCTCTATGTATTGCTTTGAATTTCTAGATTTTCTCCCTTATTTATGCATTTAAATCATTTTCCTCCTTCATGTTTTCTTTCAACTCTTCATTTTTAAATTATGTGCTTTCCATATTATTTAAAATTATCTTTAGTTCTTCATGAAATTAATAATCTCCTACCATCTTCTTCAAGCTTCCAAGATCTCCCTCAAGCAGTTCAACTTTATCTACAAGGGACCAAACTCCGATACCAATTGTTTAAGAGTCTGGATAACTGAGAGGGGCGGTGAATAAGTTATCATAACATAATTTTATTTACTTTAATTAATTTGGAGTAGGATTATATCAATCATATAATAATCAAATAGATATGAACATGAAAGAACATAATTATAACAACATGCACAATGAACACCAAAATTTAGATGGAAAACCAAGAAGGGAAAAACCAAAAAGAATGTTCATTCTCAATTATAAAACACTAGTTAATGTTACACTAGTTAAGGTGATTTTTACAAGGGCTCACTACCAAATTTTATCACTACAGGTAAGGATCACTTTCGGTGAACTCACTTTCCAATTAAAACATCTAATTACAAAATAGTCTTACTGAAAAAAATGAATTGATGAAGCTACATCTATATATGCATGAATTCAGTTATGATTTAGAGCACAATATGTATCTGTAGCAAATCTGGTCAAAAATCTTCTGCACACCTTCCTCACACAACCTTTGCAAAGAATATTACTTCTTCTTGACACTTTCCTTTAGCTTTCTTATCACATAATCTTTCACACCCTTTTATTTTCTCTCACACATCACACTTCATGATTCATAAAAAAAAATCAACTTTTACTTATACCAATCCATTTCCTTCATTAACTTCTTATCCAACTCTCCTTGAACCACGTTACCAAGGGACCCATAAATAGGTCATAAATAAGTTAGGTTCATCACATAACATAATTATAAAAAGATAGAAAACTTTGAATTACATGAAATATATTTGGAGCCAATATGCCACAACAAAGACCAAATCTTGATATACATCAATTTCAATACCAACTAGAGAAACACAATTAGACATACCAAAACTTGTAACATGCCACATGAATGTTCTAATAGCTAGGATACCCAAAATAATCTTTTGAGCACAAAAACCAACATCAAAATATTAATCATCATTATTTTGCATTAACTGTCTTCCATGGATTTCCCAAAAAGAAGTAATTCCATAGCCAGATCAAGGATAACATTTAAACTATGCAACATAATAACACTCAATAGGATAGATCATTTTTGTATATCATTCAGAGCACAACCTTTCAAATCCTAGGTTTTGACATCAATGACAATAGTGATAAGCCATCTCAATAACTTTTCAATAATGTCTTCCATCAAGACTATTATGGAAGTCACCTAAGGCCCTTTTTACCCATGGCTTATTTAATCAATAGAGAAAGATGTCATAATTTATTTTAAATAAAATCACCTCAATTAGTATATACTTGGTATCTTGCAGTCTATAATGGCATCTTTTATGTGGCGAGATATTGGTTAGGTACTTCCCCTTTTACATAGATTACATTCAATCAACCACTGATGACTCATCGAACTTGAAGTAATTTGTATAGATCTGGCTGGTCTCTTCTTCCACTTGGGAACTTAATTCCTATGTGTGGTATTCACAAAGACCTTTCCCTTGAACTAGTTTGGTCATTTAGATGTCTACATCATATTCTAGGATCTTGGTGATCTAGTTGGCCCTCTTTTTGGTTATCTCACCTTTGGTGATGTATTCCCTAACACTAGATGGATGATGAAGATGGTGATTCTATTGGACGATTTCGAGCTGTCAAAATTTCTTTAGGATTTTAACAATAGAAAAGGCTTGCTTTTTGATAAATTTTTACTTGGTTTCATACCCTTTTAGAGTCCTAAAATGGAATGCAATGGGATTTTCTCCATTCCCCTCTTCCTCTTTCTAAGTGAGCACTAAATCTATGTTGTGCTAGCCAATATAGACATAAATTAGAAAATATTTGGAGAATTCTAGGTTGGCTAACATTGGAGGTATGGAGATGGCTGCCTTTATTTTCTCAAAAACAAGCTTTTCCTTCGGATTCCATTTAAAAATTAATTCATCTAAAAATTAATTCATCTTCAACATCAGCATGATAGTTCTTGCAATGCCAACAAAATATGATATGAGTTGGTTGAAAAAGTTGATCTTTCCTAGAAAGGACTATAGCTCCTTCTAGTTGACTAGTAGTGGTAGCTCCATTATGGCTTTCACCCTTTCAAGGTCTATGGTGATTCCTTATTTTGATACCACAATGCCTAGTATCTTTTGTTATGATATTCGAAAGATAGATTTTTGGGATTTAAAGAAATCTTGAACTATTGACACTTTTTGAAGACCATTTCTAGATGATTGAAATGATCATCTTTTGATTTGGAAAAGATAGTTAGGTCATCCAAATATATTAGGATAATATTATTGATCAATCCCTTGAAGGTGATATACATCACTCTTTGAAAGGTGACACCCACATTAGAGATTCTAAAAGGAATCTTTGCATATGTGAAAATTCCCAATTTAGTGGTGAACGTTGTTTTGTGCTGGTCCTCCTCCTTTATGTAAACTTGATTATACCCTAAAAAAATGTTGAGAAGTGAAAACATTTTTTATCCAACCATAGTCTGTAAGATCTACTCCATAGAGGGAAACAAATAGTGATCTTTTAATGAAGCTTTGTTGAAGTCCCTGAAATCCACATAGAGCTTAATATTGCCATTCTTTATCTACACTAGTACAAGGTTGGAAATCTAGGTGGAATATTTGATTGGGTATATGATTCTCGATTCAATTAATTTTGTAAACTCCTACACCATTAGTGCCTCAACCTTTGGAATCACCAACCTTTGTTTCTATTGGATTCAAGCCTTTAGCTAAGTTTACAGTATGTTGAATGATTCCTAGGTTGTATCCTTTAAGATTGTCATATGTTCAAGCTATGACCCTGTCATATTTAGCACATAGACCTTTCAGTCTTTCCTTGTCCACCCATTACATGTCCCTTCTGAATTTTAGCTTTCTACCATTCCTAGCATCAAGATCTTCATAGTCTTCTTCATTGGTGGCTTTGTTTGTTATTTCTCACATCTTCATAGTCAAAGAGACTTTCAAGAGAAATCAAGCCTTGTCAGAGATTATTTACTTTTATTTGGATTAATTTTCCTTTGGTAGCCCCTCTAGTTTTGGACTGTGAATGATTGGAAGCTTTACCTGAATTTTGTAGAAAAGTGGAAATCTCAATGTCATCCTCAAAAACTTGCTAAATCTGAACATTGTTGGGTATTGATGAACGAACTACAATATGAACTACACTCTATTTTCTTGTTGACTCAATGGTTGGATCAAAATATGAACCAATCAAATCCATCTGATCTGTGACAACATTCAAGGACCATTGAATAACCTATATGTTGAAATATTTAAAGCTCTCAATTAGATCCCATATTCTATGTCTGCAAAACCTCATTCTTACATTTTTCATGACTACTTATCCAAAAACTTGGCTTATGATCAACTCTAAATCTTTGGACACTTATATTCTCTTCACACCCATCTACTCTACAAGAATCAAATAATGGAACAAAGTCTCATACTCAACATTGGTATTTGATCATAGGAACTAAAAGTGAAAAGCTTTGAGTATCTTTGATTTAGTTAGAAATACCAGTCAGTGTCTACTTTGGAACCAATTTTGCATTTGGAACCATTGAAATATAGTGTCCATAGACTATTGTAGCTTGATCCACTAGGTTCCTCCTACTCCTTTACCAATTTTAGGAAAACTTGGTCAGCATTGAAGATTACATAGGTTCCCAACCTGGTAGAATGAAATTTCATGAATGGGTTAGGATCAATAAACTAATTGAATAGGACCTCCTTTTTCAGGGTCTGATCACTTGTGTCCTCCTCATCTTCTAACATTTCTATGCAATACGTCTCATTTTTTGAGGAGGTATGAACTACTTCAAACCACAAAATGACATTTTATGCTATATGTTTAGGGTGCAATGATTTAGAAAGTATTTTCATCTTTTCCCCATGCTTTGTTCATAGTATCAAATGAGACCGATTAAGGGCTAGATATCTACCAAGCTTTGTTGTGAAGTCCCTTTAATGACACATCTCAAAAATTGGGGGATGTCTATTATGACTACTTCTTATGTGATGGCTTGTCTTGGACATGAGAAAAGCATCAAAGATAGATCCTTGATGCGACCAATGCTCGGGAGCTTCTTCTCATCCAATTGAACAATCCCTTTAGTAAGAGGCTCATACTTAATTTTCAAAGTGTCAGCCACTTGCTTAGGCATGACCATGGTATTAGCTCCCAAATCAATCATGTTATTGTGTAAAATCTTATCCCTCTCAATAAGTGTTAGAAATAAAGGCATCGGTTTTGGTTTTCTTACCTCTTTCATGTATGTATTTTCCATGATGTTTTTGTATGTCATGGATCTTGAATGTCGAGGGTCTGACATAGGCCCTTGTCCTTTATCTTGATTGTGTGGTGGGATTGTCTTCATTTGTGACATTTTTTCCTCTTTCTTCAATGTCTCCTAGAGTAATGTATTCTATTTTACAACAAATATAACACCCCACAAAGACACATTTGCAGGTACCTTCTTTAGTGTCTCTATGATGTTAAGTGTTTCAACTAGTGGCAACTTAGGTTTGATCAGTAGTATTTCTTTTATCTTACCTAGAATGTGCCGGTATGATGTGGATGGGCTCAATTCTTTGTGATTATATTTCTCTGGTAATGGTGGAGCTTATGGCTGCTAAGTGGGTTGGATCTTTGAAGCTTTCTCTACTTGTTGTTGTAGTTGTTTTGGTTGTGGTCATTGTGGAGCTCATTATACATATTCTCTAACTTGTGTTGTAGTTTGATTGTACCTATAGTGCACTAGTCATTAGACCATCATTTTCAAATACAACATCTTTATCCATCCAAGAAAAAATTGATTGGTCTGATGAGGTATCCAACTCTTTCTCTAAGGACATCCCTTGCGTTTGTGCTCTAAAGTGTGCATTCTCCATTTTGGGAGACTAATATTATTTTGTGTTTGAAAGCACACCTTAACTTGTTTTCTCTACTCTGTTCTGTTAAATATTTCCCTTTGGAAAATTATGAGGCATATGGCTATCATTACATGGGAAGAACCATGCATTCTCATCTTTTTCTAGGTTATTCTTGCTTAGACTATTGCTGATAGTGTGAAGTGGCATGGTGACTAGGACTATCTGATTTGTAGGCATTGGTTGTTGATTTCCTCCTTGCAAAGCTCCTTGATATGCATTCTATAGAAAGTATATCCTTCCTCCTTTATAGGTTTGTGTTAGAATCCAAGATCACCTGCATGCAAGATGGATACCTGTCACATGCAAAAGATATGAAGAACGAAAAAGATGTTCTCTGAACCTCAAAATAAAAATGCATTAAGAGAATCAATTATTACAATGTGATCAATCCTTATGAAGGAGATCAAGAAACCCTAAAAAGGGAAACCCTAAATGAAACCCTAGTGTGCACACTTAATAATTAATAATTAATTATTAATGTTCTAAGTTTAACAAGTAATAAAGGGAATAAGTGACTTAATTAATTAATCAATGTGATGTAATTAATTAAGCATAATAACTTATTACTCTAACACCCCCCCTTAAGATGAACTTAGGAAGAAGCTAAAACACTAGAATAGGATGCATGAAAGCAAAGATGGGTCCCGGCAACGAGGCCTGATCAGGTACCCATTTACAATGCAAGAATGAAGTGCATGAAAAGGAACCAAGAACATCTGAAAGTGCACAAGAAAGCACCTGCAACTGAAAAAGTGGTGTGCAAAATAAAACACACATACATGAGACTGGAATCATCTGGATTCACTGTTGTCGTGGAGGGACACTCACCGGACAAAGGTGTGATGGCAAAACAAAGGCACTACACAACCCCCCATGGCACTTTATAATACAGTGCGAGTACAAAATATGGCACAAAGTGATGTGCAAGAAACCCAATACAACACAAAAAAGGAGTAGAGAAGGAAAAACCCAGTGGGACAAAACCCCCTACAATGAGATTACATGTTGCAAAGAAGCACTGGAAGAACTCTATAGAGTAACACTGGAACTTGATATAGGCAAGGAAGGAAATATTCTTCTATATACTACTGAAACCAGATGAGAGTCACTGATTGACTCAAGGAATCATGATTAAAGCAACAGAAACCCCGATGCCATGGAACACTCGAAAACTCCAAACTGGAACAACTCTGGAATCTATGAAGCAACAAGTGATTATTAAATGATATATTACTGTAAACGAAGTGCAAATATGCAAAGTGCACTCTCCCAACTGCCAAAACATCCAAGTAATCGCCAAACAACCCATCGGGCCAAATCTGGACTAACTGATAAACCTGGGATAGATACAGAAAAAGTGCATGGACATAAATATAGAGCTCCTCAATACCTTTCCGATGCTTTAAACGAGGCGAAAAACGGAGATCGTGGCAAAAAGTTATGAGCTCGGAAGTCCAAAAACAACATCTAACTTCAAACAGAAATAAATGCAGGAAAACAGTAAAATACTGAAAAATAAACAGCACTACTGGAAAGTGCTCGGAACCAGCTTTCCGGCGATATCTTGTTTGCCCGATTTCGATACCGTATGCCCAAGTTATGGCCAAAAGAAAAAAACTGCTCTTTTAGGAAAAACTAGGGTTAGGAGGGGCATATGAGGGCCGGCCGTACGCTGACGTTATGCTGACGTCAGCAGTTCAGGAGCTTAAATTTGACGGCCGTCTGGCCGTCGGAGCAAATAGCCCCTGCAAAATGAAAAATTTTGGGCCCTTAGTGCGTGCATGTGACCCATGAGTGGTCTTTGGAGAAATTTGGATCGACCCAGAGTCCCATGTGACAGAAGAGGGCTGGCAGGCGGAATCGGGGCTCGGAGCTAGGCCGGGGGTGCTGACCAAGATGTGGACCGGTGGAGGAAGTGATGATGGAGGGTGGAGAACCCATGCGGTAGGACGCCTAGTTGCTGACCGCGGTTTAAGCAGAAGCGCCCGCACACTGAAAGAAAGTTTTAATCTCTTTAGCGTCTTTGGGAGGCGTATTGAACAAAAATTTGCCTCCCGGACCAACTTCACCAAAATCGATGATTTGCAGGCGTTTCTAGGGTTTTGGGACGCTAGCGAATGCGATGGCGGCGTCCGTTTGAGCCCATTGTGTCCCGAAAAGATGGCTACCCCTAGATCTTGCAGAAAAGATGCCTGTGGAAACCCTTGCACCCGAAACTCACGAAGAGGCCATATCTTCAGATCACGAACAGGCAGCTGCAGGTCTGGAGCTCTGATACCATGTTAGAATCCAAGATCACCTGCATGCAAGATGGATACCTGTCACATGCAAAAGATATGAAGAACAAAAAGATGTTCTCAGAACCTCAAAATAAAATGCATTAAGAGAATCAATTATTACAATGTGATCAATCCTTATGAAGGAGATCAAGAAACCCTAAAAGGGAAACCTAAGTAGAAACCCTAGGTGTGCACACTTAATAATTAATAATTAATTATTAATGTGCCTAAGTTTAGCTTAAGTAATAAAGAGGAATAAGTGACTTAATTAATTAATCAATGTGATGTAATTAATTAAGCATAATAACTTATTACTCTAACAGTTTGCATGGGAGGTTTTAGAGGTGTTGCTTGTTGTTTCTAGATGAGGACTAGCTCATTTTCAAAGGGTCACATAAGGTTCTTCATATCATTGAAATTTGTTGCTAATGAAAAAGATCCTGATGTGGTGGGTTTTCCTCTTGGGTATACATACATAGATAGTGGTGCAACTGAAGTGCTTGTTTATGGAGCGGTGGCATTAGGAGTTGCTTCTTCTTGGGGGCCTCCAAATATTTTTGTGAACATGTGTTGGAAACTCAAGGGAAAACAACTAAGAGGGGGGTGAATCAGTTGTCACCGAATTTCAAACTTATTCAACTTATTAACCTTATTCTCAGATCTGATCATTAATCATGAAAGCATAAATGAACAACACATCAGAAGCACACATAACACCAATATTTTTTACGTGGAAACCTTGCTAGGAGAAAAACCATGGTGGAGGTTAGTCCAGAAGATTATAACCTATTAAAAGTATAAGAGAATATGAATGGGGAATGAACATTCATTCAAGCACACTGCCTAGAGCTCACTGCTGAATTACAAATAGGCTTACTAACCAAAGGAAGACACACTATCTCATAGAAAGGTTCCAATTAGATCCATCATAATTTGAACTGAGAAGATAGCATCTACTAATTCCTAGTTATAGTTCTAGTTAAGCACATGAACACTTCACTATTCTTCACTCTTCTTCCCTCTTCTTCACTCTTCTGCTCCACCTTTGAATGATCTAAACATTATTTGCACATAGGACTCTTACACTTCTCACACTCCCATCTTATACATTTCTTCAAATGATAAAACAATCGCTCCTGGGTATGTGCAGGATCATGATGGGCCAAAAAGTGGCAATATGATGGGTATGTGTAGGGTATGTGGTTGACGACTTTTTTTACCCAAAATTGATGAAACTAAAAGGGTTTTTAAAAGAGATTCTAAGCTTTTCACCAATATAAATTATACTTTACTTTGAATTTAATAAATAATTATTATTTATTTTCTATTTGAATAATGACTAAAGTTCTGAATGATAGGATTATTGAAAAACATCAATAGATTTCAAATGGTATCACATTTTTGAATCTATAATAGGTATCACATTCTATGCTTCACAAACTATAGGATTAAAAAAAAGAAAATTTAGTTTCATGAAGTTTTGACCAATTTAAGGTGGTCAGACATATGAGTTTTTATATTTTTTAAAGGTTGTAATAAAAAATTCATAATTAATTATTTACTTGGAAAATAAAATAAAAAATAATACATCACATTTGGACACGAGTCCTCTTCTTATATCTAAAACCTTATAAAAATATATTATCATTTTATTGTGGTTAGGGTGGTTAGATAGACACCTACTTATTTTTTCTCTAAAATTGAAGTACTTTTGAATTAAAATTTCAAATTTTCACCAAATAGATTTTCTATTTTTTAAAATAAACCTAGTAGTTTAGAAACTACATTCAATTTTCTATAGATTCAATTCTTACATGTTTTTGAAATGCTATAGATAACTTATTCATTTTTTTACATCAAGTTGCCTAACTCTAATTTTTCTAAATTTTTCACCACTTAAGGGCCTTTTTTTCCATGATGATCATACACATACCCTTTTATATATCCATAACAAGAAATTACATCACTATAAGTCAGCTCCAAGAAATAATAAAATGAATGCAAGTAGTGGGCCCAAAACAATAAAGATTACTCATGTGAATCAACCAAGCTTAGTCACAGCATAGTGAAGACCAGAAATAACATCCTCAAACATGAAACACTTTAATTAATTACTCCTCAAAGATCCATAATATGCTTCAACACCTTGTCGACCAAGAACATGGAAAACGTGAAGACACAAGAGAAAATAACTAATCATGAGCACAACAATCAATGCAGACATACAACATAGATAGAGTATGAACTAGAAACATCCAAAAGCATCATTAAACACCAAAGGAACATTTCTAGCAACCGAGCTTACTGAAATCACACAATCTTCATTCAGGAACACAAACTGAAGTAATAGAAAAACTATTAGAATACAAATCTTCTTATCTCTAAAAATTGACGTGGATAAACTAGATATACTCAACAAGAAACCCTTTAGTCCACAACCTTAGAACAATAATGAATTGAAAACATCAACAAAAAGATCTTCACTTCACCGCTGGCATGCTATAACACTTCTTATTATAATTTTCTCAATATCCTTGACATATATAGCTTCTAATGCAACATTGCTAATAGTTTTGACATCAATGAAAACCACATATTAGCAACATACCACAGCATCCAACAATATCTCCCTTTGGCATTGTTGGAAACAAATGATGTGAAAAAAACATCAACACAACTACACTTGCTCCTCCTTAGGTTTTGACTCTTCTCATCACAAGATTCTTCTAGATATATTTTTCACATTACACTTCTCCCCCTTTGACATCAATGGAAAAAATATCTTCTATAAGATCTCTAAACCACATATCTAAATAGCTGAACATCTAAATATCTGACTACTCCCCTTGAGTAGTAGGCACTACAACATTAATCTGAATCAAAATATGATCATGAAATGCAAAAATTGATGCAAACCAATGCATGCTTAGTTTTGATTAGGAGGGGTAATCACCACTAACTTCCCTTTGAGATACTCAAAAGTATCCTTAGGAAACGACTTAGTAAATATGTCTACAATTTCCTCCTTAGTATGCACATACTATAATATGACTTCCTTTTCACTTACATTCTCTCTCAAAAAGTGAAACTTGATAGATATATGCTTGGTCTTGGAATGCAACACCAGATTATTAGAAATGTTAATAGCACTTGAGTTATCATAGATTATAACAATAGGCTCACCATACACAATTATGATATCCTTCAACATCCGGTTCATCCACAGTACTTGAGTACAATTATTAGCAACAACAATGTATTATGCCTCTACAGTAGATAAAGAGATAACATTCTACTTTTTTCTTAACCTTGAAATCAACTTCTTTCCCAAGAAAAATGCTCCACCACTAGTACTTTTCCTATCATTCACATCTCCTACCCAATCAACATCACTAAAGGAACTCAAAGTAAGATCATCATCTCTAGTATACCATAAGCCAAAATCAACTATCCCCTTCAAGTATCTAAAAATCCTCTTCACAATAGTAACATGAGATTCTTTAGGATTGGATTGAAATCTAGCAACAATACATTCAACATTCATAACATTAGGCCTAGTTTGAGTCAAATAAAGCAATCCACCAATCATTGATCTATATCTAGTATGATTTTCTTTCAGAGAATCATTATTAGTTTTCAACTTGCATCTGGTCACCATAGGTGTAACAATAGGCTTTGAATCCTCCATACCAAATTTCTTTAGGAATTATTTCACATACTTGGACTAAGATATAAAGATCCCATTATCTAACTGAGTAATTTTCAATCCCAAGAAGAATTTCATCTCTCCTTGATCATTGACATCTCAATTTTTTTTTGCATCTCATTAGTAAACTTCATGCACGCGTTACCATCTCCTCCAAATATGATATCATCAACAAAAACTTCCATAATCAAATCTTTATCATAATTCTTGAAATGCAAATTACTATCAACAATACCTTTGTTAAATCCAAGCTTCTCCAAATACTTATCCAATCTAGCATACCATGCTCTAGGGGCTTGTTTGAGTCCATAAAATTCTTTCTTCAACTAACAAACCATATTACCTTCATTAGTCAATTGAAATCCATCTGGTTGTTCAACATACACCTCTTCTTCCAATTCGCCATTTAGAAAAGTAGACTTGACATCGATAAACCTTGAAGTCTTTGTAAGCTGTATAAGCAAGAAACAATCCAACAACTTCAATTCTAGCAACACAGACAATTTTTTCTTCAAAATAAATACCTTCCATCTGTGAATATCCCTTACATACCGGTCTTGCTTCATTTCTAACCACTTCACCTTTCACATTTAGTTTGTTTCTAAAGACCCATTTAGTTCCAATTACATTCTCAACCTTAGGTCTAAGAACAAGAATACATGTATTATTCTTCTCAATTTGTTGTAGTTCCTCTTTCATTGCCTCAACCCAATTATCATCTTTGCATGCTTCATTCCCCTTGTTAGGATCAGTCTTGGAAATCAAACAAAATATTCTTTTGTAATATTTCTCCTAGTTTTGACACCTTTTTTCTTATCACCTATGATCTAATTCTTTGAATGATTCAATCTTACATATCTCAGAGTCTTCTTAGAATGTTCTTCAACTTCAAGCTCTTCTAATCTCTCTTATGTTATTCCATCAGTTTCTCCTTCCTCTTGATCTTCTTGACTCACTAGAATGATTTGCACTTGAATTGAGTTCTAACCTTTGATTGTATTGTGATTCTAATCATCAGAATCATATCCAAAGGTTCTAGATAGTGTACCAATTCTTCATCAATCTTAACATTTTCACTTTTAACTATTTTCTTCAATAATTTATTGTAACACCAATAGGCATTACTTTTAGTAGCATACCCCAGAAAGATTCCTTCATCGCTCCTAGCATCAAACTTTCCTATATCTTCATCTCTTTTGATATAACACTTGCCTCCAAAGATCTTGGAATATTTAATGGTAGGATTTTGATCAGTCCATAGCTCAAAAGGAGTCTTACTAGTATCACATTTTATTTTTACCTGGTTAAGTGTGTACACAACAATACTTACAACTTCTCTCCAGTAGATATGAGGTGCATTTCCTTCCAACATCATGGTTTTAGCAGCATCTAGAACTATTTTCTTCTTCCTTTCTACAACTCCATTTTGTTGAGGGGCCCATGGTGCAGATGACTATCTCTTTATTCCATGTTCTTCACAAAAAGAATTAAACTCATCAAAAATGAATTCACCACCCCTATCTGATCTCAGATACTTAATCTTCAGACCTATCTCTATCTCAACCATAGGCTTAAAAATCTTAAACTTTTCTAGAGCTTTAGATTTCTCTCTTAAGAAAGTAGCCCACATCATCCTTGAATAGTCATCAACAAGTACCATGAAGCACCTGTAACCTTGTAAACGTCTAGTTCTAGTAGGACCACACAAATTGGTATGCACAAGATCCAACAATCCAATTGAATTTTGTTGTTTACTCCAAAATTAAATTCTTGTTTACTTTCCTAACTAGCATTCTTTGCATATGGCATTAGTAGGTTTCATCAGCTTAGGAAGATCTCTCACAACCTTAGTGGAACTTATCTTGACAATATTATCAAAGTTAACATAACACATTCTCCTATGCCACAACAAGCTTTCATCAATTTGAGCAATCATACAGCTTTTACTAGCAACACTCAGGTGGAAAATATTATCGTTTGTTTGTGTACCTGATTCAATCACATTTCCATAATTTCCCAATATTTTACACTTTCCATTCATGAACTGAAGATTGTATCCCTTATCAACCATTTATCCAACACTTAAAATATTATGCTTCAAACCTTCAACATACAAGACATCATTAGTGTTATGCTTACCATCAAGAGAAATGCATCCTCTTCCATGGATCACACTAGCTATGTTATCACCAAATTTCACAACACCACCATCATACTTTTCCAAATTCACAAACTTACTTTTATCTCCTATCATATGATGAGAACAACCACTTTCAATTACCCATTCATCTTTCTCTTCAACTTGAGTAGCTAGGGATTTCTCCACATTTGTACAACTAGCAAATTCAGTAGACACAAGATTATTTTCCTTGATAGCAACAAACATAAATTAATATTCACTTGCATTTCCTTTGTCAGATTCATCATCTGTCACACCTTCATCAACAACATAGTAACACTTCTTTTGGAATACAGGCTTGTTAAATATTGGCTTGGAAACTCTCTCAAGACACCTTGATGCAGAATGACCTATCTTATTGCAAGAGAAACATTTAATAGGAAACTTCCCCTTGTACTTACCTTTTCCTTTGGCTTCTCTTTTCACAATCAATGCTTCAAGTTCTTCAAGCTCTCTTTCTTCTTCATCAAGCTATCTCATTTCATCCTCATACTTTAATGTCTTTCTTGATGAACTTTCACCCGGATCATATATCTATCTATCTCTTCCAAAAGTAGTAGCCTTGAATGCAGATTCAACCTTAGGAAGGGAATCACCAAATTCACTCAATTCAAAAGTAGCAAGCTTACCAATCAACATATCTATGGTAACATTTTTCACAGTTTGGAGATCATCAATAACACTAGCCTTGACTTTGTAAGAATCAACCAAGGATCTAAGTACTTTAGCAACAATCTTTGATTCATCTATCTTTCCACCGGTACATTTGATACCACACATAAGTTCATTCACTCTTTGCATGAAAGTAATAACATTTCATCATCACCCATTTTCAACTTTTCATATTCCCCTTTCAGACTTTGTAGCCTAGAAATATTCACATTAGCATCACCTTCATACAAGGTCTCTAACTTTTTCCAAATCTCATAAGCAGTCTTCAGATCCATCACATTTTTCATCTCAGTATCAGTCAAAGCATTCAACAACACCTCCTTAGCCTTGATATTATATTCAACATCCCTAATCTTAGCAAAATTAGTAGGAATAGTCTATGGAATAATATATATATTTTTTATAATGCTCTAGTAGGTTTCACAAATGCATCTCAAATGACACTCCATTCAAGTCTTCAACAAAAATATTTTGTTCCATCAAATCTAGGACTATCCTTCTTATAAGTTTCCATCTTGGATCACCTCAAGCTGTTAAACTTCTTCCAAGGAACCACAAGCTCTAATACTAAATTTTGGAAACTCAAGGGTAGAAAACTAAGAGGGGGGGTGACTCAGTTGTCACCAAATTTCAAAATTATTCAACTTATTAACCTTGTTCTAAGATCTAATCATTAATGATGAAATCATAAATGAACAACACATAGCACCAATCATTTTTATGTGGAAACCCTATTAGGGGAAAAACCATGGTGGAGGTTAGTCCAAAAGATTATACCCTATTAAAATTATAAGAGAATATGAAAGGGGAATGCACATGCATTCAAGCACACTACCTAGAGCTCATTGCTCAATTACAAATAGGCTTACTGCCCAAAGGAAGAAACACTATCTTATAGAAAGGTCCTGATTAAATCCATCAGACTTTGAACTGAGAAGATAGCATCTCCTAATTCTTGATTACAATTCCAGTTAAGCACATGAACACTTCTTCACTCTTCTTCACTCTTCTACTCTGCATTTGAATGATCTAAACATTATTTGCACACAATAATCTTACACTTTGCATAATCACATCTCATACATTCCTTCAAATGATAAAAAAATAACACTTATATATCTGTAACAACAAATTACATCTCTATAAGTCGACTTCAAAGAAATAATAAAATGAATGAAAATAGTCAGCCCAAAACAATAAAGATTATTCATGCAAATCACCAAAGGTCGAACACAACATAGTGAAGACCAAAAATAACATCCTCAAACATGAAACACTTTAATTAATTAATCCTTTAAGATCCACAACATGCTTCAACCCCTTGTCGGCCAAGAACATGAAAAACATGAACACGCAAGAGAAAACCTTGGATCATGAGAAAGATGATCAATGTGGTCATGCAACATAGATGGAGCATGAACTAGTAACATACACAAGCATCATGAAACACTAGATAATCATCCGTAGAAACTAAACTTACTGGAGTCACATGATCTTCATTCAGGAACACAAACTGAATTAACAGAAAAACTGTCAAAATACAAATCTTCATGCAGATCTCTAAAACTTGATGTGGATAAACTAGATGTACTCAACAATAAACCCTTTATTCCACAACCTTAGAAAAACAACAAACTAAAAACACTGATAGAAAGAACATCACTTCACCACTAGCAACCTATAGCACTTCTTATTACAATTTTCTCAATATCCTCAACATATATAGCTCCTAATGCAACAATTCTAATAGTGTTGACATCAATGATAACCACATATCAGAAATATACCACACCATCCAACAACATGCATATTGGTGGTCTTGGTGGAAGCTTCCTAGTGTTGATCAAACTATTTTATGTGAGCACAACTAGATTGTATGCATCGAGCAGTGTATGTCCTTCCACAGATTGTACCATGACTTTGATATCTAAATTCGAAGCCTTTAGATAGAACATGAACGTGATAGCTATCAAAGTCCTAGTTGTCACAAGAATCATCTACTATGTTTTGTGGAACTTTGTGTTGAAGTCACTCATGGTCTCTTGTGGGGTCTTGTTTATAGTGATTAATTGTTTCAACAAAGTGGAGTGATCTCCTTTCTCCAAGAAGTGCTCAAAAAATTATGTTCGAGTTGATCCTAAGAGAGGATGGAATAGGAAGTCAAGGACCTATACTAGTCTTGAGCCTTTCCTTTGAAAGATGCAACCAATAGCATAAGGGCCACATTTTCTTCTGTGATGTTGTGTACTCTTCATACCTTTTCTATATCTTGGAGATTCTCAGAAGGGGTCTTAAAGCCCTCCTCATAAAACTTCAATATTTCCTTGAGATTATTCACGGGTATGGCAGGCCATAGATCTAGGGGTGTTGGTGTTGTAGTAGGCTACGACTATCCCAAGTTATAAAATTTCTAGGAGCAAGAGAACCTAAGTGATCCATTCTAAAAAAAATCCTATGGATAGGGTGGATGGGTATTCTAATTTGGAAGGTTCAACCTCCTAGTGGAGTGGATAAAGCTATGGATTGTGGGCTAACACTTCTTACCCTATTTCTCCTTATAGGTGATACAAAACCTATAACTCTTCTCCTCCTAGGTGTTGAAACAAGTAAGTGGGAGTACTAGAAATGGCCCCTAGAAGATGCTCTTGTTTGAAATTTGGGCATGATATTTCCAACCTCTTCTCTTAGTCTAATTTATGAATTTTTTTTGACTTCCAATATTTGAAAAAAATTGAGCACCACTGGGTGTGCTAGAAAATAAGTATTGATCATAAAATATTGCACCTCTCTAAACAACCTTATGGGAAATTCAATGAGTGGGGGACCAAATTGTGCCTCACTGAATGATCTCCAATATTTTTAAAGAAAGATGTCTCTTCTTTGTGTGTGGGAAAAGGAGAAGTGAAATACAAGAAAAAAACATAAAAAATGGAAAAGGACCAAGGATTTTACAACATTTCAAAAGCCTAATAGTTCCTTATAACTGATGAAATGGAAACATAATGCAATAGACCCTTCATTGTTGGGAAGAGAACAAGTGAAAAAGGATAGAGAAAGCACAATGTAGTCTTTCAAATCTCCTTGTGGGAACTATCCATTAATGTCATACAGTAATATGAAACCCCAAAAACCAATAGGGATATTTGGATCTTTACATAATCCTCCCTCTCATATAGCATAGTATGAACAATAGTGTATCTTTTATAGAAAATGAAAGAGTATATGTGACATGATTTATTTTATGAAAGATAACATCAATCATAAAATATAATATGTGAAATAATCATCTATACTACCTATACAAGGTTGTTAACATAGTGCTCTTAGAATAAATGATACATGAAAATGGAATTCATGATAAAGGCCATAAAATAAAAAATTCTAGAGATTTCTGCTTAACAAATATAATTCTTGCAATAAATTAACTAAAAACAAAGGTTGGATGCCAATCTGATTAATAGTATTAGTAAATATAACATGCCAGAGAGTGTGAACAGTGCTCTGTAAAATCCCCTATCTCTTAAGAAGTTAAAACTGCTTATTTAACTATCCTCTTTCAAATGATTTAGAGGATGGTTCTTAAAGAATATTATCCAAGATTTTTTATTTTTTGCTATGAACCCCTTTAAATAGCCAAGAGAGAGAGCCATTAGTGTAACTAGTAGAGATAAACCAATTCCAGATGTTTACACTTGATTGATGACAATATGATTTAGAGCCTTATTATATTGCAACAATCTTTGTTGATAAAGTCCTAGGCTACCTCATTAATGGCTCTAGATATTATAGAAGCTTTGTGAAGATATATTGTTAGAAGAAAATCAGATCTTAGTGTAGCTTGGAAAAATATAATTGATCAGCTATGAAGAATGATGATTTCAACTAGAGGGTTCCAACCTAAAAGTAAGATCCCCACCATTCCTTCTTAAAAACTCCACCAAAAAGATCCCTTCTTGAAAGATACAGATTGCATGATGAAATGTATGACATGACAAGCAGGCAGGTGATGAAATGTATGAGAATAAATTTGAAGAATTCCACACCAAATAGACATGTCCCTCAGTCTAGGACTGAAAGGAAAATGATATATAAATCCATGCATCCACCATGTGGCACATTGCATGGATTTAAATGAGAGTATTATTTGTCCTCCGAGCATGGAGCCATTCCAAAGTGGAAAGGAAGTAAGGGTTGAAAACCAAAATCCTAAAGGGAAAAATTGCTCCACAATATCCATATGGAAATGAATATTGATTATGCTATCTTTTTTTATTGTCTTATGAGTAATGTGCATTGGAATTGATAATATTGCCAAGGAAATCATTTGTTTTGTATTTCCCTTCTAATCTATTTAGTGGTGGATTATTTTTTATATTTCTTATTTCTTAGATGATGTATGATTTCTTTGATTTTGCTAAAAATAAAGTTCATTTTATTGTTTGTGATCATCTTGATCTTAATGACTTCTAGGAGTAAGTCAATTTATTGTGGTGGGGGGGGGGATGTAGTGTCTACTTATTTTTAGCATGTGATGTTAGTGGGAGCCTTATATTACATATATGCCAAGATGTTAGATAATCACAATTGGTATTATTGTTTTGTGTTCTTCTTTTGATGCTTCCTTTATGGATAGTTTATTATTCTTCTTGATGTAAATAGAAGTAAGGTATGTGTGTGTTATGTTTCCAAGTTCCTTGAAAGGGTATGGATGCATTTAATTTTAGATTTTTTTCTTGAGATGCATGTGTGATGGAGGCTTGACTAAGTGATTATTATTATTACTTGGTTCATGAACATATGCATTAATACTGATGTTGTAATTAAATCCTATCATGAATTGTAGCATTTAAATGTAATATAATTATGGATATGATATTGTCGATTGTTGGGTATCTATGTGATGCTCCAAAAATTTATATATATGGAGCATGTATGCTTGAAGTTTTCATTGAGTGGTTATAGGTACTAGTTATTTGTCCACTTGGATTGATAGGTTTGAGTATACCCCATTGGTGTTTATAAGGAGATGTTGAACATTGATTGTTTATTTTTCCTTACTCATTATACTTGATTTGAGTGCAACTCCCTGGATATTTTACCCATATTGACCTAAATACCACCATTGGTATGAGTCTAGATATTATACCCTCTTTCTAGATATCTAATGAATGTGTAGTTGATAATACTTAAATTTCCTATTTCTACAAATTTGATCTCTAGAGTTATATTCTTATATGGATTTAATAGTGAAATTATATATTGTATGATAATTAGGGAAAAAATTTAATTAGTTATTGATATTTGGGGATATTGAGGGAGTTTCAAATTAAAGGAATTAGAAAAATAATTTATATTAATTTTATGTTTTATGATTATTTTTTTGAGGAATTTAGAGAGGAGCAACCCTCTTTTCTCCATATTCTTATTTTTGGGAATGGGAGAGAAAATATAGGGACAAATTGATGGGGCTTGAATAAATCATATGGTAATTGGTAGGAGAACATGCTTGTAGGTGGATTCCTACATTCATGAGGTATGTTTAAAGTTCTTGTTTCAATTTTTGGATGAAACTGAGGTAAGTTATTCATTTGTCCTTTATTTGATATGGTTGTTTGTTGTGAATGGTTTGCAAGTGCTCAATGAAGTAGGAAATGTTGAATAGTCTAGATAATTGAGAGGGTAGGTGAATTACTTATTATAAAACAAATTTCTAGATTTTAATTAATCTGGAGCAAACTTAAATTAATCAAATAATAATCTAATAGATATGAACATGCAAGCACATAACAACACAAAATTTATGTGGAAACCTAAGAAGGGAAAAACCATGGAGAATGCTAATTCTCAATTATAAAACATTCGTTAAGGTGAAATCAATTAAGGTGATTTTTACAAAGGCTCACTGCCAAAATGATCACTATAGGTAAGGCTCATTGCTAGTGAGCTCACTACCCAACTATCACAACCAAAGATAAAAAGGATCACTGCCAAAAGAGAAAGGCTCATTTCTAGTAAAAAACACCTCACTGCCAAAAGAATGATGAAAGGGAATCCACCACTGAAATAATTATCAACAACAATGACACAAGATAAAATCTCACTGTATGCTGCCTCCGGTCATATACTTTTGCATACTTTGGCACAATGTTTGAATTTTTAGATTTACATTCATCACACTAGCTTTAATCGAAAAAAATCAACTTTTACTTATACCAATCCATGCCTTAATACAAAGAAGCTTTCCTTGGTGTGGTGGGTTTTTCTCCTACATGGGTTTTTCTCCCATAAGGGTTTTCCCACGTAAATCTGGTGTTCATCTGTGTATGTTCATTTTTTTGTTTCTGTTTTTCTTTCAAGTGTATCTTAATTGGATTATAGTTGAAAATTTAAAGTCATCTCTACATTCTTCCCTGAGGTTTTGACATTAGGAGAGTTAGTTTCACACCTTAGCTTTCCTTACAAGTGGTATCAAAGCTTGGACAATTGTGTTACCCTTGTGGGTACATTGGATTTTTTGTGTCAATTCTATTCAGTGGGAGTCTTACAAAAGTTTGGTAATTCGAATTATAGGTTAAGACGACAAGCACATCATGAAAGATTGAAATGAAGAAATTCAATGGCAGTAATTTTGAGTTGTGGAAACTCAAAATGGAAGATTTGTTGGTTGATCATGATCTGTGGCTTGTTGTGTCTGTTATGAAGCCTACAGGCATGAAGCAAGAGGATTGGGACCTTGTAGATAGAAAATAAAAGGGTCTGATAAGACTCTATTTAGTAGAATATGTTCTTCTAAATGTTCACGAAGAAAAGACTGTATCTTCCTTGTAGAAAAGATTGGTAGCTATTTATCAGGGCAAGTTCTTGGTGAATAAATTTTTCTTGAGGAAGAAGTTGTACACTTTGAAAATGTAGGAGGGAGGGTTTTTTGCTGTTCATCTGAACACTTTCAACATGTTGATTGCTCAGTTAGCATATGTGGGTGTGAAGATTGATGAAGAAGATCAATGTATGCTATTATTATTTTCTTTTCCAGATTCTTGGGATCACTTGGTGATGGCTATTGGGAGTACGACATCAACTTTTAAGATGGAAATGGTTGTTTCTTCTTTGTTATTAGAAGAGATGAGAAGAAAATATTCTGAGATGGTGAAGGAGGCTCTTGCTGTTAGAGGTAGATCGAAAGAAAAAGGAAAGGACAAGAGGTCCAAATCAAAATTAGAAAGGAGATCAAAGTCTCTTGGAAAGAAGTCCAAGGTGAAGTATTGGAATTGTGGGAAACTTGGTCATGTCTAAAAGGATTACAAAGAGGAGAAAAAGAAGAAGAAGAATAATTCTTCTAACAATGATTCTTCTCAAAGTGATGCATACGCTTTCATTGTAGCCTTGGCTACATAGGCATCAGATGATGTCTAGCTGATTGATTCTAGAGCATATTTCCACATGACATCTCATAGAGATTGGTTCACTAAGTATTAAAAATATGATGGTGGAAAGGTGTATTTGGAAAGTGATTCATCTTTGGCAATAGTTGTCCGTGGAAGAGTCAGAATTCAACTCCCTGATGAAAGAGTGAAGGGAATCGATGATGTAATGTATATACTAGGTCTGGCTCAAAATCTACTTTTTGTTAGTAAGTTGAATGATATTGGAGTGCAAGTCACGTTCTCTAAAAATGGATGCAAGATGACTAGAGGCTCAATGGTGCTAGCAAGGGGTGCTCATATTGGAACCTTGTATAAGGTAGATGCACATGTTTGGCAATGCAATAGTGTCTCTTTAAAGTCACAAAAGGCTACTCATGGAGAAAAAGAGGAAAAAGTTCATGTTTGTGCAAACTCTATAGAAGTTAAACTTCTAGTAGAAAATACTATGCTCTGGCATCATAGGCTTTGCCATATTGAAGAAAAAGGTTTAAAGACGTTGAAGAATAAAAACCTAGTTGAAGGGCTTGATGATTGTAACCTTGAATTCAAATTTTGTGAACATTATATATATGGTAAACAACACCATGTTTCATTTTATTCCAATCCTCACAAATCTTCTGGTTTGCTTGATTATATACATTCTGATGTTTTTGGTCTAGTGAATGTTCCTTCTTTGTCTAAGTAAAGGTACTATGTAACTTTTATTGATGATTATTCAAGAAGGGAATTTGTCTTTTTTTTGAAAAGTAAATCAGAAGTGTTCAATCGGTTTAAGGATTTTAAGAACCTTGTAGAAAATCAGACTGGAAGAAAAATAAAATTTTTAAGGGCTGACAATGGCGGTGAATTTTGTTCTGATGATTTTGAGAGGTATTGTAAAGATCATGGGATTAAAAGACATAAAACTACACCTTACACTCTACAGAAAAATGGAGTTGTAGAAAGGTTCAATAGGACAGTGATTGAAAGAGCACGAAGTATGCTAAGAAGTGTTGGCTTGGAGGAGAAGTTCTGGGCTAAGGAAGTTACTACAACATGTTACTTGATAAACCGCTCTCCTAATTCTGCTCTTGTTGAGAAAACACCTTTGGAAGCATGGTCTAGAAAGAAGCCATCTCTGAGACACATTTGAGTCTTTGGCTGTGAGGCATATGCGCATGTGCCGAATGAGAAAAGATCTAAATTGGAAAACAAGGTTTTCAAATGTATGTTTATTGGTTATATTGCTAGCATAAAAGGATACAAGCTTTAGAATCCTGATACAGAGAAGGTTATATATAACATAAGTGTTATCGTTCGTGAGCTGAAGCCTTCTGCCTTGGATCTGCAGTCAGAGACAAAATTAGAAAAAAAAAAGGATGTAGTCAAAATTCCTTCGACACCAGATAAAGAGGAATTGAAAATTCAAAATGTACCTAAAACTGAGGAGAGCTCAAGTAGTTCTGAGAGTTATGAAGAAGAACAACAACCTCAGCCTCAGTAAGTGAGGAGGTCAACTTGTGAAAGAAAGCAACCTGATAGGTATGGGTTTTCTTTGATAGATTCTACTTGTGCCTATGCTTTAATTTCTAGCACTGATGAGCCTAGGACTGCAAAAGATGCATTTAGAATGTCTGATTCAAAATCTTGGTTAGAAGCCATGAATGAAGAAATGACATCATTAGAAAAGAATGATACTTGGAGTTTGGTGCCCTTGCCTGAAGGCATAAAATTTGTGGGCTACAAATGGGTATTTAAAAAGAAAATAGGTCTAGATGGGAGTGTGGAAAAGTATAAGGCAAGGTTTTTTGCAAAGGGTTATTCCCAGGTAGAGGGAATTGATTATGGAGAAAAAAATTTCTCCTATAGCTAAGTTGAGATCCATTAGATTTCTTTTGTCACTTGCAAAAGCATATGACTTAGAGATTGAATAGATGGATGTGAAGACAACATTTCTTCATGGTGATCCTGAAGAAGAAATTTATATGTCCTAGCTAGAGCACTTTGTGGAGAAAGGTAAAGAAAAATTCGTTTGCAAGTTGAAAAAATATCTGTATGGATTAAAGCAGTCTCCTAGAATGTGGTACCAGAAGTTTGACAAAAAAAATTTCATTGGGCTTTGTAAGATCAAAATTTGATCATTGTGTGTATTAAAAATTTGAAAGTGATCGAGTTCTTATTATTGCTCTCTATGTTGATGATATGTTGTTCATAGGCAATAGTAATTTAATGATTTCTGATCTTAAGTCTCAATTGTTTGTAAAGTTCAAAATGAAAGATCTTGGTGTAGCTAGGTATATTTTGGGAATGGAAATAACAAAGGACATGAATAGTAGAAAACTTTGGCTCAGTCAAAGTAATTATATTAAGATTGTTCTAGAGATATTTTGTATGACTGATTGCAAGCAACTAGTTGTTCCAGTTTTGCAGGGAACAAAGTTATATATTGAAGACTGTCCAAAATCTCCTATTGAGATGGAGGACATGACCAGTGTGCCTTATGCTAGTGTGGTTGGCAGTCTAATGTATGCAATGGTCTATACAAGGCTAGACATTTCCCAAGTAGTGGGAGTACTTATTCAGTTTATGGCTAATCCTAGAAGAATACATTGGGATGTTGTAAAAAGAGTTTTTAGATATTTGAAGGGCACTTCTTAATATGCATTGTGTTATCTTGGCAACTTTGTTGAATCATAGAGGACTCTCAACATTCGAGGCTATGTGGATTCTGATTGGGCAGGGGGCATTGACAATAGAAGATACACTAGTGGATATATTTTCATGATGAATGGTGGTGTAGTGAGTTGGATGAGTAAGTGGCAGGATATAGTCACTTTGTCCACTATAGAGGCAGAATAAATGGTAGCAACACACACCTATAAAGAAGGAATTTGGTTAAAATGTTTGTGTTCTAACATTGGTTTTGATGTAGGGCAAATATCAATTTACTGTGACAGTCAGAGTGCTATTTGTTTGGCAAAGAATCCTACTTTCCATGCCAGGAAGAAACATATAGATGTGCAGTATCATTTTGTACAAGATATGGTGGAGGATGGAAAGGTCTCTTTAGAAAAATTGGATACTCTGAAGAATGTTGCAGATGCATTAAAAAAGCCAGTGAGCACAAAAAAATTTAGGTGTTGTGCCAGTTTGATGGGCCTCGATGCCCATGAATTTTAGTAGTTTTTTTGTGCTATGGAGGTGCCTGTGTGATCTTCATCAAGTTAGAGATTGTTGGAATTGTGTGCCTCAATCTCATAGGCTAAAACCTCTAAGTAAGCATGGTCACTGTGATTAATGAGATGTCTGGCCGATCTGCCTCTGATCTTAATCTATTAGTTTGTCGGTGTGACTTCTGGAATCTCTCAGTGGTCGGCATAACCTAAGCCTTCGACATAACTTGGATAGTTGGAATGAGTCTTAGCGTCAAGAGAAGTCTTGCCAATTGAACTGTCCTATTGATAGTCATTGTGACTCTTGGCAAGGGATGTTATCGGTGTGACTTTTTGTGTTCGGTGTAACCCTCTACCAAGTGGGTTGGTCTGGCCGATAAGTTATTCTTATCAGATGTCGGGGAGACTCTGGGAAACAAGTGGTTTCAGCAAGAGGTGTGACCTTGGAGAATCTTGGCATTGGATGATTGTTTCCCCGATGGTATGGTCTGTTGTCGGTATGAATCCTGGTGAAGGATGGGCTCAGGATAACTTGGAACCTACACGGTGACTCTTAGTGATAGCCTAAGTCTTGCTGACAAATGTTCATATCCGTATGACTTGAGGACTCATTATGACTCATAGCGACTAGCGATTGTTTGGGTGATGGGTCTGTTGAGGATATTGATGAAAGGTCTTGTCAATCTTGTCAATAGAGTAAGTCTCACTGATGGGACTGTTGATGTCGATGTGACTTTTTGAACTCATCTTGATCTCCTGCTGATAGCAGAACTCTTGCCGATAGATCTTCACAAGATGGATTTGTGTTTTATATGACCTCTTGCCGATAGCAATGGTCTGGCCAATGTTTCTGAAGTGGATATTGATATGATGTCTTAGTGATAGGGTGAGTCTGAGTGACAATTTTGAACTCGGTGTAACCTCTTGCCAATGGTGATGACTCTGACTGATAATGATAGATGGGCTTTGTGGCATCGAGGAGGCATGGCTAGTGTCTCACCGACATGCGACACAGTTTGAATGCCTTAACCATTTGTCTATCCTACGTGGTTTGTCTTTGACCAATCAAAGAAGCAGAATGGGAATCACTAGCAGTTGGACTATTGCAACCGTTCCTATGAGGAAAATCAACAAACCATGAATGACATGGATTTTCTCTATAATCGAAGATGATGATTGGTTCTATGAACAGTGGTGTGAATAGGTCAATGTGTGATCATCGTGTGTGAATTCAATTGAGAGTGCATTGTAAATGAGATGTTCTATACAAGGTTGATCATTGAATCTACTGCTATAAATTGACATCAGAAAGATAAGTTTGATCTATGTATGTAATTTCCATTACTGTAATATAAAGAGGCTTTTCTTGGTGTGGTGGGTTTTTCTCTCATATGGGTTTTTCTCCCATAAGGGTTTTCCCATGTAAATATGGTGTTCATTTGTCTATGTTCATTTTTCTATTTCTTTTTTTTTTCAAGTGTATCTTAATTGGATTGTAATTGAAAATTTAAAGTCATCTCTGCATTCTTCCCAAAGGTTTTGTCATTAGGAGAGTTAGTTATGCACCTTAGCTTTCCTTACAACCTAATTTTCCAATACTTTCTCTCTCATGAAATGATATCTAATGGATATATGTTTCATTCTGGAGTGTTGTACTAGATTCTTGGAAATTTTTATTGTGTTAGTATTATCACACATAATTGATATTAGTTCATTAAATGTTATGCTATTATCCTTCATTGTTTGCTTCGTTCACACTACCTAACTATAACATGAGTATGTTGCAAATTTATTCAGCTTCAACAATAGATGAAGATAGAAAATATCATTTAATAATTGACCAAGCAACCAATCGGGTGCCAAGGAATAAGCTTCACCACTTGTGCTATGCCTATTATCAACACATCCACTCCAATCAGCATCAATATATGTTGTGAAAGTGAAATATCAGTCCTTTGGATACCATAACCCTATATCTTTTGTACCCTTCAAATATCTAAAGATCAGTTTGACTGCAACAACATGGGATTCCTTTGGTTCTTGCTGAAATATGGTTGCTACATAAACATACATAATTTCTAGTCCGGTCATAAACAAATATAATAATCCTCCAATCATTGACTTGTACATACTTGTGTCATCTTTAAGTGAATCATCTTCTTTTTTCAACTTACATTTAGTAACAATATGTGTACAAACTGGTTTGGAATTCTCCACTCCAAACTTCTACAACAATTCTTTGGTATATTTGGATTGAGATGAAAATTCCTTTGCTATTCTAATTTACTTGTAGTCCAAGGAAATTTAACTCACCAATCATGGACATTTAGAATTACTTCTATGTTTCATCTATGAAATTTCTGCACATGTCATCATTTCCTCCAAAAATTATGTCTTCAACATAAACCACAACAATCAATATTTGATCTGAATGAATATTGTAGTATAAATTAGTGTCAATAGATCCCTTTTGATATCCCTGTCCAATTAGATACTTATCTCATCTACCATACTAGGCTCTAGGTGCCTACTTCAATTGGTATAAAGCTTTCTTCAACCTACAAACAACATCCGAGTCACTTCTAGAATTAAATCCCTTTGGTTGCTCAATGTATAACTCTTCCTTTAGTTCTCCATTCAAGAATGCATATTTTACATCCATTTGATAGACTTTGAAATCCTTAAAATTTGTAAAAGCTAAGAGTATCTAGATTGCTTCAATCTAGGCAACAAGAGCATATGTTTCGTCAAAGCCAATACCTTTGATCTGAGTGTAACCTTTGCAAACCAATATTTCCTTATTTCTCATTACCTTCCTATTTTTGTCTAGCTTGTTATGAAATACCTTCTTTTTTTAAATTAATTTTTTGTCCATGGGTCTAGGCACAAGTTCCCAAGTATCATTTTTCTCTATCTAATCAAGCTCTTCTTTCATCGCCTTCACCAAATTCTGATAATTGCATGCTTCTTTCATAATCTTTGGCTTAGTTTTTGAGAGTAGACACAATAATACTTTTTCTTGAGTTTCTTTTCTTCTTGTGATGATTCCCTTATTTTTACTATCTCCAATAATCTATTTTTATGTTTGGTTTCTCTATACATACTTTGGGGTTTTAGTTGTAGTTATCAGAGCCTCCTTTGTCTATTCTTCTTCTTTCTTATCCTTTTTCTTCTTTTTCATCTAATTCATCTGATTCATATTCAATATTCCTATCAAGATTTCTTTGATCATCTTCATCTACTTTCACATTTGCACTTTCAACTATCTTGTTTAGTCTCTTATTGTATCACCAATATGCTTGCTTCTTGTAGAGTAACCCAAAAATATGCCTTCATCAACTCTACTATTGAACTTTCCAAGATTTTCCTCATCTCTCTAGATGTAGCATTTTCTTCCAAAATTTTGAATTAATTTACTATAGGAGCTCTTCCATGCCATAGGTCATATGATATCTTTCTATACCTCCTTTAGAATAGTAGTATGTTAAGAGTTTTAATTGTTGTGTGTATTGCTTCTCTCTAGTACACTTGTGGTAAACCTACTTCCATGATCATTGTTCTAGCTACTTCTTGAATTGTCCAGTTCATTCTTTCCACTACACCATTCTGTTGTGGTGTTCTAGGGGTGGATAGCTATCTTTTAATGCCATGTTTTTTCATAGAATTTGTTGGATTCATCAAAAGTAAACTCTCCTCCTCTATCTAATCTTAAACACTTGATTCTCCTATTAATTTCATTCTCAACTATTGCCTTGAAGATCTTGAATTTTTTAAAAGCCTCTAGTTTTTCTCTTAAAAATGCAACCCAAGTTAATCTAGAATAATCATCTATTAAAAGCATGAAATATCTCTCACCTTGTAAGCTTCTTGTTTTGAAAATTGGTAGATGATTTTTCTTTTCTTCAAAATGTTTCTTTAGTCTACTTTCCCTCTTGACATCCTTTGTAGATAGTGTTGTCTAGTTTGGTCAATCATGGGAAGTCTTTGATTGCTCTTGTTCAACTTATCCTCACTAAATTGTCAAAGTTGATGTGACACATCCTCCAGTGCCATAGCCAACTGTCATTGGACTAAGATAATAAGCAACTATTTGTAGTTCCTTTGAGTTGATACATATTCCAACTTTTTCTTTTTTTGGTTGTAATAATAGTTCTAGATCTCTTCTAGATCTCGCAACTGATCATCATGAACAACACATTATAGCCATTTTCACACATCTATCCAACACTTAGAAGATTATCACATAAACCATTCACATAGTAAACATTTTTAGTGTTCTTCTTAGCAAAAAAGGTAATAGAACCAATTATAACAATCTATGTTGTTTTATCATCTCTAAATCTAATAGAACCTCCATCATATATCTCAAGCTTCACAAACATACTTTTATCAACTATCATATGATTCGAACATCCACTATCAATCAGCTATTCATCTCTATTTCTTTTAAAAAATAATGAAGCTTTAATGTTATACTTATATTTTAGACAAATGTTAGAGATATCAAATCTAAGTTCATACTTTTCTACCAAAAAAAAAAAATCCTCATAATCTGATTGATCAACAAAATTACTAGCATTCTCATTGACATAATAGGCCTTCTTATTGATCATTTTAAACTTTTTCCTTGTTCCTTTTTCTAGACACTTAGTTGCTAAGTGACCAATATTTCCACATCTAAAATATATAAGAGGTAACATACCCTTTTACTTGTCAGTACCTTTCTTTAGTTTCCTTGTGAAGTTTGCTTCCAACTCATTTGAGCTTTCACTATCTAGATCTTCTTCTATCTTTGTGGCTTTGGAGTTTGTTTCAGATTTATCCTTTTCCTCTCCAAATTTCCTAATCTCAAACATAGTAAAGGTGTGAAATAGTTTCTCTTTGGTGAATTTCTTTGGATGATAAACTTCCAAAATAGTTGAGATCTTGTCATTGTAGCTCTTTGGTAGAGTCATCAAAATATTCTCCATTACATCCTCATCTATTAGAGTGCATCCTTGATTTTTGACTTCATTTATTGTACTGTCAACTCTCTAAAAGTAGCTTGCTATATCCTCAGCTTCTTCCATCCTTAATTTTTCATATCTACGCTTAGCTATCAGCTTCTTTGATAATTTGACTCTATCATTTACTTCATAGATTTCTTTCAACGTTTCGCAAACTTCATACGTGGTGCCCAATGAAATAAATTTTGTTAACTAAGTCTTCGAAAAAGCACTAAATATTGCATACCTTTCCTTTTCATTCTATTGATAGGTTGAAATCTCATCCTTAGAAGTAGGACCACTTGCCAATTCCACATATTTTGTCTCAACAAATTTCCAAGTCTTGTAGCCTAGAGTGATTAGGTAACCTCTCATCTGCACCTTCCAGAAAATGTACTTAGATCCATCAAACACATGAGTTGTCAGTTTGTGCACCATCGAATCTACCCCAAGTAGTTAAGATCTTCTTCAATGAACCAAAGCTCCGATACCAATTTTTGAACAGTCTAGATAACTAAGAGGGTGGGTGAATCAGTTATTATAAAATAATTTTCTTGATTTTAATTCATCTAAAGCAAGCTTAAATCAATCAAATAATAATATAATAGATATGAACATGAAATCACATAACAACACCATGCAAAAAGAACACCAAAATTTACATGGAAACACAAGAAGGGAAAAACCATGTAGAATGCTAATTCTTAATTATAAAACGTCAATTAATGTGACACTGATTAAGGTAATTTTTACAAAGGCTCACTACCAAAATGATCACTATAGGTAAGGATTACTACTAGTGGGCTCACTTCCCAACTATTATAGCCAAAGATAAAAAAATCTCACTATGAAAAGAGAAAGGATCACTACCAAAAGAATACGACTCACTGTCAGAAGAATGATGAAAGGGAATCCACCGCTGAAATAACTGTCACCAACAATGACAATAGATAGAATCGCACTATCTATTGGCTCTGATCATATACTTTTTCATGCTTCACAATGTCTGAATTTTCAAATTCACATTCATCACACATGCTTTCATCAAACAAAACAAACTTTTACTTATACCATTCCATGCCTTCATAAACTCCTAAGTTGGCTAAACATAGTGTCTTCATAATCTCCTAAGTTAGCCAAACAAAATTTGAATTAGGTCACCACAAAAAATTCTTGCGATGAAAAAGAATGAAACATGGACCAATCAGAACCTGCTCACTCAAATCAAAACACTACATATTAATCATGATATCTAGGACAAAAGAATAGGATATACACGTTACAATGCAAATATTTTTTGAGAGGACATTAACCAATTTCCAGATCAGACCAGACCCATAAGAGTGTATCTCATTATGTTGCAAAATGTATGTGACTAGGACAAGTATGATCAAACATAGATCTTTGTAGGACAACATCCGAAGCACACCAATCCGGATCACCAAAGCATCAAAATTGAACCTTAATCAATCAACCAAGATATGTTGACATCAATGACAACCATTAATGACAACAATCAACAACATCAAATTCCAACAAGAAATGCAATTCAATCAATTATTTATGTGAAATTAGCTAATATAATATTGCATTTAAAATACTTTATGATTTTTTTAAAAATACATTGTTAAAATACTAAATTTTCCAAGAAATGTCCAAAATGGGAAATTGACTATGAAAAACGATTGTTGGGAACTTTTAGACCAAAAATATTTCTTTCATTTTTTGAATTTTGAGATTTTTAATCTTCATAAAATTGCATGACATGTTAATGGTGATTTGTGAAAATTCATAGTTTTTTATCTTTTGAAATGATGAAAATTTGAATGTTTTAGGTGAATTATCATGTTTTGTATGTTTAGATGGTGTACTTTGTGGAATGTTAAATCAATTCTATTGGATTGATGTTGCAAAATTATATCATAAAGTTTTATTGTGTATTATATTTCACACCTTATGATATAATGGATATAGTTGTGTTTTGATTGGTCATTAAGTGACATAGTAGATATTTGATAATATCCTACCTCATCTCGTATGAGAGGTATTATGGAATTCCATAGGGAAGATTCTTGATACCATTGTTATTTCTCTTGCTATTTTCCTCTTTGGAGTTCATTTTTTTATGTTATTATCTTATTAAAGTTTCATGTTGTTGAAGAGATTCCCTATTGTATGTTTAAATGTCATGTATAATTCATGTCCCATGTGAGTTTTATTCTATCTCCCAAGCATCCTATGTAAGTATGATTGGGACTTGTGGCATATCCTAGCACAGTGGAAGCAGAGTGTTTGGTTTCATATGGTAGGGTCGGGTTGAAACAACTATTGGGGTTCGAAGGTTCGAGGAGAAAATGAAAGATTAGTATCTTCTTATTTATTTATACCATTTTTTATAGTTAGTTCAATTCAATTTAATTTGATGTTAAAATGACATTTTGGTCACTTCCTTACATAGTTATAATGTAATTGTCAAATAGCCTCTCTCCTTGAGATTAATTATTAACTATTGTAAATGTTTGTAGCTTACCCTTAATTACATTTCTCAGTATTAGATCTGGCCATGATTGTAAGTGTGATGCCATGTTTATGCCTTGTAAATTTAAAAAGAATTTAGAAACATTTATTTTAGGTTTAAAATTAATTTTAGTGTCATCTTGTGTGTTTAGGAAGCTTAGTGGTGCATTTGGGTGGCCTAGTGTACTCATGAGTCATCAAACTCAATTGAATAAATATTCTAAGTTTATTTTTGTGGCCATGTCAGTAGTGGGGAGGCCTATTACTATAGTGGTTCATCTTATTTGATAGTGGGGAAACATTTTTTGATGGTTAATAGGCTCAAAATCACCCATCTGTAGCTAAGTAGCTTGGTTTTGTGTTGAGGAGGCCTCATTCGTGAAATAAAAACTAGAATAAAAATTATCTCTACCAAAATTAGCTAGTATTTTTTCTAGACTATAGCCTCTATCAAATAATTTTTATTGCAAGGTTTTATGTTGCTCGTGATGATCATTTTCGTGAGATAGACCTTCAAGAACCTAGTCAAAATATCTCTCTTAGGACTTAATCATTCCTCTATATTTAGGATCTCATATGGGTAAATCATGTAAATGGAAGTCATTCATGATGTTCTTAGGGGTCTATTGGTATTATTGGATTGTACTTAAGCACCTTCATTGGGGAATTGTGTTTCCTCCTACATCATTTTGTGTGCACTCTTCCAAAGTTATCTAGTTCACAAACCTAGGGTTAGGGAGACTATGCATCTAGTCTTGTGAAGCCTTGGGAAGGTTTTAATACTTCATGGTTGCTATTATTAGTGTAATGAATATTAATCATTGGTAATGGAGTGTTGTGTTGTATCATTCATCTACTTGTGTGATGTCACATTTCTACAAAACATCTTCAACAATGTGTGGTTGTTTGGGATTGCTACGTTGCCATTCTTGTTAAGTGGAGAATTTATATATCCTATTTATGCATCCTTTGGTGAAGGATTACCTTTGTTTATATTTTTAAGTGAGTTTGGATGAGAATTAGATGTTGATTATTCCCTCATCCTATCCTTGATTTGTGTAGTGAGAGAACATGATAGTGGGTTGTAACCAATCATCATGTAGGAGTTATCTTCTATCTCTCTCTTGTATGATCATGATGGTGGATTTATCCCACAAGTGGTTAGTATTTTATTTTTTTTGTTCTTTATTATCCAATGGAAATTTCATGTTTTTGTTCTTGTATTTGTGTCGTTATGTTCATGCAAAACTTTTGTGCATGTTGTTGTGAAAGTGTGACATTTTGATATGATATATTTAGTGTTGTGGTGGTTGTGTTTATAGAAAAGGTCATTTAGATAGAGTTAAGCGTTTGGTAAATTTGAACATCTTGTTCAGACACTAAAGTTTTGAGACTTGGAAGTGATTTTGTTAGAGAAACTTTAAATCAATTTATGTGTGACTTTGGTGTTGAAGAAGACTCATAATGAAATCTATCTTCAAAAAAGCTTCATATTGCTTGAAGCTTAGTCCTTTGTGAAGACAGGTGGCAACTTTGTCTAAATAACCCTTGATGAAGATGTGAAGAAAATCTCATATCTATAAACATTTCTAGTCAAGAAGAAAATTCTATAGCAACGACAACACATCTAGGTATTTTTCATATTTTGGTTTTCAAGAAGGATAAAATTGTTTGAAAACCATGTATTTGAAAGTCTTGAAAAGATTTGGTTCCCTTATCTAGTTAAATTGGGCACTACAATAAAGGGATATTGTAATTGAATAAGTTGTGGAGGGAATATTTTTTTATTAGAAAAATGTATGGCTGTCCTAGTTTTCCCTCTACAAGTTGTAATTTTATGCCTAGAACATATCCATGTCCTCAAAGGAAAGTGTTCACTAGTGAAATATATGACCTTCTAGATTTTGGTAAAATCCAAGTGTATAGGAGTGAATTTGCACCCCTTATGAAAATTCCCCTTTTTTCTTTATCCACTTTAAGAAAACCAAGTTCAAAGGCTTAATTACACCTAATCCCACTGCTTTCATCCCACTTGGAAACTATTTTGAGTGTTAGTGGTGGAATTTCTGTTGGGGATGCCTGTACGGTGCGTAGATGTATGCACAACATACATCCTCGACAAATTCTTGCTACTAAACCTACAGAGGCATTGCACTTCTAATTAGAAGTCAACTTGTAATGCCCCCTTCAGTCGACCGACTCGAATATGGCTATTTTCTTCATCTCCCCTTCAAATTATCTCCTTCTACATGCATTTTAACTTCTTCACAACCTCTTCCAAGCTTTTAGATCAAATTCATCACACTCTTCTCATATTACAAGCACTTCTAGAAACAATTTTGCACTCCATTGCAGCAACAACTTCACTCCATCACTTCAGTAGAGAAAGTAGAGGACAACACCATTACAGTAGAGGTTTGAGTAATCTCATTCTCTCCTCCATTATCCTTGAGTGATTTTGGTGGAGGTGGTAAGCTTCCCTCTCCTCTCCTCTATTACTTGGTTGAGTAAGAAAAATTATTGTTTTGTAGTGTTTTTTTCTTCACTATATTGCTTTCTTTATCATACTTGCTTTCTTGGTTGTCCATGGAGGTGGAAACACCTAAACAGGGGTTTGATTGAGGCAAGCCCCTATACAAACACACAGCATTTTTCCTTGTCTTTGTGTGTAGGTGGACATGCTTTTGGGAGCTAGCTAGTGAAAAAATTTCTTTGTGAGATCATTCTTGCCATCCTAACTCTCACATTTTTAATTTATCATATTAGAGAATATTTTGTCTACTTAATAGTGTTATCTTGGCCCTTTAGTAGTACTTAGGTAGCTCATTATCTTACTTTCCTAGGTTCAACCTTGTCTCTTTAGCTGTCTAGTTGTATAGAAGCTAGCACACTTGAGAGACGCTAGTGTGCCATGCTATCGTCCTAGGACCATGCTTCCATCCGTAGGTAGAGAGCTTCCTGAGGCATAGAGTTGAACTAAAAAACTAGCTTGCCTAGCCCCATCGTATATTTCCAATTTGTAGAGTGATTGAAGGACTTTATAATCCTCATCATTCTCATCCCTCCCTTCCTAACACTCCACGAAGTTGAGGTAAGTTAGGGTAGCCTTCTGCTCTTGGCGCTCCACGACCTAGGGCCTTGAATGTGGTTGGTCACCCTCTCTTACATTTTTTGGTGAACCTGACATCAACCATTTTGGTTCCATTTTGTGATTCTGATAGTTCATTTCCTTGCACAATAGGAGTGTTGTAGGTGTGATTTTTTTGAAACTATCACCTTACAACCCAACCTACAACCCCTAATAGGCATAGTCAGAAGGTTCTGAAGGTGTTGCATAATGAAACCTTGATTGGGTCATTGTCTTATCCTTTAACCTTTAGGGACTCGATGGAAATATCATCTAGTGTGTGTAATGGCCTCCTTTTTAAATCAACGTATCCCCTTTGTGTATCCTTGGATAGTGGTATTGGTATAACTTTCACATTAGAAGACTTGCCAATGGGTTTTGATAGGGAACTGTGTCCTCTCTATATCCCTGTATGGATCAATGGAAACATCATAGTGAGTATTCTCATTGATCTAATGTCATAAGTAAACATAACAACCGAGAAGATCATGTTGATTAAATTCTTACATAAAGATGGGTATGATGCACCTATGAGTACCATCCACACACATGATAGCCTTTTTGTGCCTCTTTTGAATAGTATTGTCCTATTGGTTTTGGTTGGACCTAAATCTGTGAAACTCATGTATGACATTATCTATGGTTTGAGATCTTTAGGGTGAAGTTGTGTATCCCTTGGTTGGTGGTTATGAATGTGGTGCCCTCTATCATGCATAAATGTTTAAAATTTATCCAAGGGGGTTCTATGCATGTAATTCACGATATGGTAGCTACTCCTTCAACTACTCTTGGCTTGCACCTATTATTCCTCTTCCACCTAGGATGGACCTTTTGCACCGAACATACCAGAACTATAAGAAGGGGAACCTAAGGTAGAAGTGAGATACCCTCTGTCGTCTAATGCTAATTCAAATAGCGTTTGCTTAAGAGCTGACAATGATGCCAATAAGGCTCAAAGGAAGGAAGAAGAGAAGCAATCCCTAGATCCCCCTTCTTCCTCTTATGCTAATAATTTTGATGCTTCTTCTCACTCTACTATGGTATTGTTAGATTCTTCTCCATGCTTGTGGGAGAATCCTGTGGTGCCCGCTTGGCAAAAAGCCTAAGCGTCCTACATTCAAACTTCTTATTCTGCCAATAGAGCCTAAACCCATTCAGTATAACAAAAGGAGGTCTCCCATGGAGAGTCCTCTTTGTATTGACCTTTGTGGCCTCCTACCACTCTTGCTCCCAAAGTAGTGAACAGGAAGAGGCCTGTTGTTCAAACTCTTGAGTTGAATCCCTCTACTATTTCTCGATCTTCTCCTCCTATTCCCGTTCAAGAATTTATTCCTCTGTCAAAGACGATCATAGTTAATGTTTCCATGGTTGAGTAGGAGCCTTATATTCTTTCACAACCTTTGGCCTCTAGTTCAAAGATTCGTAGCAATATCCATGTGCACAAGTTCAAGCTTCGGTGAAAAAATATTCTAACTGAGCATGCCACGTCACAGAGGAAGGAGGAAGAGATGACCGCCCCTGCTTTAGGGCCTCCTGGAATGTCTTCCCCTCCCCTTCCCTTTGATTCTCTTCAATCTAGTTCCACATTACTCTCGACTTCCACTGTGAGTATGAATGTGCCTAACCCTAAGGGGTATAGGTGTTCATTGCTCTTTCAGTGGAGCTTCCTTTACTAATGTCCATTCCAGATATCTAGCCTTTCTCGAAGCCCATAGATATCATTAATACCTCAATTGTATCCACTATGGTTTTTTCCTCCTCTTCCTCCATGCCTCTAGCCTTGTTTGTGGGGAGTTCATCTCCTTTGACAAAGCAAAAGGTGGAGTGTATTCCTTCTAATAGTGAAGGATGTAAGAGGATCCCACCTTCTTCACAAGGTGGTCCCATGAAAAAATGTTTTGTCTTAGTGACGGAACTAGTCCTGGCTTCCCCTAAGTTAGTCACCGCTCCCTAGTCATTTGGTGAGCCTCGTAGTGAATCTCAGGCATAGCATGCCCCATCCACTAAAGTTAGACATGACACTCTTGTAGGGTGCATGTTTAACTCTTTAGATAAAGTTTTGGCCTTGTTAATGATCTTCTTGAAATCACTAACCCTAGGTTCACAAGAGCTCGGTGAAGAAGACCTTGTAGGGGCTTCTTCCTTGGCCCTTGTTGCGAGAGGGTTAGACGCTCCTCCTCTTAACATCCCACCACTACAGGCTCATCATTCTTCCCCTTATGATAATCTAGAGTGGCAAGTGGATAACCTCTTGGTCAATCAATGTTAGGAGGAGGCCTCTTCTTGATCCTCTGTGTGTGTGTTTTGTGATTTGTTCCCCCATGATCATGCTATGTGTGCCTAGATGACCCTCGTCACCCCTATTGGTGCTTGGATACAAGTTTGTTTTTTTTCTCTTAAAATTTCCTCTATTTGTATCATCATTCTTCCATGCTTGTGCTTGATTTTTGATAAATTGGGGATGATGCAAAGTGTTGGGGGAATATAGGCTTCCCTTCCATGTTGACCCATTTTTTTTATTTTTACTTTGTTTTTTGTGCATTTTTCTTGATCTAGTTGGGGAGTGATGATCTTTTTCTTTGCACCGAGGTTACCTATTATTTATATGAGCATGGACATATCTGACCCTACTAAACTAGATCCCCCTATTCCCTTTGTTTGTGTTTTCCCATTTTCTTTCTCTTTATCTTTCTCTCTTCTTTGCTTGAGTTGTCCCTCTCACGTGTGACAACACCTTCCTTCAACTTCTGCTTACTTTCCTACATGGCCACTTCTTAACTCTATGGAGTCCAATTTCTTAGGTTTAATCCATGTGAGAGATCTTGGGGAATACATCCCTATAGGTTTGAGAACTTGTAGGGTGTTTCCTTTGAGCTTCCTCCATGCGAGAGATCTTGGGGGTGGCTCCCCTATAGGTTTATGGGCCTATAGGGCACTTTATTGGGTTTCCTCCATGCAAGAGATCTTGGGGGTTACCTTCCCTATAGGTCTATAGATCTATAGGGTGATTTCCTTGGGTATTCTTCATGTGAGAGATCTTGGAGAATACCTTCCCTATAGGTTTGTGGGTCTATAGGGCACTTTCCTAGCTTCCTCCATATGAGCGATCTTGGAGGATGCTTCCTAGGTATCCACCATGTGAGAGTTATTGGGGGACACCTTCCTTGCAGGTCTATGAGCTTGTAAGGAACTTACTTTATAGGACCTCCTTCATGTGAGAGATCTTGGGGGTTGCCTCCTTGTAGGTCTGCGAGGTTATAAGACACTTTTTTTCTTCAGCTTCATATTTTTGAGAAGCTATGAAGTCCTTCACTTTCTGTACACCTTCAGGTTCACTAGATCTTAGTCTGCTTCATCAACAGTTTAGGTATACACTTCCTAACTTTATTCATCCTTTGATCTAATTTACTAAAGCACTCATCAGTATTCATGCTTGCTAAAGTGGAGGAAAAATGTATAGGAGTGAATTTGCATCCCTTATGTAAATTCACCCTTTCCCTTTCTCCACTTAAAAAAACCAAGTTTAGAGGATTAATTACACCAAATTCCATTGCTTTCATTCCACTTGGAGCCTATTTTGAGTGTCGATTGGAGAATTTTTTTTGGGGATTCCCATGCAGTGCATAAATTTCTACATGACATGCTTACATCCCTCACAGATTCCTACAGTTGAACCTGTAGAGGTATTACACTTCTCATTGGAAGTCAACTTATAACACCCCCTTTGGTCAATTGACCTGAAGATGGCCATTTTCTCTATCTCCCCTTCAAATTCTCTTCTACTACATGTATTTCAACTTCTTCACATCCTCTTCCAAGCTTTGAGATAAACTTCTTCACACTCTTCTTTCATTCCAAGAACTTCTAGCAACAACTTCACTCCATAACTTTAGTAGAGCGAATTTGGGACAACACCATTGTAGCAGAGGCTTGAGTACTCTTATTATCTCCTCGATTAGACTTGAGTTATTTTGGTGGAGGTGGTAAGCTTCCCTCTCCTCTCCTCTATTACTTAGTTTCAAAGTAAGCACATATACTATTTTGTAGTGTTTTAGTGTTCTTCATTACATTGATTTCTTTATAAAACCACCCAACATTTCCCCCCCTCTTTGTGTGTAGTTAGACATGCTTTGGGGAGCTCATTGGTAAACAAATTTCTTTGTGAGATCACTCTTGCCATCCTAACTCTCACATTTTTACTTTATCATATTAGATAATATTTTTTCTACTTAATAGTGTTATCTTGGCCCTTAAGTAGCAGTTAGCTTGGTCATTAACTTTTTTTTGTAGGATCGACCTTGTCTGTTCAATTTTTTGGTCGTACAGACACCAACACACTTGAGAGATGCCAACATGCCGCACTATCATCCTAGGACCATGCTTTTTTCCTTAGGAAGAGAGCTTCTTGAGGCATAGAGTTTAACCCAAAAACCAACTCACCTAGCCCCATCTTATATTTTGGATTTGTAGAGTGATTGATGGACTTTATAGTCCTCATCATTCTTGTCACTCCCTTCCTAACACTCCGTCTAACTAAGGTAAGCTAGGGAAGCCTTACGCTCTTGGCCTTGAATGTGATTGGTCCCCCTCTCTTACACCAAGGTTACCCACATTCTATCCCAAGAAAAATTAGTGAATATTTTCCTAAGATTAGAGGAGACCTTGAAAAATGAACATCAAGATATGTACATGGTTCCATTGATTTGATGCAAGATTGTTAAATAATAGAAGAGGATGTTGTCATGAAGTCTGTTGTAAGAAAATTAGAAGATACTATTGTATGTTGGTTTTCTTTTTTACCAATTCATTCCATAGATTCATGGCATGAGCTCATAGTACATTTCATTGATTACTTTGAAGAAGAATCAATAGACAATGAATGCCTATTTAAGGATAAAAATATGCATACCCAAGAAGAAGTTGAAGATGAATATGATTTTTTTTTTGAATCCATATCATTTGGTGATGAGAGTTTAGTTTTTGAACAACCCATGGAGAAAATGCATGCAGAAGAAATTTCAGCCATAATGGTATAAAACATGATGATCTAAATGAAACATGTGAAGTCATGCCTTCTCTTGATTTTCAAGACATAGAAGTGGAGAGTCAATTTTATATATCAAAAGAAGAATTCAATGATGTAGATGATATTGAAATTATTTTCTCATCTATGGATTATGGAAGTATAGTTCAAGGATATTCTAAATTTGAAGTTTCATCTCTCTATGATGATAATAGTAGTATTGTTCATGTAAGTATGTAATCAACTAAGGAGTATTCTTATCTAGATAATCAAGATGATTTCAAGTCTATTTGCAACCCTTATGATGATGGTTTTCAGCTTAACAGTTAGGAATGTGACCCTATTGATTGTTGTAGCAGTATGGACAAAAAAGAAGATATATGTGTAAGAGATTTATTGGATGAATCAGTTTAGGTAGCTGATTGTGCAGAGCATGTATTTATTGGTGATGTAAGTGGTGAACATGGAAAAAATTTCCTATTTGACCCTTCACCTTCTTATACTCATGTTTGTGTATTTGAATTTATCACTAAGTGTTTGCATGATGATAACATTGATACAGTTATACATGACAGTGGAAATGTAGAGATAAATGTTAGTACAACTGATGACATTTTCTATGATGAGTTTTCACTTGAAGAATGTGATTGTGTAAATAACATTGATGCATATAAGGACCTCTTTTCTAGATTTGCAACTAATAGTCTTCCTCATGCGTAGTATGCTTCAGATTGCCATGTTGGTGCACCAATACGTTATGCTAAGTGTGATACTCCTAGCAATAGTGAATGTGTTGGTTATGTGCGGGATCATCATGGAATAAATAGGCCCTTAAGTGGAAAAAAAATAAGAAAAATTAGAGTTAGGAAACTTGACATAAAAATTTGAATAAGTTATCTATATTATTTTAAAAATATGTAAAAATAGAATCTGTAGAAAATTGAATGTAGTTTTTAAACTACTAGGTTTGTTTTTTTTTTAAATCTATTTGGTGAAAATTTGAAATTTCAATGTAGTGGTACTTAAATTTTAGGGAAAAAATAAGAAGTAGTCGTTTGTTTGACCACCCTAACCATAATAAAATGATAATATTTTTTTATAATATTTTAGATATAAGTAGAGGACTCATGCCCCGATGTGATGCATAATTTTTTGTAATTTTTTTCCAAGTAAATAATTAATTATGATTTTTTTGTTACAACTTTTTAAAAAATATAAAAACCCATATGTGTGACCACCTTAACTTGGTCAAAACTTCATGAAATTCAATTTTTATTTTTGTAATCCTATAGTATGCGAAGCATAGAATGTGACGCATGTTTTGGATTCAAAAAATGTGATACTATTTGAAAGCTATAGATGTTTTTCAAGCAGCCTATCAATTAATACTTTAGTCATAATTTGAATAGAAAATGAATAATAATTACTTATTAAATTCAAAGTAAAGCGTAATTTATATCAATGGAAAGTTGATAATATCCTTTCAAAACCCTTTTCATTTCATCAATTTTGGGTAAAAAGATAGTCATCAACCACATACCCATCATATTGCCACTTTTTGGCCCATCATGATCCTGCACATACCCTGACATTCTAAACATTCACTATGAGGGTTTTATTGCAAACAAATATTTTGTGTCATGTAAACATGCATTTGAATATTTCTTCTATGATAACATGATTAATGTTGATAATATTGTCCATGAAAATGAAGTGGAGAATACTGTTTGGGATGTTGACTTTTCTTTTGAATGCTATGATTTGAGTGTGGACAATGGACATGTGGGTGCTAATAAGTCTTATTTTCAAAACCTTGAGGCATATGATAATGTGATAGGGTAGTGTTGTTGAGATGATGGAAATATCACCTGTGATGCAATTCAGTTGGATCAGTTACAAACGTGTGATTATTCTTTTCTTAACACACAGGAGGATTGCACACCATTTCTAAGACATGATTTCTTTATGAGCCTAATCATTATGAGGGGGTTAGGAAGTGTGAAAAGGCTAAGTCTTCATGTATTCTTGATCATTATCCTCATGTGTTATCACTTTCCAAAGAATTAAAAAATTAAATGGGTGGTAGTGATGCAGCGTATGTTATTTGGCTGCCATGTGACATTAAAGCTAGACGACAAGCAAGTTCTCACTTGTTCAAAGGTAGCCTAACACTTGTATTTGCAAGAATGAAGTCACTCATGTTGATGTGGTATGACAAAGGAAAGTATGGATTAAATGAGTTAATATATTTTAATACATTAGCATTTGAGAAGGAGAAAAATTGACTTCCCTTTTTCATTTGGTGGACTGGGGCCACCAAGTGAAGAGAAAAATTTGAAAAAAGACTTAGTTGCCAATGATGTTGATACTTGTCCTACTCCCCAGAGATCTAGAATCTCTCCATGCCCACAAGGGGTATGCATCCCCAATCAGATCCATTGATGAAACCTTAAAAATTCTCAAATTCTTAGTGCCCATGATGAAAAAAGTTAATATGCACACTTATAAATGCCCCTAAAAAATCCACCCTAGTGACTTACTTTGGAAGGTAATAATTCAAAGCCCATTTTCTTTCATCCCAAATCCCTTGGTGAGTGTATTCATTTTACATGTGTGAACATGTATGTCGGATTTTAGCTTCTTGTGATGAGTTTTGGTATGGTTTTGAAGAACAAATCTGGAGGGTTTTGGGACTATTTTGTTGTTTGCAAATTCTCAAGCCTAGGAAATAGCCTCCTATTCGAGTTGGTATTTCACAACTGGATGATTTTCATGGAAAATGGATTGATACTCTACATTACCCTCATATTCATATGCTCCCTAGTCTGGTTTCAAAGTCTTAAGATCAAGTTTGTCATATTTTGACATTTGAATGTTTCAAGGAGGTCAAGTTTCACTCTTAATATCTGGTGAAGAATATGGATTGAAGGAAATCCCTCTTGCACATATACTTAAGGGACCTAAATGATCTAATGTTTCCAGTGGTAGCTTCCCAAGAGAAGATTTGGTAATTTTTCAAGATGGTGACTTGGTGGGCCCTAATTCATTTTTGATAGGTATAGTTGTAGAAAAGTTTGACAGAGCCACTTTGGATGTAAATATCATGGACCTCAAAATGAATTTTTCCAAGATATTTTTTGTACTAGATTGTTGGTTCAAATGTCTATATTATTTCTCAGTTTCAGGCTCCCAAGATGAGTTTTGATGGGTCATTTAATTACTTTTTGACTGCTACTGGGTCAAAATTTGTGTTCTAAAAAGTTTCAAACTTTGCAATTCTAAAGGTTACCCATTTCTCATTTTAGTCCAAAACATCTCCAGCTCCATTTTCATCAGAATATAAGATCATCTAATGCATTATTTCATCTAATGCATTATTTTAATGCATTTCAATTGTGGCAAGGGCATCAAGCAGGCTAGTTTACAAATGAGGTCCTAGAAATGTTTTGGCAATGCAAGTTTAGAAGAAATGAGTTTTCTCTAAATAATTGATAATGTCCCTACACAAATTTTTGCAGCTCCAGGTGTCTTGGTTTTCCTGTAGCCGAAATTAAAATTTCATTATTTCCTAAAGTTTAAAAGGTAAATATTTTGAAATATTTTAAATGTTTTAAATGCCTTCAAAAGTGAAAAGCATAAAATTAGGGAAAAATCCATTTTTTGATAATTTATTAAGTTGTGGAATTTATAAATTTTCCTTCACGGCTTCCTCGCCAGCCTGTGGAAGCTATTGCTAACGACATCAAAGTCTCATGGGGAAGTGGGAGAAGCTTGTTGTAGCCCATGGAAGCGGATTAAAATATTTTTTAATAGCTTTATCTAAAACTATTAAAGGAAGAAATTATTTTATAGGATCCTTTTATTGTTTCCTCACCAGCCCGGGGGAGTATGGGTTGACATCATAGGAACTTCATGGGGAAGTGGGGAGTTGAGCGGGAAGCATTTTCTAACCATGAATTTGCAAGATTTGGTGTTGGAACTTCATTGTTCTTGTTTCCACATGGTTTGAGTGCATTTCATCACTATGAGGAGGAGATATTTTATTGTAGAGGGAGTAGATTTCAAAGTGCAATCACGTTTTTGGCTCTAAGGAAGATTTTTGGAGCGATATATGTGCTACAAATGATGTTTTTCACCTTCCAAATGATGCCTAGAATTATATAGACATGTTGGGAACACTTTCATCACTGTTCTATTTATTTTTTAGATGCCTGTAGCCATCCAAACACCCTTGCATCAAGAAAAACGACCTAGTAATAATAAAAACTTGAATTGGAAGCTGCTGCAATATATTCTTTGTTGCTAGGTGTAGTCAAGAGCTTGAGAGGAGGAAAGGGTTGTAGGTTGACTATTGTAAGCATTTGCTTATATCATTTCAAATTGAAGCAGAGCTTTCCTTTCTAACCCATGAGGGAAAGTGTTGATGGCAACATAGGATGGCGGGGGTCTGGGGAAGAGGATATGGACGTTTAACTTTTTAAATATTTCATGAAGCCAAACATTAGGCATGCAAGTATTTTATTTTGGGTTTTAGTAAGTTATGCCTACTAGCTCATGCAAGTTGGTGTTGTTGTGTGAGGGAAGTTATGGGGGAGCAGGGAGTCTCCATCTGGCTATATGTGGGCTCGTGTTTAATAATTAAAAGCATTTTTTAACATTGTTAGTGAAAAATTAAAATATATGAGGCACAAGTAAGAGGGTCTAATTGCCTGATGAAAAAATTAAAAGCTTTCAATTTTAAAAAGAGAAAATACTTTAAAAGTGAAGTGGAATAGTGTAGGAGGCATGGGTAAGTATTTTATCCTTGTAAAAGAATTTTTCCTTCATCATATTAAAGAAAAACACTATTTGTTGTTAGGAAATAGAGAATGAAATGGGGGAGAAATATGTTGCAGTATAATAAAGTAAATAAAATGTAATGCCTGGTGGAAAAGAATTAAAAACCTTTCCCAAGTAATTATAAAGTTTTAAGTGATGGGTGATAAAGTAAAAGATGCAATGGAGGAATTTTTACACTTGATAAAGCAAAAAGAGAGTAAAGCTCTCATAGGAAAAATAAAATTATTTGCATCTACTGGGCAAAGTAGAAGAGTGAAAGGGATTTCTACAACCAGTAGAGTCAAAGAAATTTTCACTGTAAAGACAAAGGATTTTCAGCTGCAGGGTAAAATGAGGTGAAGATTTTTCGTGGTCAAGGTAAATTTTAGAGTGAAAGGCTTTGATAGTGGCAAAGATATTTTTAACAACAGGGCATAGATGAATGATGGGTCATCATGATGGGAATAATTTTTTTTTTGAGGGAAAGAAAATGGAAGGGCAAGTGCAAGAGGCATGAATCAAATTGTAGATGAAGACTCTTCAACTACTGGAGATGGTTATTAATCAGATGGAGATCAAGATGCCAGGTGTCTTCCATAGATGTATTTTTAAAGCTTCTTCTTCTTCTATATCTCTTCTTTCTTTCTCATTTATAAGGGTTATGAACTTCTAAATTAGGAAGTAAGGTAGAATAGTGTTGAGTATGAGTCATAAACTAAGTATGTAAATTGTAATAGCTGAGTTTTATGAGTAAATATTAGCCAATTTGTACATAAATATATTACTATCATAAAGTTGTCTCAATATTTGTAAGCTTTTAATCATATGATTTCAATATATCAAGGATGTTTGAATTTGTCAATGTAGTTTTTCGTATGATTATGTTGTTTGGCCATGTTTCTCTTTCAAGTAAAGAGTTAAATTACTTTGATTAGATAACTATGATTTAGAGTTTACAAGTGGGATTGGTAACTATAATTTTATGACAAATATGAGCGGATTTGTTAATGTAAGGTATTAACATATTTTAAATTCATTGATTGAACCTAGATTGTTGATAGGATCTTTGTTGCATTTTTATATTTGACTATGTGGCCCATGATTAGGAACTGATACATCACAAAGTATGAGACATTCTTAGAAACAAATCAAATCATATTAAATCTCTATTACTTTGTCCTTTTTGTTTCATGTTTAAGTTATCATAGTTTCATGTATCTTCATGGTGTTTGAATGAGTATAGAGGCTAAATTTTAGAGAATTTCATCTATTAACCCTCTATGTGTTCAAGATGAAGATATATAATTTAATTTTTCTTAGTAATGTTCAATGAAAATTGGACTATGCTTGAGCTTAGTAGAATATACAATATCCATCAGTTATATACCTAATAACTATCCACTTTCATAGGTATGTAATTTTTTGTTTGGCATAAATTTATCATACATTCAGGCCTACAATTCGGAACACCCTCCTGAGTCCTATGGAGCTCAAAGTACATAAGGATTTCATAGCCTTGTTCATTGGATTTTCTTATCTTTAACCATTGATAGTGAAAATTCCTTGTCCTAAACATGTAATCCCCTATTTTAGGCATTGTGTTTCTCCTTAGGATTTAAGGTTGGAAGAAAAATAACAAACACCTCTTGCATCATTTTGTGTGCACTCTTCCAAATTTATCAAGTTGACAAACCTATGGTTAGGGAGACTATGCACCTAGTCTTTTGAAGCCTTGGGAAGGATCTAATACTTCATGGTTGCTATTATTAACTTGTTATGAATAGTAATCATAGGTAATGGCGTGTTGTGTTGTATCATCCATCTACTTGTGTGATTTCAAATTGCTACAAAAAATCTTCAACAACGTGTTGTTGTTTGGGATTGACACATTGTCATTCTCATTAAGTGGAGATTTAGTATCTCCTATTTATGCATCCTTTGCTGAAGTTTTTCCTTTTTTATATTTTTAAGTGAGTTTGGATGAGAATTAGATGTTGATTATTCTCCCATCCTATCCTTGATTTATGTTGTGAGAGAACATGATACTGGGTTGTAACCAATCGTCATGTATGAGTTATCTCTCTCTCTCTCTCTCTCTCTCTCTCTTTTATGTTCATTGTGGTGGATTTATCCCACAAGTGATTAGTATTTTTTTTTTTTTGGTTCTTTATTATTCAATGGAGAGTTCATCTTTTTGTTATTTTCTTTGTGTCGTTATTTTCACCCAACACTTTTGTGCATTTTGTCATGAAAGTGTGACATGTTGATATGATATATTTAGTGTTGTGATGGTTTTGTTTCCAAAAAAGGTCATTTTGTCAATTTTTTCCTTACTATTTTGGTGGGGAATTACATCACAAGGTATAATTCAAAAAATTAGGTTTCTTTATTTTAGGCTTATAATGTAAGGCTAAAAAAGGTACCTTGACATGTCATTTCAATATTACAAGCCTCATAAAGGCTATTCCTAGCATTCTCCACATTTATTTATGGTGCATATTTAAAAATAGCTATAGTTATGAAAATCATTTTTTAGCATTAATAATGTAGGTTTCAAAATTTTTGACCAACCGTTCTAAAATAGAATATTTCTAATTTTGATTATTTTATTCATTTCCAAGCCCTTTCAATTGGCTCTAAATTATCTCACATTAAGATTAAGGATCCTTGATTCCCATTTTGCAGTCATTAGAAAACTGTTAAACATGTCATGACATGGACTTGGATTTATGATGATTTTAGGTCGAGCCTACACCATTCTAATGGAATACTAACCTCTCACTTTACACTAAGGTGATGATTTTTCTATTATTCTTGGGTGATCCCATAATAGTGGTTTACAATTTTTGGCCAAACTGGACACTGAAATTATTATTTTTAACTAAATCTTCACATTCGGGCACCTATAGCGGCTAAACTGTGAGGAATTTGAAGATGGTGAAAACTCGAGTCATCAAATTTTGTCTGTAGATTCTAAAAATATTTTTTTCAAAATTTTTGGAATCAAATTTCACTTCTTTTTCCATCTCCCACGAAAATTGATTTTTTTCAGAAAACAACATTTTTAAAAAGTGACGACAGTAAAAGTGATATAATGCATTTTTTCCATGAAGGATAAAATTCTAATTCTTTCAAATTTAGATTTGTAACTCTGATATCTAGTGCTTCCACTTGGTTAGATAGTATTTTATTGAATAATTTTTCCTTAATCAAGTTTCAAAGTCAAACGAATTACAATTCGGACCATGACGACCGTATAATCGTAACTTTTTTTGTATATGTCAAATTTTTTATTTATTTTTGTTGGATCAAGGACTTCAATATCAGTGCACTCATATTTTTCAATTTTTTTTTTGATAATCTTCTATTTTCCACATGTGAAGAACAAAGAAATTCATTTTCGATGAAAACCTATGTTTAATAAAACTTAAAAAACAAATACATAACAAAACCAAAACATATTAAAATTATATTCATTGGATAGCTTGTTCTAAGGAATACCATAATCATTTGAAATAAATTTTAAATGAATTCATTTGATCCCGAAAAAGCTAAATCAAAAGTGATTTTTTATCAGCATTTTGATAGGTGTAAAGGAGACACATTTATAGGTATGGTTTAAAACTAGTGAGGTTTTATCCAAGGGGTTTTGATCTAAGGTGATTTGATCAAACCCTCTTCAATTGGAATCCTTAAAATGGAACCTTTTAAGGCTTAAATCATTATATTTTCTAAAAATATGTGATTTCAGCTAAAATTCGTTCCTCTTAGGAATTGTAAACCACTATTATGACAACACCGTCTTATATAGGTCAAGGTGTAAGATAACAAGTTTTCATTTTAAAGGTGATACATATTTACATTCTCTTCAATATTTGGATTAATATCTCATGGACTATTGTTAAATTTCCTCCAACTCCTACCTATAGTTGAGTTCATACTTCACCTTATGAGCATTTTCAGGGCAATAGCCACTCTACTCATGTTAAATAAGATGCACACTCTCATGCCTCTTAGACTTTTGCAAGAAGAGTGAAGGATTAATTTTAGAGAGAATGATCTCAACCCAACTATTGGGACTCAATTTTGTCATGTCCTTATCTACTTGAGTCATTTCCTTTTATGTGTCTTAGTAGTAAGTGTTCCATTGCAGATAACTAATTTGAGAAATCTTGAATGATTCACCTTGGTTATATTACACCTTTGGATATTGTATTTAGGCCCCATGCTTGTTCCTAAATAAAAAAACCTAAGTTATAGTTCATCTAAAATTGACTTAATTTCTATTTTGTTGGGTTATCAGTATTTAAGTGGGTTAAAGTGTTTATTATTTAGACTTTCAAGCTACTGGTGACTCCCTTTCTCTCATACTACTTTTGATATCTGACATCCAAAGTTTTATTTGTAAAATTTCCTTTAAATATTTTGGACTTTTGGTATGTCCATTTCTTCCTTACCTTCATCCTTTTCTGGTATGCTTTCATTTCCTCCTTGATCCCCAAAGCTTAGCCTTCTAAAGTTTGTAAGTCTTCAACCCATTATAGCTTTGAAGATCTTCCTTCCTTGATACAATTTTATTATATGATATGAGTCCTTTGTGACTCCTAACCCCAAACTCTTTCCCTCAACTTATTACAAATTATTTTTTCATTTCATCATACTTTCAATGTTCTACATCCTTTCCAACCTTTGTCAATTATTGGTTCCTCAGAGTTTCTCTTTTCATCATAGATTTATATTTCAACATCCCTCTTCCTCATTTCCCTCTTTGGAATCCATCAACATTTATCCCTAATCCCCAAAACTCGCCCCCCCTTTTTGTGAGTTTTCATAAATCTATTGAGGGTGAAAATTTTAGCCTTCCCCTTAACTTGGTACCTAGAACTAAGCTTCCCCTTGACTCTTGACTTCTTGAGTACTTTTTACCTTTCACCTTTAGGCATTTTAGAGTTTCTCATCCTCCTCTTTCTCATTAGCATGTGATGTTATGATAGATTTTTGTAAATCCTAATGTTTGATAGCTCAATGCCTTGTTGAGGTTTTATAAATGAATGTGTTAGTGATTTGGTCTAATTGGTATGTGATTCAGTGGTGGGGCCAACAGCCCAATTTCCAATATATTTCTCTTGTCAAGTCATTAAGAGTTCTCATGCTCCAAACCCAAGGGTAGATGGTATGTCATAGGCTTAAGGATTGATCCCTAATGGATTCCTTGTTCCTTTGTCATGCATTTATGAATTCTTTCTCCTCTAAGTGTCCAACAAAATGTAAAGTAATTACTTCATAGGTTTCAATGGAATAATTCTCTTCCACCTAATTTGAACGAACTTGCATTAATGGCATTGTTTCACCCATTGACTATAATTCAATTTGGACATTTTCCATTGATTTGGAGCATCCATTTTAGGTATGTTTTATCCTCAATCATATAGTTTAAATGTGTTATACTACAATGAGTAGGGTTTGATGCCCTTCAAATATTAAGACAACTTATTTTATCATTTTGAGGATGTTGGTTTGACTATGGTCTTGAGATGCCAAGAATGTTTTAGGGTAGCCATTGATGCTAGTTTAGTTCATTTTGTGTGCGCAAGCCATCAGAACCAAAGAAGATTTATATTGTAAATGCGTTTTATTGCAACATATCTCTAGGGAATTAGATGTATATTTAGGGAGATTTCTTGATTGTAACCATGCATATTCCTCTTTCACATTTGTTGAAACAAGTGTAAGATTGGATCAAATTAATGTAACAACATCTTGAATTGTTGCAAGTATTGTAACAATCTCTCATTTATACATGAATATATGTTGTTATGTCATGGATTACTAAATATGTTTTATTACAAAAGATCATGATCTTCGTTTTATGCAAATGTGTGGTTTCATGTTATTTTATTCCAATTATTTCCTTATTAATGTGCTATGACTCTATTTCCCAAAGGAAAAGGAAATGATCTTGAACCATGTACCAATCATATACCATCAAAAAAATATAAATCAATAGTGTAAGAGTAGGAGTAGTCATGTGCAATCATGAGACCTTGGTATAAATAGGGATTATATTAAGTGAACACACAATAGATATATTTTGTGTGGGTCATGCTTGCATAGTTGTATCAGCTATATAGGGGTTTTGAGACGATCAATTGTTCTTGATTCAATGATAGTCTTTAGGACTAGGACATCAAGTTCATTTTGGTTTTTATTGAACATTATTTTTATTTTATATGGTTTCAATACTTGTTAAGGTATACCCTTGTAAATACCCTAGCGAATCTAAGATAAGCTTGAAGTGTTGGAGATATAACCCACTCGCATTCAATTGGCCTTCAACCCTCCATGGTTTACTAATGAGTTAATTTCACTTGCATGATGACAACCCTAACCTTGTGAGTGAGATTTGAATCTACAAATTTGAGAAACAATTTTGAGACCCAGCACTACCCACCACCACTTTGCCACTTCCTAAGCTCTTAGTCATGTGTTTGTTGGATTGCTAAAATCTAGAAAATTCCCTTGACTTGACCTTTCGTCATTACCTATTCATGACATTCAACCTCTAGATAAAGTCAGCAATCATCATAATATTTATTGGGATGTTTGGGATACACTGAATGGTCAAGAGCCTCCTCCTCCTTGACACACTAATGCTTTAATTCTTGTAACATAACAATTTGTTATCCTTTTTTATTTTAAATTTTATCTACCTATGAATGTTAGATGACTTCTTGCCCACCCTGTTTTTATTATGTATGATATATTTTTAAATCCTATTAATGACATTTATTCATTAAAAAAATCCTTCATAATTCTCAATATTACTATACTTAAAAATTTATAAAAGTACGTTAAAATTTGCTATGTAAAAACAAAAGGATTCAGGAATAATTTCCTTCAATAAGTGGGTTCAATGAGTATACCGTCAAATTTTAATAGAGTTCAATCGGCATTTATAATCCCCTTACCATGAATGCTACTGGTTCCTTTTATTGGTATTCCAAGAAACGAAGAAACTCGTAACAGTCTTCCATACTTCGCTATAAACAAAGAAAATCATTATAATCTTTTATAATTTCCGCTATTTTTAAACAATTACAACTATCATTAGATGTTATTGTTTGGATAAAAATATACGTTTATACGTCTTATGGTCGTTCCCTCGTATCCCACCCACGAAAATGATACCCTGATGACAGACCAAAAATATATATTACACCATATCTCAGGGAGATAACTTTTCACGCAGATATGTCCTTATTAATTTAATAGCGAAGAAACAGAATTTTTTGGATAAAGTTTGACTTGATTAATATTCATTAAGTTGTTCATTGTTTTATAATCTAAACAATGTGCGTACCCTTGGTTTGTGAGTCTCAGCCCAACTGGTTTCGGGGCAAGGGGACGTTGATGTGAAGCATTGCAACTTGGAAAATATTGTTTTACATATCCATCCATATAATCGAGGAATTGACAGCTCAGTAATTACGTTAGTAGTTTTAGATATAGGGTGAGTCCTCTATAATATTTAGGGAATACCACTCTACTTATTCAAGTGTTTGAAAATATCCTCTGTTCTGTCACACGGGACCGGCCTTCTGTTTGTGGTGGCCCTCCCCAACTGTGGGGGTGCGTGTGGGGTAGACAATATGAAAGTCCTTATCTTTCAACAACTCGACCATCCAGTCTATACCAGTGAGCTCAGATACCTGACCTCCGGTCTACACCAGTGAGCTCAAATACCTACCAAGATATATTAATAGAATGTATGGGGTGTAGAATGGTCCCAAATCCCAATCCACTGTCTAAATATCTGAGGCAAGTTGCTAATAGTTTAGTCTTTAAATCAGGGAATTATTCTTATCCACTGGCCTTGATTTCGTTTTTAAGCTTGGGAAAGAAGGGGAAGCCTGCAGGCTTAAATGATCACTTGTTTTCTCGTTGAAACGACTAGATACCCTCTGTTTTCTTGATTTTGTTTACCCAGAAAAAAAATGTGTAGAGAAACCGTAAAATCATACCTGAGACCCGGCAAAACTAATGGCCGAAAAACTACAGCCAGAAACTCGTGTATAAGTTTTGACAAATTTTTAGAGTATCATCTTGGTAAATCCCCTCGCCAGCCAGGTGATGTCGCAGATCTCGATTGCCAAAAAGAGGAGGAGAAAAGTGTGGTAAAGAAAGCAAACGAGAAGAAGAGGAAGGCGAATCATATGCACAGAGGGCTAAGGAAGCGTCGCTCAGGAAAATGGGCTGCAGAGATTACAGATCCCATCAAGGGAGTCAGAGTTTGGCTTGGAACTTACAGCTCACCGGAGGAGGCTGCAATGGTCTATGATCGTGAAGCCCAAAAGATCAAAGATAAAATGGCAAAGCTCAATTTTCCTCCACATATCATTATCACCGATAACTCTAGGAACAAGGTGAATGTTTCTCCTCAATCCATGTCAAATACAAGTGAATCTTATAGTTACTGCCCTGAGAATTGCAAAGAGGGATCTGTAGAAATTCCTCTTCCAAATCATGATAAGGAAAGCGAGTGGCCCATCCCTGAAGTACCTGAAGCAGCAGTAAATGAGTATATAGAAACTAATTTAGAGAGGATGTTGGAATCGAACCCTCAAACCAGCACCCTGCAGTGCTTCTCAGTGGGTGCTGATTTCAATAATGGTGTGTTACAGTCTCATGATTCACAAGTCATATGTTCGAGTCATCCATACAGGAAGAAAACCCATGAGTTATTGGGTGAATCATCAGTCTATTTGGATAGCATCTTTGAAGAGGTATATGGTTGCAGAAATCAACTGGAATTTCTCATCTCGTTTGCAAACATGGAAGGTTTACTAGAGTGGGAGATGGGATTGTATGAGTCCCCATGTTTGTGGGGAAGGCAGATTGAATTTCTGCGGCAGGCCTGCATAAGAGTGTGATGGCGCCCCTGGAGAGGAAGACTCAACCTGATGAGCCGTGGATTGAACATGATGAAAGCCTATGGACTGATGCTTTTTGAAACCAAGATTTGTATATTCCTACCTTAGTTATCTACTGGTCCCTTATCACAGTTTCTGAGAGAGTCCCAACTCGTTTGTAGTTTTCCTTTGATTCAAGGATTTCTTAAATGGATGCCTGTATGTGTAAAGTTAGATGATGTATTTATGCATACTCAATCTTCTATTATTGTATATACTAGATTATCAATTTGTATTATAGATAAAGACTTCAACGTATCTAAGACAACAACTATGTTCATAAATTTTAAATTTAATTCCTCTTTAAATCATTATATTTTAAAATATATAATTAATGCTAATTTGTTGCTTGTCAATTCATAAAAGTGTTTGATTTACAAATAGAAAAAAGGTATTTTTTAATTTTGACTGATTAAATTTTATTTGGGTGGCTTTTTAATATGATATTTAAATAAGCACGTTAATTTTCTATAAGAAATTATTTTAATTGAACTATAATGTTTCTCTACATCTTCTCCATTACAATTTAAATAGTTAGATGTCTTAATATATGACTTTAGCATTTTTATAAGTAAAATAAATTTTAAAACCCAAAAGTTGATGCAACCATAGTCGAAGGGTTCTCAAAGAGAACAGTCCAGACCATGCAACAAGAGTCGCACAATGGAAGCAACATAGAAAATGGAGGCAAATACAGATTCAAACATTCTTATTATCAGAAAATTTGATTACAACTAGCCGACAACATCCAGGCTTACAGATTCGGCTCGTAGGCCTGATTCAACATGCTCAAAATACCATCTTCCTACATGCTCCTCAATGCGAGTGAAAATCCTACAGAGAAAATTTTATCTTACTCTCTACTCTAACTCTCCTCCTTCCTACCTTCTACTGATCAATTACAATGCTTTATATACATTCTCAAGTCTAGAAACATCCGCGCCAACCCAAAGATCATTACAATCTTTGATTAAAGAAAATGTAACATGTGCATGCATATGTTGGCCTCAAATTTGAATTACTCTTCGGTGAATGCATGGGATGAAGTGTGGACCAAAATTAATGCCCATAATGCTTCATAGAACGATTTGAATCACATTGTCAAGGTCCGCAGGATACGAGAATGACCCACAAGCGATCCATCTAGCCGTTGGTTTAAAAATTATTTTGGTGTCGGATCAGGGAACTGCCACGTAATCCGAAAGTGATAACTTGTTGGAAAAAGATCCAATCGCGCTCAAATCTTAGAATAAGGTAAATGAACATGTTCACAATGTAAACATAGATCCGCAAGGTCTGGCAAGCAAACAAGAAGGATTACCAAATCTACCAACTTTAACTAAATAAAGACAAACTATAATGAAAATATTTTTGGGTGGTGCAAGATTTCCATGACCCAAGGATGCTCCTGTATTAGACACCCCTAGTGAGAAAAGATGTTCCATGAGAGGAACTCATGAACATTAGTTTGGATTTGGGATATAGATCCCATACTCATTCTTGATCCAAATGTCTTCTTTGTTTGTACTTCTCTTCCTCCTAACCTCTTTTCTTTCCTCTATCAGGCCCTTCAACTTCTTCTATTTACCTTCCTGCCTCATACCTGCACAAGGTAGTAAGAGATGCATACCACCACTTACCCTCTTCTGCCTATTTGATCTATCTTTCCTATAGGGCTTCATCTTATCTGCTATCTTATTTGCAACCAGAGTCTTTTGCTACACAATTCTACCCTTACATTCTTCTGGTACCATCTTATTCTTAGTTTTACCCACAAGGTTCTTCTTCAAATCCATGCCATCCTTTAGTATGACCTTTGCATCCTGCTTCTTAGCATTGCAACTCTTTACAAGACTCACGTTCCTTACTCCTTCCTTTGTACTCTCCAAGGGAGCCAAAGTAAACTTCCACCTATCCTTGTCTATAATAATCAGATTCCTTCTCCAATCATTTATAGCTCCTCTATCAAATTGCCAATTTTTTCCCAATAAAACATGACAAGCACTCATTGGCAAAACATCACACAAAACTTCATCTCTAAAAGGGCCAATATTAAAGCTCACCAAACACTGCTTCTTCACCTCTACCACATGATCATTTTGTAACCAACTTATCTTATAAGGACAAGGGTGAGGGAACCTTTTCAAACCAAGTTTCTCCACCATCTCCTCAGATACCAAATTATTAATGCTTCCACTATCCACGATAACATTATAGTACTTACCTCCTGATTTGCATATAGTTAAGAAAAGATTCTAACTTTGTGAAGTATCAGTCTCTTCCTTGCTCTATTTCATCAAGACTCTCCTAAGCATAAGAGATTCTCCTTGCTCAAGTTCTATCTCATCTAGCACTCAAGTTTCCTTCTCTTCATGTGCCACACAATTCTTTTTACCATTCCCTTTACTTGATCCCTTAGGACACCCAAAAGATCTATGTCCAAATTCTCCAAAATTGAAACATTTTCCCAAGAATTTCCTTGTTTCCATTCCCTCTCCTCTATACCCTCTGGTCTGGTTTTTTGCTCCACTTAGATCTTGGCTCATCTTCACTTGTTTACTTCTCCTTGTTGCTACTCATCTACTTTTCTTTTCCCCTAGGGTTATTCTACTATCTTTTCTCACTAACTCATTTGACTGCAAAATCCAACGAAACTTTCTAACAAAATACGTATAATTTGATGTATCGTCGGGTGCTTGTAAAATTTGATGTGTAATTTTCAATTTTTTGAAAGTTTATCCCCAACGTTCGTCAAAATTTCGATGAACCTGGGGTTCATTGAAATGTTGGCTATCATTTTATTTGAATTTTTGACAAACATGAAAAATAAAAAAAAAATCAAATTGTGGCCAACATAAAGAAAAGTGAGTTCGCGCCTAATTTATTGTGATAGTGTTTTTCTTTACTTGAGATAGTTTCTGGAGAATTAAGGATGATTTTTTTGGGAAAAATTAAAAAAAATCAAGAAAATATCTTTAGGTTGAGGGTACTCATTGTACTTTTGCATAATTCAATTGTGAAGTCAGATTTGTAGTTCAAGGTTTGAAAATCATATTTTAAAGCAACATCTCATCATATTTCATTTTAGAGGTTTAGGATTTTGAGAATTTCATGTTCAAATTTTGTTGTGTGGAATCACCATAAGATCACAACCAAGGAATGTATTCTTGTGACTATAATTATGTGATCCATAACTCTATTGGTCATGTGGCACAGTTCTACTATAACAAATATATGATACATTCATGTGTGACCCAAGTTTAATGTGGCTATGTTGTGATAGAAATGGAGGCACTCATATAATGTAGTTAATTCAGGCTGTATAATGTAGGTCTCAATCATCATTAGGTGCATTCAAGTTGTCTCAAGTTTAATAGATTAGGATGTAATTATAGCATGATCGAAGAGTGATTACCTCTTACTGCAATAAAGAGCCTATAACTTTGGTTGATATGGAGAGTGGTTGTGTTATATAAATTATGTATTGCATTCAAGCACAACCCATGTTTAATGGGCTATTCAAGAGAGTGATCAAGATTTTCCAAACCTTATGAATGTTACTTGACATATATTTGCATAATCTTAAATTCCTTTAGAGACTTTTGAAGTATCAATGTATCCTATATAGGGTTTAGAATGATTTCTTTTAATTAAAAAAATAAATAAATGATGTATTTCCCTATAATTAGATAATGTGGAGACCTCCTAAATCTGCCCCAGCACACTATCCTCTTTGGCATTGTATTCATTACTCTAGCTACTAGGGTTTTGCATGTGACATCTTTAATAACTTCATGACCATGGATTTTAAATAGATCTCAATCTTTGCTTTAATCCTTTTCATGGTAACCCCTGAGTTCCATAATCCACCTTCAATCTCTTCTAAGAACGATGTCTTAAGCTAGACTGCATAGTATGCATATAAAGCAAGTCCTTCATACTTGCCATTGTTCCAAACCACCACTCACTGCCTTGCTTAAAATGTTGCCTCCATAAGCACAATAGCATGTTTTAAAATCATGGTTGCCAGTGATTGACCTTTAAGGTCACCACTTTCATCATGAAGATACAATGAAATTTTTGTCTTCAAACTCAAGGCATTATGCAAGATAACATTGTGAATTGTTTGTTGTGTACGATTTGATTTTATTACACATTTACTGCTTTGCTAACTTCATTTAAGACTGGGTATTGCACCCTGAGCTACATTCTCAAACAACTCACTCGCTATCACTTGAAGATTCCTTTCAAGAGCATCCTTCTATAAAATCAAACTATGCCCTATAGACTACCTACTTACTATAGGGGACTCATTGTTTCATGGTATTGTAGTTCTTAAGATCCTTCAACCTTATTGACACTACTTCACAGTCCACAAGGTATTATTCACTATTCTCCCATCTTTGATGAGTCTCAAAACACTGCTCAAACATGCAATCCACTACCTCCATTATACATTAATGGCTAAGAAGAAACATTGAACCTATGATTATGACTATTACTTCATTTGGACAGTCATTCCCTGATTGCATTTTCCTTGTCTAACACTACCAAAAGCATTTGAAAAACCCTTAAGGTTAATAAGGGGGTAAAGAAACTCACTGTTAAAATCTCCACTTTACTATGTAAGGTTTGAGCTATATTATCTTGTCACTACTCAGCCTCTTTTTGACTGTCACATATCAAGTGACTGTCATTCTTCTTACCATAGATTGGATTCACAAATGCCACTAAGCTACATAGTGTGCTTGTTATTGGCTACAATATTTAGATTGCAAGATTTTGTTATTACCTACAATGTCTCAATCTTTTTGGTATTGCAACCTCAATAATCCACTATAGTTATTGTTTATGTTTCTACGGAGGCCTAGGGTTTGTACCCTAATCATGCTCTTACCAATGTTTATGTTGTTTTTTATTAGGGATCTCTCAATGTTGAAGGCCCTAGGGATAAGCTCGTCATAAGAAGTGACACATTGCATCTTTAACTAAAAGGATAAATCTGTACTAACATTAGCAATGATGATTCTGACTTGTTGCTCCTTAGGAATTGGTCAATTACTCTTACTAGCTCACTACCTCCATCATTGTAGGAAGTTTGCGATCAAGTTCAATATTTTGATTTTAGGAGTCCTAACGGTTGGAAATCATAGTATAATCAGAATTTAATAAGTTTTGAAATTAGCATTTAAAAGTGTTTTTTGGGGTCATTAGCTTCTGACTATCTTCTCTTTTGCAGGGGTGGTTGCATGCCAAATTGTTTTGGTGTAAAATATCAGAATTATTAGATTATGTTACCTGTTTATGAATAAAAATGATTGGAGTGTGAGTTTGATATTTTTTGAAGTTCTATATAGTCAAGCTTGGTAAAGAAAAAACATGTCAGATAATATTAGTCTAGAACAAAATGAAGAGACACTTGATAGATTGTGGGCCAGATTGAAAAGAAAGGGTGATGGGAAATTTTATTGTCCTTGCAATAATTGCAAGGGCTTAAAGATGAGACAACTTTTAATCACAACAACTGAGAAACATTGTAGGAAACATGGTCACATTGAAGGGGGCATGATTATATCCATTGGTAAGTTGTTCATTATATGTGTTTATATTGATTGAATTTGTGAATATTTATATCATTTTAACATTTTATATATATATAATCACTTGATGATGATCATGGTTTATTTGTGTCTATCATTATTATAAAGGTGGGGCACCCTAGGGTAGATGATATGGATTGTTACAGCTCAAAGAATGTGGTTTTGCAATTGGATGAACATGGAGCTGTGAATATCAAAGATGAAGTTAACGATTCTATGGAAGAAGATGATCATGTGCCAAAAAACATAATTAAAGATGATGGTACAAATACATTGATCCATGATACATTTAGTGCAAAACTTATCATAATGATCAAGATGACTTTGATGATGTTCATGATTTTATTGTACTTGAAAAGGCATACAAACCCCTTTATGAAGGCTCCCAAACAACTCTTCTCTTTGTTGTATTGATGTTGTTGAACTTGAAGGTTACAAATGGTTTATCAAACACAACAATCTCAAGGATGTTAAGGTATGTCATATATGTCATCTTTTTTCATCTATTTTAAATGTTGTTAGTTCATCACTAGTAAATAAAGGATGAAATATGTACCATTAATATTCTTTATATGAACAAATTATTTTTTGTTGTAGATTGATTGGTGAATTTTTGTTACCACCATCAAATATTTCACCTCACTCATACCAAGATTTATGTGCCATTATGAAAGATATTGGAATGGAGTATCAAGTAATAGATGCATGTCCCAATTATCATATTAAATATCATAAACAATAGGAATTTGCAACAGAATGCCAAAAATTTCATATCAATAGATATTGAATAGATCAACTAACAAAAAAGGTGTCTCGCAAGGTTCTTCGTTTTATTCCCATTATTCCACGTATGCAATGATTATTTAGGTGTGAAAGCTTAGCACAATTTATGGATTACCATGCATGGAATAGAAGTGGAGATGACATTCTTCAAATGCCTACAGATGGTTCTACATTTAGGGACATGGAGGAAAAATGACCACACTTTAAATAAGAACCTCATAATCTCAGGCTTTCATTGGGAGCGGATGGTGTCAATCTATTTGGAGAGCTGAGATCTATTTACTCATTGTGGCCTATTTTTGTTATGAACAATAACATTCCTTTATGGATGTCAATAAAGAGGGAGCACATAATATTGTCAATGATTGTTCCAAGTATTTGTTTACATCAATTTTCTTTAACGTAGTAGCATCTCATTTGTCTTATTTGTTGCATAATGACTTATATTTTTTTCATTCAATAGTCATGTACATTAATTTATATATATTGCAATAAAATGGTTATAATAATTATTTAATGTTTATGTTCATTCAACTAGGTAAGTACTAAGTTAAAGATATGAAAGTATATATCGAGCCTCTTATCAATGAGTTACTAAAGTTATGGAATGGTGTCACTATGTATGATGTCTCTAGACCAATAGGATAAAGACAATTTCAATTCCATGCAATGCTTGTATGGACAATTCATGATGCCCCAAGGCTAACACATTTTTGTGGTGTGTTATAACTTTTGACTGCACTTTAACAATATTTAATTTGATGAAGTAGATATCATGCATGTTTTTAAAATAATCTATTCACTATGTATAATTAAAAAAATTGACATATTTAATCCAATTATATATCATCTTGTAGGTCTTCAAACAAAGGGAAAATTTTCATGTCCAATTTGTGGTCCAAAGATGAAATCTCGTCATTCAACAAGTTTAGGAAAGTGGGTGTTTAATGAGTATGGGCACTTCCTCCATAGAAATCATAATTATCGAACTACTGAAAAAGATCTTTTCAATGGGAAAGAGGAGACTACATCAAAACCATGAAGAATGATGCCTCATCTATGGAAGTTGGAATATAATACAATTAATCATCAAGGTTATACATTGGATCAAATTGTTTATCTATCATATATGATATGTTTTGAATTTATATTTTTATATTGTGTTGTGTTTACTCATGTTGTAATTGAAAATGATTGTCATTGTTAATTTGTTGAACGTATATGCTTCATGAAGGTCATCAAGGAATTAATGGTCAGCTTCCACAGGAACTAAAAAGTTATCCCAGACAATTTACTAGGTTGCCCTACTATGAGTAGCTACAAATTGTGCATTTTTTTGATACAATGCATATTGGAAAGAATATAACAGAAACGTTATGGAAAATATTGGATGGAAGGAATGACAAAGAAAAAATTGTCAAAATTTGTAGTGACATTCAGGAAGCCAATCATGCAATGAAAAATGTCATTCAATTAAATAGCGATGGAGACCAAATTAATATAAGTGCCCTTCCTTGGTTATTAACAGAGCAGCAAAGCAATGCTATAAAAGAAGTCATACGAAAAATTTGATTTCCCACAAGATTTGTGGCGAACATAAACAATATAATAACAAAGAAAGGTGAATTTGGGTCATGGATGAAATCACTTGATTGGAATACCTTCATTAAGGTAATTATTCTAGTATATTATATACACTTGTATAATGCATGTACTTTTCAGTGTATTTTGTTTACCACTTTTGGAAAAATAATGAAAAGATCATTTTATAATTGTTGATGTACGTTCTACCTCTATCTCTCCCATAAAACTTTGACAACAATGTCAAGCAAGTTATATATGATCTTGGAAAATACATGAGGTAAGTAGCGATATTTTTTCAATTCATTGTATACATCTTATAAAATCTATTTATTTTACTTGTTATGTAATATACTATATATTTTTGTTAACTATCATTAATATATATGTGCCTTGAATCACTTATAGATGGTTTTCATCTAAAGAAATCCATAAAGAAGATATAAATTATTGGAAGAGAAAAATTCCTCGTCTAATGTGTGAAATGCAGAAGTGTCTACCTTCAACATTTTTCAATGCACAAGAACACTACCTCATACACCAAATTGAGGAGATTGAATTGTGTGGACCTATACACACAAGGTCAATGTGGATGGTTGAGAGGCATTTGAAATTTTTGAAGGCTTTGGTTAGACAAAGAGTACATCCTGAGGGTTCTATAGTGGAGGGATATATGGTATACCAAACCATGGTGTACATTAGTGAATATCTTCCTAAGTTTGCAACAAAGATCCATGTAGATCGCATTTGGGATCTCAACTCCATTAAAAAATTCAAAGGGGAGTACCTGTTGGGGAAAGGTATATTGAGGAAAGTGAGAGGTAATTATATGATGGTCATGGAGATTAATTAGAATACATTTTACATATGGTTTTTATGTATATTGTACTTATTTAATTTTTAATCTTCAATATACATCAATTATAAATTAGGGTTGTATATTGTGGTATTTAACTAATTATATGTCGTTTGTGAATTTCATTTTTTTTTAATACAATTGGTTGAGAGTGGGATGCACTACATTTGTATGTCACCAACAATCTTGATTGGATGATGGTATGGATTGAACGATGTCAACAATCTGGTCATGAATTAACATGGGAAGGTGTGGCTTCATTGATTAAAGAAGTTCATCGTAATGGAGATTCCAATGTTACACAAAGGGAAATTGATTTAGCATATGGTTTAAGAGATAAATAGGTAAGTATAAATATATTAATCACCCATATTATTTAATTATTTTCAAGTATATTGACGTATATATGTTGAGATTGTTTTCTTTGCATACATTCGGCCAAGAATAAATATGTTTATCAATTGATGATATTGCAATAATTTTTACATGTTTGAAGTATTGCAGGTGAAAGACCACAAGGCTATGTGGTGCAATGGTCATAAATTTTGAATCAAAATGTTGGATGACATGAAGAAAAATTGTGATTATGGTATAACTGCAGTCTTTCAGGTGACTAATGTTTCAACTAGAAGCGACATACATCTAGAAGTCTTATAAAATTGATACTATGCGATTTTGGATGATATACTTGAGTGTGACTTTAAGTCCTTCAAATTAATTATGTTCGTTGTCCTATGGTACAGGCTATGATTGAATGAAAATGATCCTGAGAGAACTGTTATTGAACATCATAATTGATTTACCATGGTTAATACAAGGTTGATCGAGCGAGCTGGAAATGAGCCCTATGTTCTTCCAAGCCAATGTGAGCAGGTATTTTACTTAGAGATTACAGGTAAAATGGGTTGGTCATTTGTTGTTAGACATGATCCAAGAGGAAGGCCGGTAAAGTATAATGTGGTGGAAGAAGAAGATACCAAAGAACTAGAAGATGATGTAGATGATGATTAGGATCAACAGTTAGTTGATGATGTCCCTGACGAAGATGTTGAAGAGGAGGAACTAGATCATGATGATGTAGGAGTTAATGTTCATGAAGATGATATCCATGTGGATGATGAAATTATCAAAATTGATATCAATGACGATAATGATGATATGACCGATCCTTATAATGTCGAATCTGGATCAGATGATACAAACAAATAGTTGGATGAAGAAGAAGATCAATGACATTGAAATGTATAAGTTATGCGATTATATTATCTATTTGATATTAATTTCTTGATAGAATTATATTTCACTTATGTGGTTACATAATTAATTTATGATGTTTTTAATTTTTATGCCATTACATAATCAATTTAATGATGTACCTTTTAATGTTTGAAAGGTCAAAAATTAAAATATTTCAATAGTGATGTTAACAACCTTGAAATTAGTGTGTTTTATGTTTCATGTGATCATAACAGATTAAAAAGTTAGTTGTAGAGGTGGTTGTTTAGTTATTGACATGTATGTTGGTTCTTTTTACAATGTAACTAGGTTTGTCTTCTAATCTACCTATGGAATTTCTAATTCCAATTAAAGGTAGTTTGAATGACCTGGACCGACTAACGAGGACTTTAAAAGCCTCCTACACTTTGGGCTCTGCAAGACCCGAGAGGGTGATCCATTAATGTGTTTACAATCTTTGCACCATTATTATAAACAACATTAACAATAGCAAATGATCTCACTTAATAGCTCAACACGATAAGATGATATCAACTAGAATTGGTTGTTCATAGACAATATCAACTATCTAGAGCATGAGATAACTAAACACAATCCATTGTATAAGATAGTCAAAGAAAAACAAATATTGAACTACACTAATAATTACAACTTAGATCAGTGCCATATATCCATTGCAGGAGTCAAATTCATAAGCATCTAGAGGTTTATAATAGATTTAATACATCACATATAAGATCCCTAACAATATTGCATTACAATTTCATCAATATGCATTCTGACCCAGGACTACTTATCAAGTCCTTATATAGCACATATCCACCTATAATCCCATTCAAGAATTTTGATTATTTCCTTGAATTAAAGCTAAAATAGAATCATACACACCACAACAGTGAGATGGATAAAACAACCCTTAGTTATTTCATTCAAAGTTTGGATATGCATCTAGAATGGAGAGACATGAGCTCGAATTTTCATTTCAACTCAAATGCTAGTACTATTATACAACATTAAATCTCTATGAACTCAAAACTTGTTATAGAATAACTCAAAACCTAAATTACATTTCTCTAAAACTATCATACTTTACAATTCTCTCTACAACTTCACCTAGACTCGACAAAAATTATCTAACTTGCTAACCCATACTTCTGACCTTGAAATCCTTCCTACAAAAAGATGGAGCAAACAAGCACCGGGCCAGAAAGTATGTACCTGTCACCAGTCAATTGGAGCACTTGGTGATATTCCAAAATTTGTTACAATAGCCACCACCTTGAAAAATATTCTTGTTCATCATATCAACTGAGGAATTTTGATGCAAAAAAATACAAGAAAACTGCACCAAGAAAGTCGTCAACACAAAACTAGAACCGTTGCAACTACAACATCTGATCTACCACTTGTTAGTAGTTCACTCCTTTTACTCCTCCTCGGTCAAATATTTAGCTACCCAATTTTGGTACTCATCATCAATTGGCCAGTCAAAATTAATTACCTCATCCACCTTGGTATTATAAGGTGTGTATTTTACCACTACCTAATTCGCATCCCTTTCAAAAGATTCTAAAAATGAGCTAGTATTAATGACTTTTTCCATATAGCTCACCAACAAATCATAGTCTGACTCATCACAAATTGAATTGATTTGATCATTGATGGCCTCACTTGCTTGAGCACGCCATTGTTGAAATGACCTGATTTTCCCCTGCTCATCAATTATATCAGGTAACAATGTGTTACCCCAATCATTGAAATTCTTCACCAGCTCCCTAATCTTCCTACTCAAGTCATCTGGTAAGGTCTGAAAACTTTGCAATGATTTTACTAACACATGAATAGGATTTAATGATTGGGGCCTATTATTTATATCAAACCTTGAGGCCTTATACATGATATCAAGATCACTCGCTCTAGGGATCCAATTTTCAATTATTGGTATCACTACTTCCTGATCCCTATCAATATTCTTTATTGTTGCTAATAGAAAAGAATATAAAGAATGTATAGATAACAAAAACATATGCATTAGCATAGAATACCAAAAGAATTGAGTGTCGGTATCATTTTTTTACAGCTTTGATAGCCCTTCATGCATCCTATCAGCCAAGAAAGAAGTGAATTCATAGGTCACAAAGAAGTTAGGGTGTTGTATTTACACCCCCATGAACATATAAGCAATGGGAATTACCGTACCAGGAATGAAACCCAAGATCTGACATAAAGAATAAAAAATGGCCAGGAAATGGTTTGCAAAACAATTTAATTTTAAAGGTTCCTAGTCATTGGGGTTGATATGAAATTTTGAACCTCCTGCCCTAGCCAAATGAGGTGGAAGCAACCTTTCTCTAAAAAGAGATTTCAACTTTGCATACTCTTGCTTCATTTCCTCAAGGTTGATAGGAACCAAGTCTTCGCTCAGTTCACTCAAGTCAAAAATATGTTGGACCTCTTCTCTGTTAATGCTCAATAGAAACTTTCCATCATTGTCCCTGATTATCCGTGTAACAAGGTCATATCTTCTAGCCACTGTCCTAAGCATGTCTATATCAAGGAATACATGTGCTACCACCGGCTTCCCCATATCATACATCCATCCATTTGAAAAAGGGTGAGGAAAATTCCTCTGTCTGTACCACAATCTGAACAATTCCAAGCTAGTGAGGAGAACCCGAGCATCGGCAATGTTGGAGCAATTATACACTAACCCTTCCCCTAGGATTTTCCTTTGCATTAGGACTAATCCCTTCCTATCATTCATTGACAAGGGAAATTGATCTAGGAAATCATCATTTAGATTTTTTTTCAAATATTCAGTCTGGACAGAATGTTACTTGGGAAATGCCATCTCAAAAAAACTAGGGCTTCTTTACAACGTTATAATTCAGATAGCTAGGACTAACCAGAGATATAAAATTATAGGAAAAAACTCTATAATTTCTCACAACTATAATTAAACTATAGCCCTAACACATTCATCAACAAGCTCACAACACATCTAGCTAATCCTTTCCCAAATTCAAATGAAAAATGACCGAGAAGCACAAAAAATAAACTCATGGCTTTGTTCATAGAACTCCCAAATTTTGGCTACAAAAACTCACAATTCTACCTTCTGATCTAAAAATGCTCCATGAAATAGTTGAATGCTTTATGATACAGACCAAGCAGGAAAATTATTTTTATGGTCAATCAAATTATGCCAGCAAGTGTCTCATCTACCATTAAAGCTCAATTTTGCATTGCAATAACGACTCCAACCATATTTGATGCAGATTTAAATTTGAGCCGTCGATTCTTTAGCTTGATCAAATCATCAACAACTACCTTCAAAATAAGCTGACAAAATTTCCAACATGATGATAAGGGGCCCACCTTACCATACACTATGAAGGAATTCCATGTGGCAGTTGCTCACGATATCACAATCCTAAAACTTTTGATCATGCGATGGCAGGTAACCGTTGATCATGAGCATCAATGATCTCATTCCTTTAACACAGTTGCCAACCATGTTGTTAACTTTTGAGCAACTTTTCCAGCTAGATTGTAACATATCCATCAATTTAGAACATGTCTGTCTCGAGAACACTTTAGTAATCCGCCCCATAATACATTTAAAGTTGGCTAGTGTTTCCTTTACTCTTTAGACTTCATTAGATGAGACACATGGCACCTGCCTATGATTTTGTAATCAACCCAAGCACCATTGCGGGATGGTGGGGAATGACTCAGATCAAATGGTAGTTGGTCAGTGATAGCACAAATTTGATCCCTCAGATAGGACACGTGGCGTCTGCCCGTGATATAGCAGTCATTCAATTCCCAATCATGGGATGGTGGGCACCATTGATATCTGTAGGAAATAGATCAACAGAAACACTAAATCAACCTTTGTAAAATAAAAAATTCATTAAAATGAGAATTAGGCATTACTAGGTGGATGAAAAATAACAACATAAGTTATTTTTTAAAAGATGAAACATGGGGCCAACCAAGACTTAGGAAATAAAACTCAGCAGAGGAAATATAGTATTAAAATCAAAGTTAGGTTTTAATTTTAATCCGGTGACATGAGCCTAAGCCATTAACCCTAGAGGTCATGTCGCTAAAAGCTTAGCCAAATCCTTTCATTAAATACTAACCATGCAATGTGTAGGATTTTCAGATTTGAAGATACGAGAGAAGATCTCGATTGTACCCTACCAACTTGTAGACCTAAGGTGTCACCCTATTATTTAGCGTGAGGTCAGTAAAAGGAAGATGTTTGTCCTATATGGAACATGGGGCCCAATCTCCATTATTGAGCTCATAACCTATGGTTTTAGATCGACAACCAAGATCAAAAGCTAATGTAAATATCTATTGTTCCCTGCTAGCTTGCAGGAGGAAGATGAAGGTTGGTTAAAAGCCACAAGGTCAATGAGATTGCGATGCATAGCTCCAGCCGTTCAGTTTGCAAAGTGCATAGGGCCTACCGACATGGTAGTTGGTTTCCAAGATGGATTAATGTTATTTGTCATGAGGAAGGTGAATAATGCTTTGTTGGATGTCAAACCGAGTTAACCCAAGATAAACTGTTTGATCTGCCAACTCTTCAGGAGATCAGCGGGAAGTATTCAAAGTTGGAAAACAACACATGGTGGTCATTTTATTGTACAAATGGTGAAGCATTAATGAATTATTCCTTTCTTGTGTTGTCACACTGATCTCAATCTTTGTGAAGATGTTGTTGTTGGCAATCATGAAGGGTTATCTTTGGATTCTCATGCAACTCTAGTTAAATGGTGAGAGTACATATGCCGCCAAATTTGCATGTTTGCACATGCATTTTTACTAAGCATTGATGAAGGTTGCCATTATCTCACACAATAAATACAAGAGGAATTAATTGTTAATAGTTTCATTCTTGTAGCAGTTAGAGCACTTTGTGGGCTAAGTCTAATCAAGTTTGAGTGCTTGTCTGAGAAGAGAAAATGAGTAAGCAATAAGGAGGTCTATTCATTTCAGCTCATAAAAGCTTGGTCCTGCTATTTAGGAAGGTGCTTTAGTTGACAAGCTCAAGCTTGTGCCCACTAGATGCAGTAAAAGGTTGAAATTCCAGGACATTGCTACTCAACTGGTAGATGACAAAGGCAAGCATTCAGTGTGATCTATTACTAGTGTCAATAGGAAAATAAGGTATGGGAGTGGCTCTTATGGATGCCAACACTCACCCATTGACCTTACGAGCAACACTTCTGATGATGTAACCAAGACTAACTCTGACTACTATCAGTATTTACCTCGCTTCAATCACGACCTACCCTCTGATGAGGAAGTGATATATGTGGTGCCATTGGCTGTTAAAACCCCAAGTGGATGGATTAGAACCATATTGGGCAAGGACAAGAAAGAAGAGGTGGCTGAGGGTCTACCATATTGGGAAACAACTAGAAGCAGGCATGTATACCAAGGTTTGAGTGTTGGTAAGGGTAAGGTGGTAGGTAAATAAGAAGTTGTTGTGGTGCCTTCGTGGCAATTTGGTTGCCTAGTTTTTTTGCGTGGATAGCAACAAAGGGGATTTGATGACAATTTTTGTTCCCTTTTCTTTTAGTTTTCCCTAGTTCATACACTATGTTTTGTAGATTCAATGTGTGGGAAGTTTTGTAATGAAAGTCAAATGCAATGGAGATTTTTTTCAAATGAAAATTTATAGTGAAATTATATTTGAGCCTAAAGCTTGTTGCTCCCTTGTCATATAAAAGGTAATTCAAGGCTCATTTGTAGGGAGAGAACTAATGAAAGCTCTAGCTAGGTTTTGAGTTGAATATATGGGTAGAAAGATATATGTCCTCTGATCAGGAAGTGATATCTATGGTGCCATTGGTTGTTAAAACCCCAAGAGGATGGAATAGAATAGATAGCTTTTTTTGAGTTTTGGATGAATATATGCAAATTATCTTCAATTATATGTTGATATGACTTATAAGCATGAATAAACGTATAATTCTAAAAAAAATTCTCTCATGTGGATTTGATTGATTTTTGAATGAAATGTTAATGATTTTGTCATTCTTCTTTTGAGAATTTGTTTAATTGTGTGTCTATGTTTTTTCTTTGATTCAAGAAAATAAATTAAATGCTTAAATGGAGTCATAAGCTTACAATTATTTACAAATGATTTGATAAGTAGTAATATATAAGAGAATTGAGCTCCATAATGCAAGTTATTATATGAGTAGTCCATTCTATTAAATTCTTGGGTCATTTCTACTAATGATAAATGGGTAACTAAATATTTAACTGACGAAGAATAAAGAAATAATATGTAAATGGGTCACTCACTCACTCCCTCTATCTCTCTCCCCTTAACCCTTAAACTCTAAAGCCTTAATATTAGGTGTGTATTAAAACATTATAAAAGTATAAATTTTTGGAGTTCTATTAGGAATTGAATGATAAATGACGATGAATGGGAAAATCTAAGGCACTTTAATATTTTCAACTAAAAAGTTAGAGTTCAATTAGGATTAGTGTTTTCTTAGGGTTAGGTTTAGGGTTCAATGAATGTTCAATTTAGGTTAGGATTGAGGATGAGGTTGGGGTTTAATTAAGGTTATGAATTCAATAAGAGTTCGAATAGGTTCAACGTTAAGGTTAGGGTTGGGGTTAAGCTTCAATTAGGATAAGATTAATTAGTGTTAGGGTTAGGATTAGAGTTCAACTCTAGTTCAAAGTTAGGGTTATGGTACAATTAGGACTAGTGTTCAATAAATGTTCAATTAGGGTTAATACTTAATTAAGGCTAGTTTTAAAGTTCAATTAGGGTTTGGGTTAGGGTTGGGATTATGAATCAATTAGGTTTGGGTTAGGGTTTGATTAAGTTAGGTTTAGTGTTTAGTTAGAGTTAGGGTTAGGGTTAGGAGTAGAATTCAATTATGATTAGTGGTCAATTACAATTAGATTTAGTGTTCAATTAGGATAAGGGTTAGAGTCCAAATAGGGTTAGGGTTTAACCTGGGTTAGGATTAGAATAGAATAAAGTTTTGTGTTTAATTATGATATCTAGAATTTAGTATAATTTTAGAAAATGAAATGATTTGGACACAAAGGAAAAAAATAAAAAAGTTGATTTTATATAGATCTTATTTCTTAATTTATTCTAAAATTCTAATTAATAATTGTTTAATTAATATAAAATGAATATTTAATTTAATTTAATTTAATTAGATTAGAAAATTAGTAAAACTAAATAGATAACAAATATTTTATGGATTTTAAAAATTAGAATTTAGTTTAATTTTATTTGTAATGTCAAATATTAAAATTTTAGATTGAAATACTTAATTGATTTTAAAATATTTATAATTAATGTTCAATTTATAAAATAATATTAAGACATTAATAAATATAATCTGCTGCATAATGTATTAAAGACGCATCAAAGTATTTATCATTCCTTCGGCTTCACCAGATGAGACACGTGGCGCTCGCCCGTGATATCGCAATCAATAAATAACTCACAACTTTTGATCACGTGATGGCAGGCAACCATGGACCTCAACCATAGACAATCTTGTTTGTTCAACACAGTCGCCAACCTTGTTATTAACCATCGAGCACCTTTCTATTGGGATTATAACATCTCCGTTGATTTAAAACATGTGCATCTTATAACTGCTTTAGTAACCCGTGACATAGTGTATTAAAGACCCATCAAAGTATTTATCATTCCTTCACCTTCACCAGATGTGACACATGGCACTCGCCCGTGATATCATGATCAACTCATGGGGTCATTGCGGGATGGCGGGGAATGACTGAGATCACATGATGATTGATTTACCACCATGCGAACTTGTCCCTCTACAAAATAAAAAAAATTATTAGGGGAGAAAAAAGGAAAAGGAAAGGTCCTTTTATAGTCCATGATACCAGGAATTTTTTTTTGGGTCTATAGATGGCTTACAGTATATGGAACTCCTCGTACTCCCAATATGAGGGAGGCACCTAACTCATGCTCCACAATACGAGGTGTACATACCTTACTCCCAATATGAGAGTGCCCAGTAGTCATGTGGGGTGAAAAATAAAAACATTTATTAGGGGAGAGGGCGCACTCAATCATGATAATAATACCTAGTCTTACCACATATTTATACTATATATTGTAAATAAACAGTCCAAATGTAAATAAAGAAAGATATTTATACAATCCAAGAAAATAAGTTAAAATGTATTTAATAAAAAATTATATATCAATTTTTTTTTCTTTTTTAGATGAATTAAGAGTATGATTTAAAATATTTTAATTCAAATAACATAATTGATAAATTGAAGTGGGAAAACTTGAATATTATTTTAAAATTTTGATGTTTCATATTTATATGTGTGAGATTGATCTAATATTCCAGAAAATGAATGTTAAAATATCATGAAAAAAATAGGCATATAATGAATGTAGAAGTAAAATTATATTTGCATATATTCATAAAATAAGATCTAATAAACAAAAAATATATGTAATTAAAAATAAAGGAAAAATAATTCAACCCAAATTTAGATAAGAGAGAGAATTAGATTATATGATAACTTTAAGGCTAGGGTTAGGGTTTGATTAGGATTAGTGTTCAATTAGAGTTATGATTAGAGTTATGAATCTACAATTAGGGTTCAATTAATGTTCACTTAGGGTTTCTTTCTTGGGAGAAGTTTATTGAATGGTAAGTGTATTTTATAAAATTAATATGTCAAGAATTAATTTTAGATAATACTACATGTGATTTTTCATATGGTATTAAATTGTAGATTAAAATTGATAATAGATTTCCTTCCTTCTTTTGCATTGTAAGCTACCATAATATATGGCCTTAAAATCCTATTCATATTTTGAGCTTTTCTAAACTATACAACATGACAACCAACAAAAAAAATTGTTATGCATTTTTTCCAAGCACAAAACCTTATAATTCTTAATGTGTTACTTAGGTTAATTCTTTATTGCAATAAATAAATACACACTAATATATATATATATATATATATATATATTATAGATTTGAGGGAAAATATTAAAATTTAAATGCAAGGGATTCAAGTACATACCATTGGTTTTGTTAATGTTGATGAAGATACAAATCTTGATGAAGTGTCAAATTTGATGACATGGTATAAAAAACTGGAATATCTTTGCTCTATGTGGCACTTGAAATTTTGTACAAAACTATAAATAACTCTACGTCAAATTTGTGACTTTGGACCTGTTTTGCATGAATAAATATGAGATTTGACACATGCCTCCTAATCTAGCATACAATATGTACTTGAATGCTCAAAATAGTTGGGAGTAGTGTTGAGATTGGTGGATCTTTGGGAAGGTCCAATGCTTCACCTTTGTATCTCTCCGTATAGATAGAGGTAGAGATGAATATAGAATGAGAGAGAAAAAGGGATAAAAATAAATAGAGATATAGAGAGAGATAGAGGGAGAAATAAATATATAGAGAGATAGGGAGATAAAGGGGATATATATATATATATATACAGAGAGAGAGAGAGAGAGAGAGAGAGAGAGAGAGATGGAAAGATAGAGATATAAGGAGATATAGAGACAGGAGAGAGAGAGATAAGTAGAGAAAGAAAAATAGAGATGGAGAGGGAGATATAAATAGGCGGAGATAGAGAGAGAGAAAGAGAGAGGGAGAGATAGATATCGGGAAGATAAAGGGACAAATAGGTTGAGATATGAAGATAAATAGAGGTATAGGGAGGGAGCAAGAGATCAGGGAGAGATGGGGAGAGATAGAGAGAGGGAGGGAGAAAGGGAGAGAGATATGTAGAGGAGGGAGAAATAGAAGATGGGGAAGAGGGAGATATATATATAGAGGGGGAGAGAGGGAGAGCGAGAGGGAGGAGTCTACTTTTTTAGTTTAAATTCTATAAAATATTATTATAGTATCTTTTAATGAGTGTATTTTAAATTACACACTATATTTTATTTTTTGAAAAATATGTAATTTTTTAACTATTTTCCTATATATTTAGTATTAAGATTTTTACATCTTTTAACAATTCAATATATAATACAAATAAAATATAGTTAATAATTTAATTAACTAGAATACCTATATTAATTAATAATATATGTAAAACATGTCGAGAGTTATCTTTATCAAGATGCCTATTGACTTGAAAAAATGCTTACATTTTCATGAATATGAATTTGGAAAGCAATCAATTTGATTTCATTATTGTTTGTGTCATTGTTTATCTCAATTCCCATATATAAGGGTATACATTCAAATTTGAAACCATACCAACTTGTCTATAACAACAATCAACCAACAACAGTAAATTTAAAAGCATAAATGTTCATCAATCATTATATTTAGTATTGACAGCATCAAAGAAGTATATCATGACAAAATGGCATTAAATAACTTAGATATATCCACTATTTTTTTTTTCAAATGTTTGAATACATTGTTAACATTATATACATTCAAGCATTTGAATGTTATGAAACCTATAGCTTTGCAATTGAGTCTAATAAAGATTTTCTCTTAGATGAATAATCAAACTTTGTTGTTTTTATGATTGTGCATTTAATCCTTTGTTCATCATTATAAGTCTCTTTTTTCACTTGAAGTTTAAATATGTATCTGTTGAACATGACCTTTTGTATAATGTGTGAAAACTTAACATCATCTTGTTTTTCATTCTTCAAAATGTTTAATTCTTTTGTTGTTACACCCATAATTTATTCTGCCACTTTTTCAAAATTTGTAATCCAAGTGAATGAAGTATGGTCTTGCACTTTGCATTGAAGTATATATTTATAATCACATTCAAGGAAAGTTTTATCACATCTTCAATAATACCACTAACCATTTTCATTAGTGTTTAGCTTCCTTTTGTAGTGCCTATCTCCAATTTTCAAGGGACGTGTTGTATAACAAAAAATTTCTACCTTAATGAAAGATAAGGTAGATTTTATCACTATCTAATAAGATTTACCAGAGTTGGCAAGGTCTCAATCCTGTATTTGTGAGATACTAGGGTTAGGAATAAATAGGGTTTAGGTTAGGGTTGGGGTTCAATTAGGGATAGAGTTTAATTAGGGTTAGATTTCAATTAGGGCTAGATTTTAATTAGGGTTAGGGTTCAATTAGGGTTAGGGTTAGGGTTAAGGTTCAATTAGGATAAGTGTTCACTTGGGGTTATTGTTAGGATTAAGATTGGGGTTAATTAAATTATATTAGTTTATGTTTTTATTAAAGATCAAATATAGATGTAATTTTGAAAATTATATATCTATACCTTTTGATTTATGTTTTAGATCTAAGATGATCACATTATTGTTTATGCATTACCTAAAATAAAAACCAATGACATCATAATTTAAACAATAGAAAACAATACAACTAATTAATTGAATATTTTATAGAAGTTAAACTAAAAAAATGATTAAAAAATGATTTATTTATTTTTATTTGCAAGATTGATTTATATATTAGGTTAAAAAAGGTATAACCATCTGCAAATGCAGGAAAGCTTCCACCATTGATTACCAACAAACCCATCCCAACGACCACTACCAAAAACCACCCTAAAGATGGTCAAAACAAGACCCAACCAACCAAAGGTAGGGAGACCCCTCCATCCAAAAAGCACCACCCCACCATCCAAGTCAACTACCAACCAAAATGCCATAAGGGTTCGGGCCCGACCGACCCTAAACATATGAATCCCCAGTCACCAAAAACTCCCAAACTTGCCATTAGAGATCAAATTTATAAACTCTGGGACTGAAAGATGCCATTGGACCATAGAGATAAACTCTAAAAACTATCAGAACCAACAACTATACAAGGCATTCATAGGAAATTATTTAAAACAACAAAATTTTCAAAGACTTTTACCCACTCGACATCACCCACATCCATCAGGTTGAAGAATTTCTTCAGGAATTCAGTGGCCACCACCGCCACCATTTTGTGTCTGCTCAATGTCGAACCACTCAAGTCAAGAAAGAATGAGAAAAGCTTTATGGCCTTGTCTGAACCTCGAATAGCTGCAAAGTCACTCGATCTTGGGATTCCTCTGCCCTCCACCACAAAACTCAACACTTCATTTACCCCTCCCACCAGATCCTTGTGAAACATCTTAAACAACAATAGTTTAGCCACATCCTTGGACTCATCATTGTCTAGAAGAGATGCCAAAAACTAGGAGATGTGTAGATTGTCCCTACCGAACTCCTTGTTAGCCAAGTGACCAGCTCCCAAGATCATTTTGGTTACCACCAGAACTAACAGGTCCTTGTATAAGAGAATCCACTTTAGTCATTGTTCTTTAACTTCTCTGAAGGAGGCTTGTCTAGCCGAAGATTTCAGAGAGATTGGCGTGTCTGCACCAAACTTCGCCAGGCCATCCATAGAGACTTCAATGACAAAGAGAGATCGCTTTGCCATGAACGACACCACTAGAACAAATAAATTTTGTTGCAAATGTCTGCCACTAAAGTTGCCACCAACCGATATGAAATGTAATGAAATGAAAAATTTTAATGACGTCCATGAGGCCAAAGAAGCCTATGGGACCAAAATGACTTCTCTCCACATGAGCCACATTTAATCTGCATGAAACTACCTTCAAGGAATGATGCCTACAACATCCTTGAGCTCTGTGAAGAAAATTGCCGCCTCCATCATGTGACCAGCCTCCTAGTCACACCCACCTACATCTGCCATAGCCCCTTCCTTTTCACCACCTCAACTCCTCGCTGGCTCTCCTAGCACGTCAATACGGGGATGAGAAAAGAAAGGAGGTAGAGGGAGCCCACCCAGGTGCTGGCTATCTAGCCCCAGGAATACACCCGACCTCATGCATTGATGCATAGCATATATCTCCCATAGTTTCTTGATTTTCTCACTGTCAGACTCCATGGAAGACTCTGTGTAAATAGACTCTGTGCAAACTGTCAACATGTAATAAAAATCATAGTTAAATTACTACTTGCTGGAAGACTATAAATGAAAGCCCTACCATCTTTTACCTAACTATGGTGTTTCATAATAATTTAAAACATTTTAAATATTAAAATTTAACATTTATTTTAAAAAATAAGATCATATTTTAATTTTATTTTTATTAAATATATATTATATTTGTTTTATTTCTTCATGTAAAAATTTCAATATTTAATTATTAAAATCTTAAAATATTAATAAAATTGAATAAAAATTTAAAGTTTTATTTTAATGTAAAACACATATAAATATTTAATATAAAAATATTTAAATTTTCAAAAGATTTGTTTCTATTAAATTATCAATCATATTAAAATTTTGAAATCTTTAATAAAAATTAATATTAGAAATTTTGAGAAATATAATATTTTTATTTATAATTTTTAAATTTGATTTGATGTTCAAATTCTTATAACAAAATTTTAAATATTTAATGTATAATATTTTAGTTAAATCTTTAAATTTTAAACTTTTTTAATATAAAATGAATATAAATTTGAATGTTTGTTTAATTTTTTTAGAATAAAATTATAAATCTTTAATGTATAATATTTTAGGTAAATCTTCAAATTTTAAAGTTTTCTTAATATAAATTCTTTAAATAAAATGCTAGTTATTTTTTTAAAAACCATATTTTGATAGTTGAATACATTCAAAATATTTCTAATATAATTCTAATTTAAGAAATATATTGTTTAATTTTTTAAATATATATTTTTCTTTTCAAAAATATATTTTTATTTTTTAGAAAATATATTATACATAAAAAGTTACATAATCAATAATAGATAATAGATTTTGGTGAATATATCTAGGTATGTTAATATGCTTGAAAAACTAATTTTAATTAATAAACTTACTAACATCATTAAAAGGTAAGTTTTTAATTATAAAAATTTAACATTTGAAATACAAAATTTAAATATTATATTATAATATTTTATAATTTACTTATATAGTATTTTGGATAGTAAAAACAATTTTGATTGATTTAATATTTTCTAAATTCATTATTGAATTTAAATCTTATAATTTATTCTCTAAATTCATTACAAAAACAATGTATGAGAATTTATTCTCTTGATTTTGAGGGTGAAAGTGTGCTAGATAGGGTTTCTATACATAGAATTATTGGAGAATGGTATCTCTATTTTAAATTATTCTAAACATGTTTTTGTATGTAGTAGTTTTTAAATTCATTTTGTTGTTATACTCTATAATTAATAGTTTATATATTGTACCTTCTCTATACATGCTTTTTAGAAAGATTGGGGACACTAATAAAACCTTCAGTTATTTATTTTAAAATACTAAGAAATGTATGAAAATTTGACAACATGAAAACTATGAAAATAATAGTGAAAATAAAAGTTTAACATAGTAAAAATGGCCAATCATGTGCCAAAAATGAAAAGAAGCATTTGTTGTTACTCTAATATTTCAACCACATACTAAATTACCAAGTGCATTTTATATATGTATCATGCAAGGAGCACAATATTGGGAATCAGTGTGAATGATTCTCATCAAGAAATTAGACAAGCTTTGAGATTGAAGGACCCAAGCTCTTTGTAGGTTTTCAATGAATATTTAATTAGCCACTAATAGGAACAAGAGTTGTAGAGCAGCAAAGTTCCTGAAAGTTTTAGAATAGTTTAGTTTTATTTATTGAGTTTATTGTGTTTTAGGAACAATTGGTCAAGATAAAACAATTGTCACCTAAATTTAGGAATTTGATCATTGATAGAGTCAACTTTGTCTTCCATTAGAAAATGACTCTTATAACAAAAGAATTTTTCTCACTTCAAAATTCTCATGCTCTAGTTGTGCTTTTAGGCACGAAGAAAGCACAATTTTCACGTTGCTAGCATTATGTAAATATTTATGAGTTCAAAGATTTCCTTAACCATATAGCATATATGATAAAAACATCCTCTTTCAAAAAGCGGAGATCTTTAGAACTTTCATTGTACGTAGAGTCATGTATAACCAACTTGCTTAAATGTTACAGTTTTTTACACAAATGAAAATGAAAGCATATAGTTCCAAGTCCTCTTATAGGTTCCTAATGTCTCCAAAAAATGCCTTATGATAGAAAATGATATTTTTATTCCATTTAGTAATTTAGATAACTCATTTATAAGCCCAATAAAACTTATAATGTGACATGTATTGCAAAAAGCCTAAATCAAACATAAAAAATATCAGTTGAACCCATATGGCCATTTTGATGATTGTAGAGTAGTGGAAAAAAACATTGCAATAGTTATTGGACCAAGACCACATGGTAGACGATTAATTGTTGAAGCTATTCTTGAAGCCTCTTCATAGGAAACATGATTGACTAATTATGGTATTCTCTTTTAGTACTAGGATCATGCAAAAGTGGAAGCAATAGTTTTAATTTGCTATATATTAACCATCTTTTACTTACAAACCTTTTTTGAAAAAGGAAGTTAGAAGGTGTCATACCTCTACTCCATTTAAGCCAAGATTAACTAGTACTACACTAGGTTTTAGCTAATGACCGTAAACCAAATTTGGCACACCTATTGCAGCAATAAGAATATCTACTTCATGAGTAAAAACTACATATAAAATTATTTCTATTTTGAGTAGCTATCAAGTCTACATATTTTTTTTTGGAAACATGGTTTAAAACTTTAAATTAATATTTAAATAGAGATAGTCTACTATGTTTCAAATTTTAGAGCTATTCAATAGACTATGGCCCATATTCTAACACGTCAAAAACATTTTTAAGAAGAGATAATGTAGTCCACCCTTAATAAATCTGTATTTATTTATAGACTAAACATCTATACTTATAAATTTATAGATATATATTTTTCCAGATAAATTTGTCCTTATACCAAGCAATCTAAAAATCAACTAAGCATTGTTCATTTATCAATATTTGTTGACCATTTTGAAGTTGAGATAACTTATAAGGATTTGGGTGTGTTATCCTTTTCAAACCCAAATCTTCTCCCATCTCATTGGACATTATTGTAACACAATTTAACTACTTGTGAGATTTTTTTCATCCCATTTTTTTGCAAGAAAAAATCAACAAGTTTTTGATGAGCACAAATATGAAAGGATTCCCCCTATCAATATTTATCACTGCCTCTTTCTAATTAATGTTGATTGCTATTTTCTTTCAAGTATTAATAAAACCTCATATAATATACATGAATTACAAGCAAGAAACCACTAAAGGTTAGCATGGGAAAGCAAGGCATTCCAGTTGGTCAATGGATTGTTGTTCAAGTTGGGGTCCAACCAAGTATTAAAGTGTGTGGTGCGGTAAGAGATTGGGAATGTACTTCAATAGGCACATGAGAATCTTATTGGAGGCCATTGGAGCTTCAAGTTCATGCCGCAACGTGCAATGTACTCTTGAAAATTCTATGGTGGCCTTGATGCCAGATAATAGGTAATGAAATATTGAATTGGAAAACCATGAAAACAAGAATTTATGCCCATTTGGCCATCCCAACCATAAGAAATATTTGAAATATGAGGATTGAACTTCATTTTCCCTTTAAATTTTAGCCAGACACATAAGTGTAAATCCATTGTCTTCGCCACTAAAGTATGTGATGAAGTGAGCTCAAGTAAGGGCCATGCAAAACAATAGAAAGGCCAAGTCGAGGCCATAAACAAAGTCCTCATTTTAGTTATAACATGTGGATTCTCTTGGTTTGGTTAAATATTCTATGATCCTTGTTGTTCTTAATTCCAGCCAACTTCCCATCCCCATTCCCCCTAGTGTCATGGATACCAAGACCAAACACTTGTTTATGAGAATACTATTACCATCACTCAGTTCAATCAAGCTTGGATGAGAGGAATATTAAATATGGAATCCTTAGATAGTTTTATAGCAATATTTTTGTTTTAAATAGTAAGTTTATACCTACTATTGAAGGCATTTTCAATTTTTATGTTTTGGTATACATTAATGACAGTCAATAGACAAGTAGTGTCTCAAATCAAGCTATTGGGTTTGGCTGAAAAAATAGATTTATGTTCCTCCAATTTATTGGAAGGATGATAAACTGATACTCTAACCTTATATTTAACCAAAATATTAAAGAAAGTTGAAACTAAGTTTAAAGTTTCAATAAATGGCATATATGAGAGACAAATCATGCAATGAGACTATAAATAAGTTTATCTAAGGGGTAGATGAATGAGGGTAGAATCAAGATAGCTCCATATTTTTAGACTCTCCTTATTTATTTTTCTTATATAAAAAAAAACAAAACTTAAGAAAAAATTCCAAGAGGTAAAAATAAATAAAAGTAGAGATCCCTGTAATAATGACTAATTTTTTTATTTACAATATTCAATCTATTGTGTTTGTAATGAACTTACAGAATATGAAGTGCAGTCAGATAACCAATTTGGATAAGGTATATAATAATTAGTTATGAGAAATAGAGAGAATGGAACATTTAAGAAAATTCTAAAGCCCAATTTCCCGCATAAAGTTGATGCAGAGCAACAAAGTATTAGTTTTATGATCAGATTTAATCCACAAAAAAATAATTCAAATTAGACACAATAACACAATAGATACCCTAGGAAAACCCTCCTCTTGAGGGAGAAAAAACCATCAAAAAATATATCTCTTATATATATGAGCAATGTCAACAAGTATCTTTACAATGAGGCCACACACAAGGCCAACAAACATCGCCAACAATGGTTGTAACACACACTAATAATTTTCCCTTCAATCTGCACTTGAATAGACACACAATCTGCTCCTATATGAATTCACACTACTCTTCTTGAAGAACTCACACTAAATGGAGAAGGAGATAAAACTTTGTCTTGATACTTGAATGAAGGAAAGTGACCACCTATATATACAATGCTAGATAGGTCGCACCTTTACAAATGACTAGATCGACCATCAAGAAATAAATACAAATAATAATAATTAAATTACAATGATGGTGAACTAAGGAAGAATTATACAAGGAAGGTTGGCCAAAGTAAAGTTTCCATTAACACATATAAATAAATTATATCTTCATTCGAGGCTAGAAGAATTGAGCCCAAAGCTGCTAAACTTCAACACAAAGTTTTTGCCAAAATGTGCAAGAATAGTCCTATTTTGATTTGTTGTGAATCTTAGATATTGACACGAAGTTCCTGCCAAATGCTAGAAAGATGGTAGTTATAATACCCCTCCTGTTACGGTTTATATTTTCTTTCTATGTGTTGATTTGGTACTTTGATACTGTGATGAGACTGTTATTGTTCAGTTTGGTTAGTAGACCTTGTTGTTTATGCCTATACATTAGAGGACATGGTTGTTGATATGGTATTCTGATTGGTGATATTAGTTTGATTTTAGTAACATTGCGATGCATTAATTTAGTAAATTATGTTATGATATGATTTTTTAGTTTAGAAATGATTAATTTATCAGTTATATTATATTGTTTGGATAGATGTGATGAAGGACAGTGTAGCACCACTCGTTCATGGGTGCCTTGCTACGCTGCAATTCCTTCTCACAATACAATGCTTTGATTTTATATATGTATGCACATGTACACGACTTCGTTTGTATGCAGGGATTGCAGGTACATAGTCTCGATTCCACTTGCTTTGGTAGGACAGGGCGAGCACCAATAACCCAATGGCATAATGTTGAAACAGAGATGACTTGGAAGTCATCCCATCCCATGATGTCAGACTGTCTCGTTTGATTGGTATTGTACGTTTCTGTAGTTGTCGTTATTGTGGTTTGTGGTTGTGTTATGTCGTATTTTATTAATGTTGGTATTTTATAAGCTGTGATTTATTTTATTTAAATGATGGAAATGATTGTTTATTTTAATGTTAGATTAAATTGTATTTAAATTTTTAAATGTTTTATTTATTTTTAAAAGTCATGAGTTTATTAAATGATAATTAAAATATTAAATTGTGTTTTATTATTATAATTAATTATCTTGTTGAGGATAATTGTTAGAGTAAATTATTTAAATTAATTGATAATGTGCTTTGCAAGTAAAGTTGTAAAAATGGAAATTAAAACAAAAAAAGTATTGAAAATAGAAAAATAAATAAATAAAAGAATGAAAAAGTTGTGTGAACGAATGAGAATTGAGATCTGACTGAAAAGATTGCTTTAAAGAAATTATTTCTTTTATTATGGATTTTTAGAGTTTTTGGAAGATAATGGCAATATCTTTTATTTTAATTAAAAATTTTGTGAGTTTTTCACACACAGAGCATTATTGAGACAGGAGATTGCACGAAATAATTGTTCTCTATTGTTGAGTCTTTTGAAGTTTTATGTTATCATTAGTTCATCTGAGTTCTTGAAAGGGAGTTTTTCAATCTTTTGCTTGTATTATGTTGGAGAGAATTTTCTGAATAAAGTAATGGATTCGAATTCGAGCTCAGTATTCTGGAGAGGAGATTTCGAAGCAGGAACAAGAAGCTCTTCATAAAGGTCATTTGTATCAAACAAGCATCATCGAATTCTCAAATAAGCGTAGGAATCCAGGTTTCTCTTGTATTCTCCTTTAGCCTTTTGTTTTAGAGAAAAATATAAGAATAGTTAAAATATGAGTTGTGTGAGAAAATAAAACTTTAGATTGAATTGAAAATTAATGAAAGGGATTAAATTAGTTTTCTGAAAGTTTATTGTTGTTTTCAAAAATACATCTTTTGGATTGTCCAATTTGTCTATGGGTTAATAGGAAAGAAAACATTTTTTAATCCCTCTGAAAACAAATGAAGTTTTGGTTTTATATTCTAGTATATATATATATATATATATATATATATATATATATATATATATATATATATATATATATATATATATATATATATATATATATATATATATTTCATATATAAATATCAATGTATTCTATCGATATCCTCTTCTATTGTTGATCTTGGAAAATATTATATATATATATATATATATATATATATATATATATATATATATATATATATATATATATATATATATATATATATATATTTATCTTTATTCAATTATATTACGTGCATTTATATTATTTAAAAATTGTATTATGAAATTTAATTTATGGCCAAATTGGTGATTGGCGTTAAGGTACGGTAGGGACGAAATTTATTTTGGAAAAAATAAATTAATAATTAATTTTTTTTAATGTTGTATATGGGTTTTGGGGGGGTCGGCTGGCCCGTACCCTCCCCCCTACCCCCTATGGCATGGACTGCCACAGCAGTCCATAGGACTGCTACGTAGAACAGCCTGTGGGGACTGAGCGGTAGTCCCCACTTGGTCCCCTATATGTTTTTTTAAAATTCATTTTTTTTTTATATATTTATATATAAATAGATATATATATATATATTTATATATATATATATATATTTATTATTGTTTGTTTTATTTATATATATATAATTATTATGTTATTTTAAAAATAAAATAAAATAAAGAAATGCATTTTTTTAGAAATAAAATATTAATGATTTTTATTATAATAACATTTAATGTATTATTGTTGATATATATATATCTGATGTTCTTTGTTTTTTTTTTTAAGAATTAAATATTTTGATGTAGAATTATGGTTTGATTATAGGAAACAAATTATATAAATTTTATTGAACATATTGTGTTTTTTTATATCGACTCAAAATTGAAATATTTTATGCAATTGAGTGAATTGTTTTCCTTAAGCTATGAACTCGTGTGGTCTTGTTATCATTTTCCATTTAATGGTTGTAAATTTTACTCTTGGATGTGGGAACCTGGTTGTAATTTGTGAAACCTTGTTCCAGAGGCATGTTGATTTTTTGAATGTTATCCTCATCTTGGTTACACTTTTGGAGTTGAAACTTATTTGTTTTATGATGGAAGGGTTATACAGGTTGTTGGATTTTGTTATGAATTATCACGAGATGAGTTATGCCTCATGTGGCTTGGTTTTGAGTTATGTGCTTTATCTGTTGAGTTCAACCCTTGCTTGGATTTGTTTTATGTTAGGGGTCTTAGGGAGAGTGGCTCTTCGTGGGGGTCAGTGCCTCAGTTGGAGGAAGGGCCAGGAGATCCCATGAGAGCTATGCGATAACACTCTCCACTAGACACCTGTTTTCCTTGTTTCTTGTTACCTCTAGAATTGTGTACAAAATTGTTGTTTCAGATTTATATGGAATCATGTTCTATTTATTGTTTCAAATTTATTTGGAATTGTATTTTGAATGTTGTATCAGTTCCCCTAGAAATGTGTTTTGGAAGTTGTATGATTAATGTGTTTCAGATTCTTTTGAGAATGATTTATGAATGTTCTTTGGAGTTTTTTAATTGTCATTGCTTTGATTAATTGTGGCAAGTTTCTTATCTTTATCTTATTTCTTGACTCGTGAATGTTGTGGTCTATGTCATTGTAACCTTGAGTTGTAATTGTATTTGTACTATGTTGTTCATGGAGTCGAATTGACAATCATGGTCGAGTTAACTTCCTTGTAACCTCTGAGCACGGGGGGTGAGTTATTCTTAATTCAGATGGTTGGGTGGTATGTGCTCCGCACCCATTGGGTTCCCCATCAACATTCTTTGTTCGCAACATTTCTACAGTTGGAATTGTACCAGTGTTCACTCTGTAGTTTCTGATGTTATTGTACTTTGTATCATCCCACATGTTTGGGAATTGTATTGTAACTCATTATTGAGAGCATGTAATCTTATGTTTATACGATGATGTAATAGTTAGGATCCTTTGTAACATTATTGGATGAGAGTCTATATGATTGTAATATAGGATGTAGTGATACTTTCACTCTTGGTTTATGGATGTACTTTTATTAATGATTATTGTATTATAAATTGGTCAAGTTGTTTAATAATTATCTTTTACTTTTGTTATAGTTGTGTTGCGATGTGACCTTGTGTGCCCCAGAGAATGTAACACTTAGTTGTTAATGTGCTATGTAAATGTAATTAATGTTTGGATGCATGTTTACTTTATGTGATTTAAAAAAAAAATTGTTTGCAATGTTTGTTCTCTGGGGTTTGCATGGCGGGCATTACAACATTGGTATCAGAGCACTAGGTTCATATATTGGGCACTCTGGTTTCATATGAGCCCATTATGTTGTCCTAGTGAATTTTTTAAGTGAAGTTCTTAAGTGATCATGATGATCATGTTGGATTGTGGAAAGGATGTAAAGATTTGAACCACGTAGTTGGAAAGTAAGTGTACTTGTGGAATTATGTATGTAATTGTACTTCCCTTGTAAATGTGAGAAACCAATAACTATGCATCGGTTGAGTGTTGTGAATACCCCGTACTTGCTTTGTGGGCCCATAAGCCACAGGTCTTAGGATGAAGATACAGTGTACCCATCGATTTTGAATATGTTGTATTTGGTGTGGGATTAACCATACCATTATGTGTGTTTGTATGTTTGTTACTTGATTGGGGGCCAACCCACGTGTGGTTGAAAATCTATACATATAAGAGTAGCCAAAAGCTAGTTTCATGGATTCTTTTCTTTTGGTTCTCTAGTCCCTCAATCTATGAAGGGGTAGTAGCAGCCACAAAGTTCCTTGGGCCGAGTGTGTAGTGTACGCATATTGTGACGTAGAGTAGTCTTAGCTCAACCGATCCTGAGGAAACGTACTCACTACTTCCCCTTATGATGGATCAGGGTACTTGATCCATATGTGCTAGCCTAAACCCCACAGTTTTGAGTATAGCAGCATTGGATTGTTAGTTTATGCATGGCCGTCCATAGGGACATTGACTTGGCATTAGAAAGTCAACCTCATCTGTATGAGAGGTGAAGCTCGAGTAGCCCCATATTGATATGCTCATATATGTATTGCATACACCATATCTGCACATGTTTCGACATGATGCAATGGATACGATGCCACACCCCACTGATGTTCTGACACAATGCTGGTGATGATGACGTGTTGCTGATGGTAGCGAGCTGGGCTCGAGGACACGATGCCACATGCATAGACACGTGAAGGCACACTATGAGATTGTGTTATGATAGCCTACTTGTGTGATGAGTGTAATGGGGCCTCACACTTGTAGATGGATACTCATGTTTGCTTTCGACAGTGTTTGGGTCAGTTAGCATATGGGTATGTCCTTGCCATGTATACCTCTGGTGACTGCGAGTACCTATGTGTGCCTTCTCCACAAGGTATCGCTATGCGGGGTGTGTCTGCATGTGCCTACTTCCATGGAGCCACAAACACACTGCCATGCAACATACGTCAGTGTGTACCTTCTCCGGCTAGTGTATGATCATGTCACGTGACGACGCGAGGCAGGGTGTAGCCGAGGAGCACACTCTGGGTCATGTGGATGGCATGCTCACTCTGTACCACATGATGGCTATTGTTATAGCCAAACGATGTTCCCTCCTTCCTCATTTGGTGGCTAGTATCTAGTCACATAGTGTTGTATTGTGCAATTTTGAAGATTGAGGACTTCCTATATGATTGTTGATGATTTTCAATTGACCTTGAAGGCTAACATTTTGTTTATGTTTGATTGTAATGGTTTAGCCACACTTTGTGACTTATTCTCTCGTAGCCATCGTGATTACATTTGATTTAGTGTTGAAATTGTGCGCATTTCTTGCTTTACTATTGAAATTGAATCTTATTTGATGTTTGTTTTATGACTTTGGTGGTTAAACTAGTTTATCCTTGTTGTTTTCGAGGTTGGTCATGTGTCGTATTGTGATTCCTCTCCAAGGACGTATGAGGTGGACTTGGTGAGTGTATACGAGGAAGTAGACGCAGGGAACCTTGAGGATGGGGGTATGTAAGGCTATTTTATAGCTAGGACCCACTACCCGCCTATGTGTGATGACTATCTCTTGGAGGCTAACCACCTTGTACAACAAGAGATGGGTCATAGTGGTCTTGTTTGGATGGTCTTGCCATGTGTAAGTGGCCTAACACCATCAAGCCATTGAGTGTGAGGTATGGATTATGTGAGATGGATTTTGTCTCTTGGCTCATGGATTATGTATTGTGGATTAGTATGTTTCTTTTTGGCGTCCAGATGGACCCTTGTGTAGCCTCGTTATGTGATTCCCGATGATGTGAATTCGTGTGTATGTGAATAATTCATGGATATAGTACTTGGATTCTTGAGATTTTATTTACTTCCCTTCTATTGTTCTCATCTAATATTTGGAACCTGTTCTTCAGTCGTGTTGTAGGACAATTCCTAGAGGTTGTGATCTTGTTAGGGGTGGTCATCAGAGTACTCTTTTTTTTAATGTCCATGAGGGTGGTCATGAGGAACTTCTGAGCCCTCAATTACGCCCCTTTCTTGAGGAAATTTTTAACTGGCTTGGCCCAAGACATGAGAGAAATCGACAAATGGTAAGGGAAAGAGAAAAGTTCCCTAGGAGAAGAGGTGTTTCAGTTGTAGTAAGACTTATAATGGATCTCTTAAGGGAATGTTCTCCTACCTTCCATAGTCATAGTGGTGGTTTGGAGGATGAGACTTGGATGATTGGTGTCCGAATTTGTGGGCATCTTTTGTCTAGGAGAATCTGGAGTTGGTTGCGAGCCCAACTTTATCGGCTTGACCAGTCAACTCAGAGCTCTCAGACTGTACCTAGTAGGGGCCAACTTCGACAGGATGGGGCACCTCCTCGAGGTAGAAGAAATGACAGAAATGCAGGATGTTTCTCGTGTGGCCAGTAGGGTCATGTAGCTAGGCAATGTCCTTAGAGGAGCACACCTGAATTCAGTCAGAGACTGACAGTCACAGAGCCAATAGGGGATGATGCAGGTAGGATCCACAGAGCAATTGAAGTAGTTGATGATCGCTAGGATCATAGCACAGATGTGGAGACTATAGGTAGCATACATCTAGCTGACTCGGGAGCCCATGAGAATTCTACGATATACGAGACTGATGTAGTGCTTCTTATGTTGTGTAATACCCCCATGTTACTGATATTCTTTGCTACTCTTATGTGTTAGTGTGATACTAGTTTGTGATGGTGACTAGTTCACCGATTTGGTGTGTGTGGATGCCTCCTGTATTAGGGAATCTTATTTTCTTTTGTTTGCCAGCTTCCAGGAGTAAGCCAAATTTGTGGGGGGGAGGATGTAATACCCCTCCTCTTACAGTTTAGATTATTTTTTCTATGTGTTGATTTGGTACTTTGATACTATGATGAGACTGTTATTGTTTGGTTTGGTTAGTAGACCTTGTTGTTTATGCCTATACATTAGAGGACATGGTTGTTGATATGGTATTGTGATTTGTGATATTAGTTTGATTTCAGTAACATTGTGATGCATTAATTTGGTAAATTATGTTATGATATGATTTGTTAGTTTAGAAATGATTAATTTATCGATTATTAGTTGATAGGCTATTCTATGTGGGTGAAGCCCACCGGAATTTCCCCTAGTCTGACACCGGAAAAAAGGTGGGGTTCCCTTCCAGTCTGATTAGCTCCCTGCAAAACGTACCCGTCACATCGTATTCAAGAGGTACGTCAATCGTTTGGTTGTCCAACTTTATCATGTCTGCTAAATTCATTTGCAGGTTTATGGGGATTATAAAGACAACAAAAAAGAAATTTCAACCCACCGTAATGTTAAAAATAGCGCGGCCATTTTTCACCCACTGTAAGATGGTAAATAAGGAGTTAAAGAGGAGAAAAAGAAATTATATTTTATCTTTAATAATCATGCTGCCAGGCTGTGAAGTTCATCCACAAGAGGGATTTTTGTGTACACCGCATGCCAAAAGACAAACCACAAGAATTAATTTTCCTTCCTATGGAAATTTTTTCAAATTGTATGGACATATATGGAGATTATATTTAAGATGTTTATGTTAACTTGCAAATGAGTATATATTTAATTAATTAATTGTTATATTAAATATTAAATGAGGTTTAATATATTAGATTTCACATATTTTTTAATTAATTATATTAAATGATAATAGTAGTTTATATATCTTAATATTAATTTATATAGTATAGGTCGAGAGATAATATTTTAGGTGAGTATATTTTATTTTTTACTCTTTCTTCCAATTAAAAAAATACCCTCTTCCACGTCTACTATATAGATTAATATTAAGATATATATTAAAATATTATTAAGAGATATTAATATTATATTATTATCATTATTATATTATTAATATTAGTACTATTTGATATTAATATGTTATTATTAATATATGATATTACTATTGCTAAATTTATATTATAATTATTATAAAGTAAAATTTTTATTTATTTATTTTATTATTAGGTTTAAGGCTAGGGTTAAGGTTTCTTGTTAGTGTTAGTGTTAAGGTTAGGGATAGGGATAGAATTAAATTTAGGATTACAATTATAGTTAGTGTAGGTGATTAATTGTATTCTCAATTCTAATATGAACAATAATTGAAATAATAGTTCTATAACTCTAAACTTAACCCTAAATCATAAATCATAAGCCCTAATCATAACCCTAACTTATACCTAACCCTAGCCAAAAATCACAATCATAACCCTAACACTAAATTTAACCATAACTCTAACCCCAACCATAACCCTAAACCATACCCACAACTAACTCTATCATTATCGTAAACCCTGAACCCTAAACCCTAATCATAACCATAACCTTACCATAAAACTAACAAATAACCATAATCGTAACCCTAACCTAACCATAATCATAACCTTATTTCTCATAACACTAACACTAACCCTAACCCTAATTCTAACCATGATCATAACCTTAACCCTAATTCTTTTTCTCATAACCCAAAACTTAACCCTAACAAAATTCTTAACCTTAATCCAAAATCCTATCTCTAATCCCAACCCTAATCCCAATCATAAATGTAAATCTAAACCTAACCATAAACCATAAACCCTAATTGTAACTCTAAACTAACCCTGACTTTAACCTGAACCCTAACCCTAACCATAATCTTAATTATAACCCTAAATTGTAACCCTAATCTCAACTCTATTTAAAACACTAATCATATTCTTAACAATAACCCTAAAGCTGACCTTGATC
>VDFB02281492.1:707492893-707712999 GCA_007258455.2 Sequoia sempervirens
TAAATTGTTTGCAATGTTTGTTCTCTAGGGTTTGCACGGCGGGCATTACGATAACAAGATGGTTTTTCTCTTTGATTTTTAGGAAAATTGAGATTAGCGATGGTTTGATTAGATTGGAAAAATAGAAATTGATAGTTATATTCTCAAAGTAGTTTTGTTTGACAATACATATACATAAACAAAATAATGGGACATAATTGATCAAAATAAATAGCTAAGTGAATTAAATAAGTAATTTATTATGTAAATTATAGGTGTGCATTGATAGTAACTACTATTGCTAGGACATAGTTGATGAAGATAGGTGTTTAAATGAACTAAGTGAGAAATTTTGCATTTAAGTTATCATTGTGCATTAATACTGACTATTATTGTATTGGTTTATATGCATTAGAATAACTTAAGTAAATTATAGCCCTCACTTTTAACCCTGACCCTAACTATAATTGTAATCATAATTTTAATTCTAATCCTAATTATAAATTTTATTGTAAGCCTAATCATAGTTCTCATTCTAATTCTAACCCTAACCCTACTATTGTAAACATAATTGAAACCCTAATTCTAACCCTAACCCTTCCTAATTGTAAGCCTTAGCCTAAGTTTATCTTAACCATAATTAAAACCTTAATTCTAATCCTAATTTTAATTCTAAACCAAACTATAATTTTTACCCTAACATAAAGATAAATTTTTGAACTGTGATTAAGGGGAAAATTATTTACCTTTTCATTACCCTTATTCTAACATTCATTTGAAATCTAATTCTAATTCTATCTTAACCCTATTTTTAATCCTAATTCTAACAATAATCCTAACCCTAACTCTAATCATATCTATAATTCTATAATTCTAACCATTAAGCTAGTTAACCCTATTTCTAAACCTAATCATAATTATAATGATTTTGGAATTATAATTATTAATAATAATTAGGGCTCTAGAATTATAATTTAATTAATTTATGAAACTAATGTTGTAATTAATTATTTGATTATTAAAATTCTCACCACTAATTATTTAATTAAACATTTAAAATAATTACTAAATAAGACATTGTTATAATATAACTGATTAAAACATCTATACTTATTTTAATTTTAAAATAATAATTAATAAATTAAAATTATATTTATATATTCTAATCCTAAAGTTAAATAATTATATAATTTTAATGTTAATTCTAAATTACTAAAATATTGAATTGTATTTTAGTGAAGTACAACCCTAATCATAATTTAATTAAAAAATAATATTATTATAATTGTAAATTAATCTATATAATTATAATTATAATAATCTTAATTCTAAACCTAATTCTTAATTATTAATATTTTCAAATTAGATTATTTTGATTATATTTATGTAATATTAATTATAACACTCACCTTAATAAACAATTTTTAGCATTATTATTGCACACCCTTGCAATTATATGGAAATCAACTTAACTAAAATACTTAAGGTATATCATAAATTTTATCTATATGAAAATTTGCTAATACATTATGCAAATTTATACATATTAAAGAAAACAAATATTTTAACTGGTGTATCATTTTCATTAGTTGAATGAAGTTCATCTACAAACCCTCCTTAACCTTGCTTAATTGATTTTCTTTGGAATAATGGGATGAGGGAAAACAATTCAAAACTTAGAAAAGTAAAAAATTAAACATTTTACTTTAAGAAAAATTAAATATAATGAAATTAACATTGTTGTGGAAAATATCTTTAAAAAATAGTGCAATCATTTATTTTTTTATATAATATTTTCTTTCTTATAAATTAAAAAAATATTATATTATATATGTTACATATTATACAGTATATATTACTATAATGCCATGTTAAAATTAATATATTGCATATGAATTTAATAAATTAATATAATATATAATCAAATATAATAGATTATTAACAAGAGTTGCAGGGCAGCGAATTCCTGCCAAATAGTAATAGAAATGTTATGTTTTAATTAGTTATGTTTGATAAATTTTAGCAATGTCACAAATGATAAGTACCTGCTTGGTGGAAGGCACATCTAATTGGTGACAAAGCCTGTGATAGATTTAGACCTAAGGGTAGGGTACAAAGCACTTTACAATCTTGATTTTAGGATTCAAATAACTAATGGACATAGAACATAAGTACAAAGCAAGCAACAATATAGCCCCATTCTCATAGTAACCCAAAAAGGAATAGTTTGATATTCAACAAATAAATTCCAATGGAGGAGGGCAACAACGACAGAGAGAGAACTCTAGTTCCAGCTTAACACACAAGCCAATTGGAATTTTTTTTTGAGTTGTGTCCAGTCAAAGCTCACCAAGATCCATAATGATCCACAATGTTGCTACTGTACCATTGTATGCTAAATTATATCATGATCTAATTTATGGACTAAAAAATAAAATAACCAAAGCCCACTAGGGTAAAGGAGTTGCAAAGATTTTATCACATCGCATTTAATACATGTCCCCTAAAAGACACTAAAGATATAAAAGTTACTAAGTACAACATCTATAAGTTCTTAGGCCAATTACCCTAAGTTAGAGTTGTAAGGCTTATCATGTCCATTAGATCTTAGTATTTTTATTATTTAACTTGTACCAGGTAGATTTTCTGGGTTGAGGCATTGAGGCATTCCATTCTCAATAATATTAGGACTAAGTGTGTTATACATCTTGCAAGTGGATAGCCTAGAAACTACACAATATTCTAGACCAACCTCCTACATAACAATAAAATAAATATCATATACAAACTTTGGAGAACATAACAACATCACAATATGATGACAATAATCTTATAATAATACAGAAGAAATATTATTAAAATAAATAAATAAACAATAGCAGACCTTAATAAAATGGCCTACAATCTCATAGAGAGCAACATAAAAATTTATCAAAAATTAATACAGAATCCTCATTTAAGTTCCATTTATTGTGATAAATATTATGAATGATTTAAAAAATAATAATAATATGAACTCTACTATTCACTTCTGATGAAATTCATGTTAACATATTGTTTTTCGCCTGATTTCATCCTCAAATGTATAAAATATCCTCAAATTTAATTATGAAAATCTACTAAGAGAAAGTTGAGTACGATTAGATCTTACGGACCTGTGGGAGATTCAAACAAATTTATTGTAGGAAAATCGTCAGCAAAAAAGATAAAGGAAATAAAATGTAGAACTCAAATTCTACCTGTTGAAATCCTTCCGCTCAAAGATTCTCCAAAATTTATCATTTAATGTGGCAAAATACAATTATGTAGCATTAACTAATAATCGCCATTCGAACTACCTACCCCTCCACTCTCATAATTCAATATTTATTGTTCAAGTAACAAGTCGTAAATATTCAGTGAGATTTAATCTATCTAGATGTAGGGTAATGATTTATTGATTTTTGAGAGATTTAAGGGCACCGATGCCTTCGCGTAGTGGATGTGTTGATGTGGAAAGGTTATTAAAAGTTTTTAGTTTAAATGCAAATAATTATGTGTTTAGTGGATGTGTTAATATGGAGAGGTTATTAAGAGCTTTTAGTTTATTTATCATACAATAAATATTAAAAAATAAATTAGCTTTTCTTAAAATTTGAAGATTGACATTAAAAAAAATAAAAGGTGATGATTTCAAGAACTCTCTTTGAATTAAGGTAGATTTTTTCTCAACACACCCAAATGGCATTGTAAAATGCCTCTAACCTAATGAAATAAATATTAAATATCAATATCTATGTATAGACAAGTCAATAAATGGGAGAATAACATATACTTATTTTAGTAAACTATTTTTTTATTTTATAAAAATATGGATATAAATTTTTCTTTTAATAACTTAAGATATACATGCATTTAATAAAAAATATTTTTTAATATTTATAGAATAATCTACCTATTATTAGAAAAATTAATGTAAAAGATTTCTAATACACCAATTTTATTTAAAGAATAACTTTAATAAACAAGTAAATAATTTTATTTCTACAACCATATTAACTACCAACTTATAAATTTTATTTTTACTTTCATAAATGAAATAAATTGTGTATCAAATTTATATTTATTATAGATTTATTTAAATAGATAGATATATATATATTTAAATATTAAATATTAATATCTATATATAGAAAAGTGAATAAATGGGAGAACAACATATAGTTATTTATTCACTTAAGAGTAAACTATTGTTTTACTATATAAAAACATGGACATAAATTTTGATTTTAATCATGTAAGATAGGTACATGCATTTAATAAAAAAATTAATGTAAAAGATGTCTAAGACACTAATTTTATTTAAAGAATAACTTTAATAAACAAGTAAATAAATTTTTTTGATTATGGTCATTGTTGTAAATAATTTTTTTTTTTATTATGGTCATTGTGGCAATTCGTGAAATGTGAGTAATGGAAGTAGTGGAAGCGCATTAATCGCTAGCTTATATCGGGTGAAATTTGTCTACCAATTAGATTGAAGAGAATTGAATTTTGAAATATTTTTTGTTATATAATTGGCATGCATACATTGATAATATATAAAAAAAAATCAAATAGAAAAAATGTTTGAGCTCTCATTGGTTAAAAAGAGAATTATTAATAACTAGTTAAGTTCTCGCCATGCCTATAGTTCCCTCGCAAGAACTAATAATAATTTATTTATTGACAAACAAAAAATTTAAAACTTATCTCCCATGACTCACCAATTCTCTTCAAAATATAAAATTTATAATTTCACAATAACACCATTTACATTGACAATTAAATAACTTCTAGCTTCCAAATTTTATGTTGGCACAACAAAATCATGGAATGTTTTGCAAACACAAAACAAACCCTCGAACTAGATGCTTCTCCATCAACTTATTATTATTATTAATTATTTTAAGAAATTAAATTTTATGATATTTTATTATTATATATTATAGTTCTATATATTATATTTATTTCATTCACAAATAATTAAAATTATTGTTATACTTGTTTTTTTTTTTGTGTTCTAAAAATTAGGTGCTAGGAATAGTAGATTTTGTTATTTAACCCATAAAGAATTGTACACTACATGTTTGATTTGAATTAACTGTTTTATCTACAAATTATGTTGTTTAGGACAATAAGAATATATATCAAATAGACTTGGATTTCATAAAAAATAATGAGAAGATCTTTCAATTATTGACATGGAGAATACATGTAATCTATTTAACAAAGTGCCTGAAAGAATATGAGAGAATTGTATTGTAAATGTATGTTATTCACTAATAAAAATATTAAGTGCACTTCATTCTTTTAAATGTTACTATTGATATTCATTTGACTTCACTATTTAAAAATATTATTAATAAGATACAAAAAAAAATTAAACAAATTTTGTAGGACAAAAGAGAACTTGACAATACCTTTAAAATATGTAAAATTACATTGCACCCATGGTATCCTTGCTCTACAATTTTGACTATTATTCAAAACAGAACAATACACTAAGACACTTCAAAAGAACTAATGGGTAAAAAAGAGCATATGACCAATACAAATGTTTAGAATGGTAATAAATTTGCAAAATTTACTCATGGAAAATGTGAAAAAATGCAAACTCAATCCACTTTTAAAGCAAGGGCACTCTATTAATTTAGATAAAATACAATATTAGCAGCTCATTGCACTATTGTCCTACAAATTGTAGAGGAAGAAGCATTCACAATGAACGATGAAGAAATTATATAGTTTGATTATATTCAAATGAGAAAACAATTATGCAAGAATCTGTTTAAAAAATAGTTATTTCAAATCCAAAAAAATTGAGCCTCAATTTTAAATCCAAAAAAATTGTACCTCAATTGTACGTGCACACCCATAAGTATGAAATAAAATTTAAAATACAAAGAACTTGTTTCTAGTTATATAAATTTTTTAAAATTGAACGATTTGTTTAGACATAGATTTTAGTTAAAAATTTATTTTATAAAAGAATTTGACATTTATTAACAAAGTAAATAGATTTAGTAAATTTAATTTTTAAATAAAATAAATCAAACTAATTTAGCATCTAATTTAGTATTAGCAAAAATTATATAATTTAATTTTTAAAATAATCAAATTATTTTAAAAGTAATTATATTAAAACTATCTATAAATTAATTATTTTTATATTTTATTTTATTTAAAGAAAATTAGTTTTGCTCAATTTATCAAATTGATTTTATATTACAAAAATGGATTTCAAGAAATATATTTTAATTTATCAAAGGAAAATGAAAATTAATATTACCAAAAATTAATCTTAAAATATAGTTTGAATGTATAGATACATTTATTTAACAAAAAAAAAAACTTCAAAAAATTTAGCATAATTGAATTTGTATAGGGGAATTTATTAGCATTTAGAGTTAGTTAAATTTAGATTGTAAATGTAAATAAAATAGTTAAGTTAAAAGTAATTGTTATTAAATAAAATAATTAAGTTAAAAGTAAAAGTATAGGGGAATTTTTTCAGTATTTAGAGTTAGTTAAATTTAGATTGCAAACGTAAATAGAATAGTGAAGTTAAAGTAATTAATTGTCATTTTCTCCTACCATTTCTATCTCCCACTATAATCACAACTCTGATAATGGAACTGGGAAAATCACTCTTATGCTAAAAAGTTTTGAGCCAATAAAATTGAAGAAAAATAATTTTTGAAATTTTAAATGTTAAAAATTGTGCATTTAACTTTAAAAAAAATTAAAATATAATGTATTAAAATTAAATTATAATGTATAGGAAAGAAATTAATAGAATTTGATTGGCTGCAAGCAAAACAATTAATCACTAGTTAAGTTCAAGGGGTTGCCTATAGTTCCATGGCAGGAACTAACAATAAGAAAATAGATAAATATGAAAATAAACCCTAATCTCTAAGAGTGTTGTGCTAAGAATTAAATACACATCTCATAAATGTGAAAATAAATCCTAATCTCTAAGAGTGTTGTGCTAAGAATTAAATACACATCTCATAAGTTTCAATAGAGACATGAGACATATTTATAGAAATAAAGGAAAGAAATAGCTATTTAGATAGTTATTAATCTACAAAAGATTAGGACCTACTTCAAAGATTAATAAAAATAAGTTTTTATTTATATTTTTTAAATTTGATAATTTTGAAATTATCATAGATGTAAAGTAAAGATCTAAAATATTTTTTAACAAAACAAATAAAAATGACAAACAAATAATGTGATTAATCAAGAATAAAATGATATTGCAAAAAATATAATAAATAAAAGAATATGCATAATTGTACATAAGCCATCAAAATTCTAAATATACCTATCTTTATAAAAAAAAATATTTTTTTAAAATGACTAAAAATTATTAAAACTTATTAAGCTCCATGAAAAAACACTACCTTCCATACCAAAAAATTGTTAAAAAGATAAGATAAGATAAAATTATAAATGAAATTAATCAAATTAATTTCATAGTTAAAAAGATAATTCTATTGATGTTTAAATCTTTATTTAAAAAAATATATATTATATTTTATAAACTTATAAATTAGTTTTTTTAATATTTAAGTTATACTAAAATCTAAGATGTTCAATATTGATTATTATTTTTTAATTATAATATTATTTAAAAATATATAATTATATTTATAAGATTTAAATTCAATAATGAACTTAGAAAATATTAAATCAATCAAAATTGTTTACATTATGCAAAATACTATGTAAGTAAATTATAAACTATTATAATATAATATTTAACTTTTCTATTTCAAATGTTAAATTTTTACAATTAAAAACTTACATTTTAATGATCTTAGTAAGTTTTTTAATTAAAATTAGTTTTTCAAGCATATTAACATACCTAGATAAATTCACCAAAATCTATTATCTATTATTGATTATGTAATTCTGTATGTATAATATATTTAAAAATAAATAAAAATATTTTTTTGCAAAAAAATATATATATTTAAAAAATTAAAAAATATATTTTTTAAATTAGAAATATATTAGAAATATTTTTAATGTATTCAACTATCAAAATATGATTTTTTTTTAATATACCATTAAAATCACTAATAAAAAATTAAAGAGTTTATATATATTTGTTTAATTTATTAAAAAAAAAAATTATATTATAAATATTTTATAAATAATTTATAAAATATTTTTTAAATATATTAAACAAAACATATATAAAAGTTTAACCATTGTATGTGGGCTTGAAAATAAAAAATGTGAGGGTTACAAATTAGGTTATTTTCTACACGAAGGAAAGCTGCTAGCGATGGCATGGGATGGGTCCTGTCATTTTTACAACTGACAAACTGTTAGAGGCAGGTAGGCCATGGATGGGCATATCATTTTGTATGCTACATAGCTTGCTCCTAACTTGACTAGTTGCCCTAATTTCTCCGCTTTTGCTCATTTTTAATGAATTTCGCCCCGGCCTTGTCAAATATCTCATTTTAAATGTTTTTCTTTGGAAGCAATGAAACATTTAAAATATATCTCACAAAAATTTCCTCGGGCCCCACCTTGTACAGTCCACATGGCACCTGCCCATGATTTCACAATCAACCAAACTAGCATCACGAGATGGCGTGGAACTGCTTAGATGAAAAGACAGTTGATCCCCTAGATGGGACACGTGTCACCTGCCCATGATATCGCCATCCTACAATTCCCAATCACGGGATGGTGGGCAACCATTGATATTGAAGGAATTTTGATCGATGACAATGTGAATTTCATCCTTCTGAAAAATAAAAAATTCATTAAAGGGAAAGGGGACATTAGTAGGTGGATGGAAAACAACGACATAAGTTTTTTTTAAACTATTCAGCACAGGGCCAACTAGGACATAGGAAAATAAAACCCGCAAAGGAAATAAAATATTAAGACCAAAGGGACCAGGCCTAGATGGAAATATGGGGCATAAGATGTTTTTAAAACCCTTCAAGAGAGGTAATGGTGAAATAGATCCCAACCAAGGCATTAGGTAAACACAAGGCTTTAAGATGAAGACAAAGCTAAAACCCTAGCCTTAAGAAATTTTCCAACACCATGAAAGACTAGTGACACAAGGTAGGGCATGAGTGAAACATTAGGAACAAAATTTAAAGTTCCATTAGTACAAGCATTGGATAATTTTATATTAATATTTTGTCCTATCACAAATATAAAAGGCGAGCAAAATAAATAACATGTATTTTCCCATTAAATGTGAAGGATTTAAAAAAAAAATTAGTGTTCAACTTGTGTGAATCCAAGCCTAAGTACCTGCAAAACAACATGATTAAACAAGTTAAACAAGGAAATGCAAGCCTAAACATGAATTCCCCATGAGATTCATTAACATGGCTCAAATTAGGGAGAAAATGATGAAAAACACAATGAAATCACAAAAACAAGATTGAATCCTAATTAAGCAAGCAAACTCTTAATCCCATGGGGGAATTGGTGCCAATTTGATGTGAAAATTGGCCCTTTCCCAATCCCTAAGATGCAAGTTTGATGATGGTTGAAGAGTGTTGATCCACTTTGATGATGAAAGTGAGAGCTCCAAGCCAAAAATCTGTAATAACTTAGCTAAGAACTCAAATGATGGATGAAAATGGCTTAGTATTTTAGCATGGTAACTTTGCTTGGAATGTGGATGATCAAATGAGGAGAGGAGCTCTTCATTTATAGGATTTTAAGATGGATGAAAGTCCAAATTTGAGTAATGTGGGACTAACTTTCATCCAAGGATATGGTGCCACTTGTCAAGCTATGAATGGATGATGGTTGTGCAAGATTTGGGGTTTGTGCCAATAAATGCCAATATTTGAAATTAAAATTTGTTGAAATGACATGTAAGAGGGAAGGGAAAATGCAATAAATTCCACTTGGCTCAAGGCAAAGAACATGTAAGAGGTTTTAAATGTCTTGTTGGATGTACATGTTCACTTGGAATTTTTGAATTCAAATTGAGAGAATATTCTAAAAAGATGCCTTGTGAGGAAAATAGGGATTTAATAAATGAATTAAATCTATTTTCATGTGCAACTTGAATTATCTAAAGGATGTGACATGAGATTAGATTAAATTAATCAAGGGTTAATTAATTTAATGGGAGATTTGATGATGTGACTTATTTGACTTAGATTTACGGATTTATTTAAATCAAATAAGAGAGGAATATGATAAGAGACTAATTAAATAAAGATTTTGATTTATTTAACTAAAAGGGATGGTGTTAGATTAAATCCAATAAGTTTTTAATTTATTTAATTTAATGGATAGACTTTAGAAGTTTAATCAAATAAATTCATTATTTAATTAAATAGGGATAATTAGATCAGATGGATTGATTTAATTAATAAGAGAAAGTGACTTAATTAGACAAAATGATTTATTTAATTAAGAGACGAATATTGATGAATTTAATCAGATAAGAGAATTTGATTAAACGGTTAGACCAAGGGATGATTTAGGAAGAAATGATGTTAGTAAGTTAGGATTAGGTGCATGATGTCAATCAGTACATTTTTGATGCCTACATTTTGCCCCTCTTTGAAGCAATGCATTTGTTGTGTTAGTTCAAAGAATAACTGATCTTGATCAAAGCCAAAAAAAGTTTTGATATTCAAAAGCTTGCCCCACTGCTACATGGCAAGAGAATATGCCATTATAATGGCCCCTCGAGAGATCGGATGAAAATTTCAATTTTTTGGGTAATCTCGCGAAAAAAAGTGACAAAGTGCCCGACAAGTCCAAAAGGGGTCTGGGAGGCTAAAAACACATCTAAATGCAATAAAACGATTAAAAACAAGCCTTAGACAGACAAAAATGGGTTCGGGGGTCCAAAATCCTAGCAGGATAGCCCCAAAGGGTCAGAAAACCCTAAGTTTTAGGCTCAAAAGGGGCCCGAGGGGTCACTTTCAAGTCATTTTCAGACACCTCCGCTAGCAACCTCGAGCTTTGAGCTCTAACCTCCTAATGATATGGCACAACGATAGCTTCCTCTGCACATTTCTGACCGAGTTTGGACCTACCAGTGGCCACCTGGCATCGGTTCCCTGGTATGTGATCCTTACCTTAGCTTAAATTTTTCATTTTATCTCATTGATTACTGCTTTTAAGGAGAGCTTGCCTCCAGCGACGATATTATAGCACCGCTCGGTGTTCAAAGCACACCGCTTTTCATCGTTTTGCGCCACAGCAGTGCTATTTGGCACCGCAGCAATGCAATTTAGAATTTAAAAACTCCACCGCTAGGATTGGGCTCGGCTCAGACTCAGCGGGCCAGTTTTGGAAAAGTGTACCGTGGCGGTGCCCTTTTCGCCAAAATTGCGATGCTAAGGGCCAAAGTGCGCTGCGGCAGTGTCATTTGGTTAAATTTTGGGTCCAGCATCACTGTTTGAGAAAACTCAAACTATGACGCCTTCACAAACTATGCCGCTTGAAGCTAGTTTGAGGCGTTAGGTCAGGAAGTTTTCAAAAAGTTTTAACATGCCAACTTTGCGTGATGCAGGACAGCCCAGGGAGCTTTATTTGTAGGAGCACTAGTCACAGGATTTGGCGAGCGTCCTACAAGACTTGAGCAATAGGGACCAAGATCGACTGGGAGTCATAGGACTATGGCACATTGCGTATGTAGCACCCATGTGCACACACCTTGGGATGTTATTGGCGCTAGCCAAGAGGTGGCACAACAAGACCTCTTCGTTTCATCTTCCCACTGGTGAGGCAACTGTCACACTGGAGGACATCTCGCGCATATTACGATTGCCCATTCATGGCCGCTGGGTGATCCATGACATGGAGGAGGGATGCAAGTGCTGCATCTGAGTCCTCGCCACTTGAGACATCATCTACTGCGAGGGGTAGATCGAGTTAGAGTGATACAAAGTTATCGTACCTCCCTTTCACTGGGCAGTTGTAGCAATTATTTTTGGTTTGGTTGCCCCAGACAGATGAGGGCGGTACTTCAGTCCTAGATGGGGATACTTCTAGGAGAGGATGGTTTGGAACAGGCCAGTTCGGTTCATGTGGGGGCTCGTCCTTTTGGCCTCACTGTATAGGGACCTGCATGAGTATGTGTATGCAGATGGCAGAGCACTAGGAGCTAGCGTGACCTCACTACATATCTAGGCGTGGGAGCACATTTTTGTGTTATGTCCACGGGTTGTTCCGGTTCTGATGGGGGTGGAGGATACCCTCATGGCTCAGTACAGAGGCAGTGTGTCATTCACACACACTAGTGAGCATGGGATCCCCTACTGGAGGTGGGTCATTGATGAGATGCTCATTTTTACTTGGCGTCCATACCTTGGTCAGCCCGAATGGGCTGACGATGCTGCCCAGCTCTTTTATTGCTATCAGGATCAGTATATGCAGGGCCGAGAGCATACGATGATAGAGAGATACCTACCCCGACGTGTACATCGTCAGTTCAGAGAGTCGCAGGATCGGCCAAATGATGGCTACATGGTTGTTTTTGCATGGAACATGACACAAGTGACATGGGGGCCAGGTATTCCGACCGCAGAGGCAGTTGATAGCTTTCGACAGTTGGTGGCCCGACCTTGGGCTTATGAAAAGGGTCTAGCAAATCTAGGCACCACACAGGCGTACAAAGACTGGTTCAGGCCTCCTCTATGGTTTAGTGTTCCAGGGGAGGATCCAGAGGCATACAGGGTCAGAGGCAGAGGCAAGGGACGAGGACGAGGGCGAGGTCTGAGGATCGAGATCCTACAGGATCCGTCACCCTAGTTCTGCCAGGTCAGGGAGATGTCCCCATGCAGGACCAGCAGCAGGATCTGCTAGTCCCACCACCACAAGTTGAGGGTGAGGGTCAGGTTCTTGTACAGCCACGGGTACGGCCAGCAGGGCAGACAGATGCATGAGATGCCTTGATTTTACATTTATAGGCACAGGTACAGGTAGTGACAGCTGAGCGAGACTAGGCACAAGCTGAGAGAGAGCAGCTTAGAGTGGAGAGAGATCAGGTTGTACAGCAGCGACAGGTCACAGAGCTACAGGCAGCTATAGAGCTGGGCCATAGACAACAGATAGAGAGTATGACAGCCACTTTTTCATCGTAGGGTATAGTGTCGGTCTGATCCTACAGGGAGGCCGTTCAAGAGGAAAAGTACTATTGTTGGGCATATCACAATACAGTACCTAGAGCAGCCTGGGTTCCAGAGTACTCAGAGCGGGCTAGTCAGAGACCACCAGAGGGTCACGGTGACAGGGGCGAGGGCAGCATCCATGGAGATCGGGCTTGATCCAGATCCTTATGGTGTACCTTTTGTGCTTTATGGGCTCATTTTTGATAGCTTGATGGGCATTTTGTACTGATTGACATACACATACAGTGATCCGATATTCTTTTGTACTATGACAGTGATATGGATGATATGATATATATGAGCCAATTTTGATGTGATGAAATATGTACCTTTATCTATGCATGCATGTTTTATTTCTATATGTTATGGATGTATTTATTTCTAATGATGTTTATGTAATGATTATGACCTATGATATGATGTGCACTGATGTTTAATCATATGATGATTTATTTTATGCAAATGTGATATGTGAAATGATATATGGTATATGTAATGATGTATGGAGAATGCTTATAGGAGATGATGTATGATGTGATGGATGTGATATGATGCTAATGAAATGGTAGTATGAGATGCAAATGTTATTATCCTAAATGATGAAGTATGTAATGATATGTTTAATGACTTCAAATGCTTATGATTATGCACTAAATGATTATGGAATGATTTTGTAGATGCTTATGTGATGATTTAGATGGTAATGTCATGAGATGCCACATGATGGGTGAATGCAATGTCATGAATGCACCTATTTAAAATGTGATGTGTATGTTTCCTATATGATATGCTTATGTAATGGTTTCTATATGTTATGTTTGTGCAATATGCTAATGATTTATGGATGCAGGATTAGTGACGGTGATGGTGATGGTGATCAACTGTCATAGTACCTTGTTAGCGTGATCAATGAGAAAAGGAGTCATTTCAACAAGACACATGATGATGAAAATTCAGATGATGATAATGATGATTACTTACCGAGGAATTGGGATTTTCAAAGGGCCAAAATTTTCTTATGTTTGATAACACATGTGGTACGATGCATTGAGGTATAGCAAACCAGGATGGCGTGATACCCAGTGTAATGGACTTTGACTTCGACAATCAGATAGGAGTATTCTTGTTCACACCTGACATACAAAAACCTTGCTAGGATGTACTTCACGAGTTTTAGACACCTCGGACCAAAACACGGAAAGGTAAACCTATCCCTATAATAGTTAACAAGTTTCCCTAGACCTCTTCCATACATACCTAACAAAGCAAGTATCCACCAAGGTTATATTGCAAGAGCGTCCAACAAGTGCAGCAGACAAAAGATAATGATCCTTTCCCCATTCCTATTTCTCTAAATCCTCTGCTTTGGGATATCATTGAGACGTCCTTGGAATGAGCACAAAATAAGATAAGTCAAAAGATAAAGACCAAGTAAACAAATAGACCGATGCTCTTCAATACCGCTAACAGAAAGAGGATGTGTTTTCTAAGATGATGAATGAAACTTATTGCCAAAAGATAATGCCCATTGTAGGAAGGATTCATCCTAGGACATGTTAGTGGATGGCAACACGTCACTTTGTTTATAAGGGATGATTGATATGGGACAAATTCAGATGATGAGTTACCAATACGAACAGATAACCAACTTGCTTACTTACTGACTTAGACTTTAGACCTGACATTTTGAGTTCCGCATTTAAACTGCTAGACTTGTTTCTGACTATTTCACCAAAGGTTGACGATGACGATCAGTTTATTATGGATGGTGCTTATTATGGGTGTACGCGAGATGAGGCGGATGGATTTTTTTTTCAAATATTTGGATGTTTTTGATGTTTTTGGAATGTTTTGAGGCTGTTTTTGGTATTTTTCGATGTTTTCAAATGTTTTGATTTTCAATATTATTTTTTTTTTGAATTTTATGAGATTTTGACCAAGATACTAACCTAAAGACCTATCCTAGGGGTCTCGAGTGATGATCGACAGATTAGCCTTTCCTACGTTATACACGCAGAGACCATGTAGTTCGACTGACGACTTGACCAATTTACAGATGATGATATACATGATGAAATGTCAGTTTATTATGATGGACTCCTATAGGACTGACCTAAATGTCTCGGGGGATGATCAAAGATCAACCTTTCCTACGTTCAAGCTCAGAGATGACGTAGATGTAGTTCGACAAGACGACCCTATTTTTGGATTTTTGAATAACTTTTTGACCTATTTTCAGATTTTGATATGTTTTGAATGTTTTTGGATTTTATGATGCTTTGAGGACCTTAAGACCATACACCAATCCGATCGGATGAGAAAATGCCCCCAACATGATGCAATAGACTACCCCAATAAAGGCAGGACAAACTAACCTTGAGGATGGGCCGAGTAGTACTTGGAGGGATCATGATACGAACACAAGACCAAGCTATGATACAAATGCGAATGGATGTGTGATGGATGGAGATCCAAATCAATGGATGATGGAAGTGAAATGGATGGATGATGCCAAATAAGCCGTAAAGGTCCTGGTGGATGGAAAGTGCTAATTTACACAAGGAGCCTGTTTGCCAGGTTTTCACCGAGGTACTTGCCCAAAGTGCCACCAAAGTGGTTTTCACTAGAGGATGATTTTTTTGATCCTTTTTTTGATTTTTTTGAATTTTTTGCTTTTTGAATTTTGTTGTTGTTACCAAGACGCTTGTTTACCAAGTTTTCGCCGAAGTAACCATTTTTTCAGGACTTTTTTTTATTTTTTTGATTTTTGGTTTTATACTAGGAAGAATTAGGCATAAAACTTTTGAGATGGGAGCTATTCATGGGCTCCTATAGAGGTTCCTCTTTGGGTGTTGATAGCTGATATGCCCATGATTTATAGCTTGCTATGACGATGAAAGGCCCCAACCAATTAGGTTCGAACTTGCCTTTACTGCTAGGATTCAGGACATTCTTTTGATTTTCTTTTAAGACCAGTTCTCTGACTCGAAAAGTCCTGCTTCTGATTTTCTTGTTATAACTCTATTTAAGTCTATTCTGATAGACTTGTAAGTGATTCAAAGCATTGATCCTTCCCTCATCTAGTAACTCTAGCTCGTTTAGTCTTAAAACCTGATATTCTTCATCAGTGATGAGATTTTACAATGATATTCTAAGGGATGGGAGCTCAATCTCAATTCGGAGTATGACTTCTGATCCGTAGACCAAGGAGAATGGGGTGGGGGCAGTGGGTGTGCGGATGCTGGTTTGATAAGCGTAGAGGGCGGGATTAAGCTGCAAGTGCCTATCACGACCTGCATCATTGACTGTTTTCTTGAGGATTTTGAGGATGGTTTTGTTCATAGCTTTTTCCTGGCCATTGCCTTGGGGATAGTACGGGGTGGAGAAGCGATGCTGGATTTTGAATTTCTCACATAAGTCGCGAACCTCCTGGTTTTTTAATGGTGTCCCATTATCTGAGATAATGGTTTGTGGAACACCATAACGATAGATGAGATAGTTCAGGATAAATTTTGAGATTTGCTTCCCAGTGATATACGTCATGGGTATGGCTTCCACCCACTTTGTGAAGTACTCAGTTGCAGTTATAATAAATTTGTGGCCATTAGATGAAGTGGGAGTGATTTTTCCAATGAGATCGAGTCCCCATCGCAAAAAGGGCCATGGTGTGATAATCGGGTGAAGCTCTTGAGCTGGAGCATGGATGAGGTCCCCATGTTGCTAACATTGTAAACACCTCTTAGCATGATCATGTGCTTCTCTTTCCATTGTGGGCCCGTAATACCCCAGCCTCAGCAGTTTTTTGGCTATGGTTATTATGCTCGAGTGTGAGCCACATATATCATTATGAACCTTGATTAGAGTGGTTAATGCCTCCTCAGCATTTAGATAGCGTAGTAAAGTACCCTTTATACTTCTACATTATAAGGTATCACCTAGGATGACAAATATGGATGCCTTTTTGATAAAGGTTCATTCTAGGCTCGATGGTAGGTCAACGGGTATGACTCCTATGTGAAGATATGTATAGATGTCATGATACCAAGGATCACCAGTACCAACAATTTGACACACATATTCTGATTCTGGTACCTCGAATGTGGGAACGAGAAGCTACTCAATCAAAAATTCATATTTTTGCACGTTGTGAGGGATGTCTACTAGAGACCCAATTGTAGCCATGGCGTTTGCTACTCTATTGTTAGTTCTCATAATTTGCTCAAATGTTATGTCAGTGAAGGATTCCTTTAGAGTCTCCACCAATTTATTGTATGGGGTTAGCTTGTCATCCTTTGTTTGATATTCATTATTGACCTGATTTATGATCAACTAAGAGTATCCATATACCTTGAGAGCTATGATATTCCATTGTACTGCTATCCTGAGACCTATAGTCAGAGCCTCATATTCAGTGATGTTGTTAGTGCAAGGAAATGCCAATTTGTATGACTTCGGTATGCAATCCCCTTATGGGGTGATGAAGAAGACACCAGCTCCTGATCCATGTTGTGTATATGAATCGTTGAAGTATAGCTTCTAGTGGTCCACTATGTTGAGGTTAAAGATGGATTCGTCTGGAAATTCAGATACAAGAGGATTCTCCACATAAATAGGTGCCTCTGCCAGTTGATCTACAATAACTTGACCTTTAATGGCATGAATCCATGGCCGTCCTAGGAGGATATTGTACAGCAATTCGAGGTCCAAAACTTGACAATGTGGTTTCCATGAGTGTTGGCCCTACTTGGATAGGGAGCTTAATTGTGCACTGAGACACTCTTTCTTGGTCATCATATGCTTTGATTGTGATGCCCTTACCTTTGTCAATAGAATCTTCTGATATTTTCAACTATTTGATAAGGCTAAGAGAGCAGATATTCAAACCTGCACCTCCATCCACCAAGACCCTTTTTATTTTTCTTTTGTTTACAATGGCTTCCAAGTGAAGTGTGCAGTTGTGAGATGGTTGGGTGGGGAAATCTTGGTTAGAAAATGTAAGGAGATTATGTGTTATGATATTTGCGACCATAGCTTGGAATTGTTCCGCATCGAGGTCTGCGGGGATGGTGGATGAGGCTAAGGCTTCCTCAAGGATCTTTTTATGCGCTGATGAGATTTTTAACAACTCCATGATCGAGATGTGTGCTGGTGTTCTTTTGAGTTGGTCTACAACATTGTAGCTATATGGAATGACTCTTGATGTAGGGACTCTATTTGGTCAGGATGATCCCTCAATGGTGACTTTTCCACCTCTTGTGGTGAATCCACAATCTTCAACATGGGCACCCTTGATAGTGATAACCATGTAGTTTTCATTTAGGGAGGCAATGACTGTTTCATACACGTGATTTACGCTACCCTTCCCTTTATCATTTCTATTTCCTTTGTTTCCATGATTCGGCATCGGATTCATGTAGATTTTAAGGTCCTGATTTCCCACAGGTTGTTCCACGTTTATGATTCTTTTGTCAATGAGGTCTTGGATGATGTTTTTGAGTCTCATGTAATTTTTTGTGGTGTGGCCTTTGATTTTGTGGAACTCATGTTACATACTTTTTGCCTCAACTAAAATGGAGGAGCTAGCTGATTGTTTTTAACATTAAGAGGAATTACAGTGTTATGTTTGAATGTTGTTCTGCATTATTATCATTATGCATCAAAAAATAGTTATGCATTTTAAAGAAAGTAGGGTTTTAGAGTGCCATTCAGATGTTGCAGATTTAAAAGAAATACAGTATTGAGTACATGAGTAAAATAGCATTTCAGATGCTTTTATTCATTTCATAAACAACTCATATTTTTACAAGGCTTCATATGATTTCACAATCAGAATGATATTACAACATTGCATTCAAATGCATTTTCTTTTCAATTGAAAAGCAAAATTGAAATCAAAGATCCACACAAGTCGTGGATATAACTATAACTGTGACAACACATTTCTAATAGCACATTTCACTACTGAAGATGGTAAAGGAAAACACATAAGCAACATCATAGTCATCATTGCCTAATTATCGACACTTGATGTTGAATGGTGCACCTCGTCGTCTCGAGCTTCATCGACCTGTAAGAGGAAAAGAGGGGTGTCAGTGGCTCCGACTATGGTGTAATTTATATGATGCACCTACAATAGTACAACATACTATTAGTAATGCATTGAAAAAATCAAATTCAATCAAATGCAGTATGAAAGAATTGAGCTAAAGAGGAAGTGGCAAAATCATAATCAACATGTTCTTTTTTTTTTATGCTAACACTGTTTGCTTCCTTGTGCAGGTATAGGTAAAGTCATGAAGCTAAACATTGTTTGAAGACCAAGCATGTGGAGTAAAATGGGCTCCCACAAGGGTAGAGCTCGACATGTTGCCCTATTTATTAAATGGGCTGATTTTAAAAGATACTTCATTATATACATTGAATGAAATGAAATACAACTGAAGGAATAAAACAAATTTATCCACCAAGCAACGAGACCAATTGTTCATTCATAACGATCAGGTTTCTTTTTGAAGGCTACAGGTGAACAATGAGTTTAGTTCACTTAAGGAATTTAACTAAGTTCATTTACATCAGAAATTGCTAAATAACTTCATTTTTTGTGCTAATTGTAATCGTATGTTATGTGAGTTTCAATTCATCAATTCTCTTTCAAATAGTGACCAGGCATACATATGCCTTAATGTTTTTTTGTAATTTTCATCATCAAAGAGGACATATCTTAAAAGCAATTTTGTACAGTGAAATATAAAAATGCATGAAGAGTACCATGTCGCTCAAGAATACAAACACAGACAGTGCTTTTGAGTGTTGAATGAATTTCTGGTTCCAGTTGACTGATTAAGTAAATAATGCATCATGAATAAGTAATAACAAGGAGATCATTACAAAATAACAATGGGGGAGTAAGTATTTTCTTTCCAGAATGATTCTGAGTTACTAGTTATACATATAAACCGGTGAGCAGAGGACGTTTGTACTAATGTAATGTTTCAATCCAAAAGCAAAAAGGTAAAACCTCTATAGAATTCAAATGTAGGAAGTGAAAGCTGTTGTGTTAGAGTTGAGGGAGGTTAAAAGGGCCACTGCTATTTATATACACAATATGCATGAGGAATTATAAGTATTAATCTAGTGATCATTTCAGATTTCTAAAGAGGGAGTAACAGTTTATTTCTAGAAAAGTTGATGAAGTTATCAGTTAGGCATACGAACTGGTAAATAGAGGTGATTCATAATAATGTAATATTTCATTCCAACAATCTCTACAGATTTCAAAATCAAAAGATAGATATTGCTTTGTTAAAATTGAGTGAAATCAAGGGACACTGATATATGTGTAGAATACGACCATGAAAATTCCCCTCTTCGCAATGAACTTATACAAAATCATTTTCAGGGTGTCTTAACTATCAAAGAGAGTTATAGAAAATGCCAGAACGGAGTACCTAGTAATATGAGCCAAAGAATATAGACAAGCACATAGACTCTTGATGTTCCCATCATGTTCTTTTATTTTTTTGAAGTTGAAAATTAGTTAGTGTTTATTTTAGCTCGAGTCCATGTGGAAATGACAAAAGGAGTAATGAAAGATTTAGAAATGAACATCTTTCCTTCAAATATCAAATGCCAATATGGAGCTTTCTGTTACAGCTAATGATAAAATGCATTAACCTTGACGACCATGTGAGGGTTTACCCAAAACAGCAGTATAATTAAAAATATGCAAATTTCTATGCTGGTTCAAGCCTCAAAGTAGAAAGAATACAACTTTCATATGATTTTCATAATAACCACAAAAGAGAAAGTAGGGAAAAGTAATGAAATGCAATTTTTGTGATAAATCGAGCTCAGGAAGGAAGAAAATATAGTTCTCTTTTGGAATTTCAAATACCCACATATGGGTTTATTCTCAAATACAAAAAATGTAATAACCATGACAAGCCATGTCAGGTTTTCGCAACTGAATGATGAAATTACAGTCTTTTCCAAATTTCATAATGCCCACAAGCAGATATACATTCAGAAATGCATAAATAGGGATTTGTTGTTCTGGGTCGAGCCCGAAATTCAAAAATAATGCTTCCTACAATGTGCATTTGGCACGACATTAACATGGCAAAAATCTATGTTTCAAGAGGGAGCCCTTTAAGTTTTTTAGAGAACCAAAGAAAACAAAGAGAAATTAGCCATTCGAGGTTGAAGTAGACACTCTAGCCATGACTTAAGCTATAGATAGCTTCCGAATGCAAGGGATTCAAGTTCTCAAGAGATGGTCGAGCTCTCATAGTGGAATAGAGCACAACGATAATAGATTAAAACACAGAAGAACATGCAAGATAAAGATATTAGAATATGCATAGCCACGACTTTAGAGCCTGAATATTTTTAAGGAGTCATAGAGGTTGTGAAATCATCAAATAATGCTTACCCCTGCACAGTAAAGGAAAACAAGAGTACAAGTCGAGCTTTCATGGAGCGAACTATAGAGTTCGAGCTCAAGCTCGACATGGCTAGAGGAGAGCAAGTACAAGAGATAGAAATGAATAGACCGCACCCTTAGGGCTTTTTGATATTCGAAATAATGAAGTGGAAAAGCTATTATACCATGAAAGGAGGCTTACCCATTGGAGATTTAGTCATCTAAAAACATGGAGAAGATTACTGAAGCACATGAGCTCGAATTCGACACCATCATGGTGGTAGTTTTCTTTCAGACAGAGTTTCCTTCTTTCCAAAGTCACGGGTGTGAAATGAATGATAATTAAGGTTTGACCCTATTTCCTCATGCCTAATTCGAACATCATCATCATCTAGAATGTTTGGTTTTAAGCATATGTCAAATTTCAAGGTGGGGTCAAAATTTTAAATTTATGCCTTATGTCTTAGTTAAAGTTTGAGTTTAAAGGTTATGAGGGGGGCCGAGTTTTCTTCCCTAGGTCAAGGGTCAAGTCTTTAAGAATTTTCCTTTCCTTAGTTTTTTTTTGGGAAGGGCTCGAATAGAGAACATTAGTGTTGAATTGTAAATGCTTTATCATTTAGGGTTTGCTTTCTCCTTGAAAGTTAATGATCATTTTACGGTTTTTATTGGTTTTATTGATTTTAGAGGAATCAATAAAGTTTTGATGAAGGATGATATGTTTAATATTTTTATGATTTTTGGAGAAAATCAAAATATTGTAATGGAGAAATAAGGATTTTCTTTTTGCAAAGATTTTCAATCTTTAAATTGCAAACATAGGCAAATTGTAAAATTCGGCATCTTGTAAAAGCGGAAGCATAAAAGCGATATTCTATAAATTGCTTTATGTTTTCTTGCTATTTTTAGCATATTTTTTATTGACTTTTTGTCTTGGTCGGATTCCAGACTTATCTTGGAGAGATAAGGTGTTTTTTGTGCTTTTAAAATAGATTCAGCCTATTTTTAGAGGCTTGACAGGTTCATCATGAAAGCATTATGCTTTTTTATGCTTTTAAAGCAGTTTTTGAGTTTGTTTGGAGCCTTTTTCCTTGAGCTTTTTTCTGAGCTCGGATTAGGGTTTCCTTGAGAGTTCTTTTGATAGACTTAGTCATTCAACTCTCCATTCTCAGCAGTTCAGATCAATGTTTCTTGCCCTTACACATTTTGGGGATCTTGTAAACTTATGTGTGCTCATATTCTAAGAGTTTTCACTCAATCATTCAATAAAATAGCAGAGTTATCCTTTCTCATTTCCTTTTCATGACTTGGAATAGTAATCTGACTTGTTATGTGATTCAAATATGTTGAATCCTTTTCTTTTCTTACTATTGTCAAGAAATTTGTAGGAGTTGCATCTTAGTTCAGGTTATGCCTTGTGTTAACTTAACCTTTGCATAAATCACTGTTGGACTACTTGTGTTGTGAGATTGTGAGATTTCAATTTTAAAGAGTTGGTGAGAGTGATTTATTATCAGGATTTTCTTATAGTTAATCATTATTCTTAGAATGATAGAATTTCAGTTTTAGATATCAGATCTAGTTTATCCTTCTATCCTTTTTCCTGAAAAGACACTTAGAATAGAATTCATCATTCAGAGAACCGGCTCACTCTAGAGATTCCTTCTTCATTCAGATCACCCACATCTAAAGAAGGTTTGCATGTTTCAGTAGTTTGTTGAATACTGCATTCAGTAGGGTGCAAAACTATTGATAACAGTTTTTGGAATGCTCAGTGGGACATCTAAAAGTAACTTTCAGAGAATTTTAATTGTTCATTTTGTTGTTTGGTGTATGCAGTAGATCTTTTCCAACCTTCTGGAGGCTATCAATATACCTGGCAACTCCGGTTCTATTTTTTGCATGCTAGTACAGCCCACGCATGAGAAATATTCAAACAAGATCAAGTTCAAAACCCTTCAAGTATCAAGAGTTGTCCCCATCACGAAGAAGAGGCAGGAAAGCAAGAAGGATTTTTGAAGCCCCTACAAGATCAAAGTTGACACCTCCCATTTTTGGTGCTCTAGTTCTGTCACCTGGTGTACCAATACCAATCTCGCAAGTACCATCAATGGCAGCACCACCGAGGCAGAATCCATTCACACCCTTTAATGGAGGCAGTCCATTAGATATTGCCCAACATGATGAGATTCTGGTTGCAGCCCTTTGAGGATTACCATATTTCACCGGGGAGGATTACACCACACTAGTTGAACACATCCATGATGTAGCCACATTATGTTCAGTGCATAATATTACTCAAGAGAATGTTGCTCTAAGGCTGCTAGCTGCGTCACTCAAGGGCAAAGCACTGCAGTGGTTCAGAGGTCTCACTGCAAACTCAATTAGAACATGGGACGCTCTAGGTAGTGGCCTATACTAGCACTTTGCAGATAAATCTAACAATTTATCTTTGTTGGAGCAGTTGAGTACCATTCAAAGGGTGCCTCACAAATACTTGGTAGATTTCAACTACATATTTTAGAGGACTTGGGATAGAATCCCGGCAGCGGTAAAACCCTTACCGGCACATGCATTTTTGTTTTATTTAAAAGCTTTGAATAGCAAGATTTCTATCATGACTCAGTCTATGTGTGGTTTAACGCTTCCAAATGCTTATAATATTGCTATTAATGCTGAAAATTTCCTTATTCAAGCTGGAGACATAGCTCCTAGACCCCCCATGCCCTTGTTTCCAGAAATATAGCCGCCTATTACTGCTGCTGTACCTACCTTGGCTGTTGTCCCGCTAGTTCCAGCAATAGGATATCATAGTACAGTCCAAGAGGTGACTGCCCCAGCCCTGAATCTGGAGATGCAAGAGCTAAAAAGCATATTAAAGATCATCGGGAATGACCTCGTGACTATTAAGAAGCATGTTGGCCAAGAACATAAGCCTTATCAAGCACCTTATTAGCAAAACTAGCAAAATAGGCCAGCTTTCCAAGGTTATTATCAGGCCCAAAGAAGGAATTTTAACCCCCGACCATTCTAGCCATACAATTCAAACACAGCCAGCACATCAAAGGAACTTGTGCCGAAAAACAACGTTGCTCAAGATTGCGATTGGTGTTACCTGTGCAACCAACCTCACAACCAGTCGGCGTGCGCCAACGGAGTGAGAAACCAGGCTTTAATGGTGTAGAATGTATATGTTATTTCAGAGAATGTTGTTGATCAGAATCAAGAACAACAGGATAATGTAGAAGTCACCTTGCCAAACTGGCAGAGCTCTGAATTTTGTGGTGTGAATGGCCAAGACCGGCAATATTCCCCTATTTCAACTAATACCGGGTCTAAGAAACAAGCTATGGATCTAGGACAACAAGCTAGAACTTCGCAGCAATAGCCACCAATCAATAAGCAACCTGTTTCATTAGAAGTTAACATTGCCACTCAGCCTAAAATGCAAATTTTGCAAAGGGGGTAGGAAATACCTAACAAGGAGCTGTCAAAAACGCATTCTCAGCCTGCGTAGAAGCAAAATGAAGCTATTGTTACAAAAAAATAGCAGAAGGTAAATGTTTCATCCTTCAATATCATTGAGCATCTCAAGAAAATCACTGTCAATATGTCGATATTAGATGCTCTATAGCTTCCAGGATAGAAAAGCTTACTATAGGATGCATTAGCTAAGTTGTCTATTTCTAACAGCACCAATCAAGGAGTTGTGAAGGTTGTGTTGGCTAATGACTTGGAGAAGAAAAGTAAGCAGAAGGCGAAAGAGGTAAAACCCCCTCTGTTTTACTTAAGTCTGATCATAGGTGATAAAATTGTGCATAATTGTATGGTCAACTCTGGTGCCATTAGTTCAGTCATGCCTAAGAGTTTAGCTGACAAATTAGGTCTTGTTTATGAGCCTAACCCTTAGAAGGGCATAGTGCAATTAGATGGGTTTGCTATTAAGACTGCTAGAATTATTAAAAATTTAGCCCTTACCTTGCATGCATCCCCAAGTTTCGCTATTCACCAAGATATTCATGTTATTGACCTACCGCCACACTTTTCCATTTGCTTGTCGAGGGATTTTATAGCCAAGTTGGGTGGGTTTTTATCTTCTGATTGGTCTCATCTATTTTTTAGAACAAGATACAGTACGAAAGTGACCATTAAGTCTGAACCTCTCACCAAAGACCATATCAAACCATACTCCCCAAGCCCTATAAATGCTAATCTCTATGCCACCTCTATAATGGAGGAGAAAACCATGACCTCAGACTGTAGCACCCAGGGAGACTACATCAGTCTCAATGAATGGGCAGCCAAAGATCACGTGCTTGATCCGTTCCATAACAAAGATGAGGTAGGTTTAGGAGTTTAGATGATTCGCGAGTCCGATTGTGACATGCCTAATCTTTGTAAAGAGGATGGGCCATCTACAGGAAAAGATAGTGAGTTGTGGAAACTTTATTTGGATGGTTCAAGGAGCAGTGTTAGTGCTGGAGGTGGAGCTATGCTGATATCGCATGAAGGAGATAAGTATTATTCATCTTGCAGATTTGCTTTCAGATGTTCAAATAATACATCTGAGTATGAAACATTGGTACATGGCCTTGAGTGGGCCCACAAATGAGGTATTAAATTCTTGCAAGTATATGGTGATTCAAAGTTGATCATGAATCAGGTCAGATATTTAAATACTATAAAAAATGATTTACCTAAGAAATATAAGCATCGTGTATAGGATTTAATGGAAGATTTTAATGTTTTTAACATCATAGCGATTCCTCGGAATCAAAATAAGCATGCTGACAGGCTTGCTGCCATAGGAGCCCAGTTTGACATTCCCAAAGAGATTTATAAAGTAGAAGCACATGTTAGTATGTGAAAATAGTGGTCAGACCTTCCGTACCTAACAATAATGTGAGCTGGCAGGTTTTTGACAGCAATGAGCAATCGTGAATTTTCTAATTGTTGAAGCTGAGTTTGCAGATGGAATTTCTAATTGTTGAAGCTGAGTTTGCAGATGGAAATTAGCAAAAATGGCAGCAGCAGTATGAGGACCAGATTGTGCAATTAAAGACCAATAAGCTGCTAAAAGGATTGGTGACCTTAGAATCTATGTTTAATTCAGACGATCAAGTTTGAAAGGACAAGTGCAGCTTGACATTTAGAGAAGAACATTATTTAGCTATCGAGATCTTCAAAGGAAAACTTCTCAAGCTGGGTAAGGTATGTAGTCAGGAAGAACATCAAGCCTTCATTCTGTTATGTCAAAAATATAGTGATGTTTTTGCTTGGGAATACAAAGATTTAAGAGGTTTTAACCCTGATTTAGCACAACATACCATCGAGCTCGAGCCTGATGCAAAACTAGTAAGGTAGAAGCAAAGACCGCTTAATCCCAAGTTGGAGCACCTTATGAAGGTTGAACTGAATAAACTAGTGGAAAGCGGTATTATTTTCCCTATTAAGCACACCTCTTGGGTGTCAAATTTACTTCCAGTCAGGAAAAAGAGTGGAGAAATCAGACTTTGTGTCAATTTCTGAGATCTGAATAGAGCGTCTTTGAAGGACCATTATCCACTCCCCTCCATGGAGAAAATTTTGCAAGTAGTTTCTGGTTCTGATAGATTTTCTTTGTTAGATGGCTACTCAAATTATAACCAGATTCTGGTTAAACGAGAGGATCAATTTAAAACAACGTTCACAACCAAGTGGGGCACGATGGCCTACATGAAGATTCCTTTCGGCTTATTGAACGCTGGAGCAACGTTCCAACGTGCTATGGATATGGCCTTTCACAACCTTATGAACAAGTTTGTCCTGGTATATTTAGATGATATTACGATTTTTTCCAAAAATGCTAATGAACACTTGGGTCACTTGGAACAAATTTTTCAAAGGTCCAGAGAGTTCAGAGTGTCTCTCAATCCGAAGAAGTGTATCTTTTCAGTGCATGAGGGCAACCTGCTGGGACAAATTGTCTCAAAGCAAGGTATTTCAATTGATCCTGAAAGAGTTTTTGCAATTCGTGAATTGCCATTACCAGCCCATAAGAAAGGCTTGCAAACCTTTCTTGGGAGAATAAATTTCATGTGAAGGTTCATACCAAATATCACAGCCTTGCTGCAACCTCTCACTTCTATGCTGAAGAAGAATATGCCATTTAGTTGGACCAAGGAAGGCAAGAGGAGCTTCAAGCAAATCAAAGAGGCGCTCGCAACTACTACTCTCATTAATCAAAACTTTGACAAAGATTTCATTCTCTATACTTTTGGAGGAGTGGGTATAGTTTCAGCCATGTTATGCCAGCAAAACGAGGAAGGCTTAGAGCAGCCTGTTGCATTTTTTAGTCAGGTTCTGCATGATTACGAGATAAAGTACTCTTTTGTGGAGAAACATGTTTTCGCTGTTGTAAGAAGTTTGAAAAAATTTAGACACATGTTGTCCAACAGCAAGGTTCATTTATTAGTGGCTCATTCAACTATTAAGGATTTTTTGCTTAATAAAGACATTAATGTTAAGCATGCTAGTTGGATCACTAAAGTAATGGAGTTCAATGTTGATATAAAAGTAACCAAGCTCATTAGAGGAAAAGGTTTGTGTGAGCAGATTGCTGGAAGTGAAAATAATAGCTTAATAGAGGTTGTGAATGCAGAAACAATGCTAAATAATGACATTCTGAGTGTCGTTCAAGCACCCCCTGCTACATGGTTGCAGCAGATGATACATTATCTGCAAACTAGTGAATGCCCCAAAGGCTTGGATAGAGCAAAAAGAAGGTATTACAGATTACAAGCCATCCCTTATGCAATTATCAATGGAGTTTTTTATAGGAGGGATTTCCAAGGTATTTTATTACGTTGCATTCAGCCTGATCAAGTTGACAAGCTACTAGTAGAGTTCCATGACGGACCTTTAGGAGGTCACTTTGCTACGAGAACAATAGCTCTGAAGATTATGAGGGCTGGTTATTACTGGCCAGATTCGTTTAAAGATACTATTGCATGGGTCAAAAAGTGTGAGAAATGTGCATTATTTGCTGGGAAACAAAAGCTTGCACCACTTCCCTTGCATCCGATTCAAGTAGAATAGCCTTTGGTAAGTGGGGCTTGGATTTTATTGGCCCTATAAACCCACCTTCAAGTGTAGGTCATAAGTGGTTTCTTACTACCACTGATTATTTTACAAAGTGGACTGAAGCTGTTGCTTTAAAGGAAGCAACCAAGACTTCAGTGCTTAATTTTTATCAAGATCTCATATCGAGATTTGGTGTTCCAGATTCAATCATTTCAGACAATGGTTTAGCTTTCATTGGATTAAAGATTTTAGATTGGTATGTCAGAAATAGCATTTACCTGAACACTTCATCAAATTATTATCTACAAGGTAATGGTCAAGTGGAATCCACAAATAAGAATCTGATTCAGATAATCAAGAAGACTGTTGAAGATAACCAGAGAACATGGCATGAAAAGTTGAAGCTATCCCTTTGGGTTGACAGAATAACTCCTAACAGAGCCACTGGTTGTTCACCTTTTGTTTTGACTTATGGTAGAGAAGCTAAGTTGCCTATTTCAATCGAATTGCCAACATTAAGTTATGTTAAGGAACTGGAGTTACTGAATGAACAACCTCTTAAAGTGAGGTTTGCACAGCTGGTTGAGCTTGGAGAGACTAGAAAAGAAGCTCTGAGATAGCTGGAAATACATCAAGTGCAAATGAAGAATGCTTTTGACAAGAGGGCAAAGCCTCGTGATTTCATTGTTGGAGATCTAGTTTTCAAGTAGAATGAATTTAAAAGTAGACCTAGACGACATTCCAAGTTTGATGCAATATGGGATGGGCCTTATGTGATTACGGAATGCAAAGAACACAACGCATTCCAACTTTCAAAGATAACTGGCGAGGTGCTATCTATCCTAGTAAATGGGATCCACCTCAAGCACTGCCTTTGAGATAAGTTATATCACTGTTAAGTAGAGTAGTTTGCAAATAAGTGTGTTTTGCATATTTACTTTCAATAGTTTGCTTTCTCTAAGTGTTGTTGTGCATTGTTTTGTTGGCCACCAGGGTCTTTTAGTTTGCTTTCAGTTTTGTTTCATTTTCTTGCTGTTGTTTGGAGTATTGATTTTCAAGTTCTTCTAAGTTTCAAGAAAAGGTAGAATTGACTCCATGCCCAATGAATTGTTTTAAAGGCCACTGATCTATGCTTAGCAGGCAATCATGTAGCGGAAATCACCAAAATGTTACATATTTCTCATTTTAGCTCAAATGGAGGAGCTAGCTGATTGTTTTTAACATTAAAAGGAATTGCAGTGTTATGTTCAAATGTTGTTCCGCATTATTATCATTATGCATCGAACAACAGTTATGCATTTTAAAGAAAGTAGGGTTTCAGAGTGCCATTCAGATGTTGCAGATTTAGAAGAAATACAAAATTGAGTACATGAGAAAAATAGCATTTTAGATGTTTTTATTCATTTCGTAAAGAACTCATATTTTTACAAGGCTTCATTTGATTTCACAATCAGAATGATATTACAACATTGCATTCAAATGCATTTTCTTTTCAATTGAAAAGAAAAATTGAAATCAAAGATCCACACAAGCCGTGGATATAACTATAACTATGACAACACATTTCTAACAGTACATGCACTACTAAAGATGCTAAAGGAAAACACATAAGCAACAACATAGTCATCATTGCCTGATTATCGACACTTGATGTTGAATGGTGCACCTTGTCATCTTGAGCTTCATCGACCTGTAAGAGGAAAAGAGGGGTGTCAGTGGCTCCAACTATGGTGTAACTTATATGATGCACCTACAATAGTACAACATATTATTAGCAATGCATTAAAATAATCAAATTCAATCAAATGTAGTATGAAAGAATTGAGCTGAAGAGGAAGTGGCAACATCATAATCAACATGTTCTATTTTTTTATGCTAACACTGTTTGCTTCCTTGTGCAAGTATAGGTAAAGTCATGAAGCTGAACATTGTTTGAAGACAAAGCATGTGGAGTAAAATGGGCTCCCACAAGGGTAGAGCTTGGCATGCTACCCTATTTATTAAATGGGCTGATTTTAAAAGATACTTCATTATATACATTGAATGAAATGAAATACAACTGAAGGAGTAAAACAGAGTTATCCACCAAGCAACGAGACCAACTGTTCATTCATAATGATCAGGTTTCTTTCTAAAGGCTACAGGTGAACAGCGAGTTTAGTTCACTTAAGGAATTTAACTGAGTGCATTTACATTAGAAATTGTTGAATAACTTCATTTTCTGTGTTGATTGTAATCGTATGTTATGTGAGTTTCAATTCATCAATTCTCTTTCGGATAGTGACTAGGCATACATATTCCTTAATGTTTTGTTCTAATTTTCATCATCAAAGAGGACATATCTTAAAAGAAATTTTGTACATTGAAATATAAAAATGCATGAAGAGTACCATGTCGCTCAAGAATACAAACACAGACAGTGCTTTTAAGTGTTGAATGAATTTCTGGTTCGAGTTGACTGATTAAGTAAATACTGCATCATGAATAAGTAATAACAAGGAGATCATTCCAGAATAACAATGGGGGAGTAAGTATTTTCTTTCCAGAATGATTATGAGTTACCAGTTATACATATAAATCGGTGAGCAGAGGAGGTTTGTATTGATGTAATGTTTCAATCCAAAAGCAAAAAGGTAAAACCTCTACAGAATTCAAATGTAGAAAGTGAAAGCTGTTGTGTTAGAGTTGAGGGAGGTTAAAAGGGCCACTACTATTTATATACACAATATGCATGAGGAATTATAAGTATTAATCTAGTGATCTTTTTAGATTCCTAAAGAGGGAGTAACAATTTATTTCTAGAAAAGTTTATGAAGTTATCAGTTATGCATATGAACTGGTGAATAGAGCTGATTCATAATAATGTAATATTTCATTCCAACAATCTCTACAGATTTCAAAATTTGAAGATAGATATTGCTTTGTTAAAATTGAGTGAAATCAAGGGACACTGATATATGTGCAAAATATGAGCATGAAAATTCCCCTCTTCGCAATGAACTTACACAGAAGCATTTTCAGGGTGTCTTAACTATCAAAGAGAGTTACAGAAAATGCCAAAACGGAGTACCTAGTAATATGAGCCAAAGAATATAGACAAGCACATAGACTCTTGTTGTTCCCATCATGTTCTTTTATTTTTCTGAAGTTGAAAATAAGTCACTGTTTATTTTAGCGCGAGTCCATGTGGAAATGACAAAAGGAGTAATGAAAGATTAAGAAATGAACATCTTTCCTTCAAATATCAAATGCCAGTATGGAGCTTTCTATTACAGCTAATGATAAAATGCATTAATCTTGATGACCATGTGAGGGTTTACCCAAAACAGCAGTATAATTACAAAATATGCAAATTTTTGTGCTGGTTCGAGCCTCAAAGTAGAAAGAATACAACTTTCATATGATTTTCACAATAACCACAAAAGAGACAGTAGGGAAAAGCAATGAAATGCAATTTTTGTGATAAATTGAGCTCAGGGAGGAAGAAAATACAGTTCTCTTTTGGAAGTTCAAATACCCACATGTGGGTTTATTCTCAAATACATAAAATATAATAACCAGAACAACCCATGTCAAGTTTTCGCAACTGAATGATGAAATTACAGTCTTGTCCAAATTTCATAATTCCCACAAGTAGATATACATTCAGAAAGGAATAAAGAGGGGTTTGTTATTCTGGTTCAAGCCCAAAATTCAAAAATAATGCTTCCTACAATGCACATTTTTTACAGCCTAAACATGGCCAAAATCTATGTTTCAAGAGGGAGCCCTTTAAGTCTTTCAGAGAACCAAAGAAAACAGAGAGAAACCACCCATTCGAGGTTGAAGTAGACACTCTAGCCATAGCTTAAGATGCAAATAGCTTATGAATGCAAGGGATTTGAGTTCTCAAGAGATGGTCGAGCTCTCACAATGGAATAGAGCACAACGATAATAGATTCGAACACAGAAGAACATGCAGGATAAAGATATTAGAATATGCATAGCCACAGCTTTAGAGCCTGAATATTTTTAAGGAGCCATAGAGGTTGTGAAATCATCAAATAATGCTTACCCCTACATAGTAAAGGAAAACAAGAGTACAAGTCAAGCTTTCATGGAGCGAACTATAGAGTTCGAGTTCAAGCTCGACAAGGCCAGAGGAGAGCAAGTACAAGAGAAAGTTAGAAATGAATAGGCCGCGCCCTTAGGGATTTTGATATTTGAAATAATGAAATGGAAAAGCTATTATACCATGAAAGGAGGCTTACCCACTGGAGATTTAATCATCTGAAAACATGGAGAAGATTACTGAAGCACACGAGCTCAAATTCGACACCATCATGGTGGCAGTTTTCTTTTAGATAGAGTTTCCTTCTTTCCAAAGTCATGGGTGTGAAATGAATGATAATTAGGGTTTGAACCTATTTCCTCATGCCTAATTCGAACATCATCATCATCCAGAATGTTCGGTTTTAAGCATATGTCAAATTTCAAGGTGGGGTCAAAATTTTAAATTTATGCCTTATGTCTTGGTTAAAGTCTGAGTTTAAAGCTTATGATGGGGGCCAATGTTTCTTCCCTAGGTCAAGGGTCAAGTCTTTAAGACTTTTCCTTTCCTTAAGTTTTTTTTTGGGAAGGGCTCGAATAGAGAACATTAGGGTTGAATTGTAAATGCTTTATCATTTAGGGTTTTCTTTCTCCTTGAAAGTTAATGATCATTTTAGGGTTTTTATTTGTTTTATTGATTTTAGAGGAATCAATGAAGTTTTGATGAAGGATGATATGTTTAATATTTTTATGATTTTTGGAGAAAATCAAAATATTGTAATTTAGAAATAAGGATTTTCTTTTTGCAAAGATTTTTAATCTTTAAATTGCAAAAATAGGCAAATTGTAAAAGTTTGCATCTTGTAAAAGCGAAAGCATTAAAGTGATATTCTATAAATTGCTTTATGTTTTCTTGCTTTTTTTAGCAAATCTTTTATTTGATTTTCCTCTTGGTCAGATTTCAGACTTATCTTGGAGAGATAAGGTGTTTTTTGTGCTTTTAAAATAGATTCAACCTATTTTTAGAGGCTTGACAAGTTCATCATGAAAGCATTATGCTTTTTTCTACTTTTAAAGCAGTTTTTGAGTTTGTTTTTAGCCTTTTTCCTTGAGCTTTTTTCTGAGCTCGGATTAGGGTTTCCTTGAGAGTTCGTTTGATAGACTTAGTCTGTCAACTCTCTATTCTCATCAGTTCAGATCATATTTTCTTGCCCTTACACATTTTGGGGAGCTTGTAAACTTATGTGTGCTCAAATTCTAAGAGTTTTCACTCCATCATTCAATAAAATAGCATAGTTATCCTTTCTCATTTCCTTTTCATGACTTGGAATAGTAATCTGATTGTTTTGTGATTCAAATGTATTGAATCCTTTTCTTTTCTTACTATTGTCAAGAAATTTGCAGGAGTTGCATGTTAGTTCAGGTTATGCCTTATGTTAACTTAACCTTTGCATAAATCACTATTGGACTTCCTGTGTTGTGAGATTGTGAGATTTCAATTTTACAGAGTTGGTGAGAGTGAGTTATTATCAATATTTTCTTAAAGTTAATCATTATTCTTAGAATGATAGAAATTCAGTTTTAGATTTCAGATCCATTGTATCCTTCTATCCTTTTTCCTGAAAAGACACTTAGAATAGAATTAATCATTTGAACTAGTTCACTCTGGAGATTCCTTCTTCATTCAGATCACCCACATCTAAAGAAGGTTTCCATGTTTTAGTAGTTTGCTGAATACTACATTCAGTGGGGTGCAAAACTATTGATAACAACACACACAGTTGATTTTCGTTATACCAAGGAGGTTTGACATCGGGTTCTTGGTAGTTCTCGAATGTAGGTTCTTTGATGAGCTTCTCATCGATTAACCTTTTCATGATGTCCTCGAGTGGTTCCCCCAACATGGTGTATTTTCGTTTTGGATAAGTTTTGTGTTGGGTGGTCCTCTTTGGTCATTGAGGTTATTGATGGTGGGATTATTGTTGGGTTGACGCATTGTGTGATGAGTGTTTTGATTTGGTGTTTGGATTTGTTGTGTGGGTGTGTTTTGACATGGACCACTAATGACCACCTTGGCATCGATGACACCATCATCAGTGATGTTCTTGTTTCTCGCCGATGTACGAGGTTTATCATTGTAATTAGATGATGGGAGGTTGTTTTTTGGTTCGTGATATGACATTGATTCAACAGGTTGGGTCACAAGGGCTCTTTCGATGCTAAGTGCCTTGGATATTAATTGCTCATATGTGGTGATTCCCTAGATCTTGAGATGAAATAAGGCAACTTTCAAGGTTGGATATGATCGTCCAGACTTGTTGTTCTTCTAGCATGGTCCACTTGCTCTGATTGGCCTTGGATCGCCATTGTTGAAGAAATGAAGCAAAAGATTCATTCTTTCCTTTTTTTATATTGTATAATTCTTCGAGACTAACATCCATTGTGATGTTACATGTGTATTTCCTGATGAATTCATCTCTAATTTCTTGGAATGTTCTAATGCCTGAAGGTAAGCGGGAAAACCATTCTATAGTGGGACCTGCCAAGCTCATAGGAAATAGCCACATCAGATAAGTATCGTCATATGCGACCTCCATACAATGAACTTGGAATTCCCTAATGTGATCTTCAAGGTTTACCATCTCTAGATACTTGTCGAATTTGGGGATTTCAAATCCCTTGGGGAATGGTTTCATGTCTAGGTTCCTATCAAATGGATAGGGACACAATTTTCTTTGCGTTTTGGTTTTCCGCCCCGATTGAAGGTCAAGCACTTGTTGCGAGAGCAACCTGAGTTGTGTCATCACATCATTCTGGGGATTAGGGGGTGGGATGAAAGTGTTTTGGGGTGTTTGAATTATTGGTTGGGTGGATGGGTTGGTCGGTGCATTATTTGATGGTATCTACATGTTTTGTTGAGTGAAGTAGGCTTCTACTTGCTTTTGTATGAACGGTGCCTATTGTTGATCCTGTTGTTGTTGCGCTAGGATTTGTGCTTTTTGTTGTGCTTGTTGTTGTTCCCACAATGCTTGTTGTTGGGCTACCAATTCTGTTGCTTCTTGTTGCTCTTGGTATTTCTTTAATGCTTGCTCATATGCTTCTAATTGTGTTGCTTGTGCAAGAAGTTGTGCTTGTTCTTGTGCTTGATGTGCTTGATATTGAGATTGCGCTTTCGCTTGGGTTTTCACTTGTGCTACTTGTGCTTGTGTGGCTTGCTACTATAATAAAAGTTGTGCTTGAGCGACTCTTTGTGCTTGCAATGCTTGTGCAGCTTGGGCAGCTTGTTGTTGTTTCTGTTGCAATAAAGCTTGGGATTATTGTGCTTGTTGCACTTGTAATGCGGCTTGTGCAGCTTTGGTAGCTTGCGCGGCTTGAGCGGCTTGTTGCACCACTTTTTGTTTTTGCACTTGTTGGTATCCTCTTTGAAAAGCGGTTTGTAATGTTGTGTCAAATTGGTTTGATGTGGTGAATGTTGGTGGTGGTGGAGGTGGTGGTGGATTTGGAATGGCGGTAGATGATGATGTTGTGTTGATATTTTGTGTGTTGGATAATGGTATTGATGTGATTGGTCCTTGTGAGACCATGCTTTGTGATGTTAAGGGTGTGTTTGATGGTGTTGCCATTGCTTGTGTGTTTATCGTTTGTTGTTGCGATATCAACGATAAATTTTGATTTTTTGGTGCAATGCTTTGATTGATGGTTGGGATGTAGGTTTGATTGAAACTTGGTAGGGGAGGGATCCCTAAACCAAGAAGTGGTGTGGATGATAATGGCAATGGCGGAAGAGGTGGAAATGTAAGTTGTGAAAATGTCATGGTGTCGAATAAGCCCCCTAGTCCGAATGTATCTCCCTCTTCTTGTGAATTTGTGAGAAGGGGTGTTTGTGGTGCTCCATGAAAAGATGTTGATGATGGGTCATAATGTAATGTGAGAGGAGAATTTTTGTGTAATGGGTTGTTGAGTATGTTTTGTTCCATGGTGGTGTTTGCATCCAAATTTTGATTGTTAACAAGGGGATGTGATTGGAGGGGATTGAGAAATGTGTTTCCCTTGTTAATGTTGGGTTGGGTTGGAGAAAATGATGTTGTGATTTGCAGAATGTTTTGTGTGACGTTTTGAGATAGGGGTGTAGATGAAATGGGGATGGTGGATGAAATTGGAGGAAATGATGTGTCCACGATAGTACTTACATCAAAATCTGAAGGCAACTTGGCCCCTGTTTTGCTAGTTCAAGCATGTATAACGAAGGGTTAAGTCTCATCATGATGTTGATGATTCTATGGTTGTCTGGATTTTGGACCATTTATGTCATTTCCTTGTGAGACATTCCGAAAGTGAGGTCTTCCCCTTGTTTTTCTTCTTGTGGATTTTGGGATGATGAGGGGGCCAATGGGTTGCCTGATTCTGTCAGATTCATTTTTGCGTTGGTTTGGCTAAGATCACTTGAGAGGGTGTTTCTTTGTTGGCTTCCATACTCTTCTTGTATTGAGAACTTGTTTGGACCATAAAATAGGGATCAAGAATATGGGAGACGAATCTCTTTATTCTTTGGATTGATCTCTATTTTATGTCCCAAAGTGAAAATTTTAAGATGTCTTGAGGATCAAAGGTGATGATGTTTGGGGATGGATGATATGGATGTTTTTGATTTTTTGATCAATCTTGAGATGAGACACTAGGCTTATAGGACTTTTGGATTTTGGTCTTTGATTTTGGAATTTGTTCCTTGATTTTGATTTTGATTTTGATTTGGATATTTCAACAAAAATACCCTAAGATCTGTTTTGATAATGATCTAAGGGGTGGATTTGTTCAAAGGATGATAATTTGAATATGTGTGAGGAGAAGGATGCATCTACCCACAACTATTCAAACAAGATGATAGCTTTTTCTAAGCATATGATGAAGGATTCATCTACATATACTAAGCTAGGCTAGATGATTTGGATAAATTTGACTAAGGATATGCAAAAGGATGCATTTACACATTCCTAGCCAAAGGTGATTTTGGTAATGTTTTCAAGGATTTTGTCCCAATGTTTTGGATGATTTTGATTTTGCCACAAAGCCTAGTATCAAGGATAATTTCAAGATTTTCCAAAAGGTGGTGATTTGTGACATGGATTTCATGTTTTGAAAGATGGATGAGAGAGGCTTGATTTGTTTTGATCCTTAGGTGAACCTAAAAAGACACTTTGTTTTCCTAGACCTAGGTATTGAAGAGCATGCATATGCTTCCTAAAGACCTTTGTGACCAAGAAATGATTTCATTTGAACATTCATTTTTGGATTTCCAATGATTTTTGCTTTGGGATTGTAAATTCTTCAACACACATGAAAGTTTATTTTGCTTAGCTTTGCTTAATGTCTTTATTTTACCAAAAACACTTTCTTCAATTAGGTTTTCAAACTAAGATGTCTAAAGTCTTAATTTCATCAAACCCCACAAGATATGTTATGTGGAAATTCAATGAACTTAAGGCAAGGGTTTCCTATTGTTTACTTAAGAAGCCAAATTGAGATTTAATCCAATGCTTAGAAACCTCTAAGGATGTGAATCCCAAGGGAAAGCAATAACATATGGATTGAGTCAATGGTATTTGTCTTCAAAAGGGTTTGAAATTTGGATGGTGTTAAGTGTTTGTTTTGAGATGTTTTCAATCAAGCAATGCATTTTGTAACCCAAGAATAAGTACAATCTTATGGATGTGTAAGACAATATTTTTTGGATTCCCACTTGGACAAGTCTAGCTATGCTTATCTCTAGTGAATGGTTAGATGCTTGACCCCACTGGCTCCCCTCCACGACACTCACTTATACAGGGCAGCCAAACATCAACACCCATGAAACTCCCATGGCATGCTTTCCATTTCTACTAGAAGACTATAAAAGTGTGGGATGACTTCAAAATGACCGTTCTTGCACCAACAAATAGTTTAAGGATTTTAGCAAATTCTAGCACATGGGTTCTAGTAAGGACTTTCTGTTCATAGGAGTTGACCTAATGTGGCAATAGTCCCCTTTCGAATCCATGTTGTTGAAGTCAACTGTGTGATATTGGCGTTTCTTCCAATATCCACATTTATATCTCGGCTAGAAATACTCTTGGCTTTAGAGTGTTACCGGTTGAGTCATTCCCTTGGGTGATTACTTTTTCCCACAAGGCAGGCCCTCTAAGATAAACAAAAGTGAATGAAGAACAAAATTCGTAACTTGATCAATCTTTGATAGCAACAAAGAGAGAATATACGTAAAAATTCCCCCACTCACACTCGCACAATAGTTTGTTCAATTTTAAGCCCAAATTGAAGTGTGGAGGTGATTGCTTTATCTCAACCCAAAGTCATGGAAAAGACCTTTTGATTCTCATGATCGTTATAAAGTGTGAGAGAAGTGCATACGTCCTTTTCCAATGGCTTTAGTCTAAGTAAGCCCTCACAAAAAACATAACTACACTTGTTCTTTTTAAACCCTCAAAGCAATATGTGAGTTCATTTTAGAGCACCAAATCACAAGTGAAAATACATTTGTTCAATTGTTTAATCCATAAACGAAATCTAGTAAGTTGTTGATCCTAAGGTTCTTTTTAATCCTTGCAAGAAATAAACAAAAATAATCCCTTTTTTTTTTTTAAACCCAAATGAGAGCTACTGTTCTAAAGAAAGAAAAGGATGAAAATTTACTTAAGGAAGTGTTAAACAAACACTCAAGTGTTTAGAAACACTTTGATTAGACAAGATATCATCCCCTTGTTCCTTCTTCTTTTGCTTTTGGCTCCCAACCTACAAAGTGAAAAATAATTAGATTTTGGAAAAAACACAAAGATTAGAAAACCAGAAAACAGTAGATAAATAAATCATGAATCAAAAGCACGTGCTAAAAATTAAGTTCTCCCTTTTTTTGTTTTCTAGCATCGTAACTCATGAAGGCGTCACTATTTTTTTCTCCTAGCATCGCTCTTACAGTGTCTCTTTACCAGTCAGCGGCACTCTGTGTTGGGATAGAGAGCACAATAGTATCGTTGTTTTGCTCCAGCGTCGCAATTTTTGAAGGCGTCAGAGTTTTAAAAAGAAATGAAAACTGATGCAGATCGGTGATTCCAAGAGTGGAGTTTAGAATTTGAATTTTGGCGGGATGAGCCCAGCGACGCTAAAATAGTGACGCTGACGAGCCCGCAGTGCTAAAACTTTCATCCATTTTAGAAATGAGGAGAGGAGCTCTCCATTTAGAATTTGAATTTTGGCGGGATGAGCCTAGTGACGCTAAAATAGTGACACTGATGAGCCCGCAGTGCTAAAATGGATCAAATGAGGAGAGGAGCTCTCCATTTATAGGATTTTAAGATGGATGAAAGTCCAAATTTGAGCAATGTGGGACTAACTTTCATCCAAGGATATGGTGCCACTTGTCAAGCTATGAATGGATGATGGTTGTGCAAGATTTGAGGTTTGTGCCAATAAATGCCAATATTTGAAATTCAATTTTTTTGAAATGACATGTACGAGGGAAGGGAAAATGCAATAAATGCCACTTGGCTCAAGGCAAAGGACATGTAAGAGGTTTTAAATGCCTTGTTGGATGTACATGTTGACTTGGAATTTTTGAATTCAAATTGAGAGAATATTCCAAAAAGATGCCTTGTGAGGAAAATAGGGATTTAATAAATGAATTGAATCTATTTTCATGTGCAACTTGCATTACCTAGAGGATGTGACATGAGATTAGATTAAATTAATCAAGGGTTAATTAATTTAATGGGAGATTTGATGATATGACTTATTTGACCTAGATTTATGGATTTATTTAAATCAAATAAGAGAGGAATATGATAAGAGACTAATTAAATAAATATTTTTATTTATTTATTTAAAAGAGATAGTGTTAGATTAAATCCAATAAGGTTTTAATTTATTTAATTTAATGGGTAGACTTTAGAGGTCTAATCAAATAAATTGATTATTTAATTAAATAGGGATAATTAGATTAGATGGATTGATTTAATTAACAAGAGAAAGTGACTTAATTAGACAAAATGATTTATTTAATTAAAAGACGAATATTGATGAATTTAATCAGATAAGGGAATTTGATTAAATGGTTAGACCAAGGGATGATTTAGGAAGAAATGATGTTAGTAAGTCAGGATCAGGTGCATGATGTCAATCAATACATTTTTTATGCCTACACAACTATTGGTCCAGTTTTGTTCAATATGAGTTGTATTTTAAATTATAATGTGTTTTTGTTATAACAAAAAATAGATTTTTTGTGTTCAACTATTAGTCCATATGTGTTGAATATAAAAGGTAGAGATATCAAAGATTTATGGTTATCAATAAGTAATTGGTCCACTTAGGTTATATATTAATTTTAATTTAAATAAAAATATCATATTCTACAAGCAACAAATGATATTTTTTGGTTCAACTATTGGGGGTTCCATGATTAAGTTTTGGTCGAACCTTTAAAAAGTCAAAGTTTAGACATTTCTCAAAAGATCTGCTAATGTGGCGAGTTGCATGATTAGTTGCGCCTCCAAACCTTAGTTATAGATAAATAAGAGACCAGTCTACATTTTTAAAAAAAATGAAGGTTCTACGATATTCCAGTCAATTGCTACATGCTAAGAAAGTTAGCCTACACGACTACTGGGCCCTCTCCCCTAAAGGAATAAGGGGACATCACTAGGTCGATGAAAAATAATGACATAAGTTATTTTAATGAGGGAACATGAGACCAACAAAATATTTAGGAATAATAAAGTTAGGTGAAGCAAATAAAACAATAAAATAAAAGGGGGCCCAACCTAAACAAAGTGATGGGGCTTAAGTAATTTTAAAGCATTCCCAAAAAGTAACTGCCAAATAGATCTCTCCAAGGTGTAAGAAGAACACTAGGGTTTTAGATGAAGATGAAGGTAAAACACCAACCTTAGGATTTTCCCAAACACCATAGATGACTAGAGACACAAGGCAGTATAAAATAGAACACGGAGAACAAAACTTTGAAGTTTCATCACTACCCATAACCCTAAACCCTAAACCATTAACCCTTAACCCTTAAACCCCAAACCCTTAAACCCTCTACCCTCTCTCTCTCTCTCAAATATCTCCCTCCTACCCCCTCTCCCTCTCTTAGGTCTCTCTCTCTCAAGTCTCTCCTCCTGCCCTTCTCCCTCTCTTGAGGTATTTCTCTCATTCACTCACTCCCTCTATCTCTATCCTCCGCCCTTAACCTTGACCCTTAAACCAATCTACACCCTGCACCCTTAAGCCTCCCTACCTATATCTGTCTCTCCCAATCAATCGCTCTCTCTCTCAAAGTGTCAATATCTGCCCTCTCCTACCGGGTCTCCCTCTCGCTCCTTGCTCCTCAGTCTCTCTCCTTGGCTTCCCTAAACCCAGCAAACCCTCTGCCACCCCTCTCTGGTTAACCCTCTGTTTATATATGTATCTCTCTCTCTGTCAAGGTATCTCCCTCCTAGCACCACTCCCTCTCTGGGGTCTCTCTCTCACTCATTCCTCTATCTCAAGTCTCTGCCCCTCCTACCTTCTCCCTCTCTTAGGTGTTCTCTGCTCACTTGCTCCTCTATCTCTCTCCCACTCCTCTATCTATCTCCTCCCTCTCAGAGTCTCCGCCTTCTGCCCCTCTCCCTCTCCTCAGGTCCTCGTGTCTCCTCCACTCTCTCTCTATCTCTCTCCCTCTACTCTTAACCCTTAAACTCTAAACCCTTAATATTAGGTGTGTATTAAAAACATTATAAAAGTATAAATTTTGGAGTTCTATTAGGAATTGAATGATAAATGATGATGAATGGGAAAATCTAAGGCACTTTAATATTTTCAACTAAAAAGTTAGAGTTCAATTAGGATTAGTGTTCACTTAGGGTTAGGTTTAGGGTTCAATTAATGTTCAATTTTGGTTAGGATTGAGGATGAGGTTGGGGTTTAATTAAGGTTATGAATTCAATAAGAGTTCAACTAGGGTCAAGGTTAAGGTTCAATTAGGATAATAATTAGTGTTAGGGTTAGGATTAGAGTTCAACTGTAGTTCAAAATTAGGGTTATGGTACAATTAGGACTAGTGTTCAATAAATGTTCAATTAGGGTTAATACTTAATTAAGGTTAGTTTTAAAGTTCAATTAGGGTTTTATTAGAGTTATGTTTAGGGTTAGGGTTAGGGGTAGAATTCAATTATGCTTAGTGGTCAATTACAATTAGATTTAGTGTTCAAATACGGTAAGGTTTAGAGTCCAAATAGGGTTAGGGTTTAACTAGGGTTAGGATTAGAATAGAATAAAGTTTTGTGTTTAATTATGATATCTAGAATTTAGTATAATTTTAGAAAATAAAATGATTTAGACATGAAAAAAATAGAAAAGTTGATTTTATATATATCTTATTTCTTAACTTATTCTAATATTCTAATTAATAATTGTTTAATTAATATAAATTGAATATTTAATTTAAGTTAATTTAATTGTATTATATAATTAGTCAAACTAAATATAGAATAAATATTTTATGGATTTTCAAAATTATAATTTAGTTTAATTTTATTTGTAATGTCAAATATTAAAATTTTAGATTGAAATACTTAATTGATTTTAAAATATTTATAATTAATGTTCAATTTATAAACTAATATTAAGACATTAATAAATATAACCTATGGCATAATGTATTAAAACTCATCAAAAGTATTTATCATTCCTTGGCTTCATAGGATGAATACATTAGGCACCCATGTGATATCACAATCAATAAAGAACTGCCGCCAAAATTTTTGATCTTTGGGAAAGTCGATGTTTCACCTTTTGTATCTCTACATAGATAGGAGTAGAGAGATGGATATAGAATGAGAGAGAAAAGGGATAAAAATAGATAGAGATATGAGAGATAGGGAGATAGAGGGATATATATATATATAGATATATATATAGAGAGAGAGAGATGGAAAGATAGAGATATAAGGATATATAGAGAGGGAGAGAGAGGGAGAGGGGGAGAGAAAAAGAGAGACAAATAGAGATGGAGAGGGAGATAGAGAGAGAGGGAGAGATGGATAAATGGGAAGAGAAATACATAGATATAGAGATATATGGAAGATAAAGGGACAAATAGGTTGAAGAGATATGAAGATAGATATAGGGTATAGGGAGGGGCAAAGAGGAGAGATGGGGAGAGATAGAGAGAGGGAGGGAGAAAGGGAGAGGAATATATGAGGAGGAGATAGAAGATGGGGAGGAGGGAGATATATGTAGAGAGGGGAAGAGGCTAATATAGAGAGATAGATAGAGATAGGAAAGGAGATAGGGAGATAGATGCATAGGGAGATATATGTATAGAAGCATATGGATAGAAAGAGATAGATAGATGAGAGAGGGAGATTGAGTAGTATATGGATAGAAAGAGATAGAGAGATGAGTGAGAGGGAGATTGAGTGAGAAATAAAGATAAAGATATAGAGTAGAAGAGATGGAGTGAGTAAGATAGAGAGAGGGAGACATTTCTAGAGATAGGAAGTGAGATGGATGGGTAGAGAGAGCGAGACATTTCTATAGATGGAGGGGGAGGGAGGAATATAGAGGTAGAGATGAATATAGAGTGAGGGAGGAAGAGTGAGAAAATTATAGAGGTAGAGATGAATATAGAATGAGAGAGGAAGAGGGAGAAAAATCGATAGAGATATAGAGAGAGATAAGTTGAGAAAGACAAATAGAAATGGAGAGGGAGATAGAAATAAGGGGAGAGAGAGGGGGGGAGATATAATGGGAAGAGAAATACATAGATATAGAGATATATGGGAAGAGAAAGGGAGAAATAGGTTGACAGATGAAGATCAAAAATGACCTTTCAGTTTGCAAAAAATTATAGGTGACATGAAGTTTTCAACCAGATTGATGAGCATATATCCAATATTTCGATACAATTTTATGTCCTGTCTATAGCAATATATATTTATTCACATATTCCACCCAAAATCAATCTCTCAAAGTGAGGTGTAGGCAAGCATATATGCAATATGTGATGTTTCTACTAGATGATACTTACAATGATCTCCACCAAGTATGCTTGTAAACTCATGACAATGATGTAAAATATTTTTTTCCATGACGATATTGTTAGCTACATTCTTCCTTAATGACATCTTTATCTACTTTAAATTAGAATTTAGAATCATCATCCAAGGTTGGGATATCATACAGGAAGAGATCCTACTTTTCTTCTCTTTTTTGTCTTCATTTTCCTCCACAAGCATGTTTTCCCAAGAGGAAACCAAGGAAGCCTTGATGATGTTAGGATTATCATAAGTTTATCCATAACCATCTTCAATCTTCATATAATGTTTCTTTTCCTTCTAGTTTTGCATGTTAAATGAAAAAACTTGGTTTTACACCTTATTTAAGTCATTTAATCCTTTATTTTTGTCTCCAATAGATATATTTAAAACTATAGACACCATCCAATTGAATTATGAGATTCCTCTCTTCTTCTATTAGGATGTAAGAAAAATAATTTCAGAGGTCTTTTTGGATCTTAGCCATTCTACTTTCAAGGATATCCCCTCTTTGAAAAGGTTTCTAAAGACTTGGACATTCCACTCTTTTAGTCTAAGTTTTATTTCTTTTTAACTTTCGATTGAATATGCACATCTTAGTGAAATGATCAACTGTTTGGGTGAGCCAAGAGTTAGTGACAACCATTTTCAAGTTTGAGTTTTCCATCTACAATTTTTCAAACTTGAAAGACACTCTTCTAGGGAATTTTTCCTTGTCTATGAGCCTGTAATCTAAACCAACTTCAAATAGGGTTATAATTAGGGTTCAAATAGCTTTATGGTTGGGGTTAAGCTTCAATTTGGGTTAAGGTTAAATAGATTAAAAATAAGCATCTTTAGAAGAAGGATATCTCTCAACATACTTTACATATATTTTTAAAATATAGGTATGCTATTGATAATACCCAGTCTTAACACATGTTTATACTATATATTGTTAATAAATAGTCCATATGTAAATAAAGAAAAAAAAATGTTCATAAAAAATGGACCCATACTTGAACACATGAGAACCTCTAAATTTTATATGAAAAAAAAATAAATACATTCATGAAGAAGCGAAATAAGTATTTTTTTTTGTTTCAAATAAAATATCACAACTCTCCATATATCATTTAAAAAATAAAATGCCCATTTAATAAAATAAGACACTCATTGAAACAAGTTTTGTTATATCATAGTGAAAAAATATTGTTCTTATGTGTACAACAATTGGGGTAGCAATGTACAAGCATTGGATAATTTTATATTAATAGTTTGTCCTATAACAAATACAAAAGGTGAAAAAAAAAAAAACATGTATTTTCCAATTAAATGTTCAAGTTTTTCAAAAAAAATAGTGTTCAACTATTGGTCCATTTTTGTTTAGTATAAGTTGTATTTTAAATCATTATGTGTTGTTTTTATAACAACAAATAGATTTTTTGTGTTCAACTATTAGTCCATATGTCTTGAATATAAAAGGTAGAGATATCAAAGATTTATGGTTATCAATAAGTATTTGGTCTCTCTCTCTCTCTCTCACTCACTCACTCACTCCCTCTATCTCTCTTCCCTCTACCCTAAAACCTAAACCCTTAAACCCTCTACCATCTACCCTTTACCCTCCCTTCCTTTATCTCTCTCTCTCTCTCAAGTATCTCCCTCTAGCACCTCCCTCTCTGGGTCTCTCTCCCTCCTCCTCCTTCTATCTCTCCTCCCTCTTGTAACCCTAAGCCATGAAGCCATCTGCAAACTGTGCCCTTAACCCCTCCCTCCTGTTGTCTCACCCCCTCCCCTCCCCTCTCTTTCTCTCAGATTGTCTTCAATGTCTACCCCATCTCTCCTCTCTTAGGTCTCTCTCTCCTCTCCCTCCTTTATCTCTTTCCCTTAACCCTAAACCCTAAACCCTAGGCAGCACCAAACCCTCCTACCCTCTACCCGCCAAGCCCCTCCCTTCCTTTATCTCTCTCCCATTCCCTCCCTCTCTCTCTCTCAAGTCTCTCCCTCCTACCTCCTCAACCATAAAACCTTAAACCTTCTATCCTCTACCCTCAACACTCTTCCCCTCCCCCTTCCCCCTCCTAATTCTCTCTCTCTCTCTCTCTACCTCCCCCCTTCTTCCCCTCTTCCCCTCTCCCTTACCTCTCCTAATTATTTCTCTCTCTCTCTCTATATATATATCTCTCCCTCCCTCTCTCTCTCTCTCTCTCTCTCTCTCTCTCTCTCTCTCTCCCTCTCTCTCTCTCTCCCACTCTCCACCTCCTAATTACTCTTGGGTATATGTGTTCAAAAATTGGATAACCAATTTAGATCGGATATTCAATTTATAGCACCAAAATATTACATTTTAAAATGTTTTTCAAATTAGCTATTAGGCACAAATTGGATATCCAAAACAAATCAGATATCCAATTTTTCATACTTTGGCTTGGGCATTGCTGTGGAGCAATGTACTGATAGCCAACCCAAAAAAAGTCAACTCAGGATTTTTGCATTTTTTGGTGAGTTCAAAATCTACTTTTTTCATGTTGCCACTTTTTGACCCATCATGATCCTACACATACCCAGGTCTAAATCAGGTAGTTTTTATTGCTAAGGTGGATCACTCCTTTCTTCAAAGGCCATACACTTATGATTTGGTCAAGTGTTTTTTTCTTTAGAAAATTGCTATTGCCTTTTTGATAGGTTAATTATGATTTGATTAGATGGGTTATGAAGCACTTATTTCAAACAAATATCTTTATGAAAGAAGTATATTGGCATTAAGTTAAATATTATTTGTATTCCAATGTAAAAACTACAAAGAATGGAAATAATTCTTTCAACACATAAACTATTATGTAGTAGTCAATTAAAATGAAAAAGCTTACTCTATATTAGTTAGGATACAAAACTAAGAAAATGATCTAAAGTTACTTATTTATCCTAGAGGAACTAAGTATATAGTATACAAAGAAAATCAACAAATCCACAACTACCCCTATTTTGAAGGAGTTTAGTTTTCTCCCCTTCTCGATCTCGCTAATATTGTCTAATTATTTTAAAGAGATGAAGGGTCATAACAGAACTTTATTCAACCCAGTAAATAACTTGGTTAATTGAACTTGAGAAAAGAAACAAAAAAATTGCTACATTTGGAATTTCATGTTGAATGAAGAGTGGTGACAATAATCTACTTATAGTTTAATAAAATAGTATTTTTATAAGAAGGCTTGACATTAGAAAGATAAGTGTTACTTATAGTTTCATAAAACACTATTATAGTCTTACCAACATATACTATTGTATGCTTGCATGGCTTCTTAGCTAATATATGGGGAGATAGAGATAGAGATATATGGGAAGAGAAAGAGAGATGGAGATATATGGGAAGAGAAAGGAAGAGAGGTGGAGATAGAGAGTCAATGGATAGGGGGAATAGGGAGGGAGAGATGGTGAGAGATAGAGAGGGGGAGATAGAGAGGGGGAGGGAGAGAAAGGGATATAGATAGAAAGAGATAGAGAGAGGAGTAAGAGGGAGATAAAAAGAGAAATAGAGATAGAGATATAGATTAGGAGAGATGGAGGGAGAGATGGAGTGAATGAGAGAGAAAGGGGGGAGAGGGAGAGATAGCTCAATAGATAGAGGGGGAAAGAGGCGGGAGTGACATAGATAGTGGGAGATATAGAGATATAAAGGGCGACAAGGATAGATATATCAATCACCCTCCCTATATCTCTATCTATTCATCCTTATCTCTTTATCTCTCTACTCCTCTCTATCTCTTTGTCTCCCTTTCTATTTGTATGTTTGTCATTATCTCCATGTCTCTATATATTTTCTTCCCTATATTTATCTTTGTCTCCTTAAGTGTGAAATGGGTACATTGAAGAGGTCTTAAAGGAGAATTATCATATCTTTAATCAAATGGCATGCTACCTTGAGCATAACTCCCCAAGGACACATGCCATCCTTGGATTGTTGACATCAAACAACCAATCAAAATTTAGTTTCTCTCTCTCATATTAATATATATTACTATTATATTAAATATATATTATATTAATTATATTTTGTATTATATAAAAATATACTTATTATTAATTATTAGTTATAATAATTTTATACATATTTAATAATTTTGTTAAGGAATATAATATATAATTATAATAAGTTGAAAAATTATATTATTTATTATGTAAAATATAGCTAATATATACTTAACTATATTGTAGAATATTAAAACCTATCTAAATGGTGCCAAAATTTTGAACTTAATTAAGATACTATAAAAGCTAACGAAACCAGATTATAGCTCATCAAATTGGAGAAGTGAAAGGTCAATGCTAGCACCGAGGAAGAGTTTGGAGTAGTGAAAACAAGGTCAATGCCAATGCCGAGGAAGAGTTTGGAGTAGCGAAAATAAGGTCAATGCCAGTGCCGAGGAAGAGTTTGGAGTTAAAACAAGGTCAATACCAGCGCCAATGAAGAGTTTGGAGGAGTGAAAACAAGGTGAATATTAGCGCCGAGGAAGAGTTTGGAGGAGTGAAAATAAGGTCAATACCAACGCCAAGGAAGAGTTTGGAGTTAAAACAAGGTCAATACCAATGGCGATGAAGAGTTTGGAGGAGTGAAAACAAGGTCATTATCAGCGCCGAGGAAGAGTTTGGAGGAATGAAAATAAGGTCAATACCAGTGCCGAGGATGAGGTTGAGGGCACTCAGGGAAAATTGACGACCAAGGGGCAATGAGTACTATAATTTTGGCACCCCCATTCTCTTTAACCTTCAATTTCCATGCCTAGTTTCCAAAGATCTTCTCATACATTAGCATCCCCATCCTCGTTAAATGGTATAAGATAAGACAGAGAAAATAAAATAGCTTATACAAAACATATCAACCTACAATCCCATTCAAGCATTTTAATTAATTCCTTGAATTAAACCTAAAACAAGAATCATACACACCACAACAGTGAGATGAATGAAACAACCCTTGATCATTTTATTCAAAATTTAGATATGCTTGTACAATGGAGAGACATGAGTTTAAATTAATCATATCAATTCAAATGCTAGTACTATCATAAAACATCAAATCCCCATGAATTAAAAACCTACTACAGAATGACTCACAATCTAAATTGCATTTTCCCTAAAATCATCAGACTTTACGATTTGCTCTGCAACTTCATCTAGACTCAACCAAAAATATCTAACTTGCTAACCCATACTTATAGCCTTGAAATCCTTCTTATAGAAAAAGGAGGAGCAAACGTGTAACCAGCCAATTGGACCGCCTTGTGATATTCCAAAAATTTATTACAACAATCTCCCTAGAGAATCTTCTTGTTCATCGTGCCTGCTAAGAATGGTTGATGCAGCAACAAAAAAAAAATAAAGAATTCCATGCCTAGAATGTCACAAAAAAACAAAAATAGAATCTATTGTAACTACAACAGCTGATTTGTCAACCGTTAGCAGCCTACTCCTTTTAACTCTTCCTCAGTTAAATATACATTTACCCATTTCTGGTACTCTTCATTAGTTGTCCAATCAAAATTGGTCACCTCATTCACCTTGACACTATAAGGTTTGTACGTAACTTCCACCTGATTCGCTTCTCTTTCAAAAGACTCCAAGAATGAGCTGGTGCTAATGATTTTGTCCATACAACTCACCAACAAATCATAATCTGAGTTACCCTATTTTTCAGTTTTTTGTAGTCTAAACATGATATAAAGGGGCTCTTACACTTTTTTTGATTAATGTAGCTTGTGTAAGAGGCCCCATGGATACTGTTGTAATTGTAGGATGCATGAATAGGGTGTAGGATGAGAAATAAAGAAGGTATAGTTGTTGTCCTCAATAGTTTTATGAAGAAAAGCATGTGAAATGAGAGGTTCAAGCCTAGGTTTCAACAAAACATGTATGGGAGATCTGATTTTATGAATTTCTATCCATGTACAGACCTAATGGGTTGTTTTTGAACACTGAATATGAATGATATACATACACACACACGTATATATATATATTTATATATATATATATATATATATATATATATATATATATATGTATGTATGTATGTATGTATGTATGTATGTATGTATGTATGTATGTATGTATTTTTAAATGTAAATGTAAATACAATTACTGGATGCTCTCCTAGAACAATAAATGTAACATATCATTAAAGAAATCTATATCTATGTATATAAATGTGTATTTCCAAATGCAAGTGTAAATGCAAAGAGCATATGGTTTTGTAGTGTTATAGATACAACATATCCATAAATTAATGTAATTGAGATTCTAAAGTCTTCAACACATATAATAAGAAATCGATCAAACTATTAAACTACATGAGAAATAAATGAAATTAGTAAATGTATATGTATGTGTATTTGTAAATTTAGGTGTAAAATAAATAAGAATAATGAAAATTATAAAAGAATACAAGGAAAGGTCTAATCCCTTCTTGGTAGTGATAACCTCCTCCACACACAACCCTTCAAAATTATGAATAGAGGAATATAATCTTTGAAGAACTCAAAGCTGATTCTCCCCTAACTGATGCAATTAGTCATTTTATCCTTACAAACATTTATAGTGATTACTAGAGGCACAAAGACCAATTCTTCATAATAGAAGAATTTGATCATACTTTTCCAATGATAGAATTATGAGAAAACCTCATGTTAAATAAATAATTCCTAGCTAAGTTCTTTAAATCATGTCCAACCGTATAAGAGAAGACCGCTGCTATGTGTACCTAGATACCATCAAGAAAGGCTTGTCTTTGGGATCTTCATCAATCATCCTACCTTGAAACATACAAAAAATCTCCTAGAAATTAGACATAGGAAGATTTAATATGACTAAAAAAAGTTTATTGCCAAAGCGCAAACTTATGATGACTTAAGCAGGCCTAGTACACACTCCCTCCCTGTTAACCACTTAAACATTTGGAAATTAAATATAAATTTGCTGCTATTTTTAGTCATGTAGGTGTCCAATAAACCACTTGTTGGTGTTTTCCTTCAATTTTATTTACTTGAATGAAGAGAAAAATTCCTTTGATTACAATTAGAGAATACATTTGAGGCCTTGGTTGTGTAATTGGTGGACCATAGTCACATTTAACACTTGTTACAAAGTTTGGGAGTTAAAATGCTAAGTAGATTTGATTTGTGATGGACACATTTGGATGGTAGTAACAATAGATTGCAATCTATCAAGACTTGATTACCTTATAACCTATGAAATTCTAGCGATGAAATGATAGATTAACCATAATGTCACCTTGGGATCACATCACAATGAAAGAACTTCATCCAACATCCTTATGAGTGCAGGTACCACCAAATAGGTATTTTCCAGATCTGTCTTCCTCAAGCAAGGGAAATTTAGGAAGAGAAGAGGAAAGCGAGACATGTAGTATGTCTAAAAGAGGGAGATCAACTAGAGGTCAAAATATTAGAAGACAATTTTGTAAATTCATGGAATTTTTTCTTGTTGAAGGGGGGTCATGTTATTATGATGATGAGAGCATAGGATACATCGAGGTGCCCTTGAGGTACAAAAATATATGGAAACAATGCGTACCCAAGGAACTTCCTCCAATAAACACTGATTTTTGTGTCAACGAGAGGATATATCACATAGCACCATCGTCATTACATGGTTTGGGCCTATTTTGCATGTACGGCATAAAGGTCTGATATGAAAAAGTTACTGAATTGATGGAGTATGTTGGACCCTGTTACAGTTACAAAGATTGAATGCAACTTGTTCGATATACGTGAAGTATGCGTAAGTATGCACTATCAACAAATTATATACAACTAAAAAATAAGGATCAAAATAAAGGAGTGGCTATGTGCATTGATGGAATGCCAAAAGCATCAGGGAATATTGTAGGTTTTATAAATAGTACACGACCTGGGTCAAAAAATAAGCAACCCAATTGCATATTCGAGGCGCGCGAGGGAAACCGTGTATTCATATGTGTGATAAAATCAATAACTACAAGGGAAGAGTTACTAATTGATTACAATTTGAATCACTTAGTTACAAACATATTTACTATGGGGGTGGTATGTACTATGTACCATTTTACCCAACCTCCAATTAATGACTCCAATAAACCATTTTATTCTTATGTTTTTTTCGTAAGTCTATTGGTTTCATTTTGGCAATGTTTTTTTATATTTAATTTTTGTCACAGTGGATCATTTATCGTATAAAGAAGGCTCTGGCCCAGAGCATAGATCGCGATGTATCTTCAGGAACTTCTACCCGATAGGTTTATCTCATTGTAATTGTACAAATTAGATACGAGCAAAATGTTTTATTATTACATTTTTTTCATATGTTTTTTTGGTTAATTTCGATAATGTTTTTAATATTCTTGTTGTAGTTTAATGATCGGGGAAAGGCACCAACAGTAGAGGAGAGCATCGATAGTGAGGTTCAGTCAATATTTTGTGATGATGACATCGCTTATTCAACAAACCCTCTCGATACAATAAATAAGGTGCAAAAAAAATGCAATGAAGAAATGGTTAAGTTGATGTTTATAACACCTCAAACAGATGAGATAAAAGAGAGGGTTAAAATATTGACTGAGAGATTACAAAACTTGCAAGTAAGTTGTCATGAGGTCTTTAATTATAACATAAGTTCATTCATGTTTTTATATTTTGTACTCTTTTATATCATGAATTAAAATATGTGTTGTTTTTATAGGGTTATTTTCCTCCTCATGATGCTCCTGGCCATGATCAAGGTATTGTAAGTGTTGCCCAAGGAGTAGGGGTTGGTACAAGTGTCCATCCTGATCTTCCTATGCATACATCACATCATCTGACCCCATTATCCATGCCTATATTATCGTCTAAAATGTCGGCAACACATACCATGCAGGCATTTGTTCATGCACCCTCTGGCAGCGAACACATTCCAGAACATGTGTCAAGACATGTACCTAGGGATGCAAAGGCCACTAGTATTGGTGATGTTTTAGTAGCATTTCCTGAATCTTCTCGTATTACTAGTACGGGAACATTTCCGGTCACACTTGTGGTGATTGAGGATTTCATTCCCATAAACATAGAGAGGGTCTCAGGTACTTTCAAATGTTTTAATTATTATTATATATAATCCAATTGAAATTTACTTATTGATCGCTCTTTTTAGACTATTGATCCCATGATCATTTTGTAAGAAATGATGTTTTTTATAAACATCTAAGTGATATTACATTGGAGCTCTTCGGGCCCACCATATGTACATGGTGGAATGCCCAAAATAAAGATTTAAAAGATGAGCTCATTAATCGTTTAGTTGTGTTGTTTTGTGATAAAACATTCAACCAAACCAAAGTCCTTCAGAAAGCTGGTACCTATCTAAAGTATATGAGGGACCAATATAGGTCACATTTAGAGAAAAAAAAAAGTGTGAGCATCCCCCCATGATTCTAGAGATGGAGTGGAAGGACTTGGTGTCGGATGAAAAGGAGAAGGTTGAAAAGAAAAAAGGAAAGACACCACCAGGCCAAGGAAGGTATGTGATACTATCAACAATGTAATTATATACAGATTACTCTTTCATTTTACATAATCTAATGTATTTCAAATTTTTCATCGGCTACCCGACACATCAAAGGCAACAAAGGCAAGACTAGAAAATAACGTGCAGCACAAACTTGGCTCTAGTGGTTATATGAAATTAGTTGCATGAATTGTAAGTATCAATAAATGAAATATAGCATCCAAATAATAAATTAAAAATATTTTTTGTTTTATCACACCATAGAAGCAAAATTCATGATCATATGAAAAAATGTAGGGCTCTGAATTCAACAGAGTTCCCACAGAAGATGACCTGATGATTGCCTTCTAGCAAGGCTATGGAGTTGTGGATGAATGCCTAAGAGTCTTGACTGGGTAAACACAACCTTCCACTACATCTAACACATAGGTAAATAAGCTCAATAAATTTTATTTAAAATTGAATACTTGTGCAATCTATTCAATCTTAATTTCCACCATAAAGTAATTACATGCCTATTTGTTTTAAACATTCAAGCAATGATAATATTGCACATGACATTAGAATGCAGCCTGGTGAGGGTGGAGCACAACTTGCAGATAAAGGTCATGGTGTGCATCCTAGTACTTTAGAGCATGTAGAGCATGATCAACATGTTGAGGATGATTAGGCTAGAGAAAATCAGGAACATGATGTGGCCCCATCAGGTAAAGAGGACCACTCTAAAGTTTTTTTAAACATATTTAATTGCAATTTGTGTATTAATTAATGTAACCTTTCGTGTTTCAACTTTAAAGAATGTAGAGCGTCATCAACGTGTTGAGCATGATCAGGCTAGAGAAGATCAGGAACATGATGTGCCCCCATCAGGTAAAAAGGACCACTCTCATGTTCTCTTAAACATATTTAATTTTAATTGGTGTATTAATTAATGTAACCTTTTGTGTTTCAATTGTAGATTAGGATTTAGAGGGTGTTCAACATGTTGAGCATGATTCTATAACAAAATTTTAGGAACGTGATGTGGAGCCATCAGGTAAAGAGAACCACTCTAATGTTCTTTTAATTAATGAAATACTTGTAACAATAATAATAAAACATATCAGTTTAACATTTCTTTCTTATTGCAACAAACCCCCCTTAAGGTGGTGTCCACATCATGAGTAGACAACTAGGCGTACATTTAGATCACAAGCAAAGGGTAGAAAAACTAAAGGGGGGACAAATATCGATTTAGAAAATGATACTCCACTTTAGCTTTATGTAGCTTTAAAAAAGAAACAAAAAAAAGTGATTGTAATCATATCATGACAACCATATTTTTGATAATATGTAAAAACTGAAAGAATGGATATTATATGTTAATGAATGAATGTTATATGTTATTAATGGATGAATGGATGAATGTTATATGTTATTAATGGACGAATGAATGAATGTTATATGTTATTAATGGATGAATGAATGATTAATGTTATATGATTGGGTATGGAGAATTGAGAGTAATGTGAGGGGGGGAGGGGCCAAATGAGCTTCCACCATCACATGGTTGGCCCTGTTAAGCAGAGAATATTAAACTATTCTTGAAACAAAGAGAAGCTCAATAAGGTAATGCAATTTTCAATAGAAGAAATGCATCATTTGAAGCATCAAACCAATATGCAAAGGTGAAAGAAAGTGCTAACTTTTCACTATGCTAGCAGAAAAATGATTCTTTATACCCTGAATCCATGCTCTGCATCATAATTTTAAGTTGTTTCCATTCCAATGTTCTGAGTTTAGTTTTTTTGTATGGCTTTGTATGAATACCACATTGTTTTGTGTGTGGATTTGGTTTCAAATCTTTGTTTCTTTTGTTTTTAGTGGTGACATAACTCTAAAATTTGACTTTTGTGCATAAAAGGTTAGTGGAAAAATTGACAACTCTGAAGGGTTTAGATGCTCGATTGAGATAGATACATGGATATTTGGATCTTGTTGTTGATGGGAGGCTTCGACTTAACCATGAAATTTTGTACTATTTGTAGGTATGCAAAAGTTTCTCTACTTACATTCATTCTTGATCATAAATGTTGTAAATGATATTAATGCTTCAAAATTAAGATTTGTTTCATTGTTATAATGATCAAAATGTTATAATTTTATATACATTCAAGCATTCTCTTGCTCCCTACCCTTTGCTCTCTCCCCCCTCCTTTTAAGAATTTTCTTTGTCATAAAAGATTCACATTTCTGTCTCATTTACACAAATTTATCTGAAGCACTAGGATTGAATAAATATATGTAAAAGATGATGGATTATGTCTAAACAACAACTTTCCATCTTATAGATAAATAAATCCTTAATATTTGAATAGATTAGAGCTTGAATAATGCTTGTATATGCATGTGTAGCAATAAGGGAGCCTATGTGAAGATTGAAACTTAAAACATCACTTTGGTATTTTTCCTTAGGTAGTGAAATGATATTTTGAGTAATACAAACCTACACACACATTGATATTTTTCCAAATTGCATTGTTAAAAAACATTTCTCTTATACCTACCCTCGACTAGACATGGAGGTATATAATATTGGTTTTTGGGTTTGTTCTGTAAGTAGTTAATTTCACAGAGGAAGACTAAAATCTTGTTAATGTCCTGTGTCAGGTGTGAAAGCATATGAATCACTTGCTGAAGGCACCATTTTGTATTCATCCAAAAACTAGTTTTTTCTTTTTTTAATGTTTCTTGCATGTGTTTTTTTTAGGCTCTAGAGATGTAGCTCGGCTCTTTCCTTTGCACTTTTCATCTATTTTGATGATTATAGTAGATTTTCCTCATAATTTTTCATGTACATTTGTTTGTAACTTTATTTTCTACCAATCAATTTGCAAACCACTCACATATTAAGGACCATTTCACTAACTTGTATTTATCCATTACTTCATATGTTGTAGGTTGTCTGTGTGCCAATAAATCTTGATGATTGTGAGAACTTTAATCCTACAAGTGTACCCAATCTTTCTCAAGTAAAAGTCTTACCTTATTTTATAGTACTTTAAATGGTTAATTGAAGGTACTTCTTTAGATCTGAGATAGTTGAACCCTAGATTAAAATATGGTATTAGATGGGTAGTATAATGATATAACTGAGGTCCATTGAACACAAATTATAAACATAATTTACCAGAATAGTGCTACAATTATAATTATTTATCCTTTACCTACCTCTACATTAATGAAAAAGATAGATCCCTATAAATCTAACCATGAAAGCGTTGAAATTTGTAGTATCTATAGGACTCGAGAAACTATCAAACATATTCTTTTTGAATGTTTTTATGCTCAAGAAATTTGGTACTTATTCTACCATAAGCTGAAGGTCTGGAATAGAAATTGTAAAATTAATTGGCATGATATTTTGTTTTATAATTTAAAGCTCAAGTTTGATTGTAAGCTATTAAGTAGTTGAAGGAAAGTCCTGATGACCCCCAAAGTCATAGCGATAAGTTATCATTGGTGAGAATCATGGCAGTACACTTAAGACCGAAGGAATAATTCTTGGGGAGACTTAGAACATTTGTATGACTACACAACACCATAGAAACATATGATCTATTGGCTATCAGTGAGACCCAAAACATCGATGAGACTGTGTGATACCAAAGCGATATGTAATATTGACTATCGAAGAGACTCAAGGTGTTGGAAAAACTACATGATGTCTCAACGAGTATCTAATAAACATGGAAAATGACGAATAATTTTTTTAAAAAAGTTTACATTTTTTTGTCAACATTTCAACGAACACAACCGATGAATCACCAAGAAAGGTCTGACAAAGTTGCTATAGCTATGACAAAGGCTTTGCCATAAATCCTTGTCCATTTCATAGTATTTGCGATGAAGTCCACCCATGAATCACATAAAAGGTCTAAAAGTTGCTTAGCTGTGATGAAGCCTTCGTTGTAACTCCTTGCCCTTTCAGTTGCAATTTTGATGAACATCATGGACGAACCACATAAAAGGTCTGACGAAGCTGCTTAGCTGTGACGAATGCTTCATCGTAAATACTTTCCCATCTCATTGAACTTGCGACAAACTTCTAGATTTTTTTCGATGCCCATTTCATTGATATTTTGACAAACATCTGAGCCATTTTATGATGCCAACAACTGACGAATCTATGTTGTTATTTCGATGTTTAATTCATCATTAGACTTGCAACAAAAAAACAATGATGAAATTTTTTTCATCATTTCGTCGCTACTCTAACAAAGATTTGTCAAACCACCGATGAACATCCATCAAAAAATGGTGTCAAATTCAGTAGTGTCTTCACTTTATCTTTTTCCTTAAGAGCATATTGGAAGGAATCCTCAACTGTGGAAATCCCCAACATACTCATCTCATCCTAAATATTAAACCTAAGGCCATTTATATAGCTTGCCACTTTCTCCCTAGTCATCTCTTGGTGCCCAAATATGATTGGCATCTTGTAAAATTCCTCGGTATACTCTTTCACACTCATGTCCTTGTGCTTCAGGTTCTATAACTTCTTGAATAGTTCCAACTCATAGTCCTCCAGAATCAACTTAGCCTTTAGCCTTGCAACCATATGTCTCCACTAAGTAATCCTCATTTTTCCATTTTCCACTCTCTCCTTCTACAACTCTTTCCACCATAAAGAAGCATGCCCCTTTAACTTAGTTTGTGCCAATTTAACCCTTAGTGGGTCCCTAATGTCTCAAGCTCAAAATAGTCTTCCAACTCTCCTATCCAATCTATCAAGTCTTTCAGATTCAATGTATTAGAGAAATTAGTAACATCCACCCTATGAATTTTACTTACTTGTGCCACTGCTCTCAACAATCTTTCTTCTCTCTCATATGTTGGTCCCGTAGCTTCTCCAGTCTTAAGCCCTTCTACAGCCTCTTCATATTCATCCTTTGGTTTAGGATTCCTCCTTAAACCAACCAGGGTGTTCTGGATCTCATTTCTCATGTCATTTCTAAATTCCTCCATCACCTACTCCATTCTTCTAGGGTTCATCCTTCTCAGCAGTATCTCTCCCCTCGCTCAGTGCAATTGCCTCAACTTGGCAACCTAACTACAAGGCTTCAATTGCCTCTCTCTCGGTAATCAATTGAACACACTTACAACCTACCTCAAATCGGTGATTTGTTCACCAAAGGAATGCCATAAGTACCACAATCCACTCGAGGTTTGAAACCAGCTCTCATCTCAATATTTTTAGGATCACAACTTGCTCTAATACAATTTGATGTAGTCATTGTTGGAGGGTGCTCAAAGAGAGAAATACAAACCATGCAGTAAGAGTCACAAAATGGAAGCAACACAAAAAATGGGGGAAAATACAAGTGAAAACATTCTTATTATCAGAAGTTTCGATTACAACTAGCCTGCAATATCTTGGATTATAGATTTGAGTCATAGGCTTGATTCAACATGCTCAAAATACCATTTTCCTACATGCTCCTCAATGCAAGCAAAAATCCTATAGAGCTAATCTTAGCTTACTCTCTACTCTAACTCTAATCCTTCTTTCCTTCTAGTGATGAATTACAATGCTTTATATACATTTGCAAGTCTAGAAACATCTGCATTGGCCCAAAGATCATTACAATCTTCAATTAAAGAAAATGTAACGTGTGTGTGCATATGTCAACCTCAAATTTGAATTGCTCTTTGGTGAATGCATAGGATGAAGTTTCAACCAAAATTAAGGTTGGGAACACTTCATAGAACAATTTGAATCACACCATCAATATGCGTAAGATACGAGAATGATCCACAAGTGATCCATCTAGTCGTTAGGTTTGAAAATCATTCTGGTATCGGATGAGGGAACTGCCACATAATGCAGAAGTGATAAATTTATGAAAAATGATCCAATCGTGCTCAAATATTGGAATAAGGTAAATTAACATGTTCACAATGTTAACACATATCTACAAGGTCTGTTGAGCAAACAAGAAGGATTACCGAATCTGGAGCATCCTTGGCTTGTGGCAATCTTGCATCACCCAAAAATTTTGGTGCTGAAGTTTGTAGATTCAGTAATCCTTCTTGTTTTCTCTCCAGACCTTGCAGATCTATGTTTACATAGTGAACATGTTCATTTACCTTATTCCAAGATTTGAGCATGATTCAATCTTTTTCCATAAATTTATCACTTCTAGATTACGTGGTAGTTCCTTGATCCAGCACTGGAATAATTTTCAAACCTAATGGCTAGATGGATAACTTGTGGGTCATTCTCATATATTTCAGATCTTAACAGAGTGATTCAAATTATTCTATGAAGCATTCCTGACCTTAATTTTGGTCCACACTTCATCCTATGCATTCACTGAAGAGTAATTCAAATTTGAGGCCGACATATGCATGCACACGTTACATTTTCTTTAATCGAAGATTGTAATGATCTTTGGGTAGACATGGATGTTTCTATGTACTTATGAATGTATATAAAACATTGTAATTGATCATTAGAAGGTAGGAAGGAGTAGAGTTAGAGTAGAGAGTAAGATAAATTTTTCTCTATAGGATTTTCGCTTGCATTGAGGAGTGTGTAGGAAGATGGTATTTTGAGCATGTTGAATCAAGACCACAAGCCAAATCTATAAGCTTGGATATTGCCAACTAGTTGTAATTGATTTTTTTGATAATATGAATGTTTGAACTTGTATTTTCCTCCATTTTTTTTGTCACTTTCATTGTGTAACTCTTGATGCATGGTCTGGATTATTCTCTTTGAGGACCCTCTGACCGTGGCTGCATCAAAAGTACATGAGAAACTTTGGAAATATAAACCTATAGAATGGTTGGCTAAAATCCTTCATACTTAAAATATAAGTAAAAGTGAACTATTAACTTCTTCTAGTTCTTTGGTGTATTATTTTATGTTTATGTTGGCCTAGATGTGTGTTATAGGTCTTATTTTTCTTTTTTGATTGTCATGAGGTTTACATTTTTTTTTATCTTTCAAATGTGGTGTTGTCCTTTGATGTTTTATGATTTTTGAACCCCTCCCCTCTATTTTATGGTTAATAGTTTTATGTCATTTTTCTTTCCTCTGCCTGGTTTTGAATTTTTTCCAACTTTATTGTTGTTATCACATGATCCTTTTATGTTAATTATATAACCAAAGAGGGTGATATTTTAATTAAAATTCATATGTCTTCCCTTCTAGCGGTATTTGTATCCAACAATATTTTCTTGCATTCCATGTGTTTTTCGGTGATGTGGTCTCTCTTGGAAATTGTTCAACTCTATAGTTTCCTTGGTTCATCTTGTGGTGATTTCCCCCTTCTTGGCATAATAATCCTTGCCTCTAGTGGCCCATCTTGAATATGTGGAAATATTATGGGTGTATGGTGTTCAATGTTTTTTTTATAGTTTTTCTAGTTCTTGCCCCAACTTTTATTAGTGTGATATGTATCTTTGTGATGGATTTTCAACTCTCATGTAATATTGTGATAATAATGAATTTAGGGTTCCTTAATTTTTTTATTATTCAAATCAATGGTTCATCATCCTAACATGTCTTATTTGTCCTCCACACCATGTATATCATTGTAACTACCTTGTCCCACATGGATGGATGATATTTGAATTAAATCTTAAATATTTACCTCTACCATCTAGTGTTCATACTCACCTATGATGATCATTCTACAAGATTTAAAGTTATTTTCAAATGAGTAACTTCCTATAGCTAATCCAATATATTTTTGGTAGTACCTTCACCCTTTAATGCAATGATAGCTTTAAGAAACCACCCTCAATAAAAGATATAAAATCTTGGTGAACCTTTCAATTTTTAGAAAACTATTAATTTTTATTATAAGATCTTGCCTTTTTTTGAAAAAGATATTAATTTTACTATTGATTTGTTTACATCACTAAATTTTTGTAGCAAATCTTGGAAAATATTGCAAAATAATAGTAAAATGCATTAATTATGATGGTGAATCCTTCCATTAATAAAATAATTCTCATGGAAAATTAGGGGCTCGAGGGTGTAAATGTTTGATGGGTTTAAGGGGAAAACTCTATAATATTTAGTTGCTACCATTGATTTAAAATATAATATAACAACCCTCATTATATACCATAAGGTTAAATATACCTATAATATACAATTCTCATGGGGCCTCAAATTGCTTTTATTTGAAGCCCTATGAGCATTACAAATTATAGGTACATTTTACCTTGTGATATACAAAGAGGGTTGTTGGATTATATTTTAAATATTGGAGGCAACTAAAGTTTTGAAATATTCCCCTAAAGTAACTAATAATTATGATATACTATTGGCAAAATATTTTATATTTCTACTATAAATAATAAAATTTAGGTGAATCTAATCTAATCATGTGTCAAATAAGTTATGGTGAATTTTTATGTTTAAAAGTTTTAAAAAATAAATTATTTGGTGATTTAAATAAGGCTAAAACAAAATTTAATTAAAATATGGTGATTCAATTCCTATTATAACTTTAACTATTAGACAAATTCAGATTCCCAAATTTCAACTATTAGCCAATTTTTCATTATTAGCCACTAGAAGGTTCATTGCTTTAATGGTTTTTCTTGGTGTTTCTTGGGAGTTGGCATGTTTCTTGTAGGCTATTGATTGAGTGTTATTTTCAAACCTTACTCTTATCAGTGTGTTCATATTTATTTTTAAAAAATTTCCTTCAATAAGATGTATTATAATGCTAACCTAGTTGACTAGTGATTATGGAGTGGTTCTTAGTCCCACCTTCTAGGTTCCCTTTTCGTTGGATATCCTAGTGTTTTGCATTAATGATGTGGGATTCTAAGGTCACCTCTAGGTTGATCTTGGATTCAATTATATGTGTTATTGTGGGAAATATTTTTTCTATATCTTATCTACAATGAGCTAATGGAGTTTTGAATTTCCACCATAATTTGAATCTAAATGATGTATATTCACGAGTTGGATATGGAAGAAGGGTTAAATTTTTGTTGGAATATTATTGTAAATATATAGAGAAGGAATATTTGCAAATTTTTCTTTGTGTCTTGTATTATATGCTAAATAATATTTAATGTATAAGTCTACTTCTCATTTCATCAATACAAAATTTATTTATAATTACCAAAGGAATAAATGTAAAATGTAGTCTTTGATTGTTTGATTCTATGGAAAAAAAATCTTTTGATATTTTAACAAGTTTTCTTGATTGCATTTTTTATCCAAGGATTTCCTTCAAATGGTTTGTCTTCATAGAAAATATAAAACGCCTTATGAAAATTTTAATAAGGGATCCTTTCAAGTGACATAGGACATATATTGATTTGTTGATTGATGTGTAGGATATGTTCATGTGGTAAATTGACAATATCAAGTGGTCTAATCCAAAAATGTGAATTGATCTTCTAAGAATAGTCATCCATGGCATATTCATTAAGGTGTATAGTGGTTTATTTGAGGAATGTCCTTTAATCCATGAAATATTGAATTTTTTTCCCTACTAGAGAAAGACATCCATTTGTAACTCATTTCAACAAGCCACAAATCTACTTTATTTGATAGAAGCATCCAAAATATCAACTAATAATTTAGTTTATAGTTATTCAACTCACTATATTGCTTTTATTTCATTTCCCTAATATCATAAAGAGTAAAAAATCCTTGTTAGGGTAATTCATAGTGAAAGATAAGCTATTATTACTATATTGTATCCATGCATTAAGTGAGATAATGGAAAAAAAATATTAAGGGGTTAAAAAGTTATTGTTAGACATCTGAAATGCAATGAATAATCCAAGCAACTTTTTAAGAAGAAATAAAAGCTACATAGACTAGAAAAACATAAATAATGCAAACCAAAACTCTAAGAGATGCAATTTCAAGCTGACATAATTGCATTTAAATGCTTGCAATATAAAAAATACAAGCTAGGTAGTGAGTTTGTATAGAACTAAGGAGAGAATGGAGTTGAAAAATCAACCAATGAGAATTGACCACCAAAAGTCACCAAAATTAAATAAAGTGATAAAAAATACTCCACCCTTAAAGGTTGAAGACAACTCATCACTTTATATCCTATTTGTTAAAGGAGAAACTAACTGTATTATCATAACAAATCTTAATAAATATGCTAGAAAAATCTATAACTAGGGGAAAATTAATTTTCACTAAAAAAAAAAACTACACTAACATCCCCCTTAAGAACAACTTAGGAAGATGTAAAATTTGATGGATACCAAAAAATGAGTGTATATTAGATACCCATGTACATATCAAATTCCACCAAAATGAAGCTCCCCACAAATAGAGAGAGAAAATCCCACATAATAGAGAGAGAATAAGATGATAAGGACTAAGTATGCCCCCCAAAGAGGGCACAGACTACACCCCAAGCAAAGATAGAAAATAAAGAAAATTTCTCTTAGTGAAGATGTCTACAGTATAATTTGATGTCAAATACTACTTGAGATTAATGATTTCCCCATGAATAAAATCTTGAATGTAGTGCATGTGGATCTCAATATGCTTGGTCCTCTAATGATGGATGAATTGTGAGTCTTCTAAATATCACTTTAGTTATCACAAAATATGATTGAGATATTCTAAAAGGGAATGAAAAAAAATAAGGTTTTTAAAGGAAGATGGCCTTAGTAGTAGCATTAAATGTTTTTTGATACTTAACCTCTGTAGATGAAAGAGAAATAATATATTGCTTCTTGCTCAAACAACAATATGGACCAAAATAAAGGGAGAAGTAATACTCTAAAGTATACTTACAATATTGGCAATGTCATGCTCAGTGTCAATTGGTGTGTCCCAAAAAATGAAAATCTATGCCATTTACATATTGAATCCTATTATTATGAGTACCCTATATTAGATTCATAGGACCACTCAAAGGGGGGTGAATTGGTTGTAGATTAAAAAATAAAAACCCTCATTAAAATTTAGATCCTTATTAGTCCTTAAACCCTTAAATAGATTTATCATGAATGTGAACAAACAATAACACATAATTTTTTTGAAAGAATGAAGAATTCCCTTATTATGTTTTCATTTATGTCAACATTGGTTGTTGATATCTACAATAATCTAGTAAAAAAAATTATCTGGTAATGGTGATACCCTAATCTAATATTTTGGTCTATATTTTATCATATGATTAGATGTACTTATACAATGATAATATGTTTTTCCTTACAACTATATGTATCTATGTTCAATTGTTTAGTTGGTTTGGATGTATAGTTTGAAAGATACAAATGACCGTAGTTCAGCCTATAGTTTCTAGCTATGTACAGTGCATTTGGGTATGAGTAATCTAGTTCACATTCCTACAGTGTTAAGACTTCAAATTTTCATTTTTGGGATATTTCTTACAAGTGTTAGTACATTATATATTCTAGATGGCACATAATTTTATGATCTAGTTGATCGCTTGTGTTGATCAATTAGCATATTTTTTTATTAGGTCTAATTCCTAGCTAACCTAACATTTGATATATGTTGTTGTACTTAAATATGTATTGAAAATGTTAGTGAGACCAATTTTAGGTACATACCAACCTAAATCAAGAGTTGCATATTTGGTTTAAGCTTGAAGGTGTTTTTGGTGCACGTGTGGATCTAACAAGGAAATTTTTAGTTAAATTCAAGGCTACATCTAATTAGGCTGACCTAATTGATGTATGTGGGTGTATTGGGTATATATTTAAGACACTCTTAAAGATGTAGGAGTGAGATAATGATGAATGTGATGCAGATATGTGAATTTTATATGTACATGATTAGAACTATAGAACTGTGAATATTGAGAAAATATAAAGTAGAGTAGTGTTTTGTATTTTATATCTATGGAGTGCATAGAGTCGGTATTTTTAGATGCAAGGGAACAAAATTCAGCACAAGGAAGGTGTATTTTATATTATTTCACATCTTGGTCATGTATCCATTCTATCTTCTATCTATTCTTCTTTTTGTCATTGTGGCCCCTATTGGATAGTGTGTCTTGGCAGTGAGTCTTTTGTAATATCTTATAACTAGTTATAATATATTGTGAGATAATCATCACCATGGTTTTTCCCTTTTTATGTTTTCCACATAAAATATAGGTTCTCACATGTTATGTTATCTTATGGTTATTTCATTCTTTCATTCATTATTACTGTTGGATGTGTTTTGTTAATTGTATGGATTATGATTAAATGGTTTATTAGAATACTAATTCACCCCCACTCTTAGTATTTTGGGTGTTCAAAAATTGGTATCAAACTTTGCTTCCTTCTAAAAATCCTAACATCCTAAGGAAGATCTTAGAGGCTGAACATATGGCTAATAGAAAGTATCCTACTCCTTCAGAAGAAATTTCTGCAATTCAATACATTGAAGATGGTTACTTGATTGGAAAAGAACTTAAAGTAACTCTTAAATATCTTGATAAGGTTGAACCTATGAAAATAAATATTTGAAGAAAAATCTAAAGGAAGCAAATGAATGCATCAAAAAATTGAGAGAACAAATCAAGAAGTTTAGAGAAAGACATAGGGAAGTCAATGAACAATCAAGGAAAGAAAATGAATATATCATCGGATTGAAAGAACAAGTGGATGAAAAGAAAATAATTTAGGAATTTATAAATACAATGGTAAAAAGAAAGAATGATGAATTCACAAGAATTAAACAAGAAGCATTAACTTTGAGATTAGATCAAGAAAAATCAAGAATCCATGAGGAAAAATTTAAGACAAGTTCTACAATGTTGGATGAACTAATTATAGGATAGAAACCATCTAAAGATAAAGGATATTTTGGACTTTAAGAAGGATAAATATTAATGGCTAACCAAATCCCAAACAAGGTTGAAAATTAAGAGAAAACTTAAGGAAATGATATGAAAATTAAAAATCAAAGAAGCAATGCTAGAAGGACCTCTATTAGACAATAAAATTCTCAAAGGTACCAATCTTTCTATGGTTTTTGTTTTCAATGTAATAAATTTGGACATAATTAAATATAATATAGAAGTAGGATTAATTATAATTTTGGATCCTTCTTTGAACAATGTTTTTCATGCAAGAAATTTTGACATAGATCTATTGAGAGTAGAAATCAAATGATGAATAGATATAATGTTGGTAGAATGGTTCAATATTTCAATGATTACTGCTATACATGTAATTTATTTGGAAATAAAGCTAACTAGTGAATATCTAGATTGAATAGAGGTCAATTTGGACAAAAAAATGTTGTGTGCTACAGTTGCAAACAACTTGGACATATTTCCAAATTTTGCAGAAGTAAGAATGGAAGACAAATTAATCTAGAAAATACAAATGAACCTATGAAGAAAATTCATCCTATTGAAGTAAAGAAGTAAATGGAGAATATTTGGACAAAGAAAGATGAGTTTGAGAAAAAAGATGAATTAATAATTATAAATGGATATGTACCTCCCTCTGGTGTAGATAATTCTCTTAGAAACTAAACCTAGGCATGGGCTCAAGGGGAGCAGTAACAGTAAAATCAAACAACCCCCCTAGAAATTTGAGATGTTAAGGAGTGAGAAAAGAATATGTAGTACAAAATCATATGCTTAAGCTTTTGGAGAAGAAACCAATACAAAATATTCAAATCTAAATAAATGCAAAGAATTTTAGGGTTTATAGTTTATTAGTGAAGGATTTTTATAAGCTTTATGGAATTTGAAGCATTTAATGTAGAATTAGGGAAGATTGGGAAAGGTTTAAAGTTAATTTTATAAGCCTATTTTAATCACATTTTTTCATTCAAATAAAGTAGAGTGAGTTGAATGATATGTAAGGTGTTTCAAATAAAAATTGGCTCAAACCCTAGACCTTGTGCACATAAAAGGTATTTATCACTTACTATGCTTTGTTGGTTTAAAATAGAATTGTTTTCCTAAGAATTTGAGCTTGAATCAAGGTTAAAATCCTCACCCCAACCATTTTTAACATCATTGAGAGGCCTAGACCAAAATTCAAGAGGTATCCAATGAAAATATTCAATAATGACCCCGTTAATGCTTTCTCGAGCATTTCATATAGGGATTTTCCTATAGAAGACACTAGGGATTATATACATGGGAAAATGGAAGGATATAATCACCTAAAAATAAAAGATATATGGACTGATGAGCTCATTGGATATGATCACCTTGTGAACTAGAATACATTAACCTTGTGAGGAAGAAGCTATATTTTTAGAATTGGTTCCCCAATTACAATTGTGATATTGATGCCAAATTTGAGTAGACTACATGACAAGTTTCTATTGATTGACATGGTTGGACTAATAACCAAGGAAGTGATTCAGGATGTTACAAGGTTATGTAATATTTGACCTATACTGATACTTAATTCTATGAAGAATTATTTTTTATGGAACTTACCAATGCCACCTCTAACTAGAGAAATTTCACAACTAAACCTATTTGGAACCCTGTGGTGAGATATGCTTCCATGGTGATAGGTCATAATATCTACTTAGATGAACAAAAAGAGAAAATTTAGTTTCATCCATGGATATTTATGTTGCACATGACATGGTAGTAAATGGAAAATAATTTGATCAGTGTGAGTTTCTCGAGCAACAACTTCTTGAGAATCTAAAGTTGACAAGGGAAAATTAATATGTATTTAAGTTTGGAACTTTGGTTGTATTATTTTTGTTTTATTTTATGGAAGATCTTACCAAAAGGAAGTGTGTTATATGGGATAGAAGTATACTAGTGGCACATCAAATTCTAAACTACATGAATACCTTAGGATGATGCCTTAACTATATTATTTGTAGTTTTTCAAAAGAATATGCATGAAAGTGAGAGAGTTCCCCACAAACTTGTAGAAAAAAATGCAAAGGAAATTACTTTTCTTGTTACAACTAACGAGTGTATTATTGAGGTAGTTGAACCAAGAACGGTATAGATTACACCTCTTGGTGATGAATTTTATAAAGATGAAGTAAATGGTTATGTGGATATGTTGCTTAAAAGTCTTACGTAGTTCTTAGATAAAAGATATGGGACATGTGAAGAAAAATATCCAGAGGTTCATTTGGAGTTTAATAAACCTAAGATCCAAAGAAAAGAAAGGAAATAAGTAGGGGAATGGGCTAGAAAGGAAGGTTATACAAAAGAGAAAATTAAGGAGGCTAGAGAAAAAGAATCTTGTATGACAAGTGAGACCTTTGGACCTAGGAGATCAAGAAGAAGAACTTCTACCCCTACCTCTACACTAAGTCCTCTGGAGTAGTTGCTACTATTACTAGTAATGGAAAGAATAAGGAGTCGAGTCCTTTGGTAATTGAAGAAATCATTACTCCAACTATGCCTAGCACAAGGACAAGAAAGAGGAAGAATGTGAATCTAATAGAAATCATTTCTACATATACAAGGAGAAAGAAGCAAAAAGATTTCATAGAAAAGAACCTTAGTGGAATTGTTGAAGAAGAAATCAAGATGGGATTAGAACTTGAAGAATAGCTGAGAAGAAAGAGAAGATGTGCTACTAAAAGTGGTTAAGGTTCTTCACAAGAGGCAAGAATGAAAGCTTAAAAGAAAAAAAAGTGGATATTATAGACACTTCAGAAGAAGAAGAAGAAACTAGAAAAGAAAAGGAAGCATTTACTATACATATCCATGAGAAGCTTAAGAAGAAGAAAGAAAAGAAGACAAAGGAAGGTCTTTCGGAGCAAAAGAAAACGAAGGAGAATAAAAATCCTTTGATAAGGGTACACACCCCAATGAAATTGGATGTTTTGGTTAATAATATGCTACATTATGATAGCATTCTAGAGGCTACAAAAAAATTGTATAAAGAAGTTGATGAAATAGATAAGAATACAAGTATTGAGGCAATCATCAAATATGTTATTTTTTTAGAAGCTAACATGAGAAATATCAAGAAAAAAGTTCATAGAGTTGTTTGGGATGCCTTAATAGAAAGAAAACTTGAAGCTATTAAAGTAGAGGATAAAATGAAAATTGATGCCTTAAAGGAAATTAGATCCTAGTTTTTTGAAGATGATAAAGCTAGATTAACAAAAGTATCTACCAAAGAGTTTAGAGTTAAGCAAAGGATTACCATTCTTATGGGAAAGGGAAAAGATCAAGTGGATACATTGAAGTAGGAAATAATAAAGACTATTAAGGATACTGCTGAGAAATTTTGCATGATAAATAATTCCACATCTAGTATAGGTCAAGAAAAGGAGAATGTTGAAGAGAAGGTTACTAATGTAGAGGAAAATCCTCCTCTTGATTCAAATTCACTAGTATTCAAAGAGGTGGAAGAGATGGAAGTAGATAACTATACAACAGAAGAAACACCATTTTTTGATGATATAGAGAATGTGGTGTCCTCACTACCATTGGTAAATGACAAACAAGCTACTCCAAAGACTTTTGTTCCTTTGAAAGATACTGACAAGCCTAAAGGTGATGATGAAAAACAAAGTGTAGAGAAAGAAAAAGAAAATAATCACACAAATCAAACTGAGGAAAACACTGATGAAAAGAATGAAAATGCAAGAAAATAATATAAAGAAATTCACAATGATAAAGTTGAAGAAGAGCAAGGATAGAAAGAGGACAATAAGAAAGATGATGATGATAAGGAGGATGAAGATAATAATAATCAAAAGGGGAGAATGAATAAGAGTTTAAGGATAGATAAAATGAAGAAGATGCACAAAAGACCATGGATCTATCGAAGCCCTCTGGAGAATCTACCTCTAGGAATCCTCTTAAGGGTCTTTTTTCAAGGAAAATAAGGTTTCAATTAGATATAAATCCTTAGTTATTGTAGCTCCCCATGTATCAAGGAAGTGTGGATCTAGAGAATATATCACCAATTAAAAATTTGGAGCTTAGATATGCTTTCCATGCTTCTAGAAGAAAATAAATAATTGAAAATCATTAGAAGGGAAAAAAGCTAATAAATAAAGCTATAAATGCTTTGCAGGATATGGCCCTCGATTCATCAATTGCTAATTCTTTAACTTCTATGGAAAATATTAAGTTTTTGGTTGATTTTCTTAAGGAATACACCTCTGGTCTAAAAGAAAAAATTAAAAAGAAGTGGAAACAAGGGTTATAGAGAAGAGGATGCTAGAGTTACAAGAGAGATATGTATCAACACATAATAAAGTGGAAAATTTCCTAAAGGAAGTTCAAGAATGTGAAGAAGAACCAAAGACTTCATTTTTATATTGTATGAAGTGGCCAGATGCCACTCAAGGCATTAAGGACTCAATGTACTCAATAGAGACAAATAAGCAATGCCTCTAGTGCCCATAGGATAGTTTGGGATACTGTTCACACCACTTAGGCTACCATAATATATCTAAAAAATAGATTCTTCACATTACTGAACCATAAATTTTAAGGTGGATGGAATACTTTATCTCTTTTTCTCAATTACAGTCTTTCACCTGAAGGAAAGAGATAGATCCCACACCTAAAATCTAGGTGGTTCACTCAAAATAGGGAATGTATGATTAAATTATGCCTAAATTTAATGATATAGATGCTAATAATTGATGAAATGGATTGATAATTAAGTGAAAACACATTGTGTAATGCAAAAACACCTAGAAATGAATGCAAAACTAAAACAAAAATGGATGAAACTGAAAGTGTGCACCTGAGACATTGAAGGAGGCTATAAATTACATTTGAAATGTTACTGGTGCTAGAAATTTAGCCTACTAGGACTCATTCACTATTCTGGGTGAATTAGTCCTAGTTCTGTGAAACTGAGCTAGAACCTGTTGGGTGAATTAGTCCTAGTTCTGTGAAACTGAGCTAGAACCTATTTCAGACAGAAGGGTATCCAAAAATGTAGAAACAAAAATCAATAAGTGGGACTTATTTTCCATCCATGGAAAATCAGTCCACTTTTGAATTTCTAAAAATTCAAATGTAGAAATTGAAGTCTTCGATCTCCACTTTGGCTCCTGATAGGTGTTTTCCTTTGAAATTTTGATTTCCAAACCTAAAAGTTCCTTTTTTATATATTTTTCCTTAGAAAATGAAGGGAAGACTTAAATAACTTTGCAACTTGATTCTTAATAACTTCCAAGCCTTCAATATGCCTAAATCTGCAAACACACAAGAAGAGAAAGAGAAATGTTGGATGTTAGGGCATGGGGGTTTTCCTTGGTCAAACCCCTTTTAGGTAATTAAACCAAAATGGAGAAATAATGTAATGAAGCAAGAAATAATGGAGTTATTACATTTCCATGATGATTTATCTTGAATTTTTGTAGAAAAAGATGAATAATTTTCCCTTGAATGTCTAAAAATTGCTATCTTAATGACTTAGAATGATGAAACCCTAACTTTCTTGACTTGAGATGGAAGAGTGATGGATGAATAATGAATAATGGTTGTTATTTATCATTTAGAGACTTTATTTTATAGGAATTTCACCTTAGTTTCCCATAAATTGGATCCCCAAGGCTGACATGAAAAAAATATGAAACTTAATTTCCAATTTTTCTTGCTCAACTCAAATTTGACCCAAATGGGACTCATTCACCACCTTGGGTAGATTAGCCTTGCCTAGAAGAGACTCATTCACCACAGGTGGTGAATTAATCCTAGTTGGACCTATTTGATAGTTTGATTCTTAGGAGATAATAAAATAAGGTTTATATAATGTCTATGTTGGTTATTTCATCAAATATTGCCTCAGGATGCAAATTATGGGGTAATAGGGGCCTATTAATGATTATGTAAAGGTAAATTAGGGATTGGGACACATATTTCAATGTGAAAGTGTGATTTGATACACTTTACAACACTAAAATGTGGTCCACACAACCTAGAAAAGCACAAGAACCAATGTGAATGTGTAAGAAACATTACAACACTAGTTTAACATTAAGTTTATTTTACAAGCTTTCTAGATTGATGTGAAGATGCAATTAAATATGTTTTATAACGTTAAATTAGGGGAAAATAGGTTTATTTATTCTAGAAAATTGTGAAATTCCTTTACAAAACCTTCACAAGAAGTCAATGAACACATTTTATTCAATGTGCAAGGGTCCAAGACCTAGTGTGCATGCATAAAATGCCTCACAACACTAAATCAAGGCCTTATTAAGTCTGATTTATAATGAATTACTCCCATGTCAAGAAAGAAATAATTTTTTCTATGGTACATTTAGCCCCCACTTTAGTGAGAGGATGAACTTGCTTCAGACTAACACTAAAGTAGACATTCAAGAGAGAATAAAGTGTACAGATGTAGATGATAAAGAATGAAAAAGATCAAGAAGGAAATCAAGCCCCTAGGATCCAAGATCCTAAATCAAACCATCAAGATACATAATAATGCAATGGAAAGAAGAGAAAATTGAAAAATTAAAAGGGGTGGATCAAGCTTCAATCAATTTTCCAACTAGTTGTGGATCAGATCTAAATTGTCTATCCAAAAAGAGAGATGCATACCCACTCTGGAGAAACATAACACTTAGCTATCCGCTAGGTGAGAAGTCCCAAAAGATAAAACATACACAATTTGGTACACACATAGGTGGCTATAGGAAAGTCATGCCTCAGAATGGGATTCCCACTCAACCATACCAAAATTATACCTCCTGATAACTTTAATAAGGTGCCACAAATGAAAATTATTTTCAAGCTCTATGAAGTAAGAAAAACTTTGTATGCTTGACATTCATAGACATTGTAAATGCGAAATAGTGTAAGGTTTGTTCAAAGGGATTTTTCCTTTGTTCATGGAATGTCTCATATTAAGGAACATCATGCTTAATGTATCCAAGAGAGGAAAGGTGCAAATGGTCTCATCTTGTTTCCAAGAGAGAACAAGTGCAAGATCTCATCCTAGGAAACATGTACCTAATGTTTCCAAGAGAGGAAATTGCAAGAAAAATAAAATCACACAATGAAATGTGAGTGGTGATGTATACCCCCACTTTAAAGTAGTTGAAAACACCAAAACTATGAGAAATTTCTTTAAAGTAGAAGAAGGAGAAGAAATGACAGCTTATTCAGAAATCCCTATGCCAATTCATATGTTTCTAAGAAGCTACATCATGAAAAAAATAGTATGTCACATGCAGGCCAACTTAAGGCACATCCTCGATGTCCCAAGCTTTCTCTTATATGTTCATGAAAATTTAACGACTTTCCAAAGGAGGAAATGACATATGACATATGAGGACAAGGCTACTTAACCCCTTGACCCAACTTAGTGTAGGACAAAGGTGAGCTAAAACAAATGATGAAATGTAGGAGAGTGAAAATCGGTATCAATTAGAGGAATTAGGTGCCCCCACATAGGGAAGAATACCAAAATCCTTAAGATGTTTGATTTTACTAATCAAAGCCTTACATTCATTGGTGGAATGACCATGAACTCTATGATAGGAAAAAAATGAAGTCTTGTAATAACATTTCTTTCAAGTTCATGAAGGGTTATCAAGTGATATTGGAGGAGTCTCAACAAGATACCCTCTTGATCAAGGGGAGAAGGAGTTTCTATTGTTGGTGGCAAACAAATGTCTTGCTCAATACATGATGTCATACTTATGCAAATTTCTTTAGATAATTGCAATATTTTGTTCTCAAGTGCTCTTATAGGAGAGGGAAAATCTATTGAATGTAAATCTTTAGTACTATGCGAGATGACATTGATGTTAAGAGAAGAGTTCCTTGTTTGTTTCATGTTTTGGAAAGGAGGAATTTCAAGACTACTAGTGTCAAGGAGTTCGGGATGTACGATGGTTAAAGTTGTCTTAGAAAGAGGTTGTGTGATAGTATTGATGTTTAGGGATGGCTTGTTTATCTCGATCAAGGGAGAATAACCAGGACCATGAGTGGTTTTTTGTGAGTTAGGATCTATAGGGTTGCAGATACCTTGTTCTTGAGCACCACATCCTTTTCCATTATAGCCAAGTTGTTTCATAAGCTCATACCCTTTTCTATAAAGATTTTCATTACTTTGGGATTAGATGATTGTTGTTGATAAGCATTGTCAAAGGTGGTCATGTAGTGTACTTTGTTGTCTGAAGTGGTTGAGGTGGATGCTTTTGAAGGATCATCTGCTTTTTTATTTTCCCTATTTGAATCTTTGTATATGATCTTGTACTTTCCCATAAAGTCATGTTTGAAATCCAAGGAAAACTAATCATCGTCTAATAGTTGTGTGACCTTTTCAATAGGTTGTTCTTTGTTGTTGTGTTTTACATGTTCCATTGATGTTGATGTGTTTAAGGAATTTTCTTTATTTTTATCAAGTTTTAAGACACTATAAGGTTCATCATCAGCACAAGGGTGTGGATGGTGTTCTTGTAGATGTATTTCATTCTGTGATGAAGAGTACAAGCTACACCTTTCATTATATGAATCCATAGTCTTCCTAAGATAAGATTACATGAGATTTCATAAGGCATAACATGGATTGGTGTATTCAATTTGACCACTCCAACTGTAAGAGGTAGGATGATTACCCTGAGCAACTTCTTTTTTATATTTTCAAATCCCTTAATAGATAAAGAATCAGGTCCAATGGTCGATTGATCAATGCCAAGCCTATCTAGAAGGCTCACACTAAACACATTAAGAGTAGAACTAGTATCTACAAGAGTTCCCTTTATCCCTTTTTATTTGTATTGTGCTATGATTATGAAAGGATCATTTTGTTTTTGCAGATCCAAAGGAGGGAGCTCACTTTGGTGGAAAATGATGTCAACATTTATGTTTTGAATCATGGATTCTATGTCATTTGGTTGTGCATTAGAAGGGACAGGAAATTGTTGTAAGGTTGCTTGAATCATGTTGTGATAGTGAGGGGAGGCTTGAATAAGGTCCCATAATGATATCTTAGCAGGAGTATGCTTAAGTTTCTCGACAAGATCATATTACTTTCAACCTAGTGAGAAAGGGATATGAAGGATAGGATTAGGCAAAGGTAAGGGTGTCGATGTTGGTTGTTGTGGCTATAGATTATTTTGAGTGTTATATGTATGAGCAACAGTATTATGACTTAGTTGTTGTGAAACATTATTCTAAGGTGGGTAAAGGACAAGTTCAGGTTTGGTTTGAGTTTGAGTTTTATGTGAAGGAGGGTAAGAATGAGTTGAGGTTGAATAATATTAACATCCTTTGGTGAATGAGTTATCCTTGTCTTGCATTATGAAATCCTCCCTAGGAGGAGGGTTTTTAGGAGAAAAAAAAACCAAATTCTCATGACACTCAAGGATTAATTCTTCTAAAATGACTTTATCACAAGTAGGGGAATGATCAAGAGTTTCTTTAAGGGAAGAGGGACAACTAGGATTCTCATGACCTCCACAAAATAGGTTTTCTAACATCAAAGTATCATCTTCACAACAAGGAGAGATACTAGGAGAAGAACAAATGTTAGGTTCATGATAATCTAAGGTTGTGTTATGGTTGTTGTGAATGTTTTGTCCACTGAGAGAGGTAAAAGGAGAGAAACAACTAGGATTCTCAAAACTCTCATTAATTTATTCTTCTACTAAAATATCTTCATCACCATGAGGAGAGATATTATGAGAAGAAAAAGTATGATCATTAGGAATGCCGAGGTTGTAGTCTCTTTCACAAAAAGACACTCATAGGAAGAGGATAGGAAATATTTCTTAACATGTCTAAATATGTAAGGTACTATTATTGTTTGAATAAAAATGAAAAGCACATGTAACCATTTCATGCAATGTTCCAACAATATGAATAATGTATATCCAAAGATACAAAACATTCTTATCCAATATATGCAAGATTTGAAGAATGCAAACAATGTACATGCAAGAATGAAAAGTATTTTTATCAAAATTATGCAAAGCTTTATGAATAGAAATATTATATATGCAAAAGTGAAAATTAATTTTATCAATGTTATGCAAAATTTCAGAAATGGAAGCATTTTAAGATGTAAGGATGTTTGCAATTGAAGTGATTTGAAGAATGAGTAATCTAAAATGATGTTTTTGAGCTATATGCATAAAAAAAATGTTCCAAAAAAAATCCACACTTATACTATATGATACTAAGAGGCTTAGGAAGCACATAAATGATTTTTTTGATGTTGTAACAATCAGTCAAAAATCTAGACAGGGACTGATTCACCCAACATGGTGAATGAGTCCCAATAAGGGTGTTTCACAAATTTTTCAGAAATTTTGAATTATTTTTTATATGTTTGATGTTGTATGATGTATACCTAGATGGAAATGCATAATTTCAAAAAAAATTAATAAATTTATATGCAAAAATGCAAGCTAAATGAGCTTCTCACTAATGCAAGTTTTTGAAAACCCTATATGCAAATTAACCTATGCAACTCTAATGCAAATTCAATGCAAGATAGCATTAGGATTAAAATGGACACCAAAGCAGAAAATAAGATGTTCAAAAAGCAAGTTCACCAAAATGAACCATAGATTTTAAGGTGGATGGAATAATTTATCTCTTTTTCTCAATTAGGGTCTTTCACCTAATGGAAAGAGATAGATCTGACACCCAAAATATAGGTGGTTCACTCAAACTAGGGAATGTATGATGAAATTATTCCTAAATGCAATGATCTATATATTGCTAATTGATAAAATGTATTGATTATTAAGTGAAAACTATTGAAATTCATGTTGTTTGAAAACACCTTGTGGAATGCAAAAACACTTAGAAATGAATGCAAAATTGAAATAGAAATGGATGAAACTAAAAGTGTTCACTTGAGACATTGAAGAAGGCTAGAAATAGCATTTGAAATGCTACTAATGCTAGAAATTTAGCCTACTAGGACTCATTCACCATCATGGGAAAATTAGTCCTAGTTTTGTGAAACTAAGTCAGAACTTGTATCGTACAAAAGGTTATCTAGAAATGTTGAAAACCAAAATCAGGCTGGCAGTGGGACTCATTCACCATCCATGGTGAATCAGCCCACTTTTGAATTTCTAAAAATCCAAAGGTGGAAATTGAAGTCTCTGATCTACACTTCGGCTCCTGACAGGTGTCTTCCTCCAAAAGTCTGATTTTTTAACCTAAAGGTGCCTTTTTGTTGATATTTATCCTTAGAAAATGAAGGTAAGCATTTAAAAAATTTGCAAATTGATTCTTAATAACTTCCAAGCCTTCAAGATGCCTAAATTTGCAAACACGCAAGAAGAGAAAGAGAAATGTTGGATGTTAGGGCATGGGGGTTTTCCTTTGTCAAACCCCTTTTAGGTAATTGAACAAAAATGGAGAAAGAATGTAATGAAGCATGAAATAATGGATTTATTATGTTTCCATGATGATTGATCTTGAATTTCTATAGAAAAACATGAAGAATCTTCCCTTGAATGTTTGAAAATTGTTATCTTAATGATTTAGAATGATGGAACCCTAACTTACTTGACTTGAGATGGAAGAATGTTAGATGAATAATGAAGAATTCTTGTTATTTAGGGTTTAGATACTTTATTTTATAGGAAATTAACCTTATTTTCCCATAAATTGGATCCCCAAGGCCGACATGAAAAAATATATTAAACTTAATTTCCATTTTTTCTCGCTTAAAGCTCAAATTTGACCCCAATGGGACTCATTCACCACCTTGGGCAAACCAGTCTCACCTGGCAAGGAATCATTCACCACAAGTGGTGAATTAGTCCTAGTGGGGCTCATTTGATAGTTGGATTCTTAAGAGATAAGAAAATAAGGTTTGTAAGATGTCTATGCTAGTTATTTCATCAAATTTTGCCTCAGGATGCACAATATGAGGTAATAGGGGCCTATTAATGATCATGTAAAGGTCAATTAGGGCCTGGGACACATAACTCATTATGAAAGTGTTATTTAATACACTTTACAACACTAAAATGTGGTCCACGAAGCCTAGAAAGGCACAAGAACCAATGTGAATGTGCAAGACACATTACAACACTAGTTTAACATTAAGTTTATTTTACAAGCCTTCTAGATTATGTGAAGATGTAATTAAATATGTTTTATAATGTTAAATTAGAGGAAAATAGGTTCATTGAGTCTAGAAACATTTGAAAGTCCTTTATAACACTTTACAATACCTTTACAAGATGTTAATGAACACATTCTTTTCAATGTGCAAGGGCCCAAGACCTAGTTTGGATGCATAAAATGCCTCACAACACTAAATCAAGGCCTTATTAAGTCTAATTTATCATGAATTACTCCCATGTTAAGCAAGAAATACTTTTTTCTATGGTACAATTACAAAGGAAGAAAGAAGACATCATAATACAACTTGGACATCTTGGGGACTTGGTGAAACCTAAGCATATAAAGGTGCCAAGTTCCCTAGCTGATGTTGAAAAGCTTGTAAAGATAAATCCTAATCCCAATACTCTGGAAGAGGGAGAGGAGAGCATATTAAAACTAGAATCATTGTTTAGAATGCTTGTAACACCCAAGGAGACTTGGAATCAAAGGGAACTATGCTTGGAAGGAAATTCTAAAGGATCTTGAAGGTGCCTTCTCCTCCGATTGAATATCTTGTTACTTTTATATTCTTTCATGTGTTTTAATTTCCTAGTTTTTCATTGTACATACAATTGGTTCAAATTTTTGGGTTAACTTCCTAAGGGGGATCAATAAATTTAATTCAATTGTTCACATGTACATATGCATCTAAGGGGGAGTTTACATGTGCATTACCAACACACCCTTTGTCCTTAATTTCAAAGAGGGTGATGGAGACTATTGAAATTCAATAATCTAAGGGGGAGTTTACATGTTCATTACCAACACACCCTTTGTCCTTAATTTCAAAGAGGGAGTTAACTTCCTAAGGGGGGATCAATAAATTCAATTCAATTGTTCACATGTACATATGCATCTAAGTGGGATTTTACATGTGCATTACCAACATACCCTTTGTTCTTAATTTCAAAGAGGGAGATGGAGATTATTGGAGATGGAGATGTTTGTAAAGGTTTTGGAGAAGTCTAGAGATTCATTTTTGGCACATGTTTCCATTAATGGAAAAGGGGGAGATTGTTGAAATAATGAAGAAGAAGCCCCTTAATGTGTTGTCTTTGATGTCAACATTGTTTGTGATATCTAAACTAATCTGATAAATAAAGCTATCTAGTAATGGTGATACCTTGATCTAGTATTTTTTTTTGCATTCCTTCATATGATAAGATCTACTTATGTAGTGATAATATATTGTTTTTCACCATTATGTGCATCTATTTTCATGATTTTAGTTGGTTTGGATGTATAGTTTGAAGGATACAAGCAACAATATTTTGGCCTACAATTTTTGGCTATGTACAGTGCATTTGGGTATGAGTAATCTAGTTCGTATTCCTTTGGTGTTAAGAATTGGACTTTGAAATTCTAGTATATTGTATACAACTATTATTACATTATATATTCTAGATGGTGCATGATTATATGATCTAATTGATCACTGTTGTTGATCAGTTAGTGTGTTTGTGATTAGTTCTAATTCCTAGCCGACCTAATGCTTGATATATGTTGACATGGTTAAATATTTATTACGGATATTAGTGAGACCTATTTTAGGTCCATGTTGACCTTAATCAAGTATTACACATTTGGTTTAATCTCAAAGGTTTTTTTGGTGCAAGTTTGGAGCCAACAAGATAATTTTGATTTAAATTTAGGGCTACATCTAAGTAGGTTGACCTGATTGATGTATGCAAATGTATTGGGTATATATGTAAGACACTTTTGAAGTTCTAGGAATTACATAATGATGAATGTGATATAGATATGTGAATTTTATATGTACATTATTAGATCTATAGCAGATGTATTGTGAATATTGAGCAAATGTAAAGCAGAGCAGTGTTTCGTATTTTATATCTGATAAAGTACATAGAGTCAGTATTTTGATCTTCAATGGAACTAAATTTAACACAAGGAAGGTTCATTTTGTATCATTTCACATATTTCATATGTATCCATTCTATCTTCTACCTATTATTCTCTTTGTGGCTTTAAGCCCTATTGGATAGTCTATTCTAGTAGTGAGCCTTTTGTAATATCTTATAATAACATATTATGAGCTAATCCTCACCATGATTTTTCCCTTTTTGGGTTTTCCATGTAAAAATAAAATTGCTCATGTCTTATGTGATCTTATGGCTATTTCATGCTTTCATTCATTATTACTGTTAGATGGTTTTTTTAATTGGATGGATTTTGATCAAATGGTTTAATGGAATACTGATTCACCCTCCCCTTTCAGTAATCTAGGTGTTCAACATTATGACCATGCACCATAAAACACTATATTTACAATAAAATCCTAATAAGGGAAAAACCACAATGAGGATTAGCTCACTATATAAAGTAATAGCAACACTGAATATAATAGGCTCACTATTGAAGGGAAAATTACCCAAAATAAAGGTCTTACTTCCAAAGGCTCACTACTTAATTAGAAAGAAGAAACAAGAAGAATATTACAAAGATACATCTATCTTAGAGAAACAAGAAGATCCACCATAACCACTCTACACCATTCACAACCTTTAGCTCACTACCTCATATAACTTTAGGTATAATAAAAATGTAGACACCTTCTACTCACTAATTTTGATAGCCTTAATAATTAAATATTGTACTCACATCATTACACTTGATTATATTCACATCATCAAATAAAACACACTTCATCTCCATCAACTCACCTTGAATTTATACTCTTCACAACCTTGTATACATTCTCAAAGGTTGGTTATGCACTTTAAACATTCAATTATGAAATAGGTTGGAACTAAACACTTCCATGGTGAAAATAAGTGAAATAAAATGACACCAATGCTTAAATTGGACACATATATATATAAAATCACTTTTCAAAACTTCCACAAAAAACAAACCATCTCTACAATTAATGCTAATATTCTAGGTCAGCCAAACCTATATTAATAGTCATAAAAAATTAAGTGCATTTTCACGAGGTCCAAAATAAATTCATGGACCACACATAACACTTATAAAAATTTTGGAGTATTTCATCATCAACCTAAAATCCAACAATACTTGTCACAACCACACACAACTAAAAAACACAACCATCCTTTGTAACCAGTAAAAAATTCATGAATAACAACTCATGAATTCAAGCTTGTAGAACAAAAAAACATGAACTACCTTGAGGGAAGAAAGATTAAAAAAAATATTATCATGTTCCCAAATCCACAAGAAAAGAAACCTCAACATAGAGAAATGTGAAGAAAATCCATTTCTCCCAGACAACCTGCTTCATACTTCACACACTAATGAACACAACTTCTTTTTCCAATCAATTCAGAAATGAAAAAATCTATATATAACACCTCTGAAAGCATTTGACCAAAAAATCCAAATTGTACAAGCATAACTTAAAGACTGGATAAATGTAGAGAAAAACACAAAACACCTCTCTATCACATTGTTCTCTCTTTTATTCAATTTTCTCAAAATCACTTGGAAACCAAGTAACTTTGCTACATCTGCAACATCATAGATACCTTCTCATCTTAGCCATAACATTTGTAACTTCTCAAACACTTCCTCATAAATGACACAAAATATATTCTAGCAACTCCATATCTTCAACAATCTCTATCCAAGGTTGACATCAGTGCAACAAATTGATTGACATCAATGAAAACATAAGTTTCCAAAAATCTCCCATTTTTTCATTGATGGAAACACTTGATGAAAACCATCAAGAAGAAAAAGAAACTCAATACATACAACACTTACCTTTACACTTTTATTTCTATATCAGTGAAATTTCTCTCCCCCTTTGATACATACAATATTTTACTAGGTTCTCTCATCTACACTATCAATCAACTCTCTCCATATGGTTTTTAAATGTAATCTCTCACCCCTTTAACATCAATGGAAAAAGGAATCATACATTATTTATTTTCTTTTCATCCCTTTGACACATTAAAATAGGAAAAAATTTGCAACCAACATACATTCTCTCTCTCCCCCTTAAAAATGAAACACCTACAATCAACTCTACTCTTCAACTCATCATCTTCCACACTAATGACAACATTTGCTCCCCTTGATTACTACAACCAAATGTACGACTATATTTCACATTATTATTACTGATTTGCACTAATCACTTTTCACTTCTCTCCCCCTTAGAGGCATGAGATATGCTCCATGTGATTGCATCAATAATAAAAGCTACTACTTTCACCCCTTGAGAGGTAGCCACCATCGGTCTAGAACAAAGAAAGAATTAATCTTGAATTTCTCCACCAAATTGATGCACAATCTTATGTGTTTATTTGAAAGGAGGGGAATTAACCCTAACTTCTATTGGAGATACTCAAAATTATCTTTAGGAAGGTACTTTGTGAAAATATCTATAACTTGATCCTTTTTAGGCACATACTCCAACTTCACCTCATTCTCTACAATCTTCTCTTTTAAAAAGTGATACCATATTGAGAAATTCTTTGTTCTTGAATACATTACTAGATTCTTTTAAATATTGATAGCACTTGTATTATCACATAAGAGAGAAATAGGTTCATCATATGATACTTTTATATGCATTAATATCTACTTCATCCCCATCACCTATGTGCAACAAGATGTTGCTGCAATTTACTTTACCTTTGTAGTAGATAATGATATTGAATCCTACATTTTGCTTAGCCAAGAAACCAATCTACTTCCATGAAATAAAGTGCATCCACTTGTAATTTTTCTATCATCCACACAAGCTACCAAATTTGCATTTGTATAGGCACTTAAATAGAAATCAATATCCTTTGGATACCACAAACTAGGTTATAAATACCATTTTGTATGGGGTTGATCTATAACCCAAGGAAGAAATTCATCTCCCCAAACATTGATATCTCAAATTTGTTCTACATTTATTTTGAAAATTTCTTACATATTGCCTCATTTCCTCCAAAAATTATGTCATCAACATACACAACCACAATCAAGATTTGATTTTTTTAACTTTAAATTAAAGATTGATATATGTGGCACTTTTATTGAATCCCTACTACAAAAATTATTTATCCAATCTTGCACACCAAGCTTGAGGAGCTTTATTGATTCCATACAATTCCATTTTTTATACTGTAGGAATCAAAATCGATTAGCCACTAATGCAGAGATTGGTGGCTTTCACCTAAATCAACACAATTAAATTTAGTCCAATCAATAATAAAATTCACAATACTTTGACAAAACACCTTTTCAGTCTAACTCTACCTTTACACAAGGAGGTCTACAGACCCAGTTTGTTCAAATTTTCTTCTCAAATAACTTTCCCTCACTTAAGCACTTGACACTTTCAAACACCCATCAAGGAAAACTAAAACATAGTTCAAAAATACCATAGGTTTCCTTTGAACAACTCAATCAAATTCTTAAGACTATGTTGACCTAGTAGATCAATTAGGTCTCTTTTCCAAAGGAAGTGCCTATAGATTTTGCAACGAATTTTGTTTAACCACCCATAACTTATTGACAAGTTACCGAAGGCACAATTTAACAACTTTTAGAAGCATACTTCTTCATCTAGCCACTATTTTGTAAAACCCTCATTTCCCACTCATTAATGGTAGGTTTTATTGGATTTAATGGCTCCCAATCACATACAACCATGACACTACCTCCAACACTCTTCAATATTCCTACTCAAACTCACAAGACCTTCACATATCCTCTACATACAACATTTGATCAAAATCACTCACCTTTTCCATCATTTTCATACCTAATTTTACTCTTTTTCCTCAAGACAGTCATATCTTTTTCCCCAAAATTCATCATACAAATCAAACCCTAGGAAATAACATCCTAAACCTAACATATTATTCCCATTCCAATTAGACACAATGAGCACAGTACGTGGAATTGGTTTATCTCATGTTTAGATCTTCAAAACCCTTAAATAGTGTAAACAAACTAGTTTTATTAATTTGAATCAAATTTGCACTATTTTCAACTCAAAACCCTCAAACCAAGTGTAAAATCCTAGTAATACACAACTCTACTATATGCACAAACTTTTAGATGGATTATTTGCAGCACGAAGCCATATAATTTACGAGTATTGCAAATTTTATAGTGAAACACAAAAAATTAAGGAAAACAAGGGTTACTTTAATTGATTCTCCTTCACAATATGTTCAAAAACATTTTTCAATGATGGTGGAAATTTATTTAAACACCTTCCACACAAAAATTCCCTCCAAACTGACCAACTAACTTCCATATTCCAACTGATCGTTGGGTTTCCTCAAAGTTGCATTTTCTTGCATTTACAACATTGACAATTTTGACAATTTTGTCAATTTGGCACATTTAACCCCCAAAAACTCTTAATTACCACTACATAGACTCAATAAAATATTAGATGATCAAAAAATACCTTATTTATCAAAACCTACAACTTAACACCCTAAACCCTTCAAAAACCCTTCTTTACATATTTTGCATTTTTTAGCATTATTGGACAACATTACATCTCTTTACCCAAAATGAACTCCTAAAACATCCTACTCCCAATAAAACTTGATCAAATTTAGATAAAAGTAGATTGGGGCTCCTGCACCATACAACCACCCATAAAATATTTCCAAGTCTCTTGGAAATAGACTGCAAATTGCTCCAACTTGTTTTCTACAACTCTTTGTTCTTCATTTTCTCTTTTCCTTTTCCTTAGGACCATATGTTATGGGCTTGTATCACCATCTCTATAATTGAATTGCCTATCACCTAAATTTTCTCTATTTTGCATAGCCTACCCTAATAAACATCTCTCGATCCTTCCTTTACTTGTGATTTTCCTTCTACTAGCTTTAACATCTACAAATACACTTTTCCCAACATTGTGTTCACTTGCTTCTTCCTTGCCCCTGACTTTATCCTTGGAACTATTCTTTTTTTCTTGTTTCACCTTTTCTTTTCCATACTTCTTTGTACTCAGATTTCCTTCCTCAATGGCCTTTGTCTTAACATACTTTCTCACCACTATATTATGAGTACTTGGCTACCTCTTCATTTCCTTAGTAGCTATAGGAAAAAATATTGTCCCAACCTCAAATCCTTCTTTCCTCTTCAACTCATTTTCAGTCCTTTCAAAGATTTTACCCTTGACATTTCCTAACTTAGTCTTAGTCAAATTTATTTCATCTTACTTATTGATTCTCATGATTTTAGTAGTTCCCAAATTCATTTTCCTATCTTCTCTTGACCTTGAAGTTGCTGCAAATGTCTTTTTTCCTTCTTGTTTTTCTCCCACAAAAATTTCAACTTCTTTCTTACCAAAAGTGATAACCTTAGCTTCCTTGTTTTGCTCTGTTTCACTCTCCTACAATGGGGGCAATATAAAAGTAATACCTTCCTTCAAAATCTGATATGTGTTATCTCTCCCAACATAGATTGAATTCCTATCAATTTTCCATGGTCTTGCTAGGAGTAAATGGAAACAAATCATTGGTAAGAATCATAAAGCACTTTATCCCTATATTCACCAATTTGAAATTCAACTATTGCTTGCTCTCTAACAAGAATAGATTGATAATCACTCACCCATGAAGCTTGATATGGTGCTTCAAGAGGGATCCTTTCTAACTGTAGCTATCAACCATTTCACAAGACACTATATTATTTATAGATCCTAAATCTATCACAATTTAACAAACCTTACCTTTGCACTTGCAAGTTGTCTTGAACAATTTCCTTCTTTGAGACATCTCCTTCTTCTTAGATGCTTGAAACAAGGTTCTTCTCACCATCAAAATTTCTCCAACTTCAAGTGCAACATGTAGACTATTGGAATTAGAACTCTCACATTCATCTTCTTGGACAATTTGAGCTCTTCTTTCATTCTTCTTTTCTCCACCACTTAATGAAGCACCAAATTTTTCAGGGCATCTCCAAGCAGGATGACCAAACTCATTATAGTTGTAGCACCTTCTTGAGAATATATTTGCATTCCTACCACCTCCAAATCTTCCTCTTGATCCCCTAAGTCCACCTCTAAAATCCGTAACTAGTTCTTGTCCCTTATGTGCAACACCTTGGTTCTCATTGGTTTTTCTTGAAGAAGAAAATGTACCTCTACCCCTTGAAGTGCTACCCCTACCTCTTGTTGACTTTTCTTGTCTCCTTTTAACCTTTTCTTCTACTCTTATAGTCATTTAATAACATTCTTCAATTGTCTTAGGATTATACAAATTATTTCATCTTGGATGTTAAATCTCAACCCACTAAGATACTTGGCCACTTTCTCAACATCTTCAACCATATGTCCTACCCTTATGCTTAGTTTATAAAAATAATTAGTATAGGTTTTCACATCCATCTCTCTTTGATTTAAATCTTGAAGTTTTTTTGACATTTGGATAGCATAACCATTAGGAAAAAAATTACCTTTTAACTTAGCTACCATCCTATCCCATGAAATAATTTTAGACTTACCTCTTCTTCTCCTCTTTGCTTGTTCATAATCCCATGAAACTAATGCATGACCCTTCAATTTATTCTTGTGTATCGTTGCTTTTTCCTCTTTTGATACATCCTCACATTCAAATAAGTTTTGTAATGTAGAAATCCAATCTAATAATGCTTTTTCATGTAAAGTACCAGCATACATTGGAAATTCAACTTTTACCTTATGCTTGTTTCCTTTTGCTGCCTTTAGTAGCTTGGCCATTCTTTGGTCTCCAAGATCCAACTCTTCATCTAAATCTTCATATTCTTCCTCATCTTCATCTTTAGTATCACTTTCATCTCCCGTAATCATTCCTCTTTTTTTTCCTATCTCAACATTCTCCAACCTTGATAAGAATCTCTTTTCTAGTTCCTAAAAATTTTTGATCTCCCTTTTAGTTTTCTCTTCCATCTCCTGCATCTTTCTTACCACATTATCTCTTTTTGGAGGCATCTTGATACCTTGACTGTTCAACTTCCTACATTCTTCTCTTTAATCAATAACCTTCAACTTTCAAAAGACCTATTCCCTATGCTCTGACACCAAATGATGTAGAGCTTGGTTTCTTTCACTTAAATCAACACAGTTCAAGTTATTCCAATCAATAATCAGATTCACAATACTTTGACAAAACACCTTTTCAATCTAACTCTACCTTTACACAAGTAGGTCTATAGACCCGGTTTGCTAAACTTTTCTTCTTAGAGAACCTTCCCTCACTCATTCCCTTGACACTTTTAGACACCCATCAAGGAAAACTAAAACATAGTTCAAAACCACCATAGGTTCCTTTTGAACAACTCAATCAAATTCTAGAGACTAAGCTAACCTAGTAGACCAATTAGGTCTCTTTTCCAAAGGAAGTGCCTCTAGATTTTGTAACCAGCTTTGTTTAACCACCAAGACCTTATTGAAAGGTTACCAAAGGCCTATTTTAAAAACTTTTAGAAGCATACATCTTCATCTAACCATTATTCTACAAAACCTTAATTTCCCACTCATTAAGGGTAGGGTTTATTGGATTTAATGGTTCCCAACCATATACAACCTTGAAACTTCCTCCAAAACTCTTTAATATGCCTAATAAAACTCAAAATACCTTTGTATATCCTTTACATACAACATTTCATCAAACTCACCCACCTTTTCCATCATTTTCATACCCAATTTTACTCTTTTTCCTCAGGATAGTCATATATATTCCCTAAAACTCATTGAATACAGATCAAACCCTAGGAACTACCATCCTAAACCTAACATATTATTCCCATTCCACTTAGACATAGTTATTACAGTACGTGGAATGGGCTTATCTCATGTTTAGATCTTCAAAACCCTTAAATAAGGTAAACAAACTAGTTTCAATAATTTGAATCGAACTTGCACTATTTTCAACTTGAAACCCTCAAACCAAGTGCAAAATGGAAGTAATACACCCATCTATTATATGCACAAACTTTTAGATGGATTTGTTGTAGTATAGAGCCATACAATTTACTGGTATTGCAAATTGTACAATAAAACACAAAAAATTAAGCAAACCAGGGGTTACTTTGATTGATTCTCCTTCACAATATGTTCAACAACCTTTTACAATGATGGAGGACATGTATTTAAAGACTTTCCACACAAAATTTCCCTACAAACTAACCAACTAACTTCCATATTCCAACTGACCATTGGGTTGCCTCTAAGTTGCATTTTCTTGTATTTACAACATTGATAATTTTGACAATTTTATCAATTTGGCACATTTAATCCTCAAAACTTCATAATGACCACTACATATACTCAATACAATATTAGATGAACAAAAAATACCTTATTTATCAGAACCTACAATTTAACACCCTAAACCCTTCAAAAACCCTTTTGTACATATTTTACATTGTTTAGCATTATTGGACAACATTGCATCTCTTTACCCAATATGAACTCTGAAAACAACCTACTCCTAATAAAAATTGATAAAATTCAAATAAAATTAGATTGGTGCTCCTGCACTAGCCACCCTTTATAAACTACAATGCACATGGTAAAAAATGCTCATGTGACCAATGACATTGGCACGACATGCCCTCTAATACCATGGGGATGGTGGAGAGACTAGAACTCATGACCTATTGCTTGGAACAAGATGCTTTAGCCAATTGAGATAGGCCTATTGGCCCCATATAATTTCTTCTTCAATCTACAGACCATGTTAGGATTATCTAATAACTAAAAGGCTTCTAGTTGTTGAATGCAGACCTCTTCTTCCAATTCACCATGAATTTCAGAATGTAGAATTCACATCCATCCGATAAAACTTGAAGTCCCTATGTGATAAAAATTCTAGAAACATATTAATAGCCTCCATTCTTTCCACTAAATAAAATTTCTCCTCAAATTATATTCCTTCAACTTGTGAATAGCCCTTACACACAACTCTTACCTTATTTCTAACAACTTCTCCATTCTCATTAAGTTTAATCTAAAGTTGCTAGTCTTAGGAAAATTTCCCAAGTCTGATTCTTTTCAATTTTCATCAATTCTTCTTCCATCGCTTTGATCCAATTGTCATCTTTACATGCATCAATCATTGTCTTAGGTTCTCCTTTAGAGAGTACACAAATTTACTTTTTCCTCTATCAAAGTAACCTTTCTTCTTGTCATCACGCCTTTAATTTTGTCACCAATGATCTAATCTTTAGAATGGTTATTTTGCACATACTTAGGAGTGTTATGAATCATTTCTCAAGAATCTTCCTCTTTCACATGCATCTTATTTTCTTTATCTTCTTTTTCTTCTTCTCTACAAGATGAATCATTAGATTCATATCCTTCTATCAGTATTAAGACTTTATGTGGTTATTCATCTACTTTGACACATGCATTTTCAACTATCTTCTTCATCAAACCTTGCACAAAAATTTTGTAACCTTTCTTCATCTCTCCTAACATAACATTTTCTTCCAAAAACATTGAAATATTTGATAGTAGGAGTTCTTTCATACCATAACTCATAGCAAGTCTTTGAACTGCTTACACTTGCTTGCACTCTATTCAGTATGTAAACTATAGTGTGAATAGCTTCTCTCCAATAAACATCGAATAGATTTTTATTCTTTATTCATTGTTCTTGTTGCTTCTTGAACTATCATATTCTTTATTTCCACAATTCCATTTTTTCAAGGAGTTCTCAAAGCTGATAAATGACTCTTTATTCCATGATATTCACAAAAATTCTTAAACTCATTGGAGGAGAACTCTCCACCTTTTCTAGACCTCAATTTTTTTAATTTTTATATTCCATTCTCAACCAAAGCTTTGAATTCTTTGACCATATCTAGGTCTTCTAATTTTTCTTTGAGAAAATTTACCCAAGTTATTCTGGAGTAATCATCAATTGAGGGTTGGGGCCCTAGCCTAGTTGGCTAAATATTTCATGTTGCAGGAGGTTGGTCACGAGGTCTAGTCTCCCCCACCCCCTTGGTACCAGAGGGTGTGTCATGCCAATGCCGCTGGTCACATTAAAAAATTTACCATGTGCACTGCAGTTTATAAGGGGTCGTGCTACTTGATTCCTACAGTCTAAAAAATATTAAAAAAATCATCAATTGACAAAATTAAATACATATCACCTTGAAATATTTTTGTTCTTTTAGGTCCACATAGGTCTGTATGTGCCAACTCCAAAGATCCTGCTATAAAATATCTTTTTAACATTGAACCTCTTTATATTTTATTTCCCAACCTAACATTCCTTGTAAAATATATTGATAAGCTTTGTAATCCTTACAAGATCTCTCACAACTAGAGTACAGTTGATCCTCACTAGGCTATCAAAATTGATATGAAATATTCTTCTATTTGATATCCAATTCACATTAATTTAATTAATAAATAACTTACCATTAGCACCTTTGAGTTGATAAACATTCCCATCTATCCTTGTTCCTACAACAATCAATGTTTCAAAGCTTCCTTTTATGATCTCACAACCATCATCCTGAAGCAAAAGACTATATTCTTTGCTACATATTTTTTCTACACTTAAAATAATATTATGAAGACCCTTGACATAAAAAACATCTTCTATATTATGCTTTCCATCAAAACTAATTGAACCTTTTCCACATATCTTAGTAGATGTATTTGTTTCATACAAAATTGGACACTCTTGAGAAAAGAGACAATTTTATCCATAATTTGGACCCACTTTTGAGTACCCTTTCATTTATCATTTTTCAAACAACATTATAGGCCCCTAGGACCTATTATTTTTTATCTAGAGGCCCATTTCCATTGAGAAATTATCTAAAATATGACAAACAACACTTAATTCATCAATATCCCAAAAACCCACCTCCAAAAATCAGTAGTGGGACCCATTCACCACCTTGGGTGAATAAGTCCCCTCTAGTGGGACCCATTCGCCATGGGTGGTGAATGAATTCCCTTTGGGGGGAAATTCAAATTTGAGTGGGATTTCAATTATTTCAATTTTATTTTTTGGACAATGTCGGCCTCTTAGGTCTAAATAATGAGAAAATTAGGTATTGTTGCCTATAAATACATTCCTTAAGTCATTTTTCACAATCTTAAGTCATTTTTACACAAGAAAAATAAAAATTTAAGAATCAAGAATCTTCCCAACAAGTCTTATTAGTATTTTCTACATCAAAGTTGAAGCTTTTAGACAACAAGCTAGGGTTTTTCCAAGTCTTCAAGCTCACTTCCTATTCAAGATCTATTATTGCAAAGTGTTTTTAATGGATGTCTATGGTGAATCATGGAGAAATATAGGTTGAGGAGATGCAACTATCCATCAAATCACACCTAAGGACTTGTTTTCTAAGTGATTCGATCTTCCATTACATTCTATCTTTAGATTTGAGGTTTACATTGTATTTGCATGTCATTTATTTCTACTTAAAATGTTGTAGGGTTTCTTGGGTTGATGTCTTGCATCATTCAAATCACTCTTATTCATCTTATTCTAACATAATAGGATAGTATTTTGTCTCGCTTCATATTTTATAGTCTTTAACACACTTAAGGCTAAGGTTTTATGAATAATTTTATCTATTAAAGGTTTAAATACCTGAGTATGGGTTTGACTAAGGCAAACCCCGCATTAGAAAAACAATTTTAAGATGTTTTGTAGGAATTTTCAGAGATACAGTTTTGGTTCATCATAAATTCCAATACAGGTGTCAAGGTTCAGATGTGAAGTTTCAATTTACAAAAATTTGAGAAGGGACTAATTTTCCATGGATGGTGAATGAGTCCTCCTAGGGGTATATTTCACAACTTTTTGTAAATTCTAGTTGTAGAGTGCATAAATTTGTTTATGGGCAGAAAAGCCTGATTCGAGACTGATTCTCCCTAGGTGGTAAATGAGTCCCAATCAAGTAAAAGGTCATATTTTCTAGATTTCTAGATTTATTTCCAATCTTCATCAAGCATCCAGGTGCACACATTTCTCATTTTTAGCTTCTTTTTTATCTTAGTTGCATTTTCATTCATCTTTCAAGTCTTTTGTATACATCATTATGTTTTCAAACATTGCATTTTTCATTTATAGTTAGTCTCTTGCATCATTTACAACATTTCATTTAGTTTGTTAATCTATATTTGAGTGAGGCCTTCAATTTTGGTAGCATTGTGTTGTGGCCTTGAGGATTCTATCTCTCTCCTTTTAGGTGAAAGATCCTAAAAGTGTAAGAGGACATAGAACCTTCCTCTCCCATCATACCCCAAAATTGTTGGTTCAATATCATCACCAAACTTAACGAAACCTCCCTCAAAATTTTCATGTTTAAAAAAGTTTCTCTTATCACCTGTCATATGATTTGAGCATTTGTTGTCAATTATCTAGTGATTTTTCTCCTCTCTAGCATGAAATGCAGTCACCATAGTCCCTCTAATATTGTGACTCATTTTCAAAGCAATTTTCTTCATACACTTTTTAAGTCACAAAAATTATTTCCAAGATTCAAATCCATAAAAAAGCATTCATAATTGTCATTATCCGATTGATCAGATTCATGATTAGATATGCTAGATCTTCTTTAACATAATAACTTCTCTTGAAAAATTTACCTTTATTATCCTTATATTTTTCATTTATAATTTTTTCTATAAACCTTGAAGCATAAAGACATATCTACCATAATTAAAACATTTGAAAGGTAGATTACCTCCATATTTCCTAGTTCCCTTTTTCAATCTTCTTATAAAATTTTGCTCTATTTCATCAAGATTATCTAGATTTGATTCCACATTCTTCTTTATTTTTCAAACTTTAAAAGAAGTCTCTTTTCTTGAATCATTTTGACCAAACTCTCTCAATTCAATAGAAGTTAAAGCACCAAACAACTGATCTCTAGAATAATAATATAAATTCTGAGCTTCCTCAATACTAGCAACTTTAGAGCTATAGGGTTTAGGAAGATATTTTAATACCTTCTTAATCACCTCATTTTCCTCTAGCTTTCCACCAAGGCCTTTGATCCAACTGACAATTTCATCCACTCTATGCATGTAGCTTGGAATTTCTTCATCCTCTAACATCCTTAGGGTTCCAAAATTTATCCTCAAATTTTGTATCTTGGATTTCTTTTCCTTATCATATCCTTCATAGATACTTTTCACCTTCTTCTAGATCTCTTTACAGAATTTATACCCCATAACTTTCAGAAGATTTGAATCAAGAAGACCACTCAAAAGAGAATTACTTTCTTTTCCTTTGTTCTCATACTCCTTGATCTTATTATTAGTTTTTGGACCATTTGTAGGCATAGTATATCAATCTTCAATTGACATCCAAACTCTAAAATCTAGGGAGACAAGGAAACCTCCGATCTTGGTCTTCCAAAATGTATAATTCATCACATCAAACATGATAGCCTCCTTATTATGTGTCATCTAGATCTACCTCAATATCTTAATCTTCTTCTAGGGAATCTTTCTCTAATACCAATTATTAGATGCATAGGACAACTGAGAGGGAGTGAATTGGATGTACATTAAAACATTAAAACCCTCATTTATATTTAGATCCTTATTAGTCCTTAAACCCTTAAACATATTTAGCATGGATTTGAAAAAAAAAAAACATTAAATAACAAACAACATACACTATAGATCACTAGATTTACATGGAAAACCTAATAAGGGAAAAATAATAGTGAGGATTATCTCACTATGCAAAGTAATAACAACACAACATATAATAAGCTCACTGTCAGAGGGAACACTACCCAAAAGAAAGAAGGGCTTACTACCATAGGCTCAATGCCAAATTAGAAAGAAGAAAGAAGAATATTGTTAAGAAGAGAAATCTATCTCAAATCAACAAGAAGATCAACCACAACCACTCTACACCATCTGCAACCTTCAACTCACTACCTCTATTAACTTCAGGTACAATAAAAATGTAGACACCTTTTGCTCACTACTTTTGGTAGTTTTAATCATCAAATCTTGCATTCACATATTTGAATTTGATTATATTTTCATAATCACATCACACACACTTCATTTGCAACAACTTACCTTGCATTTATATCATCCACAACATTTTATACATTCTCCAAGGTCACTTATCCACTTCAAACATTTAATTATAAAATAGGTTGGCACCAAACAATTCCATGGTGAAAGGAAGTGAAGGAAAATGACACCAAGGGTTAAATAGGACCTAAATCCATATCAACACACTTTTCAAATCTTCCACAAATAACACACCATCTTCACAATTAGTGATAATCTGCCAGGTTGGCCAAACCTTTTTTAACAACCTTAAACAATTAAGTACATGCTTCACCAATTCTGAAAGCAACTCATGGACCACACATAAAACTTATAAACATTCTAGAATATTCCATCATCAACCTGAAATGCAAGAAAAAATTTCATGACCACACAAAATTGAAGAACGCAACCATCTTGTGTAACTAGTCAAACTTCCATGAAAAAAAAACTCATGAATTTAAGCTTGTCGAACACCAAAACATGAACCACTCTAAGGGAAGGTAGATACCAACAATATTAGAATGTTCCTAAATCAGCAAGAAAATAAACCTCAACATAGAGAAAATGTGGAGTAACTTCATTTCTCTTGACAACCTGCTTCATTGTACACACACTAGTGACACAACATCTTCTACCAATCAATCTAGAACCTAAAAAATAGTATATAACACTATGATAACCTTTGATCAACATATCCAAATCACACAAGCATAACTTCAAGACTAAATAAATGTAGAGAAAAACATTGAACACATCTCTAGCACATTGTTCTCTCTTTTATTAAAATTTTCTCAAAATCACTTGGAAAGCAAGTGACTATGCTACACCTACAACATCACAGACACCTGCTCATCCTAGCCACAACATCTACAACTTATCAAACACTTCCTCATCAATGACAACATGTATATTCTAACAACTCCATATCTCTAACAATCTACATCCAAGGTTGACATCAATGCAATAAATTGATTGACATCAATGACAGCACAAGTTTCATACAATCTCCCCATTTGTCATTGATGGCAACACCTAATGAAAACCCATCTAAAATAAAAGGAAACTCAATACATAAAACACTCCCCTTTACACTTCTATTTCTATATCAGTCATCTTTATCTCCCCCTTTGGTACATACAATATTTTACCAAGTTCTCTTATCTACACTATCAACCAACTCTCTCCCCATTTGACATCAATGGAAAAGGGAATCATACATAATTTCTTTTCTTTTCTTCCATTTCAAAAAGGACAACATGTACAACCAACATACACACTCTCTCTCTCCCTCAAAAAGGAAACACCTATAATCAACTATTCTCTTCAACTCATCACCTTTCACACTAATGACAAAACTTGCTCCCCTTGAATACAACAACAAAATGTGCCACTATCACTCAATTCTTACTACTCTAGACTAATCACTTTTCAGTTCACTTGACCTTAGGAACATGAGATATGATCCATCTGATTGCATCAATTATAAAAACTACTACCTAATCCCCCTAAGAGTTAGCCACTAATAGTCTGGAACAAACAAATAAATAATTAATATTGAATTACTCCACCATACTAATGTACAATATTATGTATCTAGTTGAAAGGAGGGGAAACAACCCTCAACTTCTATTAGAGATACTAAAAATTACCTTTAGGAAGATCCTTTGTGAAAATATATGCAATTTGATCTCTTTAAGGTACATACTCTAGCTTCACCTCATTCTCTACAACCTTCTCTCTTAAAAAGTGATACTGGATTGAGATATTCTTTTTCATTGAATGTATTACCAAATTATTTGAAATATTGATAGCACTTGTATTATCAAATAAGATAGAAATAGGTTCATTATATGATATGTTGATATATATTAATGTGTGCTTCATCTACAACACCTATGTAAATTAAGGTGTTGGTGCAGTATACTCTTCCTCTACAATAGATAATGATAATGAATCCTTCTTTTTGCTTAGCCAAAAATTCAATATTCTTCCAAGAGTGAAAGTAAATCCACTTGTAATTCTTTTATCATCCACACAACCCTCCCAATATGCATTTGTATAGGAACTTAAAGAGAAATCAATATACTTTGGATACCACAAACTATGTTGTGGAGTGCTCTTCAAGTATTTGAGTATGCTTTTCATTGCTGCCACATGTGACTCTCTAGGATCTTCCTGGAATATAGCCATAAGAAAAATTGCATGTGTGATATCTAGTCTAGTAGTAGTTAGCTACAACAATCCACTAATCATTGATCTGTGTTTACTTTGACTGGTCTTAGGATATCCATCATTCTTGCTCAACTTGCAACCAATAACCATAGGAGTACATACCATTTTAGAATCTTCCATTCCAAACTTCTTCAACATTTCCTTGATATATTTTAATTGTCAAATGAATATCCCTTTCTTGTGTGGTTTATTTTTAGCACAAGGAATAAATTCATCTCCCCAAACATTAACATCTAAAACTCATTATGCATTTCATCTAGAAATTTCTTACATATTACCACATTTTGTCTAAAAATTATATCAACATACATAACCACAATCAAGATTTGATCTTTTTCAACTTTAACATAAAGATTGCTATATGTGGTATATTTATTGAATCCATACTATAAGTATTTATCCAATCTTTCATACCAATCTGTAGCAGCTTTATTGAGTCCATACAATGCCTTCTATATTTAGACCATGCTAAGATTATCTAATAACTAAAAGCCTTCTAGACCAATGTATACCTATTCTTCCAATTCACCATTCAATAATGCAAACTTCACATCCATCTAATAAACATTGAAGTCCCTATGTTCTTTAAAGGCCAAAAACATCCTAGTGGACTTAATTCTCACTACTAAAGCAAATTTCTCCTAAAATTCTATTCCTTCAACCTGTGAGTAGCCCTTACACACAAGCCTTGCCTTATTTATTATAAATTGTCCAATCTTATTTAGTTTATTTTTAAATACCCATTTAGTTCCTATTACATTCTTATTTTTTGTTCTTGGGACAAGTTCCCAAGTTTGAATCTTCTCAATTTGCATGAATTCATCTTCCATATTTTTTATCCAATTCTCATTCTTGCATGCCTCAATCATTGTCTTAGGATCTCCTTTAGAGAGTACACACAAATTTACATTTTCCTCTATCAGAGAATCCTTTTTTTTATCAACACTCCTTTTCTTCTATCACTAATAATATGATCTTTAGAATGATTCTTCTACACATACTTAGGAGTCTTATGAATCCTTTCAAAAGCATCTTCCTCTTTAACTTGCATCTTGTTATCCTTCTCTTCTTTTTTTTCTTCTTCTCTACAAGATGACTCATCAAATTCATATCCTTCTATTAGTACTAAGTTTTTATGCGGTTCTTCATCTACTTTTACTCTTTCACTTTCAACTCTCTTATTTAATCTCTTGTTGTAGTATTGATAATCCTTGCTTCTTGTAGAATATTCAAGGAATATTCCTTCATCAAACCTTGCACAAAACTTAAATCCTAATTTTTCTTCATCTCTCCTGATATAACATTTTCTTCCAAACACTTCAAAATATTTGAGAGTAGGACTTCTTCCATGCCATAACTTATAGGAAGTATTTGAACTATTTTCTCTCTCTTACACTCTATTCAGTATGTAAACTATAGTTTGAATAGCTTCTCTCCAATAAAAATATGATATATTTTCTTCTTTCATCATTTTCCTTGCTACTTCTTGGACTGTCCTATTCTTTCTTTCCACAATTCCATTCTACTAAGGAGTTATAGGAGCTGATAAATTCCTCTTTATTCCATGATCTTCACAAAAAAAATTAAACTCATTGGAGGTGAAATCTCGACCTCTTTCAGACCTCAAAAACTTTGTTTTCATATTCATTGCATTCTCAACCATAGATTTAAATGTTTTTAACTTATCTATGGCTTTTGATTTTTCTTTGAGAAAAGTTACCAAAGTCATTCTAGAGTAATCATTAATGAAAAAAATGAAATACCTATCACCTTCACAACTTTTTGTTCTTGTAGGTCCACATAGGTCTATATGCACCAACTGCAAAGGTCCTACGGTAGAATATTCTTTGACATTGAACATCTTTCTTTTTTATTTCCCAACCCAACATTCCTTGCAAAAAACATTGATAGGCTTTGTAATTCTTGGAAAATCTCTCACAACTTGAGTAGCGTTGATACTCACTAGGCTATAAAAATTTATTTGACACATTCTTCTATGTCATAGAGAACTTTATCTAATTTGAATCATAAATTACTTACCATTAGCACCTTTGAGTTGATAAAAATTCCCATTTTTCCTTGTTCCTACAATAACCAAAGTTCTAGAGCTTCCTTTTTGATCTCACAACCATCAATTTGAAACACACAATTATATTATTTGCTAAAAATTGTACCTAGACTTAGAAGATTATATCAAAGAGCCTTGACATAAATAACATATTATATATTATTATTTCCATCAAAACTAATTGAACCTTTTCCACATATCATAGTAGATGTATCATCACCAAACTTAACAAGACCTTTAAAATTTTCAAGTTTAAATAACTTACTCGTATCACCTATAATATGATTTGAGCATGTCCATTGTTTATTATCTAGTGATTTTTCTTCTCTATAGCATGAAAATAAATCATCATAGTCCCTTTGATATTGTGACCTATTTCTAGAGCAATTTTCTTCATACATCTTTTAGAGTCTATAGAATTAGTTCCAAAATTCAGAGCCATAAACAAGCATTCATAATTTTCATCATCTAGGTAATCAAGTTCATCATTAGATATGCTAGCTAATATTCTTTAACATAATAAATTCTCCTGAAAAAATTTCCTTTATTATTCTTATATTTGTCATTTATAATTTTGGTTGGACATCTTAAAGAATAATGAACAATCTTAACACAATTGAAACATTTGAGAGGTAACTTAGCTCTATATTTTCTAGTGCACTTTTTCAATCTTCTTACAAATTTTCCCTCTATTTCATGAAGATCATCCAAATTTGGTTCCTCATTCTTCTCTATTTTTCTAACTTTAAAATTACTCTCTTTTATTGAATCATTTTGACCAAGCTCTCTACATTTAAGAAGTATGTAAAAAACAAAACAACTCATTTCTAGAATAATTATCTAAATTACAAGCTTCCTCAATATTAGATACTTTAGAGATATAGGATTTAGGAATATTTCTTAATACCTTATTGAACACCTCACTTTCCTCTAGATTTCCACCAAGGCCTTTGATGGAACTGAAAACTTCATCCACTATATTCATTTATCTTGAAATTTCTTCATCCTTTGACATCCTTAGGATTTCAAAATTTGTCTTCTAATTTTGCATCATTGCTTGCTTGACCTTACCATCTCCTTCATAGATACTTTCTAGCTTCTTCCAAATCTCTTACTAAATTGATAGCCCGTAACTTTCACAAGTTTTGAATCAACGTGACCACTCAAAAGAAAATTATTTTATTTTCCATTTTTATCATAATCCTTGATCTCATTATCAATTTTCATGCCATTAGTAGGCATATTATATCCATATTCAATTGGATTACAAACTCCAAAACATAGGGAGACAAGGAAACTTTCCATCCCAATCTTTCAGAATGCATAATTTGTCACATAAAACAAGGTACCCTCCTTCTTGTACACCATCCAGATCTACCACAAGAGGTTAAGCTTCATCCAAGTAACCTTGCTCTAATACCAATTGATATATGCACATGACACTTGAGACAATGGTGAATCATTTGTACATTAAAACATCAAAACCATCATTAACATTCAAATCTTTATTAGTCCTTAAACCCTTAAAAACAATTAGCATGAATATGAAAAAAAATAACACATCAAACACCATGAACCATAGAACACCACATTTATGTGGAAAACCTAAGAAGGGAAAGCCACAGTGAGGATTATCTAAATATATAAAGTAATAGCAGCATTAAATATAATAGGATCACTGTCAGAGGGAAAACAACCCAAAAGAAAGAAGGGGCACTACCAAAGGCTCACTAACAAATTAGAAACAAGAAAGAAGAAGACTATTATAAAGATAAATCTATCTCATATCAATAGGAAGATCCCCCACATCTACTCTACACCATCTGCAACCTTCAACACACTGCCTTGAGTAAGTTTAGATAAACTGAAATTGTGTACACCTTCTACTATCTACTTTCAATAGCCTTAATCATCAAAGATTGCATTCACATCACTAAACTTGATTCTATTTACATCATCACTGTAGACATGAAAATTATCTTGATTGATATCGTATACTTGATTTTGGTTCACTAACACTAATTCTTCCTTAATAATCTCTTTAATAGCCATTTAATCAAATAATCTTTATTTGATTAAATTAATCCAAATTCCTCTTTTCATTAAATAAATCAATCCTTATTTAATTAAAACCTAATATCCTCTTTTAATTAAATAAATCAATTTTATTTAATTAAATCATAAATATCTTCATTTAATTAAATAAATCAATTTTATTTAGTTAACTCCTAAAGTCATCTCTCTTAATTGAATAAATCAATTTTATTTGATTATCTCCTAAAGTTCTTCATTTAATTGAATAAATCAAATTGATTTAATTAAATTACCTATCTCTCAAATTCCTCTCATTTTGATTTAAATAAATCTAAATCAAATGCTGAATCAAACTAACCTCCATTTAAGTTAATTAAATCCTAATTAACTACTAACACTAATCCTCAATTTATTTGATTTATAACTTCTTCTATTTTCATTCAAAAAGTGGCATATTCTTGGAATATTCCATCAATTTGAAATATCCCTCCCAAAAGGACTTTGTCATCCAACAAGGAGTTTAAGTCTCTTACATGTCCTTCTTTAGCTAGCTTGGCATTAATTCTTCTTTCATCCCCCTTAAACATGTCACTTCTTCAAATTCAAATTCCACGTAATTGCATTTATCATGCACATTGATCAAAATGTGCTCCACCTCTCTTCAATAGCATGTTGACAAGTGGCACAATGCCGTTGGCTCATGTTTACTCCCACATTATTCCTATCTCTCATTTCTCCATCCTTCTTTTCTATAAATAGGGAGTTTCTCTATTGATTTGGGATCCACAACTTTATACAAGATTACTAGCTACATATTTTGAGAAAATTTCATCCATTTTCATCAAAGTTATCATAGCATTTCATCACCATAGCTAGGTTATTGAGAATTTCATCAAGGATCAACCATTCACTCATCAAGCTATCTAGGAGTTGGGAAAGGGCTTCTTTCCACATTAAATAAGCACCAATTCTCCCATGGGATGTTGGGATTGAGCATTTGAATAGGATTTGAATAGCTTTCAATTAAGTTTGTTTTATTTCTTGTTCATTGTGCTTTGAATGAATCTCATGGGGGATGCTAGTTTAGATTTGTTTATTGACTAAATTTTTTTTGTTTGTCCATGTTTTTGCAGGTATGGATCTAGCATTCACATTTTTGGCACTAGAAGGAGGGTGAATCTTGAGAAATTAAAACATCTTTTGGTCAAAATTCTATTTTTTAAATTTTTTTGTGTTTGCAGGAAACAACGACACTACAAAAGAAAAATAGTGACGCTATCATTCCAGCGTTGCTATATAGCAATGTTGCATCTAATTCAAAGGCTGACACTTCTATCATTTTCCTGAGGACTGGTCTTGCAAACTCCAAAGAGTGATTCTTGGTGAAATAGAAATGCAATTGTGATCTCTATTTCTCTAGAGAGCGATGTTGACTTCACTAGAGTGCTGCTGACCTTCTCCAAATAGTGACGCCTTTGCGGATTCTGACACTAGGGTGGGGTAAAATTCAACTTTTAAGCTCATTTTAACGTGTGTTTTTTGTGTTTGATCACCTTGACTTTTTAACCTATTTTGTACCTTTATTTTCTGTAGGCTAACTAGCTTTTGTAGGTTGAGGTGATCAAAAGGGAAAAGGAGGAAGCAAGGAGAAGATTTCTTATGGAATTTTCTTTCTATTGTAACAAGTGTTTTTGAACACTTTGGAAGCATTTATAATTCCATCCTAAGGATCTTGTTATCTTCAATTGTAGGAATCAAAATACATTTCATTTGGGCTCTGAAAAGAGAAATCAAAGGGTTAAAAAGAACTTTAGGAACTTACTACATTTTGTTTTGGGTTCTAAAAATTGAACTAAACAACTTCAAACATTTGATTTGGTGCTATAAAAAGAATCCATTACTTCTTTTGAGGTGTAAAATGAACATGTGTTTTTTGTGTTTTGCAATCTTTTTTACAAAGTAATATCATTTAAAGGGTGTATGTACTTCTCTCTTGCTTCACTTGATCTTGAGAATTAAAACTATCTTGGTGATATTAATTTGTATAAAATATTGCCTCCACACTTCAATTTCGGCTCTTAAAATTGAACAAAGCTTTGTAGTGTGAGTTAATTATATTTCATGTGTTCTCTCTTTGTTCACATAAATAAAGTTTGGTTGAACTACTGATATGCTTGCTTGCTATTGTTCACCTTTATAGGGGCCTTCCTAAGACCAATTTGAAGGTGAATCCAACTATTTTTCACTCAAGCTAGTATATAAATGGATAAGACTAAATTTCCAAGTCCTCATGGTATGTAGGCCTTAGCCTTATAGTGTCTTTCAGAATGGGGTACTACCATAAAATGTATAAAACCCGTTAGTAGGATTGACTAAACCCTTTAGTGGCTTGTTGGATGCTCACAAGGTATGTCCCTGATTATCCTACCTAAGAACCAATTTGTTTAGAGGCCCAAATCCTTACTATTTTTTGCTGCAAGAACGGTCATTCTGAAGCCATCCTACAATTTTTTGGTTCTTATTAGAGATGATAAGTATACCATGGGATTTTCATGGGTACTAAAACTTGGCTGACCCAAGAAGTCTGTGTCATGGAGGGGGGCCAATGTGGTCAATCTTCTAATCATCCATTAAGAATAGGCATACCTAGATTTATCCAAGTGGGAACTGAACAAATATTGTCTCTTTCTATCCTAGGGTTGTGCATCATTTTGGAATCAAAATAATTTTCTTGAATTTAAATCATTGAAAAAAAGAAATTCAACAAAATCATCAAATTTCAAACCCTTTAGAGGAAGCAAATACCATTGAAAAATCCAAGTGCTATTGCTTTCCCTTGAGATTCTATCCTTAGAGTCTTCTAAGTATTTAGATTTATATCTCAATTTTCTCTCACTAAAGTCAACATTAGAACTATTTCCTTGATTTTCTTGATATCCACATAATGGACTTTGTGGGATGAAAATAAATTGGGAAAGCAGACATTTAGTTTGAAAAGTTAATTGAGAAACTTTTTGTGGTAAAAAGAAATAATTAAGCAAAGATAAGAAATAATTAGACCCCACACATGTGCTTTTTCAAATGATTTCCAGAAAGATCAAAATTTGAAAACCAAAGTCAAAAGGTCTTAGTCCAAGAGCTCTCAAGAAATGTCTCTCAACACTATGAATTTAGAGAAATATTTTCCTTAAATTTCTACAAATGTTCTTCAACGAAAAATCCTAATTTGTATGAGTTCTATTACAATCAAAATCCCAGTCTTTTTCAAAGGTTTGAGTTTCTCACATAGGAAGTATTTCATTTTCTTCAATACCGAGGTCTTGTAAAATAAAATCTCTCTAGGTTCACTTAGGATCAAGATAAACACTTCCATCCACCCTCAAACATCAATCAAAATCATCCCACAAACAACTCTTAGAAATATTGGAAAAAATCCTCCATGCTAGACTTTTGGAAAATCCTTTAAATCAAAAATCAAAATCATCTTGTTTGACTAAGTGTGTGTAGATGCATCTTTCTCCATACACTTAGTTAAATTGTCATCTTGTGAGAAAGTTTATCCCAAGATAACATCCAATATCTTGGGGTTTATTTGTTCATTATCCAAAATCCAAATAAAATCAAATCAGATCAAACCAAGTCAAATCCAAAAATCCAAAAGTCCTAAAGTCTAGTGTCCCCTTCAATATTTCTTAAGAGTTCAATCATTGGCATCATCCATCTTTCACCATCACCCTTTGATTCTTATCATCCTATATTTTCTTTTTTGTGCATAAAGTTTAGATCAATCTAAGGAGATAGAGGTTCACCTCCCACATTCTTGAAAATTGATCCCTATTTTATGGTTCAAACTAAATCTCAACACAAGAAGAACATGGAAGCCAACAAAGAATCATCTACTTCAAATGACTTGAGTTAAACCACTCCCGAAATCAATCCCATTGGATCTAGAAATCCCCCACTCAATATTCCTCTATTACCACAATATCCTCAAGAGGGAGATTGTCAAGTGGAGGACATCACCAACAATGTCCTAGGAATGACTCAAGATGAAATTATAGAAAAGGTCAAAAATATGGAGACTCGCAAAATTGTCAATGCCATGATGAGACTTAATCCTTCACAATAAATGCTATAATTAGAAAAAGAAGGGGCTAAACTCCCTTCTAATTTTGATGTAAACACTATTGTGGAGAAACCTTTTGAGAATATGTCGCTTGTACTATTCACATTACCTTTTCAAGGTATCATCCAACCCATCCCACAACCCACATCATCCCTTGCTCCAACTCAACCTATTGCCAACAAGGTGAGTACACTACTCCATGCTCTTCAAACACATCCCCTTGTAAATAATAAAAACTTGGACACAAATACCATCTTGGGTATATCAAATATCATCCCTCAAGATCCCAAGTATCCATACATTCCACTCATCTTTCATGACACCAACAACCCATCCTCTTTTACAATATATTATACTAATACACAAGTCTCTTTCCCAATAGTAACACAAGGACAAGTGGGCCTATTTGAACAAGGGAGAATCTTTGGGGCATCATCTTCATTGGCTCAAAGAAATCTACCACCACTTCTGCCAACCCCACCGCTAATTCCACCACCACTACCTCCACTACCACTAACATCTACATCAATCCTTGGTTTAGGGAAACCCCATCTACCTAACACAAATCAATCAATCCAAAATAATCATCTAACCATAAATCAAATCAGTGTACCAAATCCTCCAAATATGCCACCAATATCACAACAATAGGTGGCATCCATCCAAACAACACCATCCATCACTACACCTCAAAACATGATCTCTCAAGGACCCAGCATATCAATTGCACCATCTACATCAACACAACCCCCAATAATCACTCAAACAGCATATCATACAATTCCAAATCCTCCACCACCACCTCCAAATCTAAACATGGAAAACCAATACATCATAACACTACAAGCAACTCAACAAGCCTATCAAAAGGCACTCCAACAATACCAAAATCAACAAGCTATGGAAGTTGCACAACAAGTGTAGGCACAGCAAGCCACACAACAAGTGCAACAAGCTTCCCATGAACAAGCCCAAGCTTTGTTGTAACAACAAGAAGCCACAAAAGTTGTTGAAGCAATGCAAGTTGCATAGGCTGCACAAGCTACCCAAGCTTCCCAACAAACTCAAGTGTGAGCTCAAGCATAATATCAAGAACAACAAGCACAAGCTCAAGCACAATACCAAGTGCAACAACAAGTGACACAATAGCAAGAATACCAACAATCTTTGTAGCAATATCAAGAGCAATAAGAAGCAACCCAATTACTAGCCCAACAACAAGAATTGTTGGCACAATAGCAACAAGCCTGACAACAAGCATTGTTGGCACAACAATAGCAAGACCAACAACAAGCATTTTTGGCACAACAAGAATTAAAAGCATACCAATAAGCGATGTTGGCACAACAAAACTTGAAACCACACCCAAAAAATACATAAAGTAATCCACCCATCACTCCAACAATCACACCACCTCAATCAAGTGGTTAATAATCTAAATAATCAATGGGGACAACCCTCGCAAAACAAATACTCCCCCAAGTGGAAATAGACACCCCTTGGTGAATCAATTGAATCTATCTTGAAGAAACTCATTACAATCCCCATCTATGAGAATTATCAAGATCCCTAAATGAAACCACCATGGTACAATGAAAATCACATTTGTGATATCCATAAAATTAAGGGCAATACAAAGACCAATTGCATGAGATTGAAAAAATTGATCCAAGACCTTATCAATGATAAAATCATAAATGTTGAGCAACCTATAGGGAATCAAGACCTAATGATATACATGAATCCAATTCCAAATACTAATAAGGGAAAAAATGGCAATGGAAAAGGTAAGTATAAAATGTGAATCATGTTTATGACCATGTCGTTGCATCCCTAGATTAATGGGTCACTGTTGTCACTATCAAGGGAGCCAAAGTCAATTGTGGAGTCACCACATGTGGTGGAAAAGTTACCATTACTGGATCATCACAACCACCTAGGGAATCCACCTCAAATCTAAAATTCATTCCCAATGGCTACAATGTCTTAAACTAGCTAAAAAGAACCCCCACATAGATCTCCATCATGGATTTACTGAAAAATATCACCTACACATAGAAAAATCCTAGAAGAATCATTGGCCACATCCTTCATCCCCACGTATCTTGATGTAGATTAGTTCCAAGCTATGCTCGAACACCTCACCAAACCACATCTCCTAACATTTCTAATCAAGACCTTCCAACCCAACCATCTCATAATCATGCACTCCATCTCGAGGTCTTTGATTATAAAATCAAAGTCAAAAGAGTCTTGGTGGATGGAGGTGCAAGCCTAAATGTTTTTACCCTCGAGCTAATAAAATTTTGGGATTCTCTGAGGATGTTATTAAAAAAGGAAAAGGTATAACAATCAGGGCATATGATGATTAGGAAATAGTGTCTCGAGGGACTATTCAACTCCCTATTCAAGTAGGGCCAACTATTACGGAAACCACATGTCAAGTTCTTGACTTTGAATTACCTTACAATGTCCTCTTGGGACAACCATGGATCCATGGGATGCAAGCTATTGCCTCAACCTTCCACCAATGTGTCAAGTTTCTATATCAAGGTCAAGAGGTCACCATCCATGGGGATCCCAAGCCATCTTACTATTGCAAGAATATTGAAGCTAAGTACTACAAAATCCCTCAAGTCCCAAAGAATGATGAAGGCCCCTTAACTCCATTTGTAGACCCATCTACCTTAGCCTCATCATCTGAGACAAAGACACCCACCATTCCCAAAATTTATGATATCAAATTCATTTTCCAAGACAATGGGTGTGGTGATTACAAAATGAAGAAGGGTGCCTTTGTGGTAGGAGAGTTACCCCAATCTCCTAGATCGCATGGGAAACCACATCCAAAACTTTCAAAGTAGACTCCTCCAAGATCAAGTGTTGGGGGGACCTAAGTTGAGAAGTGGTAGAAGAAGACCCATCAAGTCTACTATGCCAAGATAACAAGCCTATGGCTAATCTTTCCATGGATGATGACAACAAAGGACTGCAAATGATGCTTGGCATGGGCTATGACAAAAACAAGAAACATGGGAAAAATAATAACGGCCTTCTAGAAACCATTATTGTTGAGAAGCACTTGAGGAATCTTTGCCTTGGATGTACCGCTCTGAAGGTAACTATACTTGATAAAGCTACCCCAATTTAAAAGGTCAAAACTCCTCCTTAGTTATCAAGATTTTCTCTTCAATTACTAATATATACAGGTTGAGTTATAGAAAAATTTACCTTTCATAAAACTGATGTGTGTGACAAAGCCCCCAACTCAGATCTACCCATGTTGTTCAAATATTCCACCCTCTTCATGATTAGTACCTTGTCTTTTGAGTCAAACAATCAAACCAACGATCTAAAGTTAGTCTATCCCCAACTCATCAATTATGACCAATGAGGACTGCCAATTTTGGAAATGTTCAAAAAAAATGAGGTCCTCTAAAAATTCATGCGATTATGGGATACTATACCATATGGGGATCACAAAGTAGGAGTCAACATTGAGCTAGACACACATTCCTACTATGTGGAGATGATTGAATACCTTAGTTACAAAAGTGAAAATTTAAGAATAATCTCTAGGTCTTTAAGTGAAAACCACACTATGGCACTTTCATACGTGAAAATAGTAAAAAAAAAGGACACATCCAATGGTGAAAACATCTCTAAGGTGCCTAAGGATGGGGGATTAAATCTTCCTTTTAGTACTCTACATCAGGAGAAGTCAACAGTTTTAGCAGAGAAGTGCAATCTGGTCAACCTGGGAATAGATGAAATGCCACATATAACCTTCTATACAAAGTCACTGTTGAAAAAATAACAAGAACTCCTAGATTCATTTATGAGGGAAAGAAATGTGAACTTTTCATGGACCTACATAGATATGTTAGGTCTTGATCCTAAAATTGTAGTTCACCACTTAGTTGTATATCTAGAAGTAGAACCAGTGAGACAAAAATTGAGAAAGATGTAGCCCCAGGTAGCATTATTGGTCAAACTAGAATTTAAAAAGATCCTTGATGTTGGCTTCATATAGCCAATTAACTACCTAGAGTGGGTATCAAATCTTGTACCTATTTCAAAGCCCACTAGGGGCATCTGCATCTGCATGGACTTTAGAGATATGAACAAAGCATGTCCCAAGGATGACTTTACACTTCCCAACATTGACATGATCATGGATATGAAAGCTAGACATGAAATGTTATCACTAATTGATAGATTATGAGGGTACAATCAGATCATGATAGAAAAATAGGATCATCATAAGATGGCTTTCACTTGTCCATGGGGGACCTACTGTTGGAACATGATGTTGTTTGGTTAAATGAAAAATTCCAGAGCAACATACCAAAGAGCCATGACACTAATATTCCATGAAATGATTCATAAGACTATGGAAGACTATGTAGATGACATTGTAGTAGAATCAAAGAAGCATCGAGATCATAGAGCAGCACTCAGTTCCATCTTTGATAGGCTAGAGGAGTACAAAGTCAGACTCAATCCAAAGAAGTGTGTGTTTGGTATGTAATCAAGGAAGCTACTAGGGTATATCATGTCTATGAGAGGAATTGAGATAGATCCTACTAAGGTCAAGAAAATTCTCAAAATGGAGGTGCTGAAAACATTGAAGTAGTTAACAGGCGTATAAGGGAGACTCCAGTCCATCCACTGGTTTATAGCACAATTAGTAGATAAGGCTATCCCATATTTTATCATCTACTCCACAAGGGGGGTAGCATATAAATTTGATCAGAAATGTGATCAAGTGTTCAACAAGATCAAGGAGTATTTTCTCACCCCACTGGTCCTTATGCCACTAATTCCAAACAAGCCATTGATCCTATATATATCAGCAATAGCAGTAGCCCTTGGCTCTCTCTTAGCTCAATATGATGAAGATGGGAAGGAGAGAGCTGTTTACTATATCATTCAAACCATGTTAGGGCATGAGTTGGACTATACATTCATCGAAAAGGCCCACTTAGTAGTGGTGTTTTCCCCACAAAAATTTAGGCACTACATGTTAGCCCATCAAATAAAACTCATTGCCAAGATTGCCCCACTCAAATACTTACTTTCTAAAGTAATTCTCATAGGATGGATGGCTAAGTGGGTTATGATTCTATCAGAATATGATATCAAATATGTGGAACGAAAGGCTATTAAGGGACAAGTGATTGTAGATCAACTAGCAAAGGCACCAATATATTTAGAAAACCCACTAATATTAAAATTCCCTAATGAGTGAGTCTTTAACCTAAGCATAGAAAACCATTGGAACGTGTATTTTGATGGATCTTATAGAAAACATGGGTTGGGAGCTAGAGTCTTTTTCATCATTCCACAAGGAGAATTCATACCCATATCATATAAGCTATCATTTCCTTGCACGAATAACATTGCAGGATATGAGGCTGTCATCATAGGACTCAAAATTGTAGTATAGTGGTAGATCATGGCAATTAAGGTCTATGGAAATTCACATCTAATCATCAATTAGGTAAATGGTGAATACCAAATGAGGGACAAAAAATTGACTCCATACAAGAAATTAGTAGAAATCCTTAAAGAGTTCTTCTTTGACATCATATTTGAATAGATACCTAGGGAAAAAAATAGAGCAATAAATGCTATGGTAACAATTGGATCACTACTAGATATCCCATGCAACATCTCTAAGCAGGAATTCCTTGTAGAGCAGCTTCTCGTACTAGCATTTGAGCTACCAAAGTCTAAATTTGTGTATGAAATCATTGGTCCCAATGATCCCTGGTATCATGATATATACACATACTTGAGAATAGGAGTCATCCTTGCTAATATCACTCTGAACCTCAAAAGAACCTTTGTCAACAAGTCATCCCGCTTTGTTATCTTATGAGACACCCTATACCATAACAGTATTGAGGGAATCATGTTATAATTCCTAAATGATGAGGAGGTTTTGACTGCTTTAACCAAGGTACATAATGACATTTGTGATTCACATTCGAGTGGTATGACCTTGGCTAAGAAACTACTAAGAACTGGGTACTATTGGCCATCAATCGAAAGGGAAGCTCATGAATATGTCAAGAAATTCCTACAATGTCAGTAGCATGGGGATCTCATCCATGCACCAGCTCAGGAGCTCCAACCAATCATTACACCATGGCCCTTTTAATAGTGTGGGCTTGATCTCATTGGTAAAACCACCCCCACCTCATCCAACAGACATAAATTCATCATCACCACCACTGAGTACTTCACGAAGTTGATAGAGGCCATTTCCAGGACCTATATTATAGGAAAGTAGACATCCAAGTTCATCCTAAGCTACCTAATTTTCCACTACAGTGTCCCTCAAGCCATTATCTCAGATAATGGGACACCATTCAAAAATTAAGATGTTCAAGACCTATGCCAAAGTTTAATATCCAACATCTCTTTTCCACTTTGTACTATCCCCAAGGAAATAGCCAAGTTGAGGCTACAAATAGAACCATCCTAAAAATCCTAAAGAAGACAATCAATGAAGCTGGTCATGATTGTCACTTGCAGTTAAATCTTGCCTTATGGGCGTATTGAACAAGTATTTTCACACCAATAGATGCAACCCCTTTCTCCTTGGTCTATGGATCTTAATCCATTCTCCCCATTGAGATCGAGCTCCCATCCCTGAGGATATCATTGCAAAATCTCATCATAGTTGAATGAGCTATAATTAATAGATGAGTGGCTCATGAATGCCTTAAACCATTTGCAAGTCTATCAAAACCATCTCAAGTGGAGCTACAACAAGAAGATCAAGAGTCAGACCTTTCAATTCAGAGAGCTTGTATTGAAGCAGAATAAAAAAATGTACCAAATCTAGATAGCAAGGGAAAATTTTGAACCCAATTGGTTGGGACCCTTTATCATCATAGCAAGCTACAAGTTAGGGGAATATCAACTATCAATGCCCAAAGGGAAACCTATATAGTATCCCATGAATAGATCCCATCTCAAAAAAATTATGCCTAATCTTACAAGGTATAAATCAAAAAATACAAAAAAAATCAATATTTAAAAATCCAAAAAAAAAAATCAGAAAAAGGATTGAAAACAGTAAAGAAAAAATCATCCTCTAGTGAAAACCACTTCAGTGGTGCTTTGGGCAAGTACCTTGGTGAAAACCTAGAAATCAGGCGCCTTGTGTAAATAATAACTATCCATCTACCATGATCTTTGTGGATAGTTCATTCATCCATAGAATTCCATCACATCCTTCCATTACCCATATGTGTCTCCATCATAGCTTGATCCTTTATTTGTATGATGATCCCTCCTAAGTACTACTCAGCATATTCCAAAGGCTAGTTTGTCCTACCTATATTGGAGTAGTCTATCGTATCACACTGGGAGCATACCTACATTTGATCAGATTCATGTATATTCTTGCAATCTTCCTTAAAATCAAAAAATTCAAAAATATCAGAAAATCCAAAAATATCAGAAAATCCAAAAATCCAAAAACATTCATAAAATTAGAAAAATTCCATAAAAACATTCAAAACATATCAAAATCCCAAAATAGGTCAAAAAGTCAAAAGTAAAAAAAAAGTCATCTTGTCGAACTATGGGTCTCTAAGCTCCGAACATAGGAAAGGTTGATCTTTGATCATCCCCTCGTGACACTTAGGTCAATCCTTTAGGATTTTGCACAATAAACTAGCAATCTATTTGTTCATGTCTCATCAATAAACAAGTTTATGTCAGTCAAACTATGTGGTCTTTGCGTGTATAACATAGGCAAGGATAATCTTTTGATCAGCCCCCAAGGCCCCTATGATAGGTCTTTAGGTTAGTTTTTTGGTTAAAATCTTAGAAAACATCAAAACATTAGAAATTTTGAAAATCAAAACATTTGCAAAACATCTAAAAAATAACAAAAATAGCCTAAAAACATTTCAAAAACATCAAAAACATTCAAATATTTGAAAATATCCATCCATATCATCTTTCTTTTCACCCACACTAAACACCCTCTCATAATAAATCATCATCACCCTCAACCTTTGGTTAAAAAGTCAGAAATAAGTCTAGTAGGTCACAAGTGAAAACTCAATTGACAAGGTCTCAAGTCTAGGTTAGTAGGTAAAAAAGTTGGTCAACTCTTCATATAAATTGCCCATCATCCAATTAATCCAAATATCATCTGATAACATATTTTCCTCGAATGCATCCTTCCTACAATGGACATCAGCATCAAGCATCAATGTAGTCTAGTCTTGGCTAGCGGTATGAAGAACATTAGTTTGTTTTTTTACTTGATCTTTATCTTGTTGATTTATCTTATTGCGCTCATTCCAATGACCTCCCAATGATGTCTAAATAAAATTATTTAGATAGAAAGGAATGGGGAAATAATCATTATCTCTTTTCTATTGTGCTTGTTGGATATTCTTGTAATATAACATTGACCATGCATTCTTTGTTTTGTTTGTAGGGAGGGTATTTTAAGTGTCTTGTTGACCACATAAGAAGGCTTTCTTTTTTATGTTTTTTTTTTGAGATGTTCGGAATATCTGAACTACATTCTAAGTAGGGTTTCATATGTCAAGTGTGAATAGGAGTACTCCTATCTAAGTGTCAAGTCAAATTCCATCACACTAGGTGCAATGCCATCCTAGTTCTTTATACATTGATGCATTATATCTATGTGTGTTATCAAACATAAGGTAAGTAAGCTCTTTTAAAATCCCAATTCCTGATAAGCGAAACATCATCCATCTCTCATCATTATCTCTTATAAAGTCTCTACAGATCATGTACTTGTTAGATCCTCTTGTCATCATCTCTTTTCTTCTTCTTCTTCTTTCTACACTAACATGGTACCATGACAATCAATCAAACATCACCAGGGCATCCACAAAACCATTATTATATTGCATATCATATCATACCATATATAATAGGAAACATTGATAATCTCACATGCATTGCATTCTCACCATTGCATAATATAGATTGTTTATTATAAGGCTCTCATAAACCATACATTTGCATTCATTGCAATCGTATATAGGAATCATCATATTATACATGAAAATATATTGAAAAAGAAGAGGAGCATATCAAAACACCTCATAATCATCACATCATCACATAATCATTTAGAGCATAATATAGATATGCTAGTCTAAGCATATTAAAATAATATGTATATCATAAAAATTTGCATCCATCATATCATACATTATCATAAAAGTGCATAGAGATAAATACAAAAAAGGAAGTGCATCCATAAAACATTTGCATAACCATCCATCACATAAAGTAAATCACATCATATAGCATCACATGTCATATACATAAACCATCAAGTACATCCATAATGCATAAATAAAATAGACACATCACATCATAAATAAATCAATCATATCATACATATCATCACTGTCATGGTACAAAATCATAATCAAGTGTACAAATACCCATAAGACTATCAAAAAATGGATCTTGTGAGTCTCAAAAATAATTGAATGTTGTGATCAAAATTGTGTGTGGAAGCTAGCCCTGCTAGTTGCTCCCCTCACCTGGATGTCTCTTTGCCTGGTCCTCGGGTAGCCTATAACCTATCTGGTGAGAGAAATCGGGCACCTGAACTACAGGAGGAATTGCTTATCAATAATATAGCCTATAATACTTGGCCTCTCTCACAAAATAGTGGTACATCCATGCAAATATTATACTCCTCTGGGAAGAGGCAGCCATGGTCTCTAGCTACTATCTCATGCCAACCTCCTAGACTAGCTACAACTTTTTCGCCTATCGTTGTTCTATCACCTAATCTCTCTCTATTGTTAGGGCCTAGACCTGTTGTCTAGCCTAGTCCCTCTTTGTTGTGATAGCCTATAGCTAAGCCTACAACCCCTAATTTTCCCCCTATAAATGTTGTATCTGGGTGTCTCGTGGGTCCATCTGTGGTGGTTTGTGTGGTGGCTTGAGTGGTAGTTGGTCCTAATGGTCATCCCTCAACTATGTCATGCCCAAAAATTTGTGCTTGAAAATTCAACTTTTTTTTTTGAAACATTAATTAAGTTAATTAGCACCCGAGAGGTTGAAACAAAACACTAAACATGATGAGAGCCAAGTGTTGATGCTAAATTTATCTATGCGATTAATTAATTATGCCCTCCTTGGGTTGAATAGATTAAGATATATTTTATAAGGACCAAAGACCCCCTTCAGTCTCACAGTAAAATTTATTTGATTGGTCTTATTCAAGATAATTAATTCATTTATAAACTAGCACCAAAAATTTATCTGAGTACAGAGTGTATGGCAATGTTTTAAATTACTTAGTTGAACAAATTAGATGTTACAAATTTTAATAACCCTTTAGTTTGGGTTTAATTTTGAGAGTCTCTACGTTGAAGACATGAGATGAAAGAGGGGGTTTACCTTTCATATGAATAGGATTAAATATCTACTGCAAGAGGACAATAGTCCTCAAAAGAGTTATAAAGTTGTTATTATTAAATAAGATTCATACGCCTAAGGATATAGTTATATTTCATCCAGAGATGATATGACACTTGATGATCTTGGCTATGTTAACTATATATATGTGTGTGTATTAATTTATTTATTTAGTCCTTTCTCAGATGTTAAAAATAGTAGTATTATTTATTTTTAATAATAACAATATTAGTTACCCACACTAGTAATTTTATTGTTTAGTGTTATATATATATAATCTTGATTATGAGCTTATATTGCAAAATCAAATTAATAATATTTTGTTGACCTATAATAAAATTAACATTTCTTAACCATGACAATAATATTATTATTAAATCAACATTAATGATGGTCTCATTATTATTAATTTAACCAATAAAACAATTATGATTTACTCTTTAATATAAAGAAAGGATTTTACCGCTTGGAGCATTTCTTCTAATTATCAGATTTTTTTATTATGGATTATAAATGTAGATATTAACATTACCTTTAATGTTAATATTAACATTATTGACTTTGTTACTACCCTTGACAATAGAAACATTACCAACAATAGTTATTCTCAGCTATGTTTTATAGATTGATCCTACTAGGTCTTATGTTTTTTTCTGTTGTTTTCTTTCTTAGCTAATAACATCCAATATCCTTTCCTTTCGATAGCTCTTCTCTTATTACTTTAATCCATGGGTAGGAAAGAGCATTGAGGCGTATAAGGGAAGTTAAATGGGCATTAAAAAATTTAGCTTGGATATTTTGGAAACGAGACAACTGCCATTTAAGCAGATATTCATTGGGAGTTGGTGTCATCCCACCTATTTTTAATTTCTAACTGTGGTTTAAGTATCAAGTTCTAAGATAGCATTCACTGCAAATCAAAGTAAATGCATAATACTTGTGGTCTGTAGTTGATAAATATAAAAGAGTAAATAAAACCAAAGAAGGTATTTATAACAATTAAAATTAGTATCCAGCATGGTATCAATGTTATAAATATTATTAAGCTCATATTACCATTTCATAATATTATGTTTCTATTTTATTTATTAAATAAAGAAAAGAAAAGAAAGATTAAATATTACACAGATTATATAGTTAAGTTGTTTCTAATAACATAAATAAAAAAACAATAAGCTATAGCTATCCTACATCCACATAAAAATGAAAAAAAATAGTAATGAATTAAAGCAGACAATGTTGATCATAAGCACAAACTGTCGCTCCTTAACAACAAAAGAAAATAGTAGCATATTACATAGAATAATTACTGTCTAATTGTTAATATCGTTACTTAATCCTCATTTACACATAAATATCACCATTCACCTATTGGTAACAGTTTTATCCTCTCTATTGATAATATCCACAATTATCCCTTAAAGATAAGGGTATTATTGCTTCATGGGCCTTAAGCTATAATATTATTACTCAAATAATAACCCATAATAAATTTATATCATATCTATATTTTAAATATTAATGGATGGGATCATAACATTGTATACTCTCCACTTAATATCAAACCACACTATTATTAATAGGTAATTTCCTAAGCGTAATAATATGATGATTATTGGAGAGTAATTGTGGGTCTATTAATGTTAACCTTATTGAGGTTCAATGGTCAATAATAATATTACCATTAGTGTAAAATATATAGTTCAACAATAATCTTATTTTGGCTTATTGATTTAATAGTAATGTCACTCTCAAGACACTCCAACTAAGCTTGGGTTTTTGGGTTGTTATAAGAGAATAATAATATTATGGCTATGATTAAATTGTGACTAATGTTTTTAGCATGAGTGTTTTATAATAGATAATTGTTACACTTAATCTAGAAGCAAATTCACATAGGTGTGTAATTCATGATCATGTTAGTCCTTCTCTTGAATCCTTAGAGTGTTGTCTAGCTTCACACTTGAAATTTTTTAAAAAAATGTTGGGTTTTTATAGTGAAAAATTTGGGCATGACAGACTAGTCCTGGTGACCATCTCTATTACTATCTCTCTATACCCTTTGTTGATCTAGCTAGTGGGGAGGCTGCCCACCACCCCCAGGTGCTCTAGGAACCTTTCCCACTAGTGCTCATCTCGTCGTCCTTCCTCAGGGTCTCCACCATGGAAGTGCTACCCCTAGAACTATCAATCGAAGAGGGGGTCTAAACCAATCATCATAGGCACATGTGGTGCCCAGATCTTCCTGTCCCTACATGTAGGCCCATGACCTAGACAACAATTGTCTAAAACAATCAACTATATTGAACATTGGGATCGTTTGTCCCCAGGTAGTCTCTCTAGTTGACCAACCAAAGATGGCCATGTACTGATTGTTGAGTCAAGCTTGCACATCCCTAAACTATTGGGCTACCCTATTTGGTAGGTAGCACTCTATCATTGTGTGCTCATGCCCCTGAATTAGTTGGTCATGTCTAGCATAAAATAGCTGTTGTGCATCATACCATGGAGGCATCTACAACCAAGGCCTCTAGGTGAAAACTGACATCTCATCTAGAACCCTGCACCAATGAGGTAGGCCTACTTTCCCTATGTATCTCAGAGTGATACCGCCCCTATACCTACAAACTATAGGATTGTTGGGCTTAACATCGGCCATGGTAACCCTTGTTCAAAGCATGACAATGTGCTCTCAGGCCTAGATGTGCAATAATGTGACACTGACACTAATCGCTTGGTTGTCGCAATAGGTCATCTCATGCAAATCATGATATAATGAGGTCAACATTACTATTCCATAAGGAAAAAAGGTCCTCCTAAATAACATCTACTCCCAAGCTAGACCCCATCTCAGACTAAAATATTGACCTCACCAATCTAGAGCTACTAGTCCACTAATGATCGCTACTACAATCAGCTAGAAAGTCTGTACCCAACCTCCATAATACTCTAAATCAATCTAACCCTCAGTAAAATGATCTCATATGTCCACATAATCTTGAAGCATGCATCACCACTGATGTCAGTGTCATATATAACTTGGTCACCATGTATTAGCAATTGAAGAATCTACTAGACATCCTCTAAAGTGATAGTCACCTCGCCAGTGGGAAGATGAAACAATGTGATCTCACTATGCCAAATCTTTGCCAAAGTGGTCATCATCACCAAGTGTGTCCAGACGATGGGAACATATGCAAAATACTAGAAACCAATCGAGCCACAATGCTCCTACAACAAATCATGTAAACTACTCAATATTCTCAACAATGAGGGTCAATGCTCCAATGAATGAATAGGATTTGTATCCTCCTACACCCATGAACCCACAATGTCAAGTGTCATAAAAAAATTTAACCCTATTTGAAGTTTTTGACACTAAAACAACATATCGTCTCTATTTGAAAATGTGTCTCCCTTTGAAAACTTTAAACAACAACACTAGAACCTCTAAAATTGCAAACTAGGTCACAATGTCACTATTTGCTTTTGTGGGCCTGTTTCACCTAGACACCCTAAAAACCTAACTAGAGCACGGTGTCACCATTTGCATTGGTGTCACCCTTTGAATTTTGTAACCCTAAAACCAAATTGTGACACAACATCACAATATGTAGTAGTGGTGCTATTTGACCCCTAGCATCATAGATTTTACAGCTTTAGGAGAGTTTTGACTATTCAAAATGTAATAAATATGCTAAAAATTCAAAATTTAGGGTCGGGTTAGGGTCACCTACTGGTGGTCCTACACCTGGAAGTCTCTGGTACACATGGACTCACTTGAAAATGTGTCGAGGAAGCACTCTTTTCTCCATTTTGTAGGATGGTCAGAGCTCAAAAGGTTGGAAATCTCCGAGTGTGAATGCAAAAAAGAATTGAAAGTGAGCCCTCTAAGGCTATTTAAGCACAAAAATTAGGGTTTTTTGCCCTATTTTAGCTATCAATCAAGGGTTTTGCACCCCTAACACCTTTTTTCCCAAGCAAAGCTTGTTTTGCATCCTTTTTTGTGTTTTGGCACATTTTCAACATCCTAGAACCTTTCTGGACCCATTAAGCTACTTGTCCTCTTTTTTCAAGAAATCACCCAAAAATTCAAATTTTTGTTTGATCTCTTGAGGTGGCAGTAAACTTGTAGACATGCAAAATATGCATGCATCTCAATCCAATAATAAAAAAAACCTTCATTTAATCAAATGTAACATTTCATCCTTCAAATTAAGTAAATCCACTTCATCATTACCTCATTTAAATAAATCAATCAAATACTAGCATTTCATCTTTTATAAATCATTCCCTAGATTCATATTCCTTAAATTAATCAACCTTTATCTTGCATCATCCATTTAATTAAATAAACCAGGACTTTATTTAATTAAGTCTCAACATTCATATTTCTCCCTCTTGATTTAAATAAATCAAATATTCAAGTCAAATGAGTCAAAATCAGCTAATGATCACCTAAGCTAATCTAATCCTAATTAACCTAACCTAACCACCCATCACATCCTCTAGCTTTTCCCACTTGCACAAATAAATCAATTTATTGATTTATTAAAATCCTTATTTTCTTTCAACTTGGCATAAAAATAGAATATTCGCTCAAGTTTGAAAATGAAGACAAGTTGACTTGTCCCTTCCAACATTGCTTTAACTTCTCTTTTTCATGTTCCCCCCTCAACATTTAATTCACAAATTCAATTTTGAATCGCTCCCTCTTGGGCACATTGGCCAAAACTTGCACATTCCTCAACCTATGACAAGTTGACAAGTGGCCTCATATCATTTGTCCAATCTTTATCCCACATTTCTCTCTTATGAGCATTCTTCCAATTCAAAAATCTTTAAATAGAGGGTTGATTCTTCATCAAATCTATCTACATCTTCATGCAAAGTTACTTTATGAAATTGAGAACTAATTTTTCTCTTCACTATTGCATTTCAGCCATTTTAGTTTTAGCAAGGATTGGGAAAGGGTCATTGGCACATTTGACACCAATCTAATATGGAATAGGTACTTTATCTTGCTTTTGGAATGTCTTCTTGATCCTTTTTGTTATTTGTGGCATTTCTTGAGCATGGACATGTTATTTCATAGAGGTATTCATAGATTTGTAGGTGTAAACTAACCCCACTAATGATTGTTTGAGATGGTTCATTTGCATATTTATTGTGCTTCAATATGGTGCTAGAAGGAGGGCTCATGCTTTGTGTGGTAGAACTGTGATCATGAGCATGCTACAATTTGGTGTTTGAAAATGGCTTTTTGTTTTGATTTATTTTCTATGCTGAATAGATAAAATCATGAGTAGATTATAATTAACGTTTCTTCTTTGATTTGGCCTCTCCTACAAATTTTTGATATCTCCATTCGATGCTCATATGATTATTGATATAATTTATGCTGATAAATTGTTTTATTTTGAAATTTATTGCATTACTTTACTCACTATTTAACCTCTTCCATTTTTTTGTGCCAATGTACTTTCTTAAAGATAGAGGCAATATTTTTTTGCATTAAGGTGTTGCAGGAATCAGCAAACAAGACAACAAAAGCAACTATATGATCTTATTCATGCATAGACCGATTGCTAGTAAAGAAAATTGTGATTAAGTTCCACGCAGCCTCCTCTAAAGCTTTCTGGAAATCGGCTTTAAGCCTACCATCTGCATTAGCTTGAAAGATATAAAAGTCATTTGCTCAATAGTTGAAAGTTATAATTGCATTTTCCAACCATTATTTCTCTAATACGTAGATGCCTATCTGACTAACATACCCTTCACAATAAATGATGCTTTCATTTTGCAAGACAACAAGAATGTTGTCAAATGTTTGTGGAATTTAGTTTTACACTTGCCATTTGCATTTGCTTAAATGTTTTGCACAAAAGTCACTGTTAGTCACTTAATATCATTGTCCACATCCTTGCCAACACGTAGTCTTTAGGAGAGGAGGATTTAATCAATGCATTGGGTATAATACAGTGAAAGGAATGACATAATTCTTTTGCACATCAGTCCAAGCCATTCTTTTATCTTGTTGAACCATGAACTTCCTCCACTATATGTTATGCACACCTACACTACATTAGTCTATTTATATTGCGACCAATACAACTGCACATAAATCAAAGACAAACATCCAAAGTAAAAACACGTGTGCATTTTCTAATCTTAGTTCAACGTTTTTATTTCATAGGTGTCAATAGCTTATGTAAATGTTTTGATATTTCCTATCATTTATTGACTTTTGCTCGTCTCATTAATATCATTGTTAGAGAACATTTGCATGCCAAGCAGGGATAGTTTCTTTTTAAATAGAGAATGATCATATAAGTATTCATTGCACTCATAATCAGATACAATGGTTGCCTTTTTTCTTGTGTTGGGTATCCTATGTTTAAAAGTTTACTTCCAAGTGATTTGATATGATAGATATCGATCCTTAAATATGACTGCAAGAAAATTGATCACTAACTTTTACCTTCTGATGAAAACATGGGTGGACTATGCAAAATGGAATTAACTTAATCATGTAGGGAATCGATTGGGTTTCTTGTCTTTATGTATTAACATGCACTGTCTTTGTATGGCGAGGTAAGTCAGCTGTTGCATAGTACTAAAAGCTAAGTAAGAATTAATGCACTGAAATTTTTTAAAGCCCTTCTTTAAAAATCAATTTCCTGCACCTTCCAACCTCTTCTTTAAAAAGCAATGGTCGTACACAACCCAACTGAGTTAGTTTGAAAGTCTTTAGCATTAAGGGAGTAGTTGTATTGCATTGATTTTTAACAAATCATTTTACCCAAAGACTTTAATATCATGGAAAGATGGTGATTCATTTGTTAGTCTAAAATTGAGTCTTTATCATTTGAAAATAATTATTTTTATCAATAATATTGGAGTGCATTAATCTTTGTCATTTGTTAGTCTAAAATCATTGAGTCTTTATTTTTGTTCTTTCATTTGAAATCAATGATTAAAATGAACTTAATATTTTGATCCTCACATGCTTTCCTTTTTGTTTAATAGGAAAGAAAAAGGAAAATGAATGAAAGAGAAAGGAAAAAGAAGGAAAACGAAAGGAGGATAAGCATAAGGAAGATATTTCACAAAGATCAAAGTGTGTTTTTAACACTTTAGTGTTCGTTTAACACTTTTTCATGAATTGTTATCTCCTCTTTCTTAGGAAACTAATTTGTTTCTTGGATTAAAAAATTGAACAATGTGTCTCTCACTCATCTTTTGGTGCTTAAAAAGAACTCACATTTTGCTTTGTGGATTTAAAAAGAACAAGTGCAAAAAAAAATTTCGTGAAGGCTTACTTAAACTAAAGACATTGAAAAATGACATATGTGCTTCTCTTGTACGTTATAGCGATCTTGAGAATCAAAAGGACTTTTTCATTACTTTAGGGTGAGATAAAGCAATCACCTCCACACTTCGATTTGGGTTTAAAATTGAACAAAATCTTGTGCAAGTGTGAGTGGGGGCGTTATCGCATATATTCTCTCTCTTCTTTTCCATCAAAGATTGATCGAGTTATAGATTTTGTCTTTACTCGCTTTTGTTTATCCTAGAGGGCCTACCTTGGGGAAAAAGTACTCACCCAAGGGAATGACTCAACCGATAACACTCTAAATCCAAGAGTATTTCCAACCAAGATATAAATGTGGGTATTGGAGTAAATGCCAATATCACGCTATTGATTCTGACAAGATGGCTCTGAAAGGGGACTCTTGCCGTATGGGTCAATCTCCATGAACAAAAAGTCCTTATTAAAACCCATGTGCTAGAATTTTCCAAAATCCTTTAATCTATTTGTTGGTGCAAGAACGGTTGTTCTGAAGCCACCCCACACTTTTACGGTCTTTAGTATAAATGGAAAACATGCCATGGGAGTTTCATGGGTGTTGATGCTTGGTTTCCCCATATAAGTGAGTTTCATGGAGGGGAGCCAGTGGGGTCAAGCATCTAACCATTCGCTAAAGATAAGTGTAGTTGGACTTGTCCAAGTGGGAATCCAACAAATATTGTCTTACACATCCATAGGGTTGTACTTATTCTTGGGTTACAAAATGCATTGCTTGATCGAAAACATCTTGAAAACAAACACTTAACATCATCATCCAAATTTCAAACCCTTTTGGAGACAAATACAATTGACTCAATCCATATGTTATTGCTTGCCCTTGCGATTTACATCCTTGGAGGTTTCTAAACATTGGATTACATCTCAATTTGTCTACTTAAGTAAACAATAGGAAAACCCTTGCCTTAAGTTCATCGAATTTCCACATAACATATCTTGTGGGGGTTGAAGAAATTAAGACATTGGACATCTTAGTTTGAAAACTTAATCAAAGAAAGTATTTTTGGTAAAATGAAGCCACTAAGAAAAGATAAGAAAAATGAACTTTCATGTGTGTTGAAGCCTCACGATTCTTGAAAAAGTCCAAAATGAAGGTCATTGGTTGGAAATCCAAAAGTGTATGTCCAAATTGAATCATTCTTTGGTCTCTAGGAAGCATTTGCATGTTCTTCAATACCTAGGTCTAGGCAAACAAAGTGTCTTTTTTAGGTTCATCTTAGGATCAAAGGAAAATAAAAATATTTTTTCATCCATCCTTCAAAACATCAAAACAAACATCATCCCACAATCATCTTTTGGAGAAATCTTGAAATCATCCTTAATACTAGTCTTTTTGGAAAAATCAAAATCATCAAAAATATTGAGACCAAATCCTTGAAAAAATTATCAAAATCACCTTTGGCTAGGTATGTTTAGATGCATCCTTTTGCATATGCTTAGTCAAAAGTTATCAAAATCATCTCATTTAGCTTAGTATATGTAGATGAATCCTTCTTCATATGCTTAGTGAAACTATCATCTTGTTTGAATAGGTGTGGGTAGATGCATCCTTCTCCCCACACATATTCAAATTATCATCCTTTGATCAAATCTATCCATTAGATAATCATCCAAACATCTTAGGGTCTATTTGTTTGAAATCAAAATCAAAATCAAAATCAATCAAGGAAAAATCCTTATGGAAAATCAAAATAAAAAAAATAAAACATATCCAAAAGTCCCAAAAGCCTAGTATCTCTTTCAAGATTTACCAACGGATCATAACATCCACATCATTCATCTTTTGCATCGTCATCATATCACCTTTCAATCCTCTAGATATCCTAAAATTTTCCACTTTGAGGCATAAAATAAAGATCAATCCAAAGAATTAAGAGATTCATCTCCCATTCTTAAAAATTGATCCTTCTTTTATGGTTCAAACTAGATCTCAATACAAGAAGAGCATGGAAGCCAACAAAGAAACACCCACTTCAAGTGATTTAAGTCAAACCACCCCTGAAATGAATCCGATTTGGTCTAAAACTCTCATAGTTAACCTTCCAACATCATCGCAAAATTTGGAAGATGAAAACAAAGGAGAGGATCTTACCTTTGGAATATCTCATGAAAAAATGACTGAAATGCTTCAAAATCTGGAAAACCATAAAATCATCAATGTCATGATGAGGCTTTACCCTTTGTTATACATGCTTGAATTAGAAAAAAAAGGAGCCAAACTACCTTTGTATTATGACGTGAGTACCATAGTGGAGACATCCTTTCCTCCAATCTCATCCACCATTCCCATCTCATCTACACCCCCATCCCAAAACATCACACAAAAAATTTTGCAAATCATGACATCTTTTGCTCCAACCCAACCTAACATTAATAAGGGAAATGCATTCCTCAATGCTATTCAAGCACACCCCCTTGTTAATAATCAAAACTTGGATGCAAACACTGTATTGGAACAAAACATACTTGAAAACCCATTACACAAAAATGTTCCTCTCACATTCCATCATGATCCATCATCATCATTTTCTTATGCAACACCTCAAGTACCTCTCCTCACAAATTCACAAAAGGAAGGAGACATGTTAAGACCTAGGGGTATTTTCGGTACCACAACATTTTTACAAGAACTTGCACCCCTTACATTTCCACCTTTTCCACCATTTCCATCATCATCCAAACCACTCCTTGGTTTAGGGCTTCCCCCTCTACCAAATATCAACCAAAATAACATCCCAAATATCAATCAAAACATTATGACGAGCACTCAAAATTTGTTCTCAATATCACAACAATAGATGACAAATGCACAAGCAATTGCAACATCATCAAACACCCCCTAACATCGCAAAGCATGGTCTCTCAAGGACCAATCACATCAATGGCACCACTTATCACTCAAATCACCACATCAACAACACCATCCACCAATCAAATAATCAACATGACATCACCACTCACCACTACCACAAATGCCATTCCGAATCCACCACCACCCCCACCACCACCAACTTCCACCACATCAAGTCAATACAACATGGAATTGCAAGCTAATTTTCAAAGGGGATTCCAACAAGTGCAAAAGAAAAAAGTCATACACCTAGCTACTCAGCAAGCTACTCAAGCTGTGCAAGCTACCCAAGCTACACAAGCCACATTACAAGCACAACAAGTGCAACAAGCCCAAGCTTTATTGCAACAACAACAACAAAAACAAGCCACCCAAGTTGCTCAAGCATTGCAAGCACACAAGACTGCTCAAGCACAAGATCTATTGCAACAACAAGAAACACAAGCACAAGCAGCACAAGCGCAAGCTCAATATCAAGCACAACAAGCCCAATATCAAGCACAACTTCTTGCACAAAGACAAGTAGCACAATTGCAAACATATCAGCAAGAAATAAAGCAATATCAAGAGTAGCAAGAAGCAACCAAATTGGAAGCCCAACAACAAGCACAACAACAAGCATTGTTGGAACAACAACAAGCGCAATAGCAAGCAAAAATTATAGTGTAGCAACAACAAGATCAACAAGTGTTGTTCATACAACAATAGGTGGAAGCCTACCTAGCTCGGTTGAACATACAGATACCATCAAACAGCACACTGACCAACCCACCCATCCAACCCACAATTGAAACACCCCAAAACACTTTCATCCCACCCCTGTGTGATCCCACAATAGTGGTTTACAATTTTTAGTCTAACTGGACACCGAAATAATTTTTTTTAACTAAATCTTCATTTTCGGGAACCTATAATGGCTAAACCGTGAGGAATATGAATATGATACAAACTAGAGTTTCATGAAAATTTTTCTCTAGATTCTAAATATGTTTTTTTTCAAAAAAATTGGAATTAGATTGCACTTCTTTTTCCATCTCCCTCAAAAACTAGTTTTTTTTAGAAAACAACATTTTTAAAAAGTGACGCTCACCGTATAACACATAATTTTTTTTCCATGAAGGATAAAATTCTAATTCTTTTGAATTTAGATTTGTAACTCTGATAACTAGTGCTTCCACTTGGTTAGATAGTTTTTTCTTGAATATTTTTTCTTTAATCAAGTTTCTAAATCAAACCTATTACAATTCGGACATAGCGTGATTGTATAACGTGTACCTTTTTTTGTATGTATCAAAATTCAAATTTTGTTTTTTTGTTGGATCAAGGACTTCAATACATGTGTAGAACAAAGATCTTAATTTTCGGTGAAAAATCTACATTCACAAGAAATAAAAAATAAATATAATAATCAAATTATATTTTATTAAAATTATACTTTTTTGGAAGCTTATAATAAGGGCTACATACTTACAAAAAAATAAATTTTAAATGAATTCATTTGATCCCCCAAAAGGTAAATAAAAAGTGGGCTTTTATCAGCATTTTGATAGGTGTAAAGGATACTCTATTATAGGTATGGTTTAAAACTAGTGGGGTTCTATCCAAGGGGGCTTGGTCTAAGGTGATTTGATCAAAACCTCTTCAACTGGAATCCTTTAAACGGAAAATTTTAAGGCTTAAATCATTATATTTTTTAAAAATATGTGATTTCAGCAAAAAATAGGATCTCACAAAAATTGTAAACCACTATTGTGGCAACACCCCCTAATCCACAAAATGATGTAACGACACAAATTAGGTTGCTCTCATAATAAGTGATGGATCTTCAATCAGGGCGAACAACAAGGATACCAAGCAACTTGTGTCCATATCCATATGATAGAAGCCTAGTAATGAAACTGTTCCCCAAGGGATTTGAGATCCCCAAATTTGACAAATATCTAGGAACGGGAAACCCTGAAGATCACATCAAGGAATTCTAGGTTCATTGCATGGAAGTCACATACGACGATACTTATCTAATGCGTCTATTTCCTAGAAGTTTGGTAGGACATGCTATGGAATGGTTCTCTCATCTACCTTCAGGCATTAGAACATTCCAAGAAATTATAGACGCGTTCATTAAGAATTATGCATGCAACATTGTAATGGATGTTAGTCTAGAAGAACTCTTGACTCTGAAACAAGGAAAGGGTGAATCATTCGCCTCATCCCTACAATGATGGTGATCCAAGGCCAATTAGAGCACGTGGACCATGCCAGAAGAACAACAAGTTTGTACCATCATAGCTAACCTTGAAGGCCACTTGGAATTTCATCTCAAGGTTCAGGGCATTACCACATCTGATCAGTTGATCCCCAAGGTGCTCAGCATCAAAAGAGCCCTTAGGACTCAACCTGCGGAATCAACATCATACCCTGAACAACAAAACAACCACCCACCATCCAATTACAATGATAAACCTCACAAGTGGGCAAGGAAAAAAAACACTACTAATGATGGTGTCGTCGACGCCAAGGTGGTCATTAGTACCCCTCACCAAAATACACCTGCACCACAAATCCAAACACAACACCAAAACTATCATCACATAATACACCAACCAAACAACAATCCAATCATCAATAATCTCAATGATCAAAGGGGACAACCCCTATGCAAAAGTTATCCCAAACAAAAATACACCACTTTGGGGGGAACCACTTGAGGACATAATGAAAAATTTGATCGACAAAAAAATCATCAAAGATCCTACCTTCAAGAATTACCAAGAACCGGATGTGAAACCTCCTTGGTATAATGAGAATCAACTTTGTGAATTCCATAAAATCAAAGGCCATACCACAAATAGTTGCATGAGATTGAAAAACATCATTCAAGATCTCATCGATAAAAGAATTATAAATGTGGAACAACCTATAGGAAATTAGGATCTTAAGATATATACGGATCTTATGCCGAATCATGGTAACAAAGGGAATAAAAATGATAAAGGGAAAGGCACCCACACAAATGTGAACCATGTGTACAAATCTATTTTTTCCTCCATAGATGAATACTGCATAGTCATCACCATCAAAGGCACCCATGCCAATTATGGAGTCACCACAAGAGGTAGAAAAGTTACCATTGTAGGATCATCCCAACAAAACAAAGTCCCTACATCTAGATCTGTTCCTAATGGCTATAATGTCCTAGATCAACTCAAGAGAATGCTAGCACAAATCTCCATCATGGAGTTGCTAAAAATCTCATCTGCCCATAGGAAAATTCTTGAAGAAGCATTGGCCTCATCCACTGTTTCTACAAATCTTCATGCGAAACAATTCCAAGCTATGGTCATAAATATCATTACACCAAATATCCTCACATTCTTTGACCAGGATTTCCCCGCTCAACCATCTCACAACCATGCACTTCACTTAGAATTCATAGTACATAAGAGCAAAGTCAAAAGGGTCTTGGTGGACGGAGGTGCAGGTTTGAATATATGTTCTCTAAACCTCATCAAACAATTGAAAATCCCAGAGGATTCTATTGACAAAGGAAAGGGTATCACAATAAGAGCATATGACGATCAAGAAAGAGTGTCCCAAGGCATGATAAAACTCCCTATTCAAGTAGGGATGGCTCTCATGGAAACCACTTGTCAGGTCCTAGACCTTGAATTACCATATAACATCCTTTTGGGACATCCATGGATTCATACAATGAAGGCAGTAGTGTCGAATTTCCACCAATGTGTGAAATTTACACATGAAGGACAAGAAGTGACCATCCATGGACATCCTGAACCCTTCTCTTATTGCAAAAATATTGAAGCAAAGTATTACAAAATCCCCCAAGTATCAAAAAATGATGAGGGCCCATCCACACCATACATCGATCTTGCCACTCTCGTATCCACTTCTGCCACAGAGACACCCACCACTCTTGCCATCCCCACCATCTCTGACATCAATCTCATCATCCAAGATAATGGATGTGGAAACTACAAGCTCCCTAATAATGCTTTTGTGGTAGGAGAGTTACAACAATCTCCTAGATCATGGGGACACCCATAAACAAATGAAGCTTCCACATCACAAACATTTCCTATAGACTATCCCGAATTTACAAGTTGGGGAGATCTTGGCTAGGAGGTTATTGAAGTAGATCCATCTCACATGCTATATCAAGATGAAAGACCAATGGCTGATTTACCAATGGATGATAGATGAAAGGGTCTGCAAATGATGCTCACAATGGGCTATGACAGAAATCAAATACTAGAACAAAATGACAATGGGCTTATAACACCTATCATTCTGGAGACGTGACCGATAACAAATCTTGGCCTTGGATGTAACCCTCTGAGTATAACCATATGTGGCTGAAGTCCTCTGGTCAGAATGGTTAATAATCCTCCTCAGCCAACCCCAACAAAACTACAATTACCAGTGTCTACAGGTAGAGTCATATATAACTTTAAATTTGATATAACCAACGTCTGTAGTAGTCGCAATGATGAGGATCCCACACCTAATTTACCTAGGCTATTTGAGGATACAACTCTTTGCATGATTAGTACCCTATCCTTTGAAACAAACCACCAAAATCATGAGATCTGCCTAGTATATCCCCAACTCATCAACTACAACAAACAAGGACCACCGGTTCTTGATACATTTGAAAATGATGAGGCGCTCTCATAATTCATGGGATTACGAGATAGCATTCCAGATGGGGATCACAAAGAAAGGTTTATAATAGATTTGGAAACACATGCCTATTATGGGGAAATGATTGAATCCTTCAGTCACAAAAGTGAGAAATTAAGAATAATATCCAAGTCCTTGAGTGAAAACCACACTGTGGCACTCTTTGACAAGAAAAAAGTAAAAACAAAGGACACATCCAATGGTGAAAACCTCTCCAAGGAACCTGAGGATGGGGGATTCAATCTTCCTTTAAGAGCTATTCATCAAGAAAAGTCATCATTCTTGGCAGAAAAATGCAATCCAGTCAACCTAGGAATAGAGGAGACCCCACACATCACATTCTACATGGAATCACTACTATTAGAAGAGCAAGAGCTCCTAGCAGCATTCCTAAGGGAAAGACAGATAAAATTTGTATGGAGTTATGTTGATATGCTAGGACTTGATCCAAAGACCGTGGTTCACCACTTAGCAATGTATCCAGAAGAAAATCTTGTCAGACAAAAGCTTCAAAAAATGCACCATCAAATCACCTTGGTAGTCAAAATGGAGTTAAAAAAGCTATTAGATGCAGAATTCATCTGACCGATAGACCATCCAGAATGGGTATCAAACTTCGTACCTATTTCAAAACCTGATGGAAACATCGGAATCTACACAGACTTCAGGGATTTGAACAAGGCATGTCCAAAAGATGAATTTCCACTTCCCAACATCGATATGATAGTAGATATGGCAATTGGACATGAGATGTCACTAATGGATGGATTCTCGAGATATAATCAGATCATGATAGCTAAGGAGGACCAACATAAGATGGATTTCACTTGTCCATAGGGAACATATTGTTGGAACATGATGCCATTTGGCTTAAAGAACATAGGAGCAACATATCAAAGGGCTATGACATTGATATTTCATGACATGATCCATAAGACAGTTGAAGACTATGTTGATGAAATTCTAGCTAAGTCCAGAAAGAGAAAAGATCACATATCAACCCTAAGTGCCATCTTTGATAGACTGGAGGAGTACAAGGTCAGACTAAACCCAAAGAAGTGTGTCTTTGGCATACAATCAGGAAATCTCTAAGGATATATAGTGTCAATGAGGGGTATCAAGGTAGATCCAGTAAAAGTAAAAGAAATCCTTGAGATGGAGGCACTGAAAACATTAAAACAATTGAGAGGTCTCTAAGGCAGACTACAATCCATTCGAAGATTCATAGCACAACTAGTGGACAAATTGAACCCATACTCTCACCTACTCCACAAGGGAGTAGCGTACAAATGGGATACCAAGTGTGGAGAGGAATTCAACAAAATCAAGGAATATCTACTGACACCACCAGTCTTAATGCCACCCATCCAAAGAAAGCCATTGATTCTATACATGTCAGCAACAACAACGGCCCTTGAAGCTCTCCTAGCTCACCATGATGAAAACGAAACAGAGAGGACTATCTATTACATCAACAGGACAATGATTGGTCATGAGTTAAAATATTTATTCATCGAGAAAGCATATCTCATAGTAGTGTTTACATGTCATAAATTGAAACATTACATGTTGGCACATAAAATAAAACTCATTGCCAAAATTGACCCCCTCAAGTATCTACTATCAAAGGAAATGCTCACAGGAAGAATGGAAAAATGGGTGATGATATTATCAGAATATGACATTGAATATGTGGAGAGGAAAGCAATCAAAGGTCAAGTCATTACAGATCAACTGACAGAAGCACCTATCTATTCAGAGAACCCTCTTGTCTCATAGTTTCCATATCAATCCATTTTCAATCTCAACATAGCTGACCACTGGAAACTATACTTCGATGGATCAAGAGCTAGTCTTCTTCATCACCCCACAAGGGGATTGCACACCAAGGTCATACAAACTAGCATTTCCTTGCACCAGTAACATTGTGGAATACGAGGCTTTGACTATAGGTCTCTTGATAGCAGTGCAATGGAACATCATAGCTCTCAAAGTGTACGAAGACTCCCAATTGATTATAAATCAAGTAAATGATGAATACCAGACCAAGGATGACAAGCTCACTCCATACAAGAAATTGGTGGAGACTCTCAAAGAATCCTTCATCAAAATTACATTTGAGTAGATACCCAAAGCCAACAATAGAGCAACAGACACCATGGCAACAATTGGGTCCCTATTGGAAATCCCCAACAATATTCCAAAATATGAATTCTTGATAGAGCAGCTTCTTATGCCCACATTTGAGGTACCAGAATCAGAATTCATGTGTGAAATCATTGGTCCCGGTGATCCTTGGTACCATAGACATTTACACATACCTTTGAATAGGAATCATACCTATTGACCTACCCTCAAACCTAAAACGAACCTTTGTAAAAAAGGCATCTAGATTCATCATCCTAGGAGATACCCTATATCATAGGAGCATAGAAGGAACCCTACTACATTGCTTAAATGCTAAGGAGGCATTAACTGCTCTAACTAAAGTACATAATGGTATTTGTGGTTCACACTCGAGTGGAATGACCATAGCTAAGAAACTACTGAGGATGGGGTATTATTGTCCCACAATAGAAAGAGAGGCACATGGCTATGCCAGAACATGTCTACAATGTCAGTAGTATGGGGACCTCATCGATGTTCTAGCTCAAGAGCTTCATCCTCTCGTCACACCATGGCCCTTTTCGCAGTGGGGACTTGATCTCATTGGAAAAATCACGCTCACTTCATCGAACAACCACAAATTCATCATAACTACAATGGAGTACTTTACTAAGTGGGTGGAGGCCATACCCATGATGTACATAACTGGGAAGCAGATTTCAAAGTTCATCCTGAACTATCTCATATGCTGCTATGGTGTTCCACAAGCCATTATCTCATAGAATGGGAAACCTTTCAAAAATTAGGATGTCCGCAACTTATGTGAAAAATTCAAAATCCAACATCGCTTCTACACCCCATACTATCCCCAAGGCAATGGCCAAGTAGAAGCTACAAATAAGACCATTCTAAAAATTCTCAAGAAAACAATCAATGACGCAGGTCGTGACTGGCACCTACAGCTTAATCCCACCCTCTAGGGCTATCGAACCAGTATCCATACACCCACCGATGCCACCCCCTTCTCCTTGGTCTATGGATCAGAAGCAGTACTCCCCATTGAGATCGAGCTCCCATCCCTTAGGATATCACTGCAAAACCTCATCACAAATGAAGAGTACTAGGTATCAAGACTAAATGAGCTGGAGCTACTAGATGAGTGATGTATAGATGCTTTAAATCACTTGCAAGTCTATCAGAATATACTCAAAAGGAGCTACAATAAGAAAATCAGAAGCCAGACGTTCCAAGTCGGAGAACTCGTCTTAAAAGAAAATCAAAAGAATGTCCCAAACCCAAGCAGCAAAGGAAAATTTGAACCTAATTGGCTGGGACCATTCATCATCATGGAAAGTTACAAATTAGGGGCATATCAGTTATCAACACCTGAAGGGGAACCTCTACAAGAGCCCATGAATAGCTTTCATCTCAAAAAGTTTTATGCCTAAATCTTTCAAGCTATAGAACCAAAAAACCTAAAAATCAGAAAATGTCCTAAAAAAATGGTTACTTCAGCAAAAACTTGGCAAATAGGTGTCTTGGTAACAACAAAAAAATAAACAGATAAAAAAATCCAAAAAAATCAGAAAAAGGATGAAAAATAGTAAAGAGAAAAATCGTCTTCTAGTGAAAAACCACTTCAGTGGCACTTTGGACAAGTACCTTGGTGAAAACCTGGCAAACAGGCACCTTGCATTAATAAGCACTTTCCATCTATCAGGATCTTTATGACTTGTTCTCCATAATTCATCCATTACACTTCCATCATCCATTGCATTTAGGTCTCCATCCACCACTCATACCATAGCTTGGTCCTATTTTTGTATCATGATCCTTCCTAGTACTAGTCAGTGCATCTTCAAGGTCAATTTGTCCTGCCTTTATTAGAGTAGTCTATTGCATCACACTGGGGGCATGTTCTTATTGGATCAGATTCAGGTATGATCTTAAAGTCCTCAAATCAGAAAATCCAAAAACATCAGAAAATAAAAAAATCCAAACACATCATAAAATAAAAAAATCCAAAAAACATCAAAAAATTATCAAAATCCCAAAATAGGTCAAAAATTCAATCAAAAAGTCAAAAACAAAGTTATCTTGTGGAACTACATTGTCTCTGAGCTTGAACATAGGCAGGGTTGATCTTTGATCATCCCCCGAGACACTTGGGTTAGTCCTTTAGGAGTTTGTCATAATAAGGTGACAACTCATCATGTATATCTTCATCTGTAAATTGGTCAAGTTGTTAGTCGAACTATGTGGTCTCTACATGTATAACGTAGGCAAGGCTAATCTATTGATCAGCCCCTGAGGCCCCTAGGATAGGTCATTAGGTTAGTCTCTTGGTCAAAATTTCAGAAAATCCCAAAAACATTGGAAAATCAAAAAATCAAAAGATTTGAAAATCTTGAAAAAATACCAAAAACAACCTCAAAACATTGCAAAAAGATCAAACACATCCAAATATTTGAAAAAATCCATCCACCTCATCTTGCTTGCACCCACAATAACACCATCCATGATAAAATAATCGTCATCCGCAACCTTTGGTGAAACAGTTAGAAACAAGTCTAGTAGCTTAAAAGTAAAACTCAAAAATGTCAAGTCTCAGGTTTAAGTCAATACGTAAACAAGTTGGTCAATTCTTTGTGTCGATAGTCCATCATCCAAATAGTCCCATATCAATCATCTGATAAAATCATGTCCTAGGATGTATCCTTCCTGCAAGGGGAATTATTTATCAGAAAGAGCACTTTGGATAAACGAAATGGCATGCCGCCATCCACAAACATGTCCTAGGATGTATCCTTCCTACAATGGGCATTATCTTTTAGCAGTAGTTTCAGTTCTTATTCTTAAAACACATTCCCTTTTGGTTAGCAGTATTGAAGAACATCAACTTGTTTGTGTGCTTTATCTTTGTCTTTTGACTTATCTTATTGCGCTCAGTACAAGGACCTCTCAATGATATCTGAATGAAGGATTTAGAGAGATAGTATTGGGGCAATGATCATTATCCTTTTGTCTTCTATGCTTGTTGGAAGTTCTTGTAAAATATCCTTGGCGAATACTTTCTTTGTTAGATATGTATAGAGGATGTTTTGGACAACTTGTTGACTATTGCATTGACTGGGTATACCTTTTCATGTTTTGTTCTGAGGTGTTTGAAACTTCTAAAACGCATCCTAGCAAGGTTTCCATATGTTAGGTGTGAACAAGAATAATCCTATCTATGTTTTGAGTCAAAGTTCATCACACTAAGTACCACACCATCTTGGTCATTTATACCTTGATGCATCATACTTATGCGTGTTATCAAACACAAGGCAAGTGACCCTTTTAAAATCCCAATCCTTTATAAGCAAATCATCCATTTCTCATCATCATCTCTCATAACATTGGCTTGTTGGAACCTCTTTTCATCATCTAATTTCTTCTTTTCCACACTAATATCACATCATGAATAGTTAATCATCATCACTAGTGCATCCATCTTGCATCCACAAACCATCAATATTATGCATATCATCCCACGTGCATGTTCATCGTCATAATATAGATCTGTTAGTCTAAGCATCTCATAAATCATATATTTCCATAAATCATACATTTACATAATCACATCACATCACATCATCAATCTCATCCATCTCACATCATATTATTATTTAAGTTGTTTAAGATAATATAGATCTGTTATTCTAAGCATCTTAAAAATATCTCATTTGCATCATCATCCATAACCATACATTTTGAACCTCTTTATCTTGATATTGACCCTCAAATAGAACCTTTTCGCTCAATCTCCTGAGGGGGCAATGTACTAGTGTACTCCTTTCCGCTGGGGCATCAGAAAAAAAATAAAAATAAAAAAATAAAAATTGATCGTGGCAAGTTTATTCTTTGAACCAACACAACAAGTACATTGCTTCAAAGAGGGTAAAAATGTAGACATGCAAAATATGCATACATCTCAATCCAATAATAAAAAAAAACCTTCATTTAATCAAATCTAACATTTCATCCTTCAAATTAAGTAAATCCACTTCATCATTACCTCATTTAAATAAATCAATCAAATACTAACATCTCATCTTTTATAAATCATTCCCTAGATTCATATTCCTTAAATTAATCAACATTTATCTTGCATCATCCATTTAATTAAATAAACCAAGACTTTATTTAATTCTCAACATTCATATTTCTCCCTCTTGATTTGAATAAATCAAATATTCAAGTCAAATGGGTCAAAATCAGCTAATCATCACCTAAGCTAATCTAATCCTAATTAACCTAACCTAACCACCCATCACATCCTCTAGCTTTTCCCACTTGCACAAATAAATCAATTTATTGATTTATTAAAATCTTTATTTTCTTTCAACTTGGCATAAAAATAGAATATTCCCTCAAGTTTGAAAATGAAGACAAGTTGACTTGTCCCTTCCAACATTGCTTTAACTTCTCTTTTTCATGTCCCCCTCTCAACATTTAATTCACAAATTCAAATTTGAATCTCCCCCTCTTGGGCACATTGGCCAAAACTTGCACATTCCTCAACCTATGACAAGTTGACAAGTGGCCTCATCTCATTTGTCCAATCTTTATCCCACATTGCTCTCTTATGAGCATTCTTCCAATTTGAAAATCTTTAAATAGAGGGTTGATTCTTCATCAAATCTATCTACATCTTCATGCAAAGTTACTCTCTGAAATTGAGAACTAATTTTGCTCTTCACTATTGCATTTCAACCATTTTAGTTTTAGCAAGGATTGGGAAAGAGTCATTGACACATTTGAAACCAATCCAATATGGAATAGGTACTTTGTTTTCCTTTTGGAATGTCTTCTTGATTGTTGTTATTTGTGGCATTTCTTGCAATCCAATATGGAATAGGTACTTTGGACCTTTCTTTTGGAATGTCTTCTTGATCCTTTTTGTTATTTGTGGCATTTCTTGAGCATGGACATGTTATTTCATAGAGGTATTCATAGATTTGTAGGTGTAAACTAACCCCACTAATGATTGTTTGAGATGGTTCATTTGCAAATTTATAGTGCTTCAATTCCAACACTATTCTTCTCACTGGGGTAGTAGTGGGGCATTCAAAAAATAAAAATAAAAATTACTTTTGATCTCGGCAAGGTTATTCTTTGAACCAACACAACAGGTGCATTGCTTCAAAGAGGGGGAAAATGTAGACATGAAATTTATCCTAATTGATATCATATACTTGATTCTGGTTCAGTAACACCGATCTTCTTCCTTAATTATCTCTTTACTATCCATTTAATCAAATAATCTTTATTTTATTAAATTCATCCAGATTGCTCTTTTAATTAAATAAATAAATCCTTATTTAATTAAATCCTAATGTCCTATTTTAATTAAGTAAATCAAATTTATTTAATTAAATCATAAATTTCTTCATTTGATTAAATAAATCAATTTTATTTAGTTAACTCCTAAAGTCATCTCTCTTAATTGAATAAATCAATTTTATTTGATTATCTCCTAAATTTCTTCATTTAATTGCATAAATCAAATTTATTTAATTAAATTTCCTATCTCTCAAATTCCTCTCATTTTGATTTAAATAAATCTAAAAATATAAATCAAATGCCAAATCAAACTAACCTCCATTTAAGTTAATTAAATCATTATTAACTCCTAACACTAATCCTCTTTTCTCTAGCTTTTGCAACTTGCACATGTAAATCAATTTATTTGATTTATAAATTCTTCTATTTTCATTCAAAAAGTGGCATATTCTTGGAATATTCCATCAACTTGAAATCTCCCTCCCAAAAAGACTTTGTCCTCCAAAAAGGAATTCAAGCTTTTTACATTTCCTTCTTCTTGAGCCAGCTTGGCATTAACTCTTCTTTCATCCCCCTTAAACATGTCACTTCTTCAAATTCAAATTCCACCTAATTACATTTATTATGCACATTGATCAAAATGTGCTCCACCTCTCTTCAATAACATGTTGACAAGTGGCACAATGCCAGTGGCTCATGTTTACTCCCACATTCTTCCTATCTCTCATTTCTCCATCCTTATTTTCTATAAATAGAGAGTTTCTCTATTGATTTTGGATCCAAAACTTTATGCAAGATTTCTATCTATAGATTTTGGGAAAAGTTCATCCATTTTCATCAAAGTTATCATAGCATTTCATCACCATAGCTAGGTAATTGAGAATTTCATCAAGGATGAATCATTCACTCATCAAGCTTGTCTAGGATTTGGGAAAGGGCTTCTTTCCACATCAAAGAAGCACCAATTTCCCCATGGTATGTTGTGTTTGATAATTTTAATAGGATTTGAATGTTTTCTTTGCTTTATTTCTTTTTCATTGTGCTTTGAATGAATCTCATGGGGAATGCTAGTTTAGATTTGTTTATTTACTAAAATTGTGTTGTTTGTCCATGTTTGAGAAGGTCTAGATCCAACATTCATAATCACATCACACACTTCATCTCCAACAACTCACCTTACATTTATACCATCCACAACCTTGAAAACATTCTCTTGGGTTGGTTATGTTCTTTGAACATGCAATTACAAAATAAGTTTGCACCAAACACTTTTGTGGTGGAAAGAAGTGAAGGATAATGACACCAAGGGTTAACCAACACCAAAATCTATATAAACATTCTTTATAAAGCTTCCACAAACAACACACAACCCCCACAATTAGAACTAACATGCCAAGTCAACCAAACCTATATTAATGCCCTTAAACAATTTACACACTTCACCAAGTTTGAAAGAAATTTATGGACCACACAAAAAACTTATAAATTTTTTGGAATATCCCATCATCAACCAAAAATACAACAATACTTATCATAGCCACACATAACTAAAGAACACAACCATCTTGTGTAACTAGTCAAACTTCTATGAACAACAACTCATTAACTCAACCTTGAAAAATACCAAAACTCAAACCACCCTAAGGGAAGGTAGATAGAGAAAGTATTAGCATGTTCCCAAATCTACAAGACAAGAAACCTCAACAAGGAGAAATATAGAGAAATTCCATTTATCCCAAACAACCTGCTTCACAATTCACATGCTAGTGAACACAAATTCTTCTAGCAATTGTCTAGAACTTGAAAATATCGATATAACACCTCTAAACACCTTTGATAAACATATCTAAAGCACACAATAATAAAATCAAGAATAAATAAATGTGGAGCAAAATATAGAACACCTCTCTACCACATTGTTCTCTCTTGTTTTCAAACTTTCTCAAGAGCACTTAGAAACCAAGTGACTATGCTACATCTACAGCATCATAGACACATTCTCATCCTAGCCACAAAATTTTCAACTCCTCAAACACATCCTCATTAATGACAACACATGTATTCTAAAAACTCCATATCTCCAACAATCTTTGTGATCCAAGCTTTGAATCAACGTAACAATAGATCGGTTGACATCAATGAAAATACAAGTTTCTAAAACCCTTGATGTAGTGAGGAATCAACTTAGCTTATTTTTAGTGTAACTCATGTTTCTCTTGTATGAATTGAGAGACCATTCCTAAAACATATTAAATTCCATCTCTCTAATGATTAAGATAGATGCCACTACCAAGAAGGTTTCCATATAAAGTTCCTTCCACCAAGGGTGGGGAATACTTATCCTCAAGTTTGACTATTAACAAGAATGAAGTCAATTCATACTTACAAGAAACCATGTGAAACCTATGGAGCATTTCAAGTGCATACTTAGGTTATGCAATAGAGATACTTGAGGAAGAATGATTGATCTCAATCCCTAAGAATTAGTACAATAATCCCAAGTATGACATAAAAAATTCGTCATGATGGGCCCAATTTTCACTACCTAAATAGTGGATGAGTGATTTCCTATGACCAATAAGTCATTGAAGTAGAGAACCAAAAAGGTGCAAGTATAATCTTACTACAACATATAGACATTCAAATTAGAATGAAATTATGTGAACCCAAATTTTAGAGAGGAGTCCATCTTAGCATACCAAGCTCATAGGGCATGTTTGAGGCCATCAAGAGGCTTCCAAAGATGACACACAAATGAATTGTCTTGAAAAAAATCATATGGATGCTCCATGTATGTATCCTCCTAAAGATCATCATGAAGACAAACACAATTCACATCCATCTAATGAACTTCACATTTATGTGTTGTAGTAGTAGCAAGGACAATTCATATAGAATTCATTCAGGAAACTCGTGAAAATTCCTCAAAGTAGTCAATGTTGCAAGATGGTGTGTCCCTTGGTCTCGTTGATGCAGCACAGTGCTTGGGCTCATGACATGGTTGAACCACCTCCCATGGATCTTGTATAAATCTAGTGATTGTATCAAACATTAATAGGTCAATCTTTTGGTGCAATGGCAACTTCCAATGCAACAATTGGTAGATCAGAGCTGAGGTTGCGGGTTCAAAACCCTCATTTGCATTGGGGGATTTTTGAAAGATGGTGTTTCCCTTGGTCTCCTTGGTGTAGCACTACACATGGTTTCATGATATGTCTTAATCACCTCTTTTGGATCATGTATAAATCTAGAAAATGTATGAAGAATTAATAGGTCAATATTTTAGTGCAACAACAACCATCAATGCAAGAATGAATCTTAAGAACCCAGGAGAATCCTTTGGAAACAATGTGAGCCTTATACTTTCTAACCAACCCATTTACTAAAAAAATTTTGATAGAGCTACTAAAATCAAACAAGTTTACTTCCCTTAGGAAGTGGGAAAAGATCTCAAGAATGGTTCCCTTCCAAGGAATTGAACTCTTCTTGCATCACTACATCTCACTCGGGCACACTAGAATCTTCCTAAAAGGATAGTGGATTAGAAGAAGTATCAAGCAAGACATGTGGAGTATCTTAAAACTATTATGTATTCCATCTGTGATCTCAAGGATTCCCAACCCAATCCTCGATTGAATACAATTTCTAATGATCCTATTGATCATTAAAGCTTGTTCTTGTCTAATGAGACTTATGGGAAATTCAGTGAATGGGGTACCAAATTGCACCTCACTAAATGACCTGCAAGATTTTTAAAGAAAGTTGACTCTTCTTTGTGTTTTTGGGAATGGGGTAAAGAGAAATGAAAATAAAACATAAATATGGTGATGCACCAAATCTTTTACAACATTTCAAACCTTAACTATTTCTTATAGCTGATAAAATAGACATTGAATGCCACAAACCCTTCATTGTTGGGAAGAGAATGAGAAGCAATGGCTAGAGAAAGCACAATGAAGTCTTTAAAATCTCCCAATGCGAAGCATCCATTAAGGTCCAATCAAAAATAAGAAACTCTAAAGATTAAGAAGAATCCTTCCTCTACAACATAATATTGAAAATGCTATATCTTTTATAAAAAAATGAAAGAGTATAGTGGACATGATTAAATTTATATAATATAGCATACAACATAGAAGCCAAAAACATGTAAAATAATTAACAAGAATATCGACATAAATCCCTAACATAGTGTTCTTAACATGAATGAAATATGAAAAAGAAACTTGACAAAGGCCATGAAGAAGCACAATCCCAAATATTTCCTCCTAATAGATAAAATTCTCATGATATATCAACTAAAAATAGAGGTCAGATGTCAATTTGATGATGGTCTGAATTAAATATAACATGCTAAAGAGAATAAATAGTATTCTATAGAAAAATCCTCCTATTTCTAAGCAAATATAACTCCCTAAAACATTATCTATATTCCTCGAAATATTTTTGAAGAAAACTCCAAAACTCCTTTCTCAGTACTACCAACCCTTATTTATAATCAAAAGAAGAGGACACAAGTGTAAACAATATAGAAGAAGAAACTACCAAATTCCTGAATCTCATAGCTCACAATCTAATCCTAGATCTTGATTAGATCGTAGCAGTCTTTTCTCATTAAGTCTCAACTACTTCATTAATTGTTTCATATGTTTAGCAAAGATATACTATTAGAAGAAAATCAGATTTTAACATAGCTTGGAAAAATTGGATTGATCAACAATGGAGATTGATGATGTTGACTCAAAGGTTCTACCTTGAAAGTAAGACATCTATCGTACTCCCCATTGAACTCTTCCCAAAAAGATCTTTTCATAGAAGATACAAACTTTCAGATGAAAATAGATGACGTGTCAAGTGGGTAGGTGATTTCAAATTTATGAGAGTGGGTTTGAAGAAAACCTCACCAAGTTGACATGTGTTTATTTCAAGCCAGAAAGGAAAAGGTATATATAAATTCACACAATCACAACATGGTGCAGTGTGAATCTTTATGCGAGACCAATCTTCATCTTTTGGGTGTGGATCCATCCCAAGGTGGAAAGGAAGCAAGGGCTATAAACCAAAAATATTCAAAGGAAAAAAATTCTTTACCTTTCTAGTGACTCAAAGGTGTCCTTCACTCACGGAGGCATGAACATAGATCTCAGGTAATTCCTAGAGTTTGAGGAAAGCGGCGTGTTGTGTCTCCCAATCTACATTAGTGAGCTAGATGAGGGTGCATAAAATCATGCACTTGATCTAGATCAAGGGCTTCTTTAAAAGAAACCCCTCCCCACCTTGATAAAATAGCTTTGATGTGGTAGTATAGTTGAGAAAGGGGAAGAATTTCCTTCTTAATCTCTTTGAGAATGGGTGATGGTCATAGACCCTGAGTGCTAAAGAGGTTTAGATTTTGAGCTTGATTTCTCCCGCGATCTACTTAATTTTCAACACTCCTCCATCTATTGAGAAAAGGGCGGGGAAACTATATTGGAGAAGAGTTTTGATTTCCTTCATGATCTTGATGACCTTCTTATTCAACGCTACTTGGAAAGCTTTACTTTTTGACATGATCTAATGGTAGGCATTGAATTCATTTTCTTTCCTTGCAACCACTCTATGGTCAAGAATTTTGGCATCCCTTAAGGCCTCTTTAGTTGGTTTGCATAATTTTGAGATCAAGCTCCTTGATTCTTTAGCCTGAGGGGAAAATGTGTGGAGAATTTGGTCAACCATTGGGCCAACCTTTGTGCTTAATTCCCGAGCATCCTTTAGAAACTAAAATACTAGTTTTATGGCTGCAACCACAACTATATTTCTCTCCTAATGAGTAGATATTATCCTTTTCAGTAATGGGAGGATCCTTGATCATTGTGTGGCAGCTAATTCTTGCTAAATTGGGACTATCTTGTGCTCATGCTTTCTTCCAATTTAATTTTCTCCTAAAGGGAATTTGTAAGCTCAAAGCACAAGCTCCCAATCGCCTCATCATGAGTCTACAAAATAGACTCAATACCTTTCTTTTCTTGTTTTTCCTTCTCTATCTCCACCTAGGCCTTCTAAATATTGTTAGAGACTTGAGACCAGACACTATCCAATTCCTTCTACATGTCCTCCTTTTTTATCCATCTCTTATGGCTCCTTTTGTATCCCATTAGATACATCATACATTTTGGCTATATCTCTATGCAACCTTTTCTACCTTTGTCGATGATATGCATTTGTCTCATGTTCAACCATGATCTCACATTTAAATTTCTCTATCTTAGCACGAAGTTGATCCTTTTCACTATGGGCCTCTTCAAGAAACTTAGTTGCTTCACCCTAATGACCTTGTAACTACCTCAAGTGAGCCATTTGCACATATTTTCCTTTGATTTCTACCTACAAACTATCCATTGTGGGTTTTATATTTGTCAACTCTACCTTGCGCTTCTTCAACTTTTGTCCAACTTTTAATAGTTAGTGTAGACCACCTTTTGAGTTGCTTTGGCTAGAATCACTTTGTTGCATAGGATATTTTCACTCAAATTGAGGCCTATGGATCTGATGTCATAGTCTTTGAACTATATTTATCCCTCTGGCTTGGACGTCAATGGCCTCATAGTAACGATCAATAGGGATTTCTAATATTCTTCAAAATAGGCTTCAATCTTTTGAGTAGTAGGTTTCGTTGTGGCCTTTACTTAAATTTATACTTTCTTTCTTATTAAACCTACTTTGTTGCATCCATATGGCTTCGAAGACTCCATGGGGCATCAATACTCTATGCAGAAATTGGGGCACCTAGTGGGAGATTAAAAACGGTGATAGATGGAAAGGATTTGGCTATCTAAGGTTGCAGAGAGGTGAAGGGAAGCATTATTGTGGAAAAGGGTGGGATGCAATATGTGGACTAGGAAGGAGGGATACCCATCAAAGTGAAAGTGAAAGTGGGTAGAAAAATAGGAATTTTCCTAGAACCATATGGGGGTGATGAAACTGCAGCATGGATGCATTAGTGTTTTCAATGGGTTCCCTTGATAGAGAGATTAAAGAATTAATCATGGTTGATGTGGATAATGCTCAATTGATGAGCGAGGTTTCTTCATGGGGTTCATTGTCAAATATGGAAAGGTGCTAGTGGAAGATATGATCTATGAGCCCTTTTTTTTACCCCTTCCCTTTTCCTTTTCTATGTCAGGATCCTACGGCTAGGAGGTGTAGAGTGGTACTTCCTCCGGTCCAATATCTCGATCTGATTCTAGATTACTATCATTGGTTCCAACCTCGACATTATAGACTTGGTCAAAATTCTCATGGTGTAGCTTAACGTCTCCATACATGGTGTTGAGGTTCTTGATTTCTTGTTCGAACCTCTAGAAATCTTCCCTCTTTCTTTTCCACCATCCCAAATTCTTTAAGTGTGTGTTGAGAGACTAGCCCATATGGATGCTTTGTTGGAACTCCACCACCCAAACATAGAATTTAAGCCATGGTGGTCAGTCAAAAGGTATCAAATCTAGGTTGATATAGACCTCTACCCTCTCCTCAGTTGGGTTCATTCTTGACTCAAAGTACTCTTTCCTTTCATGTTTTATAGTTAGGAGATGCCTTACTGGATTGTAACTCCATGCGTCGCAAATGAGGACAAGGCCCAGGTGAGCCAATTTTCTAGTTAGTTCCTCCTGCTCTTCCCTTTTCACAAATGTTACCTGACTATTTGCAATGGAAAGGGGAATTAAGTAAAGCATATTTTTCATGTCTCCTATTTCCATAAACTTTTTCGGTAATAGTTTCCTGATGGCATTCCTCTAAATTTAAGGTCCTATATGTTATAAATTTGGAGAGCCTAAAAGGCTCCTCAATAAAACCATGAAATTTTATGAAGGAAAAATTAGCTCCTGGAAAATAACCCATTTGGGTCTGATTGCTTTTTTTCCATTCTAAGGCTTCAGGAGAAAACCAATCCAAAGGGCTTGGAGTCAAATATAAGAGTACTAGTTGTAGGAAATAGTCCAAAAATAATTAATAATCCCATGTCTTGGAAAGTAGATGGGTCCAAATTGAAACTGGCTGGTATAACCCCTTTACATCAAACTTAAAGAGTGACAAATACCCTCTAAATTTTTTAGGGTTAATATGTAAAATTAGATGTGCCAAAAAAGAATACCTGAATTGAAAAGTAGTGTCATAATTTCTCAATTAATCCAACATCTTTTTGACCACTACATCAGCAAAATCAAAATACTTTTGTCTTTTCTCCCTCTTAAGCATGAAAGATAAGCCCATATGGAATGCATAAACCTTTTCATCATCCTCAAAGCCATAAATACAAAACTAACATTGCAAAACTAACCTATACGTCTAGTTTTAACTTTTGTGTACTAGAAGGAAGACAATATTCTTTCCTTCTAACTTCTAACTTCTCATTTGTTTCATCCAAATAAAAATTTAATTGTTTTCTTCTAGTCTTCCAAAAATCCTCCATTGTTCTATGTAAATTGAATCTTTCTGCACCCCATTTTACAAGGATGCACAACATATTTTTGATGGTTACTACACTAATTATAACTATTAACCTATTTCCAATGACAACCCCTATTTCGTTATCTAGCCTCTTCTCGCATGCATCAACTAGTTCTAGACATGGGTGTATGGCAAGCAATATGAGTTGTGGAAAGCCACAATACCATAGCCATGTCACAAAGCCTTTAGTTTCCCCATGAGGAACTATTCTCTACATTTCTCCTTCCCTAAGTTTTTTAGGATTTATGTGCAACTTTGGGTCAAAATTTTTTTTTGCAAAATATTTAACCACCTCTTGCTTAATGGGGTCACCTACCTATATGGTTTTAGTATGAGTGAAACAACACTCTTTTGGCAATAGGGCATTAGAATGAAAATCCTTCCCAAATATTTTGGTGTAGCTTGGTCTAGTCGACAAAGCTCTAGCATGTCAACAAAAAGATGATGCATCTACTATTGTTGCATTGAAGTATTTGTAGAAAGCTTCTTCAAGGAAATGGTTGCTTGCAGTTTTTGATACTTAGTAAAAAAAAAAAATTGTGTGCATTTAATTTTCTTGCACATAGATGAAATAAAGTGTTGTTGTTACCACTAGGTCACTTAGTTCTACCAATGAGGTGATATATGTGGAATGGGATTTTTATCCCTCAGGAATTCCAAATCTATCGGAAGAATATAATTAGTACATTCCCTTCACTGCCTTTTTCACAAATAAGCCTTAGGTGGTGGAAGCATGCCTTTAACAATAGAAAGCATGCTTTGAGTGATGAAAAGTACTTCGAAAAGATGTTTTCATTTAATTTGGTAGAGTTTAGTGCTTTAAGAAATGTCTTTTTGCATAGTAAGCAAGCTAGCATTGATGATGACAGTGGACACATGGCAACAATCGGTACACATGTGCATTTACTCCCAATGCCTGAATTAATTTCTCAAGGCTTGGTTTTAGATCTTGTGTAAGATCCATTCCTCACCACCTATCACCTTGATATTTTTCTTGTTTCCTTCTGACAAGAGATGGATTTTTATTTACTGAGCTTGTCGATGTACTTTTTCTATAAATAGCAATAACAACTTTAGTGAAAACTCACTGAATTATCTTTTGATTTAGTAAGATTCTCCTACTGTATTTTTCATTCTGCTAGCCTTTAGATTTCTTATTTCTATCATGTCTGGCCTAGGTACCCCCATTTGGTTCCTAAGCCAAAAGCTACCAAATTCATTTCTGGGCAAAGTTAGTAGTGATAGAATCAAGTGCCTAGTAGGGAAAAATGATTGCCTCATCACTGTGGCATTCAAATGGGTGCTTGGGAAAGATTACGTGAAGGAAAAGAACTAGCCACAGTGCAACTACAATGTTATCTCCTATTTTGTGGCCTCCTTATTGGATTAAGAAATTTCCAAGCCTTGGATTATTGAATTGTACCATGTGTAAGAATTGGCTATGAAGGTAGCCACCCAAGATCGAGAGGCCTAATAGAAAGCACAAGCATAAGAGAGATAGAAACAATATGACAAGAATAAACTATATTTTGTCAATGAATGCAAATATGATGGAATGAGCAAAAGTACATAGGAGACCCCTTAGTTATATAGCCAAGGTGAGAACATAGAAGGGCATAAGATTATGACAAGTTTCATAATATTATGACATGAGACAAATATGAAAAGCTATCACTCCACCTAAGGTGGAGAGATACTAACATGATGTATCCTCAAAAGGTGGAAGTGATAAAATAATGACATGTCAAGTCCACCAAAAGTGGAAATTCTCCAACTACCTCCTATGTGGTCTGTAAGTAAATTTAACTAAGGTGTAATTATGACCTAGAACAAGGTACAACACATTTAATTACACCAACACCCCCCCTTAAGTGCAACTTAGAGAGAATGTACACAAAAGAAAACAATGCAAGATGGGTCCCAGATACTAGGCCATGTTAGGTACCCATGTACAAATAATGCAATCTCTCACAAGCAAGGAAAAGGAGAAAAGCTCATGGGAAAAACTCCCCCTCAAAAGAGAGATGAAATACAATAATGATATCCATCACAAATCCAATCAACCTCTATTCATAAGAGATCATACGACCCCCCCATAAGAGATAACCTACCTCAAGAAGAAGCACTGGAATCCTGAATGCGGAAAGCAAGGAAAGATACTTTTGTTTGCTACTGAAACCATATTAGAGTCACTGATTGATTCAAGTCAAAATCATGATAAAGCAATAGTAGACCTGATGCCAAGGAACACTAGAAAACTCACAAACTGGCACAACTCTGGAATATATGATGCAACAGTCGATTGAGAGATGATCTGGAACTAAACTGAAGTGCAGAGAAAATTTGAAGAGCACGGGAGTGCAGCAAGACCTTTAGACTTCAACGAGCTCAATAAAAGCTACCAAACAACAAAATTTGGAAGAAACATCAGCACCAATGAAAATTTGAGATTGCCACCTTTCTGACAATATTTTGTTTGCAAAATTTTTCCATTTGGAGCAAAATTTATGCAAAAATGAAAAAAAGGCCTAAAAAATGGACCTTTTAACACTAACTGAGTGAAAATTTTAACACTAAATGGGAGAAAATTTTGGCCTCTGGTTTGCACCATATGTCCCCCTTATTGGAAAAGGTAAAAACTACCACCGCCACCATTGGTGGTGAGTGGGCGGAGTGGAGGTGGGCCCCCGGTGGCCATGCCACCCGCTGGCAACCCACCCTAATCACCAATACAATGTCGGCTGCTAAAAATTTAACAAATTTAGCTTTAGCAAAATGAAGTTGCAGTATAAAAGCTTTCCTATCAATATATAAAACAACCCACAATTATGATTTTGTACCAACAATGCCTACAGGTGAAGTACCAATATGTGGATAGAATAATGGAAGGAATGCACTAGTCTATGGTGGAGAGCAATATGCAGATGTTGATCTGCCAATGACTCTGATTGTAGACAAAGTACACGACTGGATTTGACAAAAAAAACCAGATGAGACCAAGCACGGGCAATGAGGGGTCTCAGTGGATGATGGGTCAATAATCACTTTATCACCAAAAAAATATCGATGGGAATGAGACTAACGATGGAAGGAGCTCGGCCCGAAAAACAAGAGGCTGACTAACCTACAATTGACATCAACTGATAGGATAAGGATTTGACCCGATCCAAGGCTAATAGATTTTTGAATGCAGTGAATGCTAATTCCAAATATTTACCAATGTTTGAAAAGATAGTGATGAGAAGCCACACACAATACGGGACAAATTAAGCCCTTAATTGATGTCGATGTCAGACAAGACAGGTAGATTCAAATCATCCAACATATAGGGGAGAGGTACATGGACCACTAGATTTCTCCACACTATCACCGGATTTAAATGTCTCTTATCGGACTCCAAAAAAGATGCAAAAGATGCCAATGAAAGCAACTCATCTTGTGAAAAGCCCTGTTGATGGTTGACGGTGGGAGGTGCAGATGAGAGATCTACCAGAAACTGTGACAGACCAATGAATATTTTGTCAACGATTTGACAAGAATGAATCACAATGATCAGGTATGAGAATCTTAGAAGTATATGTTGCTTTAAATGGAAATGTTGCTAGGTTGCATGAACTAGCAAAGTATGACAAAAGTTAATGAATATAGTGTACCTATGTTGGATGACCTATACCCGTGAGAAGACTAAAGGTACAAGGATTATGCAGGCTAGCACAATGAGGGCGTATGGAGAATATACTACAAAATATGCTGAAATTTTTTCCCCAAATTTTTGATAATCTAATCACAAAAAATATTTAACCGAAATATTTTTTGCGAAAATTGAAAATTTTTACCAATCTGGAGTTCTAAATGGCCTTTGGGAAAAACAATTTTGCCTTAGTCTACAACTAAAAGTGCCAAAAATGGAACCCCCTAGAATCTCTCCAAAATGGAAATCTAAAGGCACTCCAATGGCTGTGATACCATGTAAGAATTGGCTATGAATGTAGTCACCCAAGATCTAGAGGTCTAATAGAAAGCACAAGCATAAGAGAGATAGAAACAAGATGACATGAATAAACTGTATTTTGTCAATGAATGCAAATATGATTGAATGAGAAAAAGTACATAGGAGACCCCTTGGTTATGTAGCCAAGGTGAAAACATAGAAGGGAATAAGATTATGACAAGTGTCATAATCTTATGACATGAGACAGCTATGAAAAGCTATCACTCCACCTAAGGTGGAGAGATAATCACATGATGTGTCCACAAAAGGTGGAAGTGATAAAATAATAACATGTCAAGTCCACCAAAAGTGGAAATTCTCCTACTACCTCCTATGTGGTCCCTAAGTAAACTTAACTAAGGTGTAATTATGACCTAGGACAAGATACAAAACATTTAATTACACCAACACCATGCTATGTTTGATTCAACTTATTTAGACAAGCTCAATGAAATTGTGTAAGTAGCTATCCCTAGTGATGGTATTTTGACTATCATGAATATCCACAGGCACATCAACTTTGTGGAAGCAGTGCCTTGGCTTCCCTCTCTCACTGAATTCCACAACATGGAGTCGAAAAGGCATCACTCGTTGTCTTGACCCATGGCCTCCTTCTTACTGAGGGAGTATAAAGTGGAATGCATTCCTAGGCTCATCTAGAAAAATCATTTTGAGTTCCTGGTGAATAGTTGTGGTGCCAAGGATTGAGGTTCATGCCATATTGTGCCTACGTATGTTGTTTTGTTAACCCCTTGCTTCCTTATTGAAGAAAACTTGAAGAACCAACATTTTTTATTGTTTGTGGCAAATTAATGCTTTAATTCTATTTCTTATTTTGTGTCACCTCCCTCTTTGCTTTATGAAATGTATCTCTTTTTGGGTTTGAACAAGAAGGCTACAAAATTTTCTTGGAGCCTCAACTCGATATGCCTATTATAGTGTATATATTTTCAATGAATACAAATATAATATTTTTTGGCTATTCATATGTTACTCTCATGGATTATTCATAAAAATGTCATTTTTTACAAAAATAATACATATGGTACAAACTATAAAATTTTAAAATAACTTTCCTATTTTAATAGAATAGTTTTAAATGAATACCATTTACCAATATATCCAAAATATTGTCATCAAATCCTCTAGATAGTACTCATTTCTTTCCTTGCATGTGTTGATTCAAAAAGGTCCCCACCATAGTGAGTCAAATTTAGCATACTTCCCTAGTTTTGCATTGCATTCATCATACTTTAGCACAAGGCTTTCTTCTTTGAATTCTAGGCTAGAGGTCCTTTTATCAAACCATTGTTTGACTATATGTTGGTGCCCAATCAAGGTGTCATATACCTTTTCTATTTTTTCTTTGAGGTTTAAAAGTTCCATCAATCTTACTTCCATTCTTCTACTTTCCTCGACTTCCAAGGTTTCCAAAAGTTGTAATGCTAAAATATCTATGGAAATGGGTAAAACCACCTCCTTTCCATACATTAATTCATGGGGGAATCCTTTCAAATCTACTTAGGAATAATTATATTGCCCATAAAGTAGCTCACATATTCTTGTGCCATTCCTTTTGTTGTTCATATCCAATGTGCTTTATTAACCTAATCAGGTTCTTGTTGCTTGATTTTCCTAACCCATTTCCTTGTGAGTAACAATTGGATGAATTATTGAGGTATAGCCCATGCTTGAGAGTGAATTCTAACATCCCAAATCCTACAAAATATTGTGCATTATTGTATATGATAGTTTAAGGTGAACTGAACCTTTCCACTAACACCTCAATAAAACTAACAATTTTTGTTTTTGTAGCATTCTTCAAAGAAATAATCTTTGACCATCTTGTGAAATAATCGATCATCATAAGTATCCACTTATGGTCCATGCTGGAGATGGGATTAATCATCTTGATGAAATATAAACCCTATTGTGTAAAGGATTCCTCACTCAAGTTCAAGCTCAGTGGCATGACAGAGTTCTTCTACTTCCCTATGAAAAATTGGCATTGAGTACACTTTCACACTAGGTGGTGCACCTTGGAGAACATGGAAAGCTAGTAATATCCTACCCACATCATTTTTAAAGAACTATTCTTGGCAAAGAAGTATCCACCCTTGGGACTACTATGGAATTCATTTAAAACCCTTTCTACATGTGGCTTATCTCAGTAATGAAGTAGGACACCATCGTAATTTCTTTTAAATAAAATTCCCTCAATTAGTACATAACTGGTGGCTTGGAATTAGCAGTAGCACCTTTCATGAGGTGGGATGTTGTTCAGATACTACTCCTTTTGCATAAATTGTGTTCAATTTTTCACCCACGACTTGTCAGACTTGAACTAATTTGTATAGACTTGGTTGGTCTCTTCTTCCACTTGGGGGGTTAATTCTTGTGCAAGGTATTTGTAAAGACCTCTCCCTCAAACCAACTTGGTCGATTGGATGTCTATGTCATATTTTAGGATTTTGGTGATCTAGTTGGCTCTTTTTTAGTTATCTCACCTTTTGTGATGTATTCCCAAACACTAGGATGGGAAATGAGGATAGTGATTCTATTGGTTGATACTAGGTTTCAAAATTTATTGAGGCTCTTAACAATAGAATTTTTTTTTTATCAAAAAAATTGTACCTAGTTTCATATCTTTTGAGAGTCCTATAGTGGAATGAAATGGGATGTTCTTTGAATCTCTCTTTTTCTTTCTGAGTGAGTATCAAAGCTATGTTGTGCTAGCCATTGTAAATGTAGAGCAGGAAATCCTTGGATCTATATCTTTGTTAGCTAACATTGAAGTTGCAAAGATGGTTACCTTTATTTACTTGAAAGCCAACTTGCCTTTGAGAGTCCATTTTAACATTAAATTCTTATTTAACATTAGTATGATAGGTCTTACAATGCCCATGAAGTTTGAAATGAACTAGCTGATGAAGTTGACCTTTCCCAAAAAGAATTGTAGCCCCTTCTATTTGATTGGTAGCGGTAGCTCTTTTATAGCCTTCACCATTTGGGGTATAAGGCTATTCCTTCTTTTGATACCACAAAACCTAGTAGCTTTCCTTGTGGCACTCCAAAGACACATTTCTTGGGATTTATGGAAATCTAGAACTATCGACACTTCTGGAAGAGTTTTTCTAGATGATCAAAATGATCATGCTTTAATATTTAAAAAATAGTGAGGTTGTCCAGATATATCAGGATGATCTGTTGGAAATTGGATTACATCAAATGGTTGTCATTAATGTCAATATTTTTTCATTGATTTCAACACAATACTAAATTAATTAGATGTCTACTAAAAGTCATTCTCTATTGAAGATATTCTTTACCTGTGATCTAATGTGTTGGTTTTTGGGTTCAAATTCTACCACAAGACAAGTTATGACTCTGATATCTTAACTATGTCATTGTGATTCACTCAAAAAACTATATTCATGTCTTGATAATTATCTGTGTTGGGAGCAACATATTATCAATAATAGAGTTTCTTTTTTGGGTTTTGATTTGAGAAGACTAAATTTACCTTGGGGATGTTTTGTATGGAACTTAGTCGACTTGGTATAATACACTAAGTGGATAAAATTATAAATCATATATGGTGTCAACAAAGAAAGTTTAAATGATTATTTTGTGTTCATCTAATTAGGCTGACCTAATCGATGAATAAAGATATACTTGTATATATATGAGATGTTTTGAGGAATAAGTGAGGGGATGAGAAAAGAGATACACATGAGTAGTGGTAGTGGATACATGGATTGAATGTGAAATGTGAAGAGGATAAGGTGTGTGAATATCTAATCCTTAATGATTTATCAGTTGTGATTAGTACAGTTTTTTTGAGCGACTACTATGTATGGTGGCACTTCTTATTCTAAGCTTTAGTGGAATTGAACCTTGTACATTGAAGGTGTATTCTATCAGTTCAATCTTTTGGCAGTGAGCCACTATTATTATTATCCTAGAGGGAATTTGTCTTTTGTATCTTTGGGTTGTATCCCTTTTGGATAGTGAGTCCTTGTTCTAGACAGGAAGTCCTTATTTTCAAGTAGTGAGCCTTTTTGTAATCTATTTTGGAATTCTATATAGTGTGAGCTAATCCCCACCATGATTTTTCCATTATTGGGTTTTCCATGTAAATCTAGTGTTATTGTGTTTATGTGTTGGATTTGAGTTTCCGCATTGGAATTTGATGATTTATCACTTTAGCATTTTTAAGTATAAGTTTCAATGATTGAATTAAAGGTTAAAATCTATGACAACTAATTCAACCCCACTCTGAGTTGTCCTATTCAACAATTGGTATCAAAGCTTGGTCCTTTGAAATGAGTTTAACAACTTTAAGGAGATCTTGGTAGGCTAATGAAGGAATCTAACTTGGATGAAGAAGTAAGAATAGAGGATACAAAATATGAAAGTGAAGAACTAAAAGAAAATGTCAAGCAAGAAAATTAATGCATTCAGAAGCTAAGGAATCAAATCCAAAAGTTCAAACTAAAACATAAATAACCTAACCAAGAATTAAATGAAGCAAAGGAAACTACTGAAAATCTAAAAATGAGACTTGAAGAAATCAAAAGGGTAAAATAGAATCTAAAATTAGAAATAAACAAGGAAATAGAGAGGAAGGATGCATGAAAGAAATTATTAGTAAAAAGAAAAAGAAAAATGCAATAAGCTTTAACAAGAAATAGTAACCATAAAAGCAAATTTGGAAAAGGTGAAATCTCATGAAGAAAGGTTCAAGACAAATTCTACAATTCTTGATGAGTTTATTTCATCCTAGAAACCTACAAAGGATAAATGTGGTCTAGGACTTGAAGAAGGACAAAGCTCAAAGACTAGAACAACTCTCAACAAGATGGAAAATCAAAGGAACAACACCGAAAGGATAACCATACAACAACCTAATGCTCAAAGGTACCCATATTTTAATGGATTTTATTTCTCATGTAATAGATTTATACATAAAGAAATAAAATGTAGAAAGAGGATGAACTTAAAAAGAATGAGTCATAATTTTGGATTCTTTACTAGACAATGTTATGCTTGCAACAAGTTTGAACATAGAGCTACTGAATGTAGAAGCCAATTAATGATAAATAGGTTTAATACTAACATAAGGATTCATCCTTTTCAAGGTTGTTGTTACACATGCAAATGTCTTTGTACACAATACTAATCAGTGCAAGTGAAGGATAAATAAGAACTCTTTTAATCAAGGATATTTTGTGTGCCACACCTGTAAAAAACTAGGACATATCTCAAAATTTGGCAAGAATAAAGTTGGGAAGAAACCTAATTCAGAACAGAAAAACATGCCTATGAACAAGGTAGATCCAGAAGAAGTAAGGAGAGAGATGTCAAAGATTTGGAGGAAAAAGAACCTAAGAACAAGAATGAATCAAATAACTTTGTATCTACATCTGGTGCAGATATCTCTTGTAAGAATTGAATCTAGTAATGGTTTTAGGGGGATTAGCCATAGAAAAATCTAAGAAACCCCCATTATATGAGGTGTCATGTGATGACACATGGATAATTAATGTGAATATCTATTTTGAAGGCATTGGAGAAAAAATTGACATAAAAGATGCAAATCAGGAAATTTGTAGAGCACTTCTTGGTTTACAGTGTATCTCATAAAATAGTTGGCAATTTAAAGGATGAAACACAATAAATTCAAAATTAGGGAAAATTAGATGAATCCCATGACTTGGAGAAAGAGGAAGTTTGTGGAAATGAGTTTGTTGCACTAGATTCTGATATAGAAGTTTCGTCATCTAAAAATTGATTTGATAGCTTTAGCCAAGAAGGAGGTAATGATAGAGTGATGTACAAATGATGTCATAAACAATGAATTAACTTTTTTGATTAAACCCTAAAAAGTGACAAGTTATATAAGGAAGTTGAGTAGTCATTATGTTTCATTTCAAATTGAACAAGCTGAGTAAAGTGTAGTTGAGAAATAAGGAGTTAGGGTTATTGGGAAACAAAAGTATGAAGAACAAGATTGAAATAATGGAGTTGAAGGAAATGTAACTGATATTTAATCTATGCAACAACGAATTATAGAAATTAAGTTACAAATCGATGAATTTAACCATGATAAGATTCAAAATATCGAGTGTTCTCTTTTAGTTGTGAAAATGTAAAAGGTCAGAATTTAGGGCACAAGGGTTTAGATATTTGGAGCAAATTTCCCTACTTTTCAAATGTCGATGTTGTTTAGTTTATCCTAAGAAAAATTCAAGGTGGTCAGATGAACTTTCACAAACCCGGTGAGATGAAAAAGGAAGAAATTGTAGCAATTAGAGGATTATGCAACGATGAACCTGTACCAGTAAAGAATTCAATGAAGAACAAAGAGGTTGAAGCCCTAACTAGAGTGACATGAGAGCAAAGGGAACTTCTAATTCACACTATAATTGACCTAGTGATAAGGTATGTGGCATATGATATTTCATATAAGATTTAGTTCAAAAAAATAGGGAAGGTTATACGTTGGTAATTATTGTTTTATTTTTTGCATCAAATGGTTGAAAAGAATGTGGATTTCAACTTGTGTGAGTTACTGAGAAATCAATTAATTGCGAATATTACTATGAAAAAAATGACAATTACCCTTTTCATTTTGGATCCTTGGTTATATGTCTAATGACATACTTTCTAAAGTTGTTACCATTGAAAGAAAATGTTGTGTCGAAGTCAATTGTATTGATTGGGAAGTACGTTTATCAATATCTAACATGTCTAGCAAAAAAGGAAAGGATTTTTAAAGAATAATTTGCAGACAAAATAAATGCATGGATTTCTAGTTTGGTTTCTACTTTATTTGTGATGTCTAAATTAGGATCCTCCTCTGTGAAGAGGAAAGGAAGAAGAATTAGTTCAATTTCTCCTCTGGAAATAAAGAAGTTGAAGGAATAAGAAAAGAGTGAGGAAAAGGAAGAGGCATTTGATCTAGCACCAAAAAATGATGATGAAGAATATTTTACCAAAGAGAAGGTATTGAATATTCTTGAGCAATATGATGGATTGAAAATTGGAGATGTTTGGTGGTCACAACCAACATATGAATAGGATGATATTATAAATTCCTTGGCTATTTACATCATTCATAATGATATTAATTTGAGTGAATTGATAGGAATTTTACTAGAAGTATTGATTGAGCATATTGAAGATAGAATAAAGGTACCATCACCTAGTGAAATAGAAGAAAATTATGAAAATCAATTGCCCATGGAATAAAGATGTGGAAATACACAAAAGAAATTGACTAATAGCATAAATAAATTAAATTCATGCATTAAAAGTGTAAACAATGTGTACAAGTATTATCTCTGGTGGCCTGCTGCTATTGGAAATTATAGAGAAGAAACTGATGTTATTGAGCTTGAGCTGGATTTTATTGGAAAGACATATAATATCCTTAATGACATGGATGGAGTGCAAAAGAAAAGGATCAATTCCCTACAATATGAATTTGTAATTATTGTGGTATACAGGGATGGTATTATGAGGACTTTTTGGAAATTTAAAGAGATATTTGAGTTGAGATTGGAATAGCTTTCTGATCTCCCAGTGGAAGATAAGAGGAATGAAAAAAATATCACTATTCAAATACTCTTCTAGAAACAATTGACTTGATAGAAAAGAACAATAGTATTTGTTTAAACATCAATTTGGCAGTGGATTCCTAGAAGACATTTCTTCCAAAATAAAAAGAAAAATAAAAGGAGATATTTTTGGGGAAGAAGGATTGAGGTAAATCTACCATTTTTAATATCATTTTTGTTTTAGGTATGTGCAGGAACATGATGGGCCAAAAAGTGGCGATATGATGGGTATGTGTATAGTATGTGGCTGATGACTTTTTTTTAACCAAAATTTGATGAAACGAAAAGGGTTTTTAAAGGAGATTCTCAAATTTCCACCAATATAAATTATGCTTTACTTTGAATTTAATACTTATAATTATTATTCATTTTCTATTTTAATTATGACTAAATTCCTGATTGATGGGTTGATTGAAAAACATCTATAGCTTTCAAACGATATAACATTTTTTGAATCTAGAACATGTGTCACATTCTATGCTTCGTATACTATAGGAATTAAAAAAAAAATGAATTTCAAGAAATTTTGACCAAGTTAAGGTGGTTAAACATATGAGTTTTTATATTTTTTAAAAGTTCTAATAAAAAATTCATAATTAATTATACTTGAAAAAAAATTATAAAAAAATATGTATCACATCGGGACATGAGTCCTCTACTTATATCTAAAATATTATAAAAAAAAATTATCATTTTATTGTGGTTAGGGTGGTTAGACAGACACCTACTTATTTTTTCCCTAAAATTTAAGTACTACTACATTTTAAATTTCAAATTTTCACCAAATAGAATTTTTTTTTTCTAAATAAACTTAATAGTTTAGAAACTAAATTCAATTTTCTATAGATTCTATTCTTACATATTTTTGAAACAATATAGATAACTTATTCAAATTTTTACGTCAAGTTGCCTAACTCTAATTTTTCTTAATTTTTTGCAATTGAAGGGCCTGTTTTTTCCATGATGATCCTACACATACCCTTTTGGTAAAAAAAAGTTAGAGGAGATAGATATTCTTCCTTTTCCATTTATGACAAAGGTGGAGAGAGTTGGAAATTGGATTGCATCAAATGGTTTTCATTAATGTCAATAGGTTGTCATTGATGTCAACATAATACCAAATGTATGAAAAGTCTACCAGAAGTTATTCTCTATTGAAGATATTCTTTATCTGTAATCTGGTGTGTTGGTTATTGGGTCTAGATAGACAAGCTATGACTCTAATATGTGTGTGTGTGTGTGTTTGTGTGTGTGTGTGTGTGTGTGTGTGTGTGTGTCATTATGATTCACTCAAACATCTTTATTCATGTCTTGAGAAGTATCTGTGTTGGGAGTAGTATGTTATCAATAACAAATTTTTTTGGGTCTTGATTTAAGATTAAATTTACCTTGAGGATGTTTTGTATGGAACTTAGTTGACTTGGTATAATTCACTACATGGACAAAATGATTAAATAATATATGGTGATGACAATGAAAATTTTGATTATTTTTTATTCATTTAATTAGGTTGACCTAATTGATGAATAAAGATATACTTGCATATAAATATATAAGATTTTTTGAGGAATAAGTGAGGGGATGAGAAAAGAGATATGCATGAGCAGTGGTATTGGATACATGGAGTGAATGTGAAATGCAAATAGAATAAGGTGTGTGAAGATCTGAGCCTTAAAGCCTTATCAGTTGTGATCAATGCAGTTTTGTTGAGTGACTAATGTGTAAGGTAGTACTTCTTGTTCTAAGCTTCAGTGGAACTAAACCTTGCACATTGAAGGTGTATTCGATTAGTTCAATATTTTGGTAGTGAGCCACTATTATTATTATCCTATTAGTTAGCCATCTTTTGTATATCTAGGTTGTTGCCCTGTTGGATAGTGAGTCCTTCTTCCAGACAATGAGTCCTTATTTTCAGGTAGTGAGCCTTATCTCATGCAGTGAGCCTAATTTTAGGTAGTGAGAAATTTTGCAATTAGTTTTGGTATTCTCAATAGTGTGAGTTAATCCTCACCATGGTCTTCCCCTTATTGGGTTTTCCATGTAAATTTGGTTTTATTGTGTTAATGTGTTGGATTTGAGTTTTTGCATTGGCATTTGATGATTAATCACTTAAGCAATTTTAAGTATAATTTCCAATGATTGAATTAAAGGTTAAAATTTGTGACAACTGATTCACCCCCCTCTCAGTTGTCCAATTCAACATTCAATCTGATTAATTAACCCCTTGAAGTTAATATCCATTGCTCACCTAAAAGTGGCATCAACATTGGAGAGTCCAAAGGGTATTTTTGAGTATGCAAACATTCCCCACTTGGCGGTGAATGTTTTTTTGTGTTGGTCTTCTTCCTTCATGTAGACCTAGTTATACCCCAAAAAACCATCAAGCAATGAGAAAAATTTTGATCAAGCCATGGTCTTCAAAATCTTCTCCATTCAAGGCAATGGGTAGTGATCTCTTAATGAGGCCTTGTTCAAGTCCCTGAAATCCACGTAGAGCCAAATATCATCATTCTTATTTTACACTAGCATAAGGTTGGATATCTAGGTGGAATGTTTGATTAGGTATATGATTCTTGATTTGATTAATTTTCTGAGCTCTTGTGGTATCATTTCCTCGACCTTTTTGATTGACTATCCTTTGTTTCTATTGAATGGGTTTCAAGCCTTCAACCAAGTCAATAGTGTTTTGAATTATGCTTGGATCATATCCTTTAAGATTGTTGTAGGTCCAAGCTACGAACACATAATATCTAGCACATATTCCTTTTAGCCTCCCCTTTTCCTTCTGTGGAACATCTCTTCCAACCTTTCTCTTTTTCGCATTCCAACATCAAGATCTTCATAGTCTTCTTCATTGGCGGTGAATCTTTGTTTGCCATTTCTTGCATCTTCATAGTCAAAAAAAAAATATGAGAGAAATCAAGCATTGTGAGAGCTTATTTCCTTTTAATTGGATTACTTGTCCTTTTGTAGCTCCTCTAGCTTTAGACTGTGAATGATTGGAATCTTTCCATAAATTTTGTAGAAAAGTAGCAATATGAAGGTCATCCTCAAAAACCTTCTATTTTTTTATTATTATTGAGAATTGACAGTCAAATGATAGTCTGCACTGAATTCTATTTTCTTGTTGATTTAGGGGTTGGCTCAAATTGTGAGCTAATCGAAGCCATCTAATTTACGATGATATTTTGGGATTGTGGGATAATTTGTATGTTAAAAGCTTCAAATATTTTGCTCAAATCCCATACTCTATGTTTGTAAGACCTCATTATTACATTTTTTGTGGCTTCCTATCTATAGATTTGGATTACGACCAACTCTAAATCTCTGAATACTTGTACTCTCTTCACACCCATCCATTATTTGAGAATCAAACCATGGACCAAAGCTTCTTGTACTATGCATCATTATTCGAGGAGAATTGGAAATAGAAAGCTTTGAGGGTCTCTGATCAAGTCAAAGGTATCATTCATACACCTGCTCCAAAACCGATCTTGCATTTGGCACCATCGAAATATTATATCCATAGACTATTCTCACCTCATCCATTAGGATCTTCCTACTCCTTTACCAATTTCAAGAATACTTGGTCATCATTGAATATTACATAGGTTCCCAATCCAATAGCATGGAAGTTGTGAATGGGTCAAAATCAATAAATTGATTGAGTAGGACCTCCTCTTCAAGGGTCTAATCATGTGCATCCTCCTCGTCTTCCAAGATTTCTATGCAATATGTCTCCCTTTCTGAGGAGGTATGCATTGCTTCAAAGCATAGGATTGCATTATCAACTATATGTTTGAGGTGCAAGGGTTTAGATAAGATCTTCACCTTTTCCCCATGATTTTTCTATAGTATCAATTGATTCCAATTGAGCACTAGATATCTTCCAATATTTGTTGTAAAGTTCCTTAAAAGACACATCCCAAATACTGGGGGGATGTCTATCATTACTACTTCTTTTTTCACTGTTTCACTCATACATGAGAAGAGGGTCAAAGATAGATCCTTGATGTGACCAATAGTTAGGACATTCTTCCCATCTAATTGCATGATCCCTTTCTCAAGAGGCTCATACTTAAGTTTCAGGGCATCGGCCACTTGCTTCAGAATGACTATGGTACTAGCTCTCAAATTAATCGTGTTATTATCTAAAATCTTATCTTCCACACTGAGTGTTAAAAATAAAGGTGTGGGATTTGGTTTTCTTACCTCTTTCATGTTTACATTATCTGCAATGTCTATGTATGTTGTGGCTCTCGAAGGTTAAGGGTCCAACACAAGCTCCTTTTCTCTCTCTTGTTTATGCAATGGGATTAAATCCATCCATAACATTCGTTCCTCTTTCTTCATTGCCTCCCAGAGCAATGTCTTCTATTCTGGAATTGATATAGCATCCCACAAAGACACATTAATGGGTTCCTTCTTCAATTGTTTGACCACATTAATTGTTATCAATATCAAGACCTTGGGTTTAAACGGTAGTATTTTTGTTGTCTTTGGGAGAGGCTGCTCCAACATGGACAAGCTTAGTGATTTTTCCACCTCTTTCTATGGAAATTGTGGAGCTTGCAACTATTGAGTGGGTCAGACCTATGAAGCCTACTCCACTTGTGGTTGTGGTTGTTGTGGTTGTGTTCATTGCACATATTCTCTAGTGAGCCTTCTTTTGGACCTTGTGTTGTAGTCTGACTGTACCCATGGGGCATTAGTTGTCAGAACATCATTTGTGAATACTGCATCTTCTTCCTCCATCCAATAAAAAATTCCTTGGTCTAGGGAAATATCTAGCTCTTTCTCTAAGGAAATCCCTTGTGTTTGCACTCTGTTCAAAGCAAGCATTCTCCATACCAAGAGTGATGTTTTTCAGCATTTGAAAAAACACCTTTTCCCCTTTGCTCTGTTATCTTCTGCTAAAGATTTCCCCTTGGAAAATTTCAAGGTATATGGCTATCATTACACAGGAAGCACCATGTGTTCTCATCTTCTGCTAGGTTGTTCTGGACTAGGACTAAAACTTTGCTTGGACTATTCCTGACAGTCTAAAGTGACATGGTGATAGGGACCATCTAATTAGTATCCATTGGTTGCTTATTTCCTACTTTTGGAGCTCCTTGATATGTGTTATATTTATAAGATGGCCTTCCTCCTTAATAGGTCTATGCGGGAATTTTCAGAGGTGTTTCTTATTGTTTTCAGATGAGGACTAGCTCATTCACAAAGGAACAAATGAGATTCTTCATAATTTACATTTTATGCTAATGAAGAATATTCTAACATGATGGGTTGTCCTCTCAAATATACATACATGGATGGTGGTGCAGTCAACATGCTTGTTTGTGGAGTAGAGGTGCTAGGAGTCACTTCTTCTCAGGGTCCACTTGATATTTCCATGAACATGGGCATTGAAAGATGTGGTGGAAGCTTCTCAATGTCGATTAGACTATTTTCTATATGCAGAACTAGATCATATGCATCTGGAAGGGTATCTCCTCCCATAGACTATACCATGACTGTGATGTTTGAATTGAAATCCTTTATGTAAAACATGAATTCCATAGCAGCAAGAGGCCTGATAATCATAGGAATCATTTTCCAAGTTTTGTGGAACGTATTCTTGAAGTCACTCATGGCATCTTGCAAGGCCCTCTTGATGGTGACTAATTGTTGTAGCAAAGACAAACAATCTCCTTTTTTTGAGAAGTGCTTGGACAACTTCTCTCTGAGTTGATCCCAAGAGCAGATAGAAGTGAAAGCCAAGGACCTATAGTAGTCTTAGGGATTTCCTTTGAAATATGGAGCTAGTAACCTAAGGGATACATTCTCTTCTACATTGTTATGTACTCTGCATACCTCCACTATATCTTGGAGATGTTCATAAGGGGTCTTAAAATCCTCCCCAAAAAACATTGAGATTGCCTTGAGAGCATTGGTGGGTATGGAAAGCCATACATTTAGGGGCATGGGTGTAGTAGGCTACTGTTATCCTAAGTTACAAAATTTCTAGGAGTGAGAGCACCTATATGATCCATTGTAAACAAATTGATATGGATAGGGTAGATGGATATTTTGATTTAGAAGGTTCAACCTTCTGGTGGAGTAGATAAGGCTCTAGATTACGGGCTAACAATTTTGACCCTGTTACTCATTATAGGTGATACAAAACCTATAAGTCTCCTCCTTCTAGGTGTCGAAGCAGGTAACTAGGAGTACTATAATTGGCCTCTAGAAGATGCTCTTGTTTGACATTTTGGAATGAAATTGCTAGCCTCTTTTCTAGGTCTAATTTAAGAAATACTTTTGGCTTCTAATTAGGTGATTGTGAAACTTTGGGTCCCATCAGGTGTTCCAGAAAAATAATTGTTGATCATTAAAGCTTGCGCCTCTCCAAACAACTTTATGGAAAATTCAGTGAGTGGGGCAACAATTTGTGTCTCAATGAATGAATTCCAAGATTTTTAAAGAATGTTGGCTCTTATTTTTGTTTTGGGGAAAGGGGTAGAGATAAATGCAAATAAAACATAAAGATGGCGATATGCCAAAGCTTTTACAACATTTCAAAGCTTAACTATTTCTTATAACTGATAAAATAGACACATAATGCCATAGATCCTTCATTTTTGGGAAGAGAACGATCAATAAAGGCTATAGAAAATACAATATAGTATTTCAAATCTCCTTGTGGGAAGCATCCATTAATGTCCAATAAAAAATAAGAAACGTTAAAATGGCATATATTTTATAGAAAATGAAAGAGTATAGTGGGCATCATTCAATTTTTAAAAGATAGTATAAAACATAGAAGCCAATAACCTATAAAATAATTAACTAGAATATCAACGTAAGGCCTTAACACAATGTTCTCAACATGAATGAAATAGGAAAAACAAACTTGACAAAGGCCATGAAGAAGCACAAACCCAAATATTTCTTCCTTATAGATCAAATTATCAAGATATATTAACTGAAAATAGAGGTCAGATCCCAATTTGATGATAGTTTGAATTAAATATAACATGCCAAAGGGTGATCCCACAATAGTGGTTTACAATTTTTGGCCAAACTCGACATTGAATTTTTTTTTTAACTAAGTCTTCACTTTTGGGCACCTATTGCGGCTAAACAGTGAGGAATTTGAAGATGATGCAAACTAGAGTTTCATGACATTTTGTTTGTAGATTCTAATTTTTTTTTTCAATTTTTTTGGAATCATATTGCACTTCTTTTTCCATCTCCCTCAAAAACTAGTTTTTTGTAAGAAAATAGCATTTTTTAAAAGTGACGCTCACCGTATAACACAACTTTTTTTCCATGAAGGATAAAATTATAATTCTTTAAAATTTAGATTTGTAACTCTGATATATAGTGCTTCCACTTGGTTAGATATTTTTTTATTGAATATTTTTTCTTTAATCAAGTTTCAAAGTCAAACCAATTACAATTTAGACATAGCGCGACCATATAACACATAGCTTTTTTTGTGTATATCAAAATTCAATTCTTATTTTTTAGTTGGATCAAGGACTTCAATATATGGTGCACTCAGATTTTTCTATTTTTTTTTATAATCTATTATTTTTCCACATGTGTAGAACAAAGAGCTTGATTTTTAGTGAAAAACCTACATTCACATGAAATAGAAAATAAATAAAATAATAAAATTAAATTTTATTAAAATTATACTTTTTTGGAGACTTATAACAAGGAATATATTCTTTAAAAAAATAAAATTAAATGAATTCATTTGATCCCCCAAAAGGTAAATCAAAAGTGGTTTTTTATCAACATTTTGATAGGTGTAAAGGAGACTCTATTATAGGTATGGTTTAAAACTAGCGGGGTTCTATCCAAGGGGGCTTGGCCTAAGGTGGTTTGATAAAACCCTCTTCAATTGGAATCTTCTAAATCAAACATTTCAAGGCCTAAATCATTATATTTTCTAAAAATATGTGATTTTAGCAAAAATCAAGATCTCCTAGAAATTGTAAACCACTATTGTGGTAGCACCCCAAAGAGAATAAATAGTAATCTATAAAATCCCTCCTATTTCTAAGATAATATAACTCCCTAAAACAATATCTAGATTCCTCAAAATATTTTTGAAGAAAGCTTCAAAACTCCTTTCTCACTGTTGCCAACCCCTTTTTATAACCAGAGAAGAGCACACTGTCACAAATAATCCAAAAAAAGAAACTACCAGATGCCTGAATCTAATAGCTCACAATCTGATCCTAGATCTTGATTAGATTGTAGCAAGCTTCACTCATTAAGTCTCAACTACTTAATTAATGCTTCTAGATATTTAATGAAAATAAACTATAAGAATACAATTGTATTTTAACAGAACTTGGAAAATTTTGATTAATCAACTATGGAGATTGACGATGCCAACTCGAAGGCTCCGCCCCAAAAGTAAGAAATTCATTGTGCTCCCCAATGAACACCACCCACAAAGATATTTATGTGAAGTTTATAGACTACCCCATGAAAATAGATGATGTGTCAAGCAAGTGGGAAATTTTAGATTTTGTGAGCGGTTTTGAAGAAAATCCCTACCAAGCTAGCACATGTCATGGTTCAAGATTGAATGGAAAATAATATATATAAAGCCAAACAACTACCACATGGTGTATTGCACATCTTAAAGTGAGAGAATTATTCATCCTTTGGGCATAGATCCATCCCAAATTGGAAAGGAAGCAAGGGCCAAAAACCAAAAAGATTCAAAGGAAACAATTGCTTTACAAATCCCAAAGAGGCCTTGTGGCTGGAGATGGAAGAGAGTGATGAGGAAGATCATCATCCTCTAAAAGTGGTTGTGTATCCCCATTAGCACTCTCATCATCTAAAGTGGAGGAATAAAAATCCTCATCAAGATTGGAACGATTATGATCCCCTAAAGAACTATCATCATCTTGTGAGGACTACAATCTAATGGTGACAAAAGAAATGTTGAGAGAAGAAATATAAGGACTCTCAAGTCAAAATGAACACTCTTCTTAATGAGCAACTTGAATGTGTAGTAGTATGGAGAATATTGTATTATTTGACATCATCTAGGTACCCAACAAATATGCAAGACTTTCTCTAAGAATCCATAAACTTGTACTTCGCTATTGAAATGTGAGCCCATACACTAGAGCCAAACAATTGAATGTGCTTGATTGAGGGTTTCCAACTTTACAAAGCTTGTAAAGGAGTTAACCACTTCATACATTTGTGAGGATTATAGTTTTTGATATAACATGAACAATTAAAGGCATCTATCAGAAAAGGTGGTACCAAAGACATGGAGAAAATCATATAGTTGGCCATCTCTTTCAAGGACCAATTCTTTTGTTCTACATCTCTATTTTCTTGAGGACTATATGGTAATGTATGCTGCAAATAAATGGCTTAGAAAGCACAATATTGTATAAACCTATGGTTGACATATTTTCCTCCATTATATGAATGTAGAAATTTGATGGATTTTTGAGTTTGTTTCTTTGAAAAATCCTTATACTCCAAGACTGAATCGAAGGCTTCAAAATTCTATCCAGAAGATAGTACACAGTAGTGTACCTAGAAAATTTATCAATTAATGTCAAAAAATATCAAGAACTACAAAAGGAAGGTTGTGGAAATGGCCCTGCCAAATCACTATGTAACAACTACAAAAGTTGAGAGGCTCTGGGTCAACCCACAATACTATGTTCCACTTTTTAACTAAACTAGGATATTAATATTAACATTTTTTACAAAATTTTAGTATATGAGACGTATAGCAACTAAACCATTAATAATTTGGAGATGATGTGAACAATTTGATAGGACTATTGAAAAAAAATTATGGTTCCTTGTATTACAATTCAAAATCTTTGAATCTTGTTGGTATCTATAGGATAGGGTTTCATGATTCATACACAATGCTACACCAATAACCTTTTCTTATGTTCAATAGTTTTCTTGTTGTTTCCTATTTCCAATTTCTTAAGCAATCACATAATTCATTGTTAATGTCATGTATCAATTGGCCACAACATCCTAGTTTTACTGGTCACACCCCATTTGAAATATTTGGTTAAAATATTAGGTCATGTGGGCTATAAAAAATTTATCTCTATTGTTTTGCATCCTAGGGTTGAAATTAATCATATCTTAATTCTTATGATATCCTAATGAAATAGCCTTGACTTAAGTAAAACATTAGAGCATGTACATAAAAAATAAAGAAAGGCTTATCTTGGACCCACACTTCAGGTGTTCAATATTCACTAGATCCCCACCATACCGCATGAATACAATATTCACATAAATATGAATACTAGATAGTGGGAAGAAGCCACACATTTCCATATTTCAAAGTGGATCCTACAAGCTTTTGAAAGGTGTTGATGGTGGGCCCCTAATCTAATACCTCAAATTGAGCCAAGTGGACTCATCTTGGTCATTCCTTGCCATCTATGAGGGTTGTTTCCAAGCATATGGAATGAATGTAGGAGTGTAGGAGGTTTCCAAATGGAAATATCTTTAGTTTCCAAAGGATTATTAAAGCAAAATAAATATTTCATTGAATATTGAGGTGACATACAAAGGATTAAAAAGTGTGTACTTGAGTACACATGGTCATTCTATGGAAAGACAGTGCTAAAGATGATATGATCCTAGCCACCCAAAGTTTCAAAGGATTAAGCATATGGAAAAAGTTTCCTAAGTATTAGAAAATACATGGGAACTTAGCTAGTGCACACATTAGACATGTGGTGACATCTGGTGGTTCTCCCCATAATCCTACAACCTTCGATATTTTTCTTAATGTGTGAATGTAGGAATGTGGGGAATTTAAATGTCATCCCTTTTGATGTTTCCTAAAGTTAGTAGGGCCCATGGTGATATCAAACGATATTTTCCACATGGTAGAATTTTATTATATCGATGTTTTAGTCAAGATATGTCAAATTTTTTAAACATAGTTGACTTCATTTGAGCTATCTAGTGGTCTAGGTCACCTTGAGATCAATGACTAAAATTCAAAGTTGTAAAATTAGGTAGATAGGGTCATTATGTTTCGTGTGAGTGATCAGTAATGGTGGACATGACACTATTCAATCAAATTGAAGACATTTTTCATTATAAAAAAATATAAAAGCATAATCTAACCTACCAAAGCATTTGGAAGAGATTGAAGATTGTTTCCAACGAAGAATGAGCTCTCACCAATAATTTTTAGGGTTTGTACTTTTGAAACACATGTAGTCAAATTTCACCTTTTCTTTGCCCAATTGTGAATGAAATATTTTTCTCTTGCTAGCTTTAGTGTTGAACTTATGAACTATGATAGTAGTTTCTTCAAAAGCTTTCTTGAATTTGTATCGTATCCTTTCATTCTACTACACTTTACCCTAGTTCTACCTGACACTTAAATTAGAAACCCTAAATTGCATTTTAGAAAACCCTAGAAGCCCATTCTTCTGGTTTGACCCCCAAAAATGCCTTCATGAGGACTTGCTAGCCCAATTACCAAGTTCGACAATGGATAAAATCAGAGGAAAATTGGCATTGCAAGGCTTGAGGCAAATAAGGGAATTATTGACAAGTACTATGTTATGGATTTTGATTTACAAAAGTTTTCCTATTGGGATCTATTCAAATAATGGTATGGAAAACAAAATTCCAAGGTTCCAAGTTGTAATGCTACAAATCTAGATATGGGGAAGTTGGCAGTTCTAAACTTATACTTGGGTGTTGACCTATTGAAAGCCATTGTTGCTAGCTATGATCCAAATTTTAAGGTTGTAATATCAAATTTGAGGGTTGAAATAGTCAAGTTTACCAACAAAGGGATAATTTTTTTTTAATGTTAACCTCTATGCTACAAAGAAAATTAACCTAGAAGCCCTAAAAATAGAGTATGAACAAAATAAATGCACATACAAGGTAAAAATGTTACCAATGTTCATGGAAAAGGGAAAGGGAAGAATTACTATGAAGTTAACATCTGCAAACAAGGAGTCATTCAGGGTTGATAATTTTGAATTCTACTTTGTGAGAAATTATCAAACCCTATGCTAGATTTTAGGATTAAATCCTCCTTAGAACATGCCTATAGCTATCATGTGTATGGCTGAAAATATTCAAAATGTGTTTGTTAATGAAGACTATTAATTTTCTACCTACTTATATAATTCTATTTATGAGGCATTAGTAGCCATGAAAGCTAGTGAAACTAGGGTAAGGTTTAGGTGGTACTCTTTGCTATGTCACATGTTTTTGGCCAATGGAATTGATGAGTTTCATCTAGAGCTACCACTCAGATTAAGGTATGAAAGGGCTAAGCACCTTCTAGTCCAAATGTGGACTCATCACTTGGATATGCAATGCTAGAATTCAAGTTTTGTAACATTCAAATTTTTTTTTTCTATAAATTTGAAGGAATACTTAGTAAAGAATATACCTAGAATACCCAAGGAATTACATGATTTCCTGAGACCTAAGGAAAGGAGGCCTAAATTAGGGATAGACAACAATTGGGGAGATGTCATCTCATATGCAGATTGCACAATTTTTAGGGTATATGGAAAAATTGTCACTCCACATGTGATGCCAAGATTTTTATCACTCAAAGTTGGTTTTGTAGAGGTTATCTGGCAGTTAGGGAAAGATGAAGATGTACATTTGGTAGGTAAAAAGAAGGGAAATCTCTTCCCTCAATATATTATGTTTTTGATATTTTGTAATAATAAATTATGGGTGGAAAAAAATCCTTAAAATGATTATACCTTTGAAAATGAAGTGTTACAAAGCCAAAAACTATGATCCTGAATGTTTTATGGTAGTGTAGATAGGAATAATATCAAAGAGGTTTAAATGCATTGAAGACAATAAACAAACTAAATCCTATCAAGCACCATGAAGTACAAACTAGAATGAAAATGCAAATAAATAATGGAAATGCAAACCGATTTTCAAACTAGTGTTGATTGACCTCCATGGCTCTTCTCCACCTGCACAAGGATGCAAGATTTCGAAGGTTGTTTGTTGAAGGAATGTTGGTTGCTCAATTTTGTAGCATAACGATGTGATGAAGATGATAGATGGCAATTGAAGACTGATTTTGATAGAGTGAAGATGCTAGAAGAAGATTCGATCCAAATGGCTTGTGAAAGGTTTGATTTATAGATTTTTTGAAGGAAAAAGCTTAGTTAGCAAAGATCAACGGTTGAGATTCAGTCTGGTAAGATGAATGGTAAGAGATTTTTTTGAGAGTTGAGAGAGAGATAGAAGGTTTCCTCTTTTTCAATTTTTCTCATTCAGAACTAAAGGAAGGTTTCTGTTTTGAAGGATGAGTTGAAATGAAATTCATAATTAAATAAATAAACTTAATTATATGGGAAGATGAATTTAGAAACTCACCTAATTAAATAAGTAATATTTAATTATATGAGAGAGATAGATTTAGAAGGAATTAAATTAAATATTTAAAATATTTAATTTAACTATGAGATAAAGAGGAGGAATATTCCATTTTGAATATAAATATTCAAACTTAGAATAATATGATAATTAATATAAATAAATTATAGAATTTATTTAATTTAATTAAGAGGAATATGGAGATGCAAATAATTAAATAAAATTATTTATTTAATTAAGGTAGAAGAATTAGAAAATGAACAATATAAATAAATAATTAAATTTATTTATATGTAGATTGAATTATATATTTAACTAAATAACTTATATTTAATTAATTACCAGACTTATTATAATGTGACCATTTTTACGTGCATACACTTTGCCCCTCTTTGAGATGATGTTCGAGATGATGAGATTGGTGTCGAGTAACATCATTTCAAAGAAGTTAAGGTATGGATAGAGGAGAATGGATAATGATAGAAAGATAGGATGATGAAATGATGATGCCCCCTCAAGAGGAAGGCGGGTTGAACAAACATGGGTAGGCTCTCGAAATAAAATGATAAATGGAGGAATAAGATGAATGATGCAAGATAGGAAGTGGATGAAGGATAGGAATGATACGTTATGTTGCAATGAAGGTGATCAACCATGATGTTTGATATAGCACTAGACATTATGCACCAAGATATAAGGACCAAGGTGACGATGTGTCTCATGCCCCAACATAATACAACCTTGTCTAGATGTATGAGGAAGTAGACTTTGAGCATTAAAGTCCTAATGCACAAAAGGTATGATGTGACCTTAGATGCAAAGGATAGTGCAAAAAGCTATTCCAACATACACAAGATATGAATATTAGTTAGAATGATATGGATTTGAAACAAATGCAAGACAAAATGATAACACACACAAGCAAGCATGCAGAAATGATTCAAAAACAAACGAGGTATTGCCCATGTCAAGTTGTAAACCGTTGATAAATTGATTGATTGATGATGATTATAGTGTTGTCATTGTTGGGAAGTGATATATCCCTAGAGCAACATAGGGATGACTGATAATTGATTGATCGGTGGATTGATTTGGTTTACGACAAGATTAGGATCAAGACCAAAGGATGTGATTGGATAATTTGACAAGATTGACCGACTTGATTGGTATGGATTAAGAATTGACTTGCATTTGGATTATTGCTTGGATTTTTGATTGAAGATGATTGATTTGGTTGATTGGTTGGATGATCGGATTGAGGTGATGGATTAAGTAGATGAAATTGGAAGAATCAATTGGATGGATTGATTTTATTACTTGGATTTTTGTTGGATATTTGATTTTTGTTGGATTTTTTGAAATGCTTGGATTTTTTTTAGACTTTTTGAAATGTTTTGAGGTGTCAAAGGATGAAAATTTGAGTAGCCTTTGTGCTAGATACCAATGACAAGGGGAAAACCAAGTCTAGGTGCAAGGGTGGGTGATGGGATAAGGGATAAAAGGCTCATGATAGATGGATGGATGGAAAGGATAAGTCATAGTGAATGGTATGGATGTATGCATCATAGGAGAGTAAGGATGTGATTTCCAAAGACTATGTCACATAGGAATAGCATGCCCCATTCTAGGTACAATACTTAGGATTTTTCATGACAAAGCTTGTGACAATAGGATAATGATAGGCTTGTTTGGAAGGATGAGGTATGTCAAGAGATACCCAAAAAACATGTTTCAACATTTAGCCCCTATGTCTTCATCAAGATCAAAAGAAGAAGGGTGGATGAATGGACTCAATATGATAGGCATGTATGATGGCTAAAGATGGTAGGTAGGATGGAATGACATGACATGAAAATGATAGGTTGGATAGATAAGACATTATGCCCCTAAGTCTAAGTGGCATAGAAGATCAACCTACACATGATGCCTATTTGCTAGGTTTTCATCATGGTACTTATCCAGGGTGCCTGTTTACCAGGTTTTCACTATTGGATGAAGGGATTTCTCTTTAAAAAAAATTATTTTTTCTTTTTTGATTTTTTTTTTTGTTTCTTTTGAATTTATTTATTTATTTATTTATTTATATGAGAAGGGGAATACATATGGGAGGGACTCAAGTGTCCAGTTCCATGAAAGGTGATAGTACCACTAGATATGGATGTCATTGCATGGACCATGTCAAGTGTCATTATGCTCATAGATGTTGGTAAGGGATGACATGAAAGGGAAATGGAGTAGGTAGATGATGGATTATGAAAGGTTTATACAAAAATGGATGGGGAATAGTGGATGATGATGTAGATTGAATAGGACTTATGCAAAAGGATGGATGAAAGGTTTATGCAAAAACATGGACCATAGGAAGATGGTGGGGGATATATGTAGGATAGTAGTTGAAGGATGGGGAGATGGAGGTATGTGGAATTGTTGTGAAATGGAAGGAAACCATGACCAATGGTTGCAAACACTATGATAAACATTGAAGCTTTTGATGTGGATGGGGTGTAGGAAGCAATGGAGATGTTTTCTTAGGAGGTGGCTAATGAAGTGCTTTAGGTACCCACATAGACTTAGTATTTTTATGCTTTTATTTTGCTTGTGGGTTTTCAGAATTTGAGACTTTTGAATGGAATGAGAATGTGGGATGGAAGTGGATGGTTGGGATTTTTGTGATGTGAATGCCTCATTTGACTTGATTTCTTATTTCTTAGGTACCCAAACCATTTTAGTTTTGGCCTTTACTTTTGGAGGTATGGGATTATATAGCTTTTTAGATGTACTTGGCTTTGAAATTTTGTATTGATGTTCTAAGGCATGATAACCCTTAGGATTTTTTACTTTATAGGTAGAGGCATTGACATTATTGCTTTTGAATCCCATGGGTATGGTGGAATGGGTGGAAGCTTCATATTTATACAATGTGTGCATTTGTCGGTCATGATTAGGAATGTTAGGGAATTTATGGATGGAGGGATAAGGGGATTGGATAATGGGGATATTAGGTGTTGGGAGAAGTGGAGGTAGATTAGATGGAGGGATATTAGGAGTTGGAAGAAATGATGGAAGATTTGATGGTGGAAGGTGTATGGTCACATGCTTTTGAAATTTATAGGATGATGGAGGTGGAATGGCAACATATGTTTTAGGTGTATGATAGGCTTTATGATGGAAAGTGTACTTAGGATGCATGGAGGAAGTACCAATATCTTTACATTATTGTCCTTGGGGTGTATTTCCAAGTCCATAAGAGCGTGGAGGGACTTTGACATGGATGAGCTCCAAAATACCTTGTTCATGAAGGTCTAAACCTTTACCTTTGTGGTTCATGTTCTGGGGTGTGCAATAGATAATGGGACTAGGTGTAGGTGAAACACTAGACATGAGTTCCTTATTGGATGGAGAAGATAATGGTTGTTGTTGTTCTAAGGAGGAACATTCATGAATGAGGGTGGATAGACCAATAGGATAGGATGGAGGACTTGCAATGGGGTTGATAGTGGATGATGGGGGATCATTAGGATCTTTATTAGCATTGTGTTCGCTTAGATCCAAGATATTTGTTTGATCTTCTATGCTAGCTTGGGAGGCATATGTCTCATCAAGGGAAGTGTATGTTTGTTCATCATGGATGGGTGAGGTGGAAAGCTCTTGACCGTGGAATGCATAAAGTTTCCTAAGAGGATCATCATGGTCTTCTTGATCATAAAAGGGGTCTTCATCAAAAATGGAAGATTGATCATGAATAGTATTAAGTATGGTATGAATGGAATCATTGGGAGGGTGTTGATCTTTATGTGGATGAGGGGGTAATGTTTTCTCATGTTTAGGATTGTTCTCTTGACATACCTCATTACTTATTTGAATGGAGGTGGAAGGGGATTTCTCATGGAGAGACTTGGCATGTTCTTTATGGTCAACAACATAGGAGCATGATAGAGGGTGACTTGGACTTACGAGGGGAGACTCTTGAATTGGATCAAGTGGTTGTGGATGACATGGTTGGCTTGAAGGAGTTGGAATGATGTTTGATGACTCTTCTGTATGTTCAAGAATATGAGTTGGATGACATGGCGATGTTTGATTCCTTACTAGTAACCCTTGGGTCACATCCTTTGTAGGTGTATGGGTGGAAGGTGTTGGCTTAGGGTTTTGATTTTGATTGGAGGATGGTATGATAAAGTTATAGGGTGCATGAGCTAGATTGGTATTCCCCTTGTCAAAGGTGACATTAAGACTTGAGGAAGTTTGGCCTTGTTGTAAGGTAGAACTTAAGTTCACATGTGTTTGTTGTGATGTGGCTTGATAGGTTGATGTGTCATTGACATATGAAGAAGTGGATGGATTAGATTGGTATGAGGTGGAAGGAGATGGAACATTAGGTTGAGGTGGCATTGGTTGATAATGAATGGATAGGGAATGATGTTGTGGGTGTTGGGTTTGAAAAGTGGAAATAAATTTATTGGCTTGAGCTATGAGGTGTTGGATTTGAGGTGATTTAATTTGTTGAAAATATTGAAAGATGGTTTGAAGGCTTTGTATGGTTTGATGGTCTAGGGGTTTGGGTATTTGATAAAGTGTCTGAAGGAGGTTTCAAAGTTGGGATGCTAAGGATTTTTGTTCAAATGTGGGCATGGTGTCACACATGTGTGTAAGCTCTTGCATATTGATTTGTTCCTCAAAGTATGAAACATCATTCATGTCATTATTAGAGGTTGTAGGAGAAGCCCCTCAAAGTATGATTTTAGGTTTTTGTTTTCTTTCATGATTTGAACTAGAGAAAGAGACTCCTTGAATTATGACTTCAAGCTTAGGTTTTGTCTCATGATTTGGCCTAGAGGGATAGCCCCCCTTGGATTATGACTTTTGGCTTATGATTAGGATTAGGTTTGTTTATGATTAGGACCATTTTGACAAGTGGTGACTAGGACTAGGTTGGTGATGGTGATGATGTGGAATGATTAGATTGGATGACTTGGATTGATTAGGATGAAAGTGATTGGATATGAATGTGTTGGAAGAACATGTAGAGTGACTTGTCTTTATGTGTTTAGTGTTTAGCTTCATTTGACAATGTTTAAATAAATGATCACACATGCACACACATGAATCACACATGCAAGACACATAAGAAAGTTTGAATTTGAAATTATGAATGAGATTATTAAGCACACACTTGAAGAAGACACATCAACAAGCCCTATGACTAGTCAAGTGGGGTATGGAAAATTAGGTTTCAAGCTAGTCTACACAAGGTTGACTAAGGATGATTTGAAAGAAAAATATTGCCACACAGCTGGGAGAAAGTGGTAACCCACCCTTCACCTTCACTTCCCAAAGGTATAAAGTTCTTTGGGGCTTATCCAAGAGTGACAAGATTTTAAATCTAAAACAAGAATGTCTTTTGATTCACACTTCAATTAAGGTCATCCCCAGGGGTGATGAAATCCCCTAGCAGGCCTCCTAGAAAGGGTTTGACAAAAGCAAACCAAATGAGGTGTTTGTGATCACACACACACTTGATTCACACTCACAATGGTTAATTTCCCTTAGAAATGAAATGTGTGGAAGAAAACAATGAGGCACTCATTCTTTTTAGATCCCAAATCAAAATGTGTAGGAAGACAATGATTCATTTTAAACCCAATTTCTGAAGTGTGAATGAAGACAAAATTTGTTTTAAGCCAATTTTAATGATGTGATCAAACAAGATTTGATTTTATGCTCCAAACTAAAATGTGTTGACAAGAAATGATTAAGAGATTAAAAATAGAATATGTACACCTGATTATTCACTTTCCAATTTGATTTTGTGAGTGATCCCAATGCTTTTCCAGCTCTACAAAAGCACTGTTAAAATCCCTGGATGCACTACAAAAACCCCCAGATGTGCTACAGAAATCCTCAGATGTGCTAAAATGGAAAATTTTGCCAAAAATCTAAATTCCAGAATGCGAAATCCTATTAGAAAACCTCCATGTCTCTTCCCCACCTGCACAAGGATGCAAGATTTCTAAGGTTATTTGTTGAAGGAATGTTGGTTGCTCAATTATGCAGCATAACGATGTGATGAAGATGATAGATGGAAATTGAAGACTAATTTTGATAGAGTGAAGATGCTAGAAGAAGATTCGATCCAAATGGCTTGTGAAAGGTTTGATTTATAGATTTTTTGAAGGAAAAAGCTTAGTTGGCAAAGATCAACGGTTGAGATTCAATCTGGTAAGATGAACGGTAAGAATTTTTTTTGAGAGTTGAAAGAGAGATAGAAGGTTTCCTCTTTTTCAATTTTTCTCATTCAGAACTAAAGGAAGGTTTCCGTTTTGAAGGATGAGTTGAAATGAAATTCATAATTAAATAAATGAACTTACTTAATTATATGGGAAGATGAATTTAGAAACTCGCCTAATTAAATAAGTAATATTTAATTATATGAGAGAGATAGATTTAGAAGGCATTAAATTAAATATTTAAAATATTTAATTTAACTATGAGATGAAGAGGAGGAATATTCCATTTTGAATATAAATATTCAAAATTAGAATAATATAATAATTAATATAAATAAATTATAGAATTTATTTAATTTAATTAAGATGAATATGGAGATGTAAATAATTAAATAAAATTATTTATTTAATTAAGGTAGAAGAATTAGAAAATGAACAATATAAATAAATAATTAAATTTATTTATATGTAGATTGAATTAGATATTTAACTAAATAACTTGTATTTAATTAATTACCAGACTTATTATAATGTGACCATTTTTACGTGCATACAGGTAGCATTAAATGTAAGAATCATAGGAGGTAAATTTTGACACTTTTTTTCTATCATGAAGATATTATTGGAAATGAGTTTGAATTATAGAAAGCTGAGGATAGGAAGATAAAACGGTTGGATTTTGACAAATTGGAAAAATAAAAATAGAAAAAGGACCCTAAGTTCAAAGGTACATACAATGATATTGATGATAAAATGTTAAGAATAGAGACAATTCTGTAAAACTTTAATAGAGTTTTTGAGTAGCTCAGGGAGTAGAGAGTAGAATAGGATAAGGGGAAGGTTCCTATGATTCACTATTGGTGTGAATAAATTTATTGTACCTATTTATTTCACTTACTAGGGACATAGGGGACATATTCACATGTTAAGTTTACTTAGGTTCTAAGATTCTTTCTAGAAGGTGTTGTCATTAGTTGTTATCTTATCTCTTGACAACTAATACATGCGACCTAGGTAATTATGTCAAGTTGTCTCATGTCATAAGAGTAAGAAACTTGTCATAATCTTATGAAATATTGTATCTCACCTTGGCTATATAACTAAGGGGTCTTAACTACATTTGTACATTGGCTCTTTTTGCATTCATTGATAGGAATACAATTTATTCTTGTCATGTTGATCTTTTGAGTATTTTGTAATTTCCATAGTCCTTTAGATCTTGGGTGCCTATCTCCATTGCCAAATATTACATGGTATCAGATCCTTGAAGGTTTGAAACTTGTTAAATACTTCAATATTTTGGTGAAGAAGGTAGACCCAAATGAATCTAGAGTAGTCACCAATGAAAGTGAGTGCATAGTGAGCCTTGGTAAAGGAAAAAACTAGTAATGGGCTTGTTAGATCATTGTGAACCAATTGAAGAACTTCTAAAGCCCTCCAAGACTTCCCTTTATCAAACTTTTGTTTTGGATGCTTATGCAATGCACAACCTAGAAATACACCATCTGAAAAGTTGATACAAGGGAGACTTGTTACCATATCCTACGAGCTAAGTTGTTGAAGATAATGGTAGTTAAGATGTCCAAACCGCTCATGCCATAACTTACTTAATGAATCTAAATGACTAAGAAATGTTGTAGAAGGATAATGTGGCACAAAGTGTGAATATTGATATAGTCAAGTCTCATGATCACCTTTCCCATTGCAACCAAGGCATTAATCGCAAGATCTTTGACCACAACAGTGTCTGGAGAAAACTCAACTTTCTTTCCATTCTTAAGATGAGTGATTTGGTAGATTGAAATAAGGTTGGAACACAAGTTAAGAACACAAAGAAAATTCTAAAATGATCCATCACCCATGTCTACCGAGCCTTTTCCAATAACTTCCACCTTAGTGTCATCACTTCTAAGAATGTGTGGTACTATATAAGGCTCCAATGAAGAAAATTATTCTCTGTCAAAACCCATGTGATGTGTAGCACCCAAGTCAAGTATCCATTGTTGTGACTATCATGTGGTTGCAAGAAGTTCCTATCATTTTCCTTTCTTTGATTGAGAAGAAGTAGAAGGAGATGCTTCCTTTTTGCAAGAAGATGGAAAGTTGATGTTGTTCTTCTTGAGGAGACTAGTCAACTCACCAAATTTATTAGCATGGAAATGATTCTCATCATGACCAACTCTCTTTCAATATGCACAAGCCAATTTCTCATTATTTAATGAATTCCCCTTCTTGGAAGATGATGAAGACTCTCCTTGTTGAGGAGAAGAAGATTGTGCTTGATCTTTGTGTGGCTTATTCTTTGATTGTTTTTTTTCTTGCTAGATCCTGAACCATGTCTTGCCACTAGAGCTTGTGACTCAGATGACTTTACAATACCCATAGTGATCAACTTTGATTGTTCAAGCATCAAAGTCTTAGTAAATGAATTAAATGAATGTGTAGTATAGGAACTTCCCATAGTTAACCAATGATTCTAAAAACTAGAAACAAAAGTTGCATATTCTGAAGGAAGCTTTTCCAACAAATTGAAGACCAACTGTGAATCCTTCTTATCAATACCACAATATTTGAGTTGTTCTCTTAGTTCATTAGCCTTAGTTACATAGTCTTGGATTGTCTCAAAATTATTTGGATCTAGATTAGTGAGATCATTATCAAGTTTGTATCCCCCAATCTCATCAGTTTTTCCATACAATTGAGCAAGTTTATCCCAAGCTTCTTTAGTTGATTTACACATCAACATGAAAGATAAGATCAGGAGAAGCATATTTACTAAGAATTCCAAGAGCCATACTAATTTTTATAAGCCATTCAATTTTAAATTTTGATCAGTTAGTTCTGGAATGGATCCATCAATGTAGTGAATTAATCCTTTTTGATTAGTTTACTCCATGAATTTATTTTCAATGTTGCATAGCTATGTGGAGTTAAAGGAGGAAAATTAAGGTGACCCATGGCTAAAATTTGAAGACCACAAGAGAGAACTCTTGAAGCACAATAACACAACACAACCCCACAAAATTAACTCAATCAAAGATCCTCCCCCAAGCAAATTATTTGGCACTTTATACTTAGTGTGTTTACAATTTCCACTTGCAAGAAATAGCTAAGTGGAATCTTTATTTCAATGCTTAAAATTGCCACAATAAGGCTGATCAAATTATGATCAACATGCAAAAGATTAAACTGTGATCTGTGTAATACAATTTCCAAACTAATAAAAATAAGGCTATGTACTGAAAGTACAATTTTTGCTTGCAATAAATACAAATTAACAACACCACTATGACACTCTTAAAAAAAGATGGACTTAAAAAAAAAAAACCTGAAAAGGAGTCTGTATGAGCCTGAATAAAGCCCCGAAAGTTCTAAAATTGGTGACAACTCAACAACACCCAACAAATTGAATTTTCTAAAAAATTCATGCATCAAAATCAAAAATTTATTATGGATAATTTTCAAGTTTTTGGATCTCTAGCTTTGGCATGCATTCTCTAGAGAAGATCAAGGCTTTGGAACCTCAAAGCGGGCCTTTCATATTTGTTGGATATCTAAATGGTGTCAAAGGGTATAGACTCTTGGATCCAGAGACACATGAGCTCTTCATTGAGAGGAGTGTTCACATTGAGGAAATATCTCCTAGCTTGACCTCAAATCCTCCTCATTCTTCCTCCATAGTGGAATCAAATGATGGTGACTCATATGATTCTACCTCACCTCCTACTCCTAGGGTTCCACCTTCACAAGGTTCTCATTTAGAGGTTCAAGATTCTTGTCCTTCATCTCCTTCATCTTCACAACCTCGTTGGGCTTGACAGACTCTCGAGTCAACAAGAAATCTTGTTGGGGACCCTACAAACACTTGAAGGACTTGGTTACAACATGAACATATTCCACATGTCTACAGTGCTACTACTTTAAATCCACAATCCTTTAAGGAGGCTTTAGGCATTCCTAAATGGGATTCAACAATGGAGGAAGAGTATAGTTCCTTGAGGAATCACACATGGGACTTAGTTCCTCTATCTAAGGGGAGGAAAATTGTTTGATGTAAGTTGATCTATTGGACCAAATATGCAATTGATGGAATAGTAGAAGAGTTCAAAGCATGACTTGTGGATAAAGTTTTCTCATAGGTTCCTATTATGGATTAAACATTAACCTTTTCCCTTGTTACTAAGATGAACTCCACTCACTTGAATCTTTCCAATGCAACAACTCATGGATGGGATGTCCATAAGATGGATGTGAAGAGTGCATTTCTTCATGGAGATCTTATAGAGGAGATTTACATGGAGTAGCCACATAGATTTTTTTAGGATTCTTCTTTGGTATTCCAATTGTAGAAGTCTCTCTTTGGCCTCAAATAGGCCCCTCAAGCTTGGTATGCCAAGATGGACTCCTTTCTTCTCTTGAGAGGAATCTCTATGTGCCACTCAAATTCAAATGCCTATATTTTATGATAGGATGACTCTCACTTGCTTCTTGTTCTCCATGTTGATGACTTGATCATTATTGGGAGTACATCATCCATCATTGGTAGATTCAAATATTCTTTGCATGATAGCTTTTCTATGGATGACTTGGGCCTCTTGCATTACTTTCTTAGGATTGAGATCAGGTAGTCCTCTTTTGGGATCACTCTTTCTCAGCCCAAGTATGCTCTTGAACTTCTAGCTTGGTTCCACATGTATGATTGTAAGGCTTCACCTACTCCCTTTTTGTCATGATTCAAACTTGAGGCCAAGTTTTCTACTCCACTTGTTGATGCCACTTTGTAGTGTAAGCTTGTTGGGAGCCTCATTTACTTGACTCAAACATGCCCTAATTTTTCCTCTATAGTTTACATAGTTTCACGCTTCATATAGGAACCACATGAGCTTCAATGGAAATATTCCAAACACATATTACATTACATACAGGGTACACCACATTATGGGATTCACTATGCAATAGGTACATCACTCAACTTGGTTGGGTATATATTTTTTATTGATTTGGTGATCTTGACGATCATAAGTCCACTTTTGGTTACAAATTTCACCTTGTTTTTGGCCCCATTTGTTGTGAGAATAAGAAGAAGCATGCTATTTCTCTCTTTTACTAAATTTGAGTATCGAGGAGATGCTAATACCACTACTGAGGCTATTTGGCTTTAAAATATTATGACTGAGTTTGGTTTCACCATTCCATGAGCTATGGTCCTCCATTGTGATAATTAGAGTGCCATCTAGATCTCAAAGAACTTGGTTCAACATTAGTGGACCAAACACATCAAGATCCATATGTACTACATAAAGGAACTGATATAGGAGTAGGTCATTGATTTGCAGTATTGTCCTATAGTAGAGCAAGTTGCAAATATCTTAACCAAACCCTTCATTGAGAGTACATATCACCATTTGTGAGTTCTCTTGGGGGTATGGGATGTTTCTTTAGGGGGGTCACTTGACCTTATTCATTTTCTCTTTTTTGGGGGGGAGAGTTTCCTCACTTGAGGTTTTTCCCTTCTCATCTTTCTTAGCAGTTTCTTGTTTTTTCTCTCTTTTTCGGAGAAGTTTTTTCCCTTGTTTTTTCTCCTTTTCCCCAATTGTGATAGATTTCATTGCATTTGTACATGGTTACCTAACATGGCCTCATATCTAGGACCCATATTTGAGTCATTTTTGCATAATAATCTTTCCCCTAGGTTGCACTTAAGGGGGGTGTTGGTGTGAATAAATGTCTTGTACCTAGTTATTTCACTTACTAGGGACTTAGGGGACATATTCACATGTTAAGTTTACTTAGGTTCTAAGATTATTTCTAGAATGTGTTAGTTATCATTAGTTGTTAGCTTATCTTTTGGCAACTACTACATGTGACCTAGGTAGTTGTGTCAAGTTTCCTCGTGTCATAAGATTAAGACACTTATCATAATCTTATTCAACATCTCACATCTCACCTTGGCTATATAACCAAGGGGTCTTTACTACATTTGTACATTGACTCTTTTTACATTCATTGATGGGAATATAGTTTTTTTTTTCATATTGATCTTCAAAGTATTGTTTTCTTTCCATAGGCCTTTAGATCTTGGGTGGATATCTCCATAGACAAATCTTACATTCAGGAAAGGCCCATGTACTAGATATGAAAGAAACAATATTTCTTCACTAGAAGACCTAAGGGCATTGTTTGGAAGGAAAAAATAAAGGCTACTCCTACTTAGTTATAGGATTCAAGATCCCCATCCCATGAGCCACATGTTCCACCATCCCCACCTCCATTATCACCCCCACAACAGGTAACTAACACTGATACATTTTGGCATTTCTTTCGATGGTGGGTCGTCGTAATTTTGACAGCTCTTCGTCGTTGTTATTGTGTCAAAATTTTGACGGCATTTGAAACGTCAAAATTCTGACTCGGCATCCATCGGAATTCCAACGACCCGCCATCGAAAAAAATTCCAAAATGTATCAGTGTAATTTTGATTCTCCTCCTAGGGAGTCTTCTTCAAAGAGGGGGAAAATTGAAGCTATAGGTTTGCTTGATTACCTAGTGGATTCTTATGATGGGGTTGTAGTTACAACTAATGAAATTATGAAAAATATGCTCTCACCTCAAAGGAATGTGGAAGTGCTATCCCAACATAATAGAATAACCAAGGCAATTTTTACTGGTCTTGATAATGTTGATGATATAAGGGATAAAGCTTATATAGAGTTCAACTTAGATGATGAATTTTTCAAAATAGATGTGTTTAAGGAATTTTTTTGGAGAACTAGGAAGGATTAATTTGAAAGAAAATTAAGGGATGAAATGGCCAAGTCACCAGAGTTTCCTAGGGAGGCTATTTACCTAATGGTAATTCTAGATATGAAGGAAAAACAAAAAGAATTGACAATTAAAGAAGGGAGAAAACTCGTGATAGATAGTGGTTTTCTCTTACTACCAAAATGGGAAATGGCATCTTCCATAGATTTTGACACTGTGAGAAATTGTTATTCATAAATTTTTTCCCATAGATGAGGAAATATTATGTACCTTAAAAAAATCTACCTCAGTCCCTATTCGGGCTTTGGCCCCCAACACAAATAAGTATCAAGTAGTAGAGCCTATAGCAGACCTAAAAGGAGATCTCATCATCAAAAGAGTTTCTAACACCTAGATAGTAGTGGTAGACACATTGGTAGTTAATGTAGCACATTTGACCAAGGAAACCCTTGATTCTTTGTAATAAATGTGTGATGCAAAAACTAGGAAGTATAATGAATTTTTTATTGAGAATACCAAAGATAAATAAATGCTAGAAAAATTGGAGTTACAAGTAGATATGTTGCAAAATCAACAATTAATTCAACCAATGCAATTGATAGTTTCATCTTCTTCTTCTCCACCACCTCCACCAATTTAGTCACCCCCTCCACCATATTTGGAGATTGTTATGTAGGAAGAGAGAACAATTTTAGAGCTTGTTCCAAGCACATCAGCTGCACCTCTTCCTAGAGAAAGAGTGGGAAAAAGAGAGTTGATTGAATATCTAAGGGTATATAAGGCACTTTTTGAGCTATATGAGGAAAGTAATGTACTTATTGTTTCTAATGTTCTTGAAAACTGCATGGGAAAAGCAATAAAAAGAGTAAATGGTTTTCATTCAAATTATTCTTTAATGTTTGATGCAATAAGAATTTTGAAAGGGATAGATCAGTAGCTATACCACTAATGCAATTATGGGTACCCAGGCTTATTCCATTGGTTAACATGGTCGTATGGTCTACTCATGAGCTTAATAAACCAACACATATTACTTTAATATACAAGGTGGTGAAAGGAATTATGTATTCTCAGGGATTAGTGGATCCATTGGCGAAGAGAATCAGGGAGCTTCTCCAATAATTTGATGAGAATTATCTTGGCCTCTTAAAAGATATTCTGGATGGAAATGGAGCTAAATAATTTATTAGAGTAGTGGAGAGAACAAATGGATAGTTTCATAGCTACAGAGGCTATTTTGATATGTGAAGGTGGAGATGTTATGATTGATATGCTAAATAATAACATGGATAGGTTTTCTTTTATCAATAAATTCTTGGAAATTTTTGACAAGGGTGCAAATCAGGTGGTAAAAAAATATGGCCCATACAAGACTAAATTGGATGAGTTCATGGAATTTAATTGGCTATATAAATAATATTATGATGCCTAGGATAAGAAGTACAACCAAATTCCTAAATTGTAGGGCCTACTTCTAGTGATGTGGACACATTTTGTCTTCTATTCATATTCAACACCTTCCAACATGCTTTTGAACAATAAAATGAGGTAGTTTTATCTTTAGCACAAAAAGGATTTTGTATTCACATGCAAGCTGAACTTTATTAGGTTCATATTAAGAAGAATGAAGAATAAAAACATCAAAGGATTAGGCATTATCATCATGCACATTTTGGAGGGATAAATATTGTTGCAAGTAAATATAATTGCTTTTATCCTCAAAATTTTCCATGCACAAGTTCAAAAATGTACCTTGAACCTACAACCTTAAACATTGAACCCTAAAACTTAAACCCTGAAGCATGAACCTTGAACCATTTCCCTTGACATTGAACCCTTGACCCTAAACTCTAAACCCTTGACCATTGACCCTTAACCCTTAACCCAAGACCTTGAACCCTAAACCCTTAGCCTTGAGCCTAGACCTTGAACCCTAAACCATATTTTGAAATATATTTTAATGTCAAATGAAAATATGACATGTATAAATATCCCAAAGCTTATTGCTCCCTTGTCTTATAAAAGGGAATTCAAGACCATTTGCATTGATGATTGAATAATTTTGGAGAGTTTTGAATTATAAAATGTAGATAAATAAAGTTTGAGTTATTTTCTAGGTTATAGGGTCTAGTCTTTGTTAATTTTAAAACTATTATTTTTTAATACACTTGAATATTTCTAAAGCCAATCTTCTCATTTTGTATACTTCATACTTTTATGAATGAAATAAATCAAATATCTTTCAATTCATCTCCATTTTCTTTCTTATGTATGTTTATTTTCTATTAATTCTCTTATTCAAAGAATAACTTAAACTCTTTAATAGAGATAAAGATTTTTGTGGATGTATACAAGGATCTAATAAGTATAATTGGTTAATATTTCTCAATTTTAAATTAAAATGCATCATGAAATAGCTCTATTATGTTTAGAGGGAACATTGTTATGTGTTTTCAATTACATTGGTTATGACTCCATTCCCTAAGTTAAGGCACCAATCACTAAAGTTATTTCTATGTTGCATCTCCAAGGTCTTTCACACACAAATAATTTCAATATTTAAATTCAATTGTGTTTGTTGTTTAAAAGTGCTATGAAATATCATGTTCTACTACTATGAAATCTTAAATGCTTAAACATATTGTCAAATCATTGTATATCTATAGTTGTCAAGCAATCATGTGTAGGACATATTTTTTGTTTATAATGTTCAGGATAAATTGGCATAGGAGATCTTGAGAACTTTGTGTGGGATCACCCTTCTAGGTTTTGCAAAGTCCAAAGTATAGAAGGAAATTTATTTTAACTTTCACCTATTCATTGGCCAATCCCTCTAGATAATTGGCAATTGGAAATTGGAAAACCATAGATTATTTGTGAGATCCAGTTGGGAATTAAAAATAACAAATAGATTGGAAACTTTACTAGGGAAAAATCAAGAAATACTTCATTCTAGACCATCCTTTCAAAGATTCATAAGTTAAAAAATTATGTGTTCAATTAAAAACAAATAAAAAGGATGTCTCATTATTTGTTAAGTCTATAATTGTTTTTTCACAAGTTTTTTCTCATCTTCACATATTTGTGTGAATTTCTTATCAAGTATTGATGGCTTAGTCTAGTCCTTTTCTATGTTTGCAAAATCTCTCAAAGAATCACAAAATACTCAATAATTCTTATTAATTTGGGTAGCTATCTAAGTCTTCTATGTTGGTGCACTAATTGTAAAGAGAGAATAAAGAGAATATAGATGAGAGTTTGTAGAAGGCATGAGAGGAACAAGGTATCATCTCAAGAAGCATCCTACGTAGAGGTTGGAAGGATAATTACAATGGAACACCAGATAATCTTGGAAGCAAAAGGCTATAGAAACAAATAAGTTTTCTAATCTAAGGATTTGGTTTAGATATTGAAGGACTTCACACTGGGAGAAAGAAATTGTTGTTTGAGATTTTTTGCCTCTTAAAAGAGGTAATGACTCTATTAAAGAACCTGATGAAGATGTGAAGAATATTGTAGATCTACAAAGGTTTCTAGTTAGGAAAGAAATTTTTTAGTAGCTACAGTGTATATAGGTATTTTTATATTTTTTTGTTTCCAAGAAGGATGAGCTTATTTATGAATTTAACCATATTTTCAATTCCTAGAATAAATTGGTTCTCCATTGAGTGATTTTAGCACTAGGAGAAAGGGAATATAGAAAACCTAATATTTTGAAAAGGAAGATACTATGAAGAAAATAGTTGTAGAGGGAATAAATTTTTCATTTACAAATATGTGTAAATATTCTAGTTCTCCTTTAACAAGCATTACTATCATGATAGAACAACAATAATGTTCTCAAAGAAAAGTTTTCTCTAATGCAAGATATAACCCTCTAGATTTCAGTAAAATCCAAGGTTATCAAGAATTTTTCCCAAGAAAAATAAATAAATACTTTCCTAAGTTTAGATGATATATTGAAGAATGAGCATCAGAACATCTACAGGATTTGATTAGTTTAATGGTGGATTATTAGATTATTGAGGAAGATGTTGTCATGAATTTTCTTTGTAAGAACTTTAGAAAATAATGCTAGTGACTAGTTTTCTAATCTTCCAATGCATTTTATTTGTTCGTGGAAAGAGCTTGAAATACTATTCATGGATCAGTTTTGTGAAGTGAATAATTTATGCTTATGTCAAAATAGACTTCTACATATTCAAGAAAACTTTGAAGAAGAATATAAGCTTGTAGTTGAACAAGATTTACCTACAAATGCATTATGTGATACAAAAATATGTAAGGACGAATCCTCATATGATTTTTATGATATATTCATAAAAAAATTGTTTGTTATACCAACATTAAATACACCTAATGAATCAGTATGTATTTATTTTTTTGTGAAAGACTTGAGCCAAGTCTAAGTACCATTCTAGCTTATCTGAAGCCCCATAACCTTGAGTACATATATCAATGGCTTTTAGTGATTGAAGAGTTGATAGAGAAATTTGGAAGTGATTACCTAACTAAATTATGTTATGGTACTTTTCCCAGACTTGATCAAATGGGTATGGATCCAGTATAGAAAAAGATAATATGGTCATAATCTATGAGATCTAGGTATGGTGGTGATTGTTTTTTTTTTGAACAACCTATAGAGAAAATATGTGTAGATGAAGAATATGGTCATAGTATTCATGATTTAATGCATGATGAAATGAATGAAATGTGTGGATTCATACCTTCTATTGGTTTTGAAAGTATACAAATAGGGATGCAACTCTCTATATTAGATGATGGTTGCAATAATGTAAATGATATTGAAAGTATGTTCTCATTCATTGATGATGAGAAAATATCTTATGATTAATCCTTTAAGTTAGATGAAAACATAAAATAAAATGAAAATAATTTCTATCCAAATGATCATTGTGATTTCAATTTTCTTTGTAGCCCTAGTGACTATGAATACTTTCAAGAAGTAGAGTTATTCTCCTTAAGTGAAAAGTGTTGCAACGAAGATGATAATAGTATCTCTAAAGGCTCTTAATTGCATGGTGATATCATGAGAACCTATGATAGTATTGATAATCCTTTGAACCTATGATAGTATCTTTGAAGGCTCTCAATTGTTAGGATGTGTTCCACATCATGTTGGATAGTTAAGGCTGATCTGCCATTTTTCTTTTGGACAAAAAGTTGAGGTATGTTCCACATCATGCTAGACAGTCAAGGCTTGATCCACCTTTTTTCCTTTTACCTATTCTTTTTAGTCTTTGATGTTATATGATTGAGTAATCTTGTTGTTGCTCCACACATATGTGTTGAATTTCTACTTTAGTGTGAGTTTGATGCAAGGTCATCCTCTCACTAAAGTGGGGGCTAGATGTAGTGTAGAAAAATGTATCCCTTTTACATTTTCACACTTAAATTGGAATTAATGTTATTTTGGACTTAATTGTTCCTTATTTTAGTGTTGTAAAATGAATTTATTTCCACTTTCACACTTATTTATGGATACTTTATTTAATTAAGCTTAATATTTCCTTAATTAGCCCTTTAATTCATTTACCAAGCCTATTTAATTACTTTTTTGTAAAAAGGAAACTTGGCATTCATTAATACCTTAACATAACACTTTTCATTGAGCAATGTGTGTCCTAGGTTTAGGAACCTAGGACCCATTCTCCCATGGGAAATGGGTCTTCCCTTGGACCTAGGACCTAATTTAAAATTATGTTTTTGGTGCTATTTTAATTTTTCAAATCTATATTCAGATGTTGGCTTGGGATATTTGAATTTTTAGAAATTAAGGATACATACCTATAAATATAAAATTATTTTCTAAGTTTCACCTAGTAATTTTGAAGTAATCATTCCTATAGCAAGGTTTATGATCAAGATCATTTCAAGAGAAATTCAAAGGCATTCAAGATTGGATTTATTGAATATTTATTACAGCATTCAAGATCCAATTATCATGTCAAAGACTTCTTGCGTCATGCATGTTATTGGATCTAATATGATGATGTAGGTTTTATGATCCATTCAAGCAATCAAATCCATTATTCCAAGCAAGATCCAAGCTTCAATAGCCACATCCATTAAATAAATTTCAAGCAAGTTGTAGAACTACATTCCAAGGTTTATGTAAGGGTTTGTTGAGTGGTAACATGGCTTTGATCATTATTGATTCCCTCTTTCATGTTTTTATTCATTTCAAGGTTTGATTACCATAATAGGGTTTGACCAAGGAAAACCCCCATTCACCAAAAAAAATGCATTTTTCCCTCTTGATTTATGATTATAGATTTGTGTGGAAGAAATATTGAAAATCATTTGAAGAGAAAAATTAAAGTTGTCAAAGTTGCAAAATTTGTTATAAAATTTTTCATCTCATAGAAACTCATCTACAAAATTTATTTTTAGCTTTCCGAACCTAAAACATAGGAAAATTGGAAGATTTAGAATAGTAGCAAAGGCTCCTGAAAGTTGCAAAAAACCCCTAACTTAGGACCCATTCACTCTTGGGTTAATGAGTCCCACATCAACTTCAGAAACTAACTTTTGGTGACTATAAATATCATTTTTTCCTTCTCTTATCTATGATCTGATTTTTGGTTTTACTTATTTTGTGTTTTATCTAGCTATTCCAAGTGTTAGATTATGTTTTTGTGTTGATTTTTTATTTTTCATTTTTCTCCCCAAAGTGTTGTCAGACAAAGACCCCCATTTTAACATAAAAAGGAAATCTATAGATTCAAACCTTTATTTAATTCACCTAAGGGTTAATATTCATTTCATTGTCTGGATCTCATTTACTAATGAAATATGGGAGAATAGGTCCATATACACATCAATTTGGGGGGACCTCTCTTTCTCCCTCTAACCCTATTTTCTAATTTTTCAGCCTTAATAAGCCTATTTTACATATACAAGCCTAATAAATTTCATTTTTGAATGGGAAACTAGACAACTTAATTAATCCAACACATAATACTTACCTTGAGCAATGTGTGTTCCAAGAATAGGGACCAAGGACCCATTTTCCCATGGGACGAATGGGTCCTCCCTAGGCCTTTGAACCCAAATTTAAAATATTTTTTGGTGGTATTTTAATGTCCCTAAATTTAAATTTTAATGTTAGCCTTAATGTCTGTTTGGAAATTAAGGATACATACCTATAAATACAAGGTTATTTTATCATTCAAATTCTAGAATTAAGAAGTTACATAAATCAAGTTTACAATAGAAAATATTATGATCAAGGGCATTCAAGAGTATTTTTATTAGTGATTTATTATAGGATTCAAGATCTCAAGCATCATGTCAAAGTCTTTTGTGATCATGCATGTTTTTGGTGCTAAGATTGTGATGTAGGTTTCAGAGATCAAGTCAAAGCATTCAAATCAAGATTCAAGTTTCAAAATCCAGATCCATTGAAGCCATTTCATGTAATATCAAGATCAATATTTCAACCCTCCAAAGATTTATTTAGTTAAAAAGTTTAATTTCCCAAACTAGGTTTTACAAAGGTAAACCCCTTATCTTCACCAAAAACAAAACAATTTTTCCCCTCCTTGTGAATGCAAAAGTTTGTACATTGAAGAAGGATTGAGGAACCTTTTGAAGAAAAAAAATTGGAAAAAGTTGCCTGCTGGGTAAAAGTTGTCAAAGCTGCAAAGTTGTCGTGTTTCAAAGTTTTCAAAGTTGAAAAAATTTGTCAAAGTTGCAATAGTTAGGAATTTGTAAAAGTTTCTTCAGTTGCAAAAGCCAAAGTCGCAAAGGTCAAAGTTGAAAAAAGTTGTCGTGCTATTGTCAATTCATGAAAACTCACCTACAAGATTTATTTTTGAACTTCCAACACCGAAATCTAGATCAAATAGAAGTTATAGAATGACATCAGATGATCCTGAAAGTTGTATGAAACCTCTGCACAAAGACCCATTTTCCTATGAGCGAATGAGTCTTAAGTAGCCTCCAGAAACTGCATTTTGGTGACAAGTACACATCACTCTACCATTTCTAGATTTTCCATAACTTTTTTGTTTCTATCTATATTATGCTTTAAATTAATGATTCAAGTTTCAATCTGCATAATTGATTTAATTTAAAAATTTTAGTTTTTCTCCCAAAAGTGATGTTCAAGTTGATACCCTAATCGTCAATCATTGAGAAATCAATATATCCCTCATTGAGTTGAGTCACCTAATGGTTGTAAGTCAATTCTTTGTGTGGATCTCATTTCCTAATGAAATAAAGGAAGATAGGTCCATCCGTTCACATTTTAAAATTGTGAACTCTACATACATGTAGACATTTATCCCACCTATTTTTTCATTGTTTCATTATGGTGGAACCTATCATTCTTGTGCTATAAATTTTTTGAATTTGGAGTCCATTCAAACCCTATATCTAGGATTGTAATTTCTTTCCATTGCATTGCATTAATTTTCATCTCATTTAGGGTTTTAGGTTAGCATTTGGCATTCTTTAAAATCTAATTTTTTTTTTATTAATTTTGCATAGTTCTTACATAACATTGCATGATGATCAACCATTTAAATAAAAAAATAGAATCAAAATTGCATCTGACATTAGTTTTTTTATCTTTTAGCATCATTTCACATTTTCATTTAGATTCAATTAACTTTTGGGCACTAAAACTCTCTGTTTACATTTTATTTTTCCGCATTTAGTTTTCTATCTTAGTTTTTAAAATTTCCAATTTTTGCAATCATTCAAATTAAGGTTAATTGATCAACTCAAGTGCATTTAAAACATATAAAACTAGGATTAAAAGACTTCATTTCCAGGTTTTTGCATAATATAATCAGAAATTTATCTTTTTAAAAATCTAGAAATTACTATCTTTGCATTGCACTTCCTATTGTTGATTGTTTCTTTCATATCCTCCATTCTGGGTGCACCTTAGGTTTGGTGAACTTGTATGATCTTCACAACCTAGTGTCCTATTTCCAATACTCTAGAAAAACGTAGCTCTAGAATCATTCCATCCCATGCTAGCACATCCACTATGGATCTTGAGTTCTCTAGTTGTTTCACTCATAGTGTTGACACTAGTCAACCCATCATGGATCATAACCTTGACACCTTATTTCCTATGACCTCTTTACCAGCATATAATTTTAGCAATGTTAAATCAATGGTTGCTAATTTACCTTAAGAGAACCTAAGAAAAATGGATGAGGAATTAGAAAAATTTCAAAACTTCTTGAGTTATGAATACATTGTTGGTATTGTGATTCTTGTCATAGATAACATGAGGAGAATGATTGATAATGAGCTAGGAATATAATTTGTGTGTAGACTATCTCATATCAATAACAAACATGTCCCTACAATGAATAGCTATGCTCAAAATTTGGGTTATACTCAAATTCAAGGTAGAAATCCAATTCACCCTTTCACAACTATGACCTCTATTCTAACATACACTAATCCAACTATTACTACAACCATACAACCCACTAGAGCAATGTCAATACTACCTTTGATGTTTCATCTAGGAATCCCTTTAGCTTTGTGCATTCAAATCTCATATCCCCTAACCCATTTCCCCTCACAAAGTTATAATTCACTTGTCCTCGAAACACCTATACACCTCCACCCTATTCACCTCCATCTCAAACCACAAATAATGATCTTGTCCTTAACCAACTCTTGCAAAGTGTTTCATCCCTCCAACAAAAAATTACTACAATAAACCAAAATCAAAATGGCCAACCTTCATAATATGTCAAGAGAAACCCATTTTCCTTCTAGATATTGAGAACACAAATGCCACAAGGTACCAAGATTCCTAGATTTGAGAAATATGGTGGGAAGGTAGATCTGATTAGCCATGTTTCCACATAGACATATTTATGTAGTAACTTCATTTTTTAGGATAAACTCTTGGCTAAACTCTTCCCTAGATCCTTGAAAGACACTACCTTGGAATGGTTTTGATCCTTACCAAATAACTCAATACGTTCATTTAATGAACTTGTTGATCACTTTCTCAACCATTTCCAGTGCACATGGGTCCCAAGATGACCTTAGCAGATTTAATGAAATGTAAGAAAAAGGAAGATGAAAAGGTCATTGACTTTATCTCTCATTATCAATTGCTTTACTCACAAATCAACATTAGGATTCTCGATCTTGATCTCCAATGAATTTTAATTAAAAATTTATAACATAATATTCAAGATAAGATTGGTATGATGAAATTTCCCTTCTTCACACAATCATGTTTAGCCATTCGTGATTACCGAAATTTGGTTACTAGTCATGAAGTGAAAGATCCCTCTAACTATCCTAAAAATATGAATCCATGCCTCAAACTAACTTCCAATCATTCAAGAAACCAAATAAGGGATTTATGCAACTCAATGCTCCTCAACCAACTCAACGTGTTGACTCCCAAGTGGTTGATATAAAGACAACAAATTGATATACATTTGGAGAGAGGAGTAGACAATTTAAACCTCTACCTGATACCCTTCATTCCATCATGTTGAGGCTCTTAAACAAGAACTTAATTTTCTTACCTCCTATTAGAGCTCCTAATCCTAATAATCCTTTACCTCCAAAATAAAAACAAAATACATTTTTCCATTATCGCCGACAAAATGGACATGATATGGAACATTGTAAGCATCTTAAAAATATTGTGCAAGACCTCATTGATTCTAATAACATTCAAATTGGTGGTGTTATTGATCAAATGAATAAATTTTTTTCCCCTCCCAACACAAATTTGTAAATCTTTACAGATCATATGCCAAATTATAACATCTCCTTTGTCAAAGCTTTTGAAAACAAGAATGATGTGATGAATGTTGATAGGAATGATGAAAAAATGGATGATAATGAGGAAAATCCTATGGATAGTATGATTGGAATCATTGAAGTTCAACCTCATAAGGTCCAAACCAATATGTCCCTTGACATTTCTTTCTCACAAAATGATATAATTAAACATGCACCCAATGGTTCTTTTTACATTACTAGAAGAATCAATGAAAATCCTACTAATGGGATAGTAATTGATCCCATCAATGTAGAGAATGTGATAACCGAAGAATTCTTGTTTGTGCATGAAATTTATCAAGATACTTATGAAAAAATGAAAGCATGGATCAAAACACATAATGGTTTTACTATCCCAACAATAAGTCCACTAATGCTTCCTTTATAAGTTGGACCAAAAAATTAAATGTCTCATTCTCCATAATCCCAAAGTTGGATCAATTTTGTGTGAATTTAGGCTGCACATTCATTCACTCCATGAAAGTCATCCCATTATTCATTCACAAATTCTTGAAGTCTCCCTTTAATAATCAAATCTTTATTGTATACATCATATTGGCTTTAATCATGTGTCTTCCCATGGGAATTTCTCATTGGATTTGTTTTTATTTAGTGTTTTCTTTATTTTTATTTTATTCTAGATTTGTGTGCACCCTCCCCTTCTCCCTCTCTCCTCTTTATCTAGTCTAAGTCTACAATTATTCATTTTTCTCCTCTTTCTCTCTTTCATCCTCATGATGGATCAAAAAGTGTGATCTAAAATGTTGATGCTAAAAAATTTCTACACAATAAAATCTAGAAGCAATACAAATTTACAAAATGGATTGTGGAAACTTGATATCATTAATCTATGGAACCTATTAGGCCCTGTGAGGAATTATTTTTCAAATCTTATCAATTTTTTAAGGAAAATCACATAGAATAATTATCTCTTAACAATATTCCTTAACCCACGATTGAGCCTCCTATCCTTCATGAGACCATGATTGAACCAAAATCCTTCCAAGTAGCCAAGAAAAAACCATAGCAAATCCTTCACCCATTTCCTATAAGAGATCAAGAGATAACCATACAAGTCCTATTTTTCTTCCCAAAATCAAGCAAGTTTATAAAATTAAATAGAAATTGGTTGAAAAGCCTTCCCTGGTTCCTTCCATTCCTCCCTTGCATGAAGAAAAGAAACCTATGGTTGATAAACCCACTCCTACACAATCGTAACTCAAAAACTATACAAAAAGAAACTTAAATGCTAGAGAGCATAAGCATAGACATCATGCTATTGATCATCAGTTACAAGAAAAAGATGAATCAAAAACTCAAGATCAAATAACAACTCATGATGATTCTCCACCTTCGTCGCAACAAGAAAATTCTATATCCTCACTGAAACAAAAACAACAAGAACAAGTAACTTCCATTGATATTATATATCATTAGACCTCTTATTGTTATTAAATTGGATGATGATGATGAGACTACTAAAATTGATGAGAAAGTGCATAATGAGCCGAATTTATTGTTTACCCCTTTTGTGAGCTTAAATGATAATAACGATGATGATCCTCCTAACAAGAGTGACTCACCACGTGTTGAACTTGGTGATGTTCTTAGTACAACACTTTTCATGGTCCCTTTGGCTAGTAATTCACCTTGTGCATATGATGAATACGATTGGGATGCAAATGGAATGCTATAATTAGACTCGCATGTGCCCTAATAGAATTTTATTTATCTTCTTTTCATGTTCTTTATGTGGGATTGCATGTGTGTAATGTGATCGCTCGTATCATTCCGTCTAGCATATCTTTATGTTCATTCCTCTATTTCTACCTACATTATTCTATATGTTGTATACCTTTATCTCTTTTTTTATCTTGCCTTTTCCTTTTGGGGATGATGCAAGGCATTGAGACATTTAGGCCTCTTCCATGATGACCCAAAATCTTTTTTCTTTTTTTTTTCTCTCTATGTTTCATTCTTCTAGTTCTACAAGTATTTGGGGAATGATGATGTTTTTGAGCTCTATAATAACATTGTAGCAAAGATGTATATGTTGACCCTAAATACATGGATCCCTTATTTATTATTTTGGGATTTCATTTGGGGGAAACCCCTTCTTTATGATAGGGCTTCATTTGGAAGCATATGTTTGACATAGGGATTTAAAAATAAGTTGTCATGTCTTCTTTATTGTTTAGAATTTATCATTTTCTACTTTAAATTAATTACTCACAGCATAGTGTTTAAAAATTTCTTTAAAGTGGGGACATACATTGGCATTATTATAAATTTGCATTTTTTAACTATAACTAACGTTTATTAGTGTAGTCTTCTTACTTCATGTGATGTGTCTTATTCCTGGTTTTGTTTGGTTTAATGTCCTTCAATATTTCAACCTTTTTGAGCATATAACATTCCTCTTAGTGGTGTTGCTACAGATTATATTCCTCAAGTTGTAAATATTTTATTCTTGACTAGTCCACTCTTAGAGACATTAGGCACAATGTTCCCTAAGAGGAGACCTTACATGACTTATGAAAAAACCTTTTTAATATCTTATTGCATGTATTATGGCCACCAAGCATAACACACCTTTCTTGTGAGTGGAGAGTTTACCCTTTTTCAAGGCCACCAAGCATAACACAACTTGCTTGTTAGTAGAGCCTTTTTCATGAGTTCCTAGAATAATGTAGCTTGCTAGCCTTGTGACTATCTATGTGGCACCTTATCAAATTTAATAGGATAGCTTTGGTATGGTTACCTAGCCACTTCCTAGGGCCCACCTAGTGGATAATAGACTTCACTAGCCCATGTGAGTGCATTGTCATTTGCATAGTGGACAACAAGTTTCACTTGAACACATTTTTGGAAAAATAGCTAATACTTGATGAACATCAAGTTGGGAAAATAGTTGAGGCTTGATCCACTGCTTTTTCTTTTTCTTTTTCCTTTCTTTAAGTCTTTCACGTTGTATGATTGTGTACATTTTTTATTGTTGCTACATATTTGACAAAAGTATGTGTCTCCTTGTTCCTTTGTTGCTTTGTCATGAGATCTTAGATCTTGGGGACTTATCCGTCCTCCTTGACCTTTGTCATCTTATATTTCCAATAGTTTTACAATTATACCTCTCTTGATTGAATACTTTGGTGTGAGTTTGATGCAAGGTCATCCTCTCACTAAAGTGGGTGTTAATTGTAGTGTCAGAAAATGTACTCTTTTACATTTTCAATTTTTTTTTGGGTCCCCAAAATTAAATTAGACTTAATTATTCCTTAATACACCCCATTTTACATCTATAGTCCTAAAAAATTACATTTTATAAGGGGGAAACCTAAAAAAATTAATGCCAACACGTAATACTTTACCTTGAGCAATGTGTGTTCCAAGAATAGGAACTTGGGACCTGTTCACCCATGGGTGAATGGGTCCTCCCTAGGCATTTGCACCTAAATTTAAAATATGTTTCTAGTGGTATTTTAATGTCCCCAAAATGAAATTGAAATGCCATCTTGTAAAAAAAAATTTGGAAAAAAAAGGATACATACCTATAAATAGAAGGTTATTTTATCATTCAAATCCTAGAATTAAGAAGTTGCATAATTCAAGTTTACAATATAAAATATTATGATCAAGGGAATTCAAGAGAATATTTATCATTGATTTATTGTATCATTGAAGATCTCAAGCATCATGTCAAAGTCTCTTGCAATCATGAATTTTTTTGAGCTAACATTGTGATGTATGTTTCAAAGATCAAGTCAAAGCATTCAAATCAACATTCAAGTATCAAGATCCACATCCATTGAAGTAATTTCATGCAAGATAAAGATCAAGCTTTCAACCCTCCAATCACTAGTATAATTTTCCAAATAAATTACTACGTGACTAACACTAATAGTATTTGGAAAATAAATGACTAATTTGGTCATTTATAAGTGACTAATTTGGTCATCTGGTAAAATCACAACTAAATGGCTAAATAAATGACTAATATTAGACAAATAAAAATGACTAAATAAATAACTAAAAAAATGTGCTCATTATTAAAATCTTGGCCATAATTTTCATTTTAATAAACATACTCTAAAGCCTTCATCAAGACCTTATTTTCAATTATATCCCACCAATTGAGACCTTTGTTAAATAAAAAAAATCATTTGCTAAATGACCTACCAATTGACCTCATGTACTACACATATGTCTGAAAAATACACCAAAATTTTATCTAATTGACCTTTCATACCTCTTCGGAATACCTATTGCACACCAAGGTGCAATTGCTAGTAATATATATATATAACATGTCAAAATGTTAATGAGATCAAGTTTCCACAACCCATATCAATTAATCTTGCATACATTTCTGGATTAGATTGCATTAGAGTTTTTTCAATCAACGTTTCAGATCACACTCTATGATCCATCATCAAGATGAAAGAGCTCAAGGAGAAAAGTATTTTGTTGCAAACCAAGAACAACCTAAATAGGAAAACCAGAGGGGAAGGAGAAAGGAGGGATAAGGGAAGGCTGCACAAATTAATATCAAAGAAGACAAGACAAATAATATTTAAAAAATAAGATAAATAAAGAACAACAGCGAGACAAAGAAGTAACAAATTAATGAAACCAATTAAAAGGAAGAAAAAAAGGACATAGAAAATACAACACAGCATAAGAAAAAAGGGGGAAATAAAAGGGGGAAGAAAAGACAATAGATAAGAAAAGAGAGACCAAAAAGAGAATAAAAACTAAGTTGAATAAATTTAAGCTAATTGCAAAATATTAAAACAAAGGATAAAAATTTGAAAATTTGAAAATTTAAATTTAAAAAGATTATATAATAAAAAGAATTAAAGAATTGAAAAATTGCACTAGCATTTATGTTATAATTTAATCATAAAAAATTACACTATAACATAAATGTTAAGGAGAAGGAAAACATAAAAATCAAAATTTTATCATTATTAAAATCTTGCCATAACTTTCATTTTAATAAACATACTCTAAAACCTACAGGCATAGCCCACTAAAATATTGGAGTATTTTCAAGGTAGCCCGCTAAAATTTTCAATTTAATAAGCATACTCTAAAACCTTCATACCGCTAAAATGGAGAAGTCAAAGTTGAAGTAGCCTACCAAAATGGATAACAGATAATCTATGAACACTTGCATTCTTTATATGTGATAACAAATAATCTATGAACACTAGATTGGAGGTGTTTGATGTCTCAGGTTGTAGTGACTTGATGCGTGAGTTCTAAATGTGTGAGTGCTTGATGTCTTAGGTTGTAGTGATTTGAATGCGTGAGTTAGATCAAACCTTATTTAAATATGCTCTTAACTACCTAAATACTTATGATTCCCCTATTTTTATAGGAGAGGATTAGGTGATTCAACTTGAAAGGGAATATGGCAATCTTCCAAGAGAGGTAAATCTTGTTATGTATTCTTACATGGTACATTAAGCAATATCTTATTCTCATAGCCTATGTTGATTTTTGTCTTTAATGTTGTGTATTGAGATCATGGATTCCATGATGGTTTTATTTTCTTAACTATATCTCTATATTTATCATTCAGGTTATTGGGAAGTTTCCTCACATTGCAAATTACAAGGCTCTTAAATTTCTAGTTGGTGTTGATGTGAAAGAGCTTGTCAAATCTCAATTAGCAATTGCTTGATTTGATGGTAAAGATAAGCATCTCTCAATATTTTTTCTTTACATTTTTTCACAATTTGAGTATTGAGAAGCCAAAGTATGAATGCCAATAAGAAAAGAAGAAAAATACATTAGGTTTTATAGACAATAAGTTAGGGAAACCATACCACCGATTGTATCAATTTATAATATAATTTTAGAGAGGAGTGCTTAGCACATCAAGGTTAAAAAAAAAAAAAAATCATGATAAGTATACATTGATACAACTTCATCTATGTAATAATATTTCATCTATACACTGAATGGATATGGAATGAGGGATGGGATATAATGACACCTTGTCATTCTTGCTTGGCAAGTGTTTCACTTTTGAATGGAGTAGAAGGTTGGGAAAGTTAGAATGGAGCCAAAGCTATTGGAATCATACTAATATATTTGGGATGAAATAAGCTATCCAATAAGAGAAGATTTGATAATTTTGAAAAAAAATATTTAATTCATTTTAATTTGTTGGTTGACTAGGAATGGTGAAGCAAATTGCATGCCTTAGGATCTCAAGAGTTAATGTTGGTTGTATATATGATTTCCTTAAGAATATCCCTTTTCTTGACCTCTAGAGTGTAATGATTCTTTCTTAGATACGTTTTTCTCTAGTCAACTGATAGAGACTATAAAAATAGAGATATAGGCAATAGAAAGTTTAAGGAAAAAAGAGAAGAGTGAAGAGTGAAGAGAACAAAAAATGGAAACTTCTAATAGAAAAGAGATATTGTATTGAATTGCATTACTTATCCTCTAGATGAACACTAAGTGATTAAAAAAAGATAGTAAAAATGAGAAGAATTGAAAATGAGAGGAGATTTGATCACTAAGAGAGAAACTAAACTAGGAACTTGATCAAATACACATGATCCAAATTTTTGATCAAGAAAGCCTTGATACAAAGAATTTGAATTAAATAATTTGACTTGGATTGCATTCCTATTGTCCATCTCTATAGTTTAATAATAAATCTAAGGCTATTGTAGTTTGTCATGGCATATGAAGTTTGGGATCAATGGTTATTTAATAGTACTTTAAAAGTGAAGGAAATCCTTGAAAATGCCACAACCACCCTTATGATCAACCTTGTGTGATATTAAGACATTTTTATCACATTGAGGTAACTTGGTTTGAAGAAGAAACAATATTTAACACCACGTAAGTCATCATTGCTTAAGCTTGCATAGATGAGCAACAAATGCTTGAGTGCAACTTATGATGCATTGTACTCAAAGAAGGCCCATAACTAAAATTTGTGTCCTATGAGCAGAGGCATAGACTAACAATTAGGACTCCACAATTTTTTTGTTGATTCAATGCTTCTACAAATCCAAACTAGAAAACCCTCCATTTACATGCAATACACAAGGGTTTTAATGAAAATCCTAACTCTAGTGCTTACCCAACCAAACTAGTTCTTAAAACACCCCACATATAACCTACACACACTCAATAAACCCTTAAATAGACCATTCTCTCAACATTTCTCCAAAACCCTCACTCAACAACGCAATTTCTCATGAAAATGACTCTTCTCAACCTTAGGGCATCACTCCAAAGCCACCCAACCATTTTATTTTGACTCCAAACTTGTTAGAACACCTAAACTAAAATATTACATTCCATTCCTCTAAGTAACATCAAACAACAGTAGGAGGAATGGCTTTACATTAATTAAAATTCAAACTCAAACCTTGTTGGCCTGTCATAGGCAATCCCAAGAAAAATGGAGGTTTCTTTCACAAAAATTAACTAAGGACCCTCAAAATAGATGGAAATGAAAGATAAGACATATCACCACAAATTACCACAAGTTCCAAATCATAAAGTTCTTGTACATGACTGTACACAGCAAGAAAAGATGACAAACATAGTGAAATTTTCTTTTCAACATTGGTTTCTATATTGGAATTCTTCACAAAATGATTAACAACCTTTTTTCGAGCCTTTTGAGGCCTTTAAATACATTTTCCATCCAAGTTATAACTTCCCAATTCCCATACCTACCTTTTAAACTACCATGAATTTTCATATTTTCCTAAAATTGTAATTTGACAACCTTTCTTGTCATTGACAACATTACATGTTTTAAGAAATTTTTCATATTTGAACTCCAATGACTCCCAAACACCTAAAAAAATAAAAAATGGTATTTGAAACCCTATTTGATACAAAAAAAACTTGAACACCCCCTCTACCAACCTAGACTCACTCAAATTCACCTTGACACACTTTACCAAATCAAATTTTGCATTATTGTTGTAGGTTCTCCTACACCAATTTGTCTAGGCCATTTACAATCTATTGGATGCATTCTTGGAGTTTGATAAGCTTGAGTGATGTGATATTGAGTAAACCCTTGAGTTTTGTATGGAAAGTGAGGGTTTTTTGGAATAGCATTCTAGGAGTCTAGTATCTGAGAAATGGTGATTATTTTTGTTTTTTTGAGACACAATTAATGACTGTTTGTTGAGTTTGGGTGAAAATGTGGTGTTTAGGAGGGACCTCCTTTGTAAATTTAGCCTTTTTGGTGACTTAAAAATAGGGGCAATCGTAAGGATTTCAAATTTATGTCAAATAAATCTTGTGAATTATGTTGATAAGTTGTTTTGGAATGTGTTGTGAGTCTCAAAAGGTGACAATAAGGTTTCAAGATGGCCTTCTCTAAAAGATATTGTGAGAAGACAGTTTGTGTGGGCTACAAGCCTCTAGTTGTGAGTTTTAGAGAAAGGGAAATATGACAGTGATGTGAGAGTTGTTTCCTAATCTTGTTTGATCATTTGTGCTAGTTTGGAAGTGTCAACCACCTTTCTTACATCACCATGAGTGTCCAAGAATAGGTTAGTGGGACTAGAATATTCTCCTATTGCAATAGAAAAGTATTAGGGAAATGGCCCCTAGAAGAAAGGCTAACAAAATAAAATAAAGAAAAGAAAAGAAAAAAAACAAAGAAATTGATGAGTGGGGTAAGCCCAAAATGTTAATCCTAAAACAAGTACAAGTACAAATAGTTGTGTGAGGTGAGGATCCCTCAAAGAGTCTAGAGTTGATGAAAATTAAAGCTTACAACTAAGGTTGGAAGAAAAAACCATCAAGTTTTATACCGTTTCGTACATTGGAAGAGCCCATGACACTACCTTGTCATACATTGGAAGTGATACCTCTTAGATTTTATACAAATATTGTGCATAGTTCTTCTTAGTTTATTCAATTTGGTGCTATTATTTTTATCCTATGATTCAGGCTTCAAACTGACCCCTCATTAGTATTTTTCTTCCAAAACTATCTAGAAGAGGGTAATCAAAATTAGTATTGGAATATCTAAAAGTCAAAGATCCTTTCCCTAAAACTAAAGCTTTGTTCTTGACAAACTAGAGCTAAGATGAGTCAAGAACTAGTGGAAGGGAAGTTTAATGAAAACCGAGAGCAAATAAAAGACTTCCTAAGAAAATTTCCCTTTCCACTATAATTGTCTATTCTAGTGTCTCCTTGTTCATTTTTTCTAGCATCTCCTCATTTTTCATTTCTTTATAGAGATCTTCTAAAAGATGTGCAAGATGTTCATCAATCTCAAAAATCAATGTTGAGATAAAATGGAAGCACTACTCTTGCGAATAAGGTGCTAAATCATTTATCCTTGAAGGATATTTATGTGCATGAAGAAAACTTAGGTCTTCCAGAATATTCTTGGACCCCTCATTTATGGCATCTTTTATTTGACTAACCTTAGTTCCAAAATAAGCGTTAAGGCGACTAAGCCAATCTTCATCATTTGTCATCATAAATCTAAAACTCAACCAAGGTAAATTGACACTTTTTAGGTTCCCTCTCTTGACAAGCCAACCCTCACTAGTAGTTAATTTTTGCAAATGGGTTTCAACATCTTTGCAACTTGCCAAAGATGTAACTATGACTTCAAGGAATTTACCAACCTTAACTCTCTCACACAAATCTGTAAATCCATCAGTTATTATTTGTTTCATCCTACTAACAAATAGGGTTTCAAAAAGTTCATCCCACAGACTCTTTGAGTGCTTCAAAACAATCTCACACATGCATTGCCATTGAAACTCAACATTTGAACCAAAAACCATTTTTAGCCACTTCAAGCTCCTTCAAATGCATGCAGACTATCCAATGTTTCTCTGATTAATTTCTCATCTAGGGGTTGAATCTCAAAAATTCAAATCATACTGGGAGTTTCCCTTATAGAGTTGATTTGATGCATTTGATAGTTTTTTCCCCTTCTTTATCTCCTCTACAAGTTCAAAGAAAATAAATATTCTTATAAGTTATAACATGTCTTCTTTGGAAGCAGTTTGTTGTAAAAAAATTTGAGAAGATTGTTACAATAGATTTATTTTGCAAAAGAGAATATCAAATCTTCTACAATAAAGATTAGTTTAATGGTATCTTTTGATGTTGCCAACAGATGCACACATTTGAATTGCTAAGTTAAGGTCATATGCCCTCTAATGGTTTATGGTTTTAAATTATACTGGACTATGCTTATGCAATTTCTTTTAACTTGATAACAGCATGTGTATTCCTAATATTTTTATTATTGGACTTCAAAAATGTATCAAAAATTAGAATTCATTTGATGCTTATGTAAACATGGTTTGTTCTTGAAAAGACCAGCTTTGTTTCCTGTTGGTTTTATGGTTGTTGTCAGGTATATTTTACTTATCATCCTCACTATAGAGTTAGTTGCACTCTCATTATATAGTTTGAATATATGAGGCAATATAAAGATCATTTTGTTTTTGGTGTAAGCTCCACTTCAATAACTTTCATTGATTAGAAACTATCTATTTGAGTTTATATTACTCAATTATAAAGCATTTAGTTACCAGATGCTAAGCATCTTTTATAGAAAAATTCAAATAAGACTAGAGTAGGTATTTTTTTATGTTGGAAGCCATTTTCAAAAGGTGAGCATGTTTGAATGTGGGTTTACCTATCTTCTATCTCAGTTTTAAGTAATTAGATTTATAAAACTTTATACTAGGAAATATTTTGAGAGCATCCTTGAAAATTCCATTTTGTGCATATCCTACAATTATTGCATTCCATGAGATGGCATATCTTTGAGGCATTCCATCAAAGAGTTTGCGTGCCTTGTGTACCTTTCCACATTTTGCATACATGTCTAATAGAGCATTTCCAACCATAATATCTAGCAGAAATATCCCATCTATTATGCTCTAATGGATGTTCATACCCTGCCCCAAAGCTCCCATTTTGGCATAGGTAGGGAGGATGTTGGCATAGGTTGTGGAATTTGGCTTCACACCTACTAATTGCATTTTCTCAAAAGTTTTGAAAGCCTTAAATCAAATACATCTTGTGCATATCTCGTAATCATCATATTCCATGAGATGGCATCTCTTTTAATCATTTTGTCAAACAATTCACATGCCTTGTGTATGCTTCCACATTTTGCATACATGTCTACTAGGATAGTTGCAACTACAACATCTAACAAAATTCCTCTATTATTTATGCTTTGATGGATGTTCATAGCCTATTCCAAAGCCCCCATTTTGGAATAGGCAAGAAAGATGTTGGAAAGGGTTGTGGAATTTGGATTTATACCTACCAATTGCATTTTCTTGAAAGTTTCTAAAGCATTTTCAACAAATTCATTTTGTGCATATCTAGCAATAATTGTAGTCCAAGAGATGACATCTCTTTGAGGCATTCTATCAAAAACTTCAAATTATTTCTCTATGCTTCCACATTTTGCATACATGTAAACCAAATAATTTCCAACTATAATAGTAGATGAAAATCCCCCTTCTATTATGCTTTGATGTATTTCCATACCCTGTTCCAAAGCTTCCATTTTGGAACAGGTGATGAGGATGCTGGAAAAGATTATAGAGTCTAGCTTTAAACCTACAAATGGCATTTTCTTGAAAGTTTTTAAAGCCATTTCAACATATCTAATTTGTGTATATCCTACAATTATTGCAGTCCATGACACCACATTTCTTTGAGGCATTTTTTCAAACACTGATAGAAGACAGAGGGAAGAAACACACTTTTTCAAATTCAATAGACCAAACTCACAATATACTTTATTTGCTACTGATTTCTAGTTCACCTTTCCTTCACAAAAACTCAATTCAAGTACTCAAATGTGCAAGTAAGGGTTCCAAATTCCCTATAGGACCTTTCAAATACTTTTACTATCTTCTAAATGATTGATTAAAATCACTTCCATACTCATCACTAAAAGACCTTTATGTGGTTTTTGGAAGTAATTCATGGGTGCTAAAAGAAATGTGATATCCATAGATGATATATTAAACAAGTTTAGGTTTTATGCTAATAGTTATCTTACTTTCATTTCTTGACCAATCTGAAGTTAGTTTTTTCCTATTACTAAGAGAGTACATTGTATTTGATGTATATATTTAATCATAGGATGTGGTTGGTCTGCATCCTTAAGAAATTGTGTTAATAAATCAATATTATATTATCTAGTGCCCACATAGCAATAGTTTTGCTATATGATGTTTGTCAGCATTGTTCTTGTCCTTATGATTCTTTTTTATATTTTGTGTCACTTTCAAAATAAATTTGATGAAATTTATTACTAGTTGTTGTTTGCAAAATCTTTTAAGGTTTGTTTGATATGATTTAACTTGTCTTTGACTTATGTATGGCTATGAACATGTCACAACTTACTGGATATAGTAAAACTACATGGTAGAACTTTGTCTCTTATTCAGTGCTAAGCATGCTTGTAATACTTTTTTTTCTGTTTCTAGGTACTTTCATTGATGGAGAGCCTATTATAAAGTTACCACTGAAAATTGTTACCTTGAAGAAAATTGAGTTTTCTCTAGAAGAGCGTGAATTCTATCATAAACTCGAGATAGATTGGCAAGCTTGATTCAAGGTTTGTGATTAATCTATGGATTTCTTTGAAATAAATTATTTTATGTTAGTAGTTTTTTATTTAATTTTCATCATCGTATCATGTCCATTGTAACATAAGTGTAATGCAATTCTTGGATTGGACACATTAGGTAATTCAAAATTTTGGTCATACCTTATTTCACTGTGTTTTATGTTCTCAAGAATTAAGCAAAATGGTATGTTGACTAGGTGTGTATGGAATTATGGAAGGTTACATGAAATCTATCCTTTGAAAAGATGGGTATGGTTTTGTGTAATGTGGTCATGCATCAATCCTATATTCACCTTGTTTCTTTCTATCTTAAGGGTTTTCCAGGCATGTGTGTTGGGGGTGGAGTTGAAGGTAGAGCACTAGACTTTCATCACAATAACCAACAAGTATAATATGTTAGTGCAGTTTTGCATTAAACACTTAACAGGGCAACTTTTGTTTCTCTTCACAGTTTGAATGTTTAGTTAATTAAGAATTAAATTTTTGATATTTTGTTTCTAAGTAGTATTAAATTCTTGTGGGATTTCCAACATTGGTTTTTGTCTCAATTTTGTTATTGATTATATCTTGCATCATTTAGTTTCAAGCCCTTCGCACAATGGTTCAAGCCAGTCCCCAAATTTTAAAGGTTTTTTGAATCTATCATGTCCTGTTTGAGTTCCACATGTGCTTTATCTACATATTCTAATTATCTTTCAAGAGGATACCTTCAAAGTACTCTTGTGAGTATTTTTTGAATATTTTGTTGTTTTTATAAGTTTTGTAGAGAAAGAAACATTACTTTTAGGAAAATTGTAACAAACACCCACCATCATTGCAATGCACCATCGATCATATTACACCTTTATGTTTATAAGTTAGAATCCATGTCGAAAAGGTTTCCATTCCATCATCATTTTTTGATATTTGAACCTATGCTTGTTTGAGTGTGGTCTACATTAATAAAATAATAAAAAGAATTAATTTGGGGTGCAAGTTTGATAGCTAAACTTGGGTTATTATGATGTCAATTTATTTTCCTTGTTGCTAGGTGATGACTAGCTAGACTAGGATGGATTCTATTCTTTCTAATATTGCTTTGGTTTAAGTTCACCATGACTGCCTTTTCTAAATTCATTTTATAGAGCTAGATTTTGATATGGGGGAGAATTCATGTTCCTTGTACGTATATCTCAAGATTCAGAAGCATAAAAGGAAATCATTCATAGACTTCAAGTTTCCACAATTCAAAAATGTAAAAGTGATTTGTTGGAAATTTTCATTTTCCACAATTTCTAGATGAGCACACTACATGTTAACTTTAGGATATTCAAGATTTCTAATCAGAATGTTTTTTCTTTATTCCAAATAAATTTTAATTTTTAACACTCTCCCAGTATCATTGCAAAGCCATTGGATATACATTGCCAAACTTGGTGCACATTTTAGACTAATAGGTCATGCCTTAGAGGTTTGTATTCCACCCATTGTGCCAAGGATTTGCACCTAAGCTTATACAAGTTTTTCCAACATTAACACAACCATTTTTGTATGGAAAATGTGTTCAGTAGGCTAGGTATGAGTCATCATTGTGGTAGTTACACCTTGCCTCTAGATCATGTCCCACATAACTGAAATGAGGTTAATATTTAAAGATATTCCTTTTTTAACTTCAGAAAGGCTCCCTTTTTTTTGGTTAGACAAAGGGCTCAAACATATGCCCTTCACTTACTTTTCAAAAGCATGGTCTGTTCTGAGTTTTCATTCATCCTTATACCATGTTAGCAATGTAAATTTATAACTTGGACACAATATGCATGAGATACAGAAGTGAGACTATTGGTATTTTACTATTCTTATAGCCTATGCAAATTGGTGCACACTCCCTTTAAGAGAATAAACACATAGCTAGACTCTTTACTAAGATGCCATGATGAGCATGGCATAGCTTTTGAGCTCTGAGCTTGACTCAATTCTCAAAACAGAAATTGAAGACAAGCTCAAAATCAAACTAAGGACTAAAAAGGACTTTGGGAAGCCTAAATTTCAAAACTGAAATATCCCATAGATTATTCAAATGTCTTCTTGGGGTATTTGAAGAAAATTATTAGGATATGCTTTTTCATTGTAGAGGGATTCTTTGTTGTTCCTTTCATCATTTCATGTGATTGTTTGTTGGATCTGCTTTAGGTTTTGAATGTTCCAAATTAAGTATAAGGTTTTGAAGGTAGAAAGTAAGTTTTTCAAGGTCAATCATATTTATCAATTGTATTGCAGGAGCTATGTAAGAACTGCTTGAATTTGTGTCTTTCTCTGAAATCAGATAAAGTTATTGTTAAACCATATCATATGTTTTAGAGTGCTTCATTAATTCAAATATTTTGAGAGAATCCTTACAAAATCCATTTTGTGCATATCCTACAATTATTGCATTCTGTGAGATGACATCTCTTTGAGGTATTCCATCAAAGAGTTCATGTGCCTTGTGTATGTTTCCACATTTTTTTAGAAAATCCATTTTGTGCATATCCCACAATCATTATATTCCATGAGATGGCATCTCTTTCAAGAAATCTATCAAATAGTTCACATGCCTTGTCTATGCTTCCACATTTTGCATACATGTCTAATATCTGACAAAAATCCCCCATCTAGGCATATGTTTATGTATATAAATTTGTATATGTTTGTTTACATTCTTTTGTGCTTATTATGTTTTTGGTCATTTTTATTATTTTTTCACACTCACATACAAATATATATGCACGCATGTATGTATGTAGGTTTGTATGTTTGGGTGTTGGTTAGTTTGTATGTTCTTATATTTGTTGTGAATTTTTTATTTTTTGTTTTGGTTTATGTGTAGGTTTATGTCACATACCCTTTTTCTTTTGTATTTATTTTTGCTTATTTGTTTTGGTTAATTTCTTTGTTGATTTTTATTTCCATTTTTAATTTGGTTATATTTTTTGTGGTTTTATTTCTTTCATCTTTTATTTTAATTTTGATTTTTGTAGGTATTTTTGGTCTTTTATGGGTATATTATATCCATATTTTTGTATTTAGATGTGTTCATTTTATTTTTAGTTTTAGGTAAGTGGTTCATTTTTTGCTTATTTATTTAATTTTTTTTGTTTAATATTCTTTTGATTATTATATATTTGGTGGCTTATGTTTAATTCATTGCATTTTTTGTAAGGCTTGTTGTAATTTTTTGGGTTTGACTTTGTATGTGTTTGATTTGTTGCTTTTAGTTATTTATTTTTATTTTGGTCCTTGAACCGCATGTATTCTCTCCTTACCCCTCTTCCTTTTTAGCTTGTCTTAGTCTACGATTTTTAACATTTTTCTCTTCTTGCTCTCTAATCCTAATGATCGATCATGGAGTGTGATCCAAAATGTTGATGAAAAAAATTTATACACAATTGAATCCAAAAAATACATAGCACTCCAATATGGATTGTGGAAACTTGATATCATTAATAAGAAATGAACATCAACAGGAGTTATTTGAAGTCCCCCTGATAAAGTAAAGTCCCCCCAATAGAATAATATGTAATAATATTTTGAGGGAGTATAATATTTCTTATAGGGATGTATTTTCTATGCATTGAAGGATATTCATATCTTGTTTCAAAGCTCCCATTTTGGCAGAGGTAGGGAGGATATTGACAATGGTTGTGGAATTTGGAATTACAACTATGAATTGTATTCGCTTGAAAGTTTTGAAATCCTTTCCACCAAATTCATTTTGTGCATATCTATTGTAGATTTCCTTAAGCTATAAGACAATGGTGTATATATAATTTGAGATAAATTGATAAGTTGAGACATGTAATGTTGATTTGACTTACACTTTATTTAAGATATAATTTTGTTGTGTTGCTGAATTTCATAGTTTAATAATTGGGATTCTCAATGATCTTGTATACCCAAAGTGTATGTTATATAAAGAAACTAGGTAGTCATGTCAATTAGTTTGACAATTTGAATGATCTTGAGTTCATAAGTACATAGTGATAAGTTTTGACAAATAATATAATTTCTTGTTGCATTTATCACAAAAACAAAAGCCTCTTTTGATTGTAGCAGAGTATATAGAGAGTAAAGCATTGGCTACTTTGATCTTTTAAATGGATGTTTTTTTACTAAATTGATAATGTTTGAAGTTTCTTTTTCTATCTTATATGTTGAGTCTAATTAATAAGTTTAGTGTTGTGTTGCAACTTGCAGGTGAGTATGTTGATATGATAAAGGCTAGCATTGTCGATCCTCTAAAAGTTATTAGAATTGTATTAGTTGATGCAAAAAGGTAAAAATATTTATCTTTATTATAATTAGTGGAACTTGCAACTACAATATCTGATAAAAATCTACTTCCAAATATGATTTTGATGGATCTTATATCTAATTCTGATACATTCACTATATCTAGCGCCTAATTTTAGGGTGTCATAGTTGGGAAAGGAAAAGAAAATGTTTGAATTTTATCCTTTGTATCATTTTTCTTTTCTGAGTTTTGATGTGCAAATTTTGAAACCTTATTTTCAAGCTATAGCTTGAAATTGGAGAAGTGAAAGATGAATACAATCGAGGAAGAGTTTGGAGGAGCCGAAACCAATAATGGCAGGAAAATTGTGGATTTTCAAGGGGATTAAGTGGGTTGGGCCCCTATAGGAGGCCGTTACCCTTTGACCAAAAGGACTGTAGTTGAGGAAGGGGAAAAAAGTATAAGTGTATGGAAATAGGAGTATTCTTTTTATATAGTGTGTGAGTTGTACAATGTCACTGAGACATTGAATGTAACTAATGAGAGTTTGATTTGCCAATGAGGCTTAATGAAGTAAAATTTCAAGTGGTTTTTTCTCCACTCATAAATGCTATGTTGTGGCTCCTCTTGATTTATAATTTGTTTGTGTTTGTGTCTTTGTTCAAGCATTTAATTCTTCATTCCATGGTGCTTTTTAAAATTTGAATATCTATGATACTTGAATTTTATATGCATAAATTTGTGAGGATTGATTAAGTTAGATTTTATTTGTAATGACTAAATATATGACTAAAGTAATGAATAAATTAATGACTAAATTAATGACTAAATATATGACTAAATTAATGACTAAATATATGACTAAATATATGACTAAAGTAATGACTAAATATATGAATAAATAAATGACCAGTTAATAACAATCAATGATTAAATTAATGACTAAATATATGACTAAAAAAATCACTACCATGACTAAATAAATGACTAAAATAGTTTATGTTAGAAACCAAGATCTGAAATACAAACTAGAAAATAAACTTCCACAAAAGAGAAAATCAGAAAAAGAAAGAGCTTTGCAAAATATGTGCAAAATATTATTATTCAGGAATTCATAATTACATGAGATGATTTTATTTATAAAAGAAAAGTAAGCATAACCTTAATCTTATCTTGAGCAACAAGTTAGCTCAACAAGATAAGGATGAGAATAATTAACCTAGGAATTAAAATATTACCTAAGTAAAGCTTTGCAAGTGTAATTAAATGTTAATTACACTAAAACCCCCCCATAAGTGCAACTTAGGGAGACTAAAAAGGCATTCACCTAAAACTGATATGAATGCAAGAAAGCATGAATGGGTCCCGAAAACAAGGCCTAATCAGGTACCCATGTACAAATGCAATAATAAGGTAGAGAAGAAAAACCTAGTGGGACAAAACCCCCCTAAAATTAGATGACTATTGTGAAGAAGCATTGGAAGAACACTGTGGAGTAACAATAGCACCACAATATGACAAGCAAGGAAAGATACTTATGTCTACAAGAAACCAAAGTGGAATCATAATAATGTGATAGCAGACCCGATGCCATGGAACACTGGAAAAATCACAAATTGGAACAACCCTGAAATCTGTGAAGCAATAGTAGATGAGATGATGATAGAATCTAGAAACTGTGTATCTTGATGTCGATGTCAAACTGAGACTAAAACTCTTTCATAGGAACAAGTACCATAAAGAATTTGGAACATTAACCATAAAAACATGGCCCTCAAACTGAGAAGGATCTGAACCAATGTGGATAAATAACCATAAACTCCCAATCCAAAGTGTGAATCAATGTGAATCTGATATGTGTCAAGCTAGAGAAAGAATGTGGCCAAAAGAAACTAAGAAACTAGATATAACCCATGCAAGTTTCCATCAAAACAAGATGGAGATCAAAGTGCATGCACACTCTAATTTGATTATTATGCAAGAAACCCCCCTGATGGAACTTTATCTCAGTTCATTTATTACAATAACCCAATGATTGTAAAAGGAGAGAATTCTAATGTGCATAAACAAAAAATAAAAATAGACCTCATATCTATGTAGAGGACTGAACCATCTTTCCAATGCTACAAGAATGGTGAAAATGGATAAGTGAGTCAAAAGATATGTCTCCTAAAGTGAAAACAATAATATGCAACTTCCAAGGCTGAAAAAGACATAAAAAAAAAACAAAAATATCAGACCTACATCATTGTGTAGAGCATCGACCCAGCTTTCTGATGATATCTCATTTGCAAAAAAAGACACCATATGCCCAAGTTATGCCAAAAAGAAAAAAGGCCTTGTAGAAGGGCACTTCCAGCACTAAATAGGGATAAAACATCAACACTTCTAGTTTGTCCCTCAGTGCTCCATAATACTGACCGCTTCAGGGGCATAAAAATCCGCTGGTGGGTGTAAAAACATAGCTCCTAATCGGTAATAGAATCGAATGCCAAAGATAATATTCCCACAGGGGCTGAACACGGGAGCCAGGTCACAGATGTGACCTCTGCTACAAGGAATAGCCCTCGGGAGCTTATGGTGGGAGTGGCGGAGGTAGAGGAGTGGTGGGAACCCAGTAGTGGACTAGTGGCCACCACCTGAACTGGTGGCGAAATCCATATAAATGAGCCATACAATTTTTTATAAAGATTTATATATATATATATATTTTTAAAAAGTACCTCAAAAAGTATGCCTTGGGGCCATACAGCCCTCAGGCAAAAAAAAAAATTCCTCTCTAGATGACTTTGTCCAAAATGGACAAATTTTATTTGAAAGTAGGGCTTTTTGGGCACTATGAATCCAACGGCGAGTTCTGTTTGAGCCTAAAAATGCTCTAGAATTAGGCAACCCCTAGATCTCTCAAAAAAATCACTGAGCTTGAAACCCTCATAGATCTAGAAAATGGTGACCAAAATGAATGAAATAAAAGTCATTTCTGACTTTCTCAAGTGCTCTGGATCCAATGGAAAACCCTGATATGATCCAAGATGCTCCATAAATATGCTTAAGGAATTAAACCCTCGAGGAACCTCGAACAATGTGCTCTACATTGAAATTCTCCAAAATATTGAGAAGGGGCTACAAATAAAGGATCTAATACCATGTTAGAAACCAATATCTGAAATGCAAACTAGAAAATAACCTTCCATAGAAGAGAAAATCAAAAAAAGAAAGAGCTTTGCAAAAGATGTGCAAAATATTATTATTTAGGAATTCATAATTACATGAGATGATTTGCTTTATAAAAGAAAAGTATGCATAACCCTAATCTTATCTTGAGCAACAAGATAAGGATGAGAATAATTAACCTAGGAGTTAAAATATTATCTAAGTACAGCTATGCAAGTGTAATTAAATGTTAATTACACTAACAGTTTAGCCATAAATTTGGTGGTGTTATAAATGACTACAAATAAATGACTAAAATAGTCATGTGACGAAAATTAATGACTAAATATATGAATAAATAAATGATTAAATAAATGACTAGATGAATGACCAAATTAATGACTAAATAAATGACTAAAAATTTTTAGTCATAAATTTACTGGTGTTATAAATGACTACAAATAAACCACCAATAGTCACGTGACTAAAGTTAGTCATTTATATGCAATTTTTAATAGTTTATTTAGTCATATATTATTGTTTTTGTATGAATGAATGGTTTATTCAAGGGTTTGGTGAGTTGCAACATAACATTTTCCACTCATCATTCCTTTCGTATTTAAATATTTTAATTCAAGGTTTAATTATGCAAATGGGGTTTGACCAAGGAAAACCCACATTCACCAAAAACAAATAATTTTTCCCTCTTTGTGAATGTGCAGTTTTATAGGTTGAAGAAGGATTGAAGATCTCTTGAAGAGAAATATTGGAAAAGTTGTCAAAGTTATTATCAATTCATGAAAATTCACCTACATAATTTATTTCCAAACTCCTGACACTAAAACCTAGATCAAACAAAATTTATTGACTAACATCAGAGGATCCTAAAATTTGTTTCAAACTTCTACACAAAGACACATTCACCTATTGGAAAATGAGTCCCAAGTAGTCTCCTAAAAATGCATTTTGGTGACAAGTAAACATCATTCTGTCATTTCTAGATCCCATCTTCCATAACCTTTTTTTTTCTATTTTTATTATGCTTTAAATTGATGATCCAATTTTGAATGAGCATAATTGAGTTGATTTTATATTTTTAGTTTTTCTCTCAAAAGTGATGTTCAGGTTCATACCCCCATCCTCAATCATAAGGCAATCAATAGATTTCCTCATTGACTTGACTCACCTAAGGGTTGTAAATCAATTGTTTGTGTGGATCTCATTTATGTTGGAAGAAGACACTACACATGTCATTTGGTGTTGTCAATGATGGAAACCCTATTCAATGATTCGATTTGCACATCAGTATTTGTTCATACAGAAAGTTGGATTGAAGCTAAGTGATTAACTATCAAATTAGAACTGAGCATCTGATAGAATTGTGCTCATCAATCCGTATGCAATTTTTTGTGATCATTTTGAGTTCTGGATCTTAGGAAATTTTTTTTGATGCATGATCAATCTTGTCCTTGAATCTTAGAGCCTCGTATCAATTGGTGTGCAATTTAGAAGATTTGGTTAATTGATTTTCTATTTAACAATGAAAGAAGGCCAACTAAATGAATGTAGCATTTTGTGGATGTTTGAGGTGAAGTTTTTAAAGGTATTTTCATGTTTAAGGATTTTTCTTTGGGTCCTCACTATGTTGTTGCCAACTTTGGTTGGTGTGAATTGAAAATTACTTGTGGATTGAGCCAACGGTTTATAAATATTTTATGTTTTAATGAAGCTGATATGAGGTTGATTAAATCTTTAGTTGTGGATATATATAAGTGATCATTTATATTATTTTGGTGTGTGAAGTATGTTGCGAAATTTAAAAGGTTTGTAGTGTGATTAAGCACAATTTCACTTGTTCATAAATGGATTTGTGATGCGAATTAAAGCAAACAAAGTAGAAGAACAAAATCAAATAGAAGGTCAAGAATACAACTAATGTGCTTAATTGGAACTATAACTAGGCATTAGTAGATGTTATTCTCTTAGTTCAAAACTTCTGGATGTAATCCAAATCTTTTGTAAGACAATGAGTCTTCTTTTGTATCTGTATGATGAGCTCTAGGGAGTGTGTCTGAATGCATGTGCATTCCCCATTTGTAAACACTTATATTTGAGTACTAAAATTGTGGATTGAACTCCACTGTGGTTTTTCCACTAATAGGGTTTCCATGTAAAAATCCTTGCCATATGATGTTTTGGTTGATTGCTTTATGTTCTTGCATCTTTCTTTTACTTCAATGTTGTAAGTGGTGTAAAGATCAGATCAATAAAGTTAAATTTTGTAGAACAGTGATTCACCCCTCCTCTCAATGTTCCTTGATTCCAACAATTGGTATCAGAGCCTAGTTTCTTGGAATAATTTTAACATCTTGGGGAAGATCTAGGAAAGTGATTCAATGGATTCAAGCAGTCTTCAACAACAACTTTTAGTGGCCCTTGATGAACTTGATCAGTCCAAATTTGAAGTCTAGGAATTGCAAGCAAGCCTCATGAATGCTGAGAAATTCATTCAATCATTGAAAGACAAATTTAATGAGTCAAGAGAAAAGAGAAATGAACTTTGTGATCAACTCAAGTAGACAGAAATGAAAAGCATGGATGATGAACACTTGAATCAAGCCTTAAAGGAGAAGATAGAAGAATGTTAAATGCTCACCAGAGAAAATTTTGTCCTAAAGGATGGGATGGAATCTATTGTGATGAGGATGATCAAGGAGATCGAAGACAAGAAGAAGAATGAAGAAAATCTTGCTCAATCCCTAAAAGAGAAATTTGGTGAATGTAGCAAAATTAATGACAATTTCATTCAGCTAGCACTTGATTTACAAAAATCCAGAGACAATGAAGAAGAGCTTAAAAGATAGATTGTTACCCTAAGAGATGAACTTACTATTGCAAATGAATACAAGGAGAAGTTCAAGATTAGCTTAGACAAGCTTGCTAAACTGATTAAAAGTTAGAGGATTGAAAGTGACAAGCGAGGTCTTGGATATGAGAAAGGGGAAATTTTCAGATCTGGACAAAGGAATTTCAAGCAAGGAAATTAGATGAACAAAGATGGAAGGTATCTAGTAAGATAACTTAATGCTTAAAGATTCAATGGTTACTATTTTTTTGCAAAAGCTTTGGTCATATGGTTGCTCAATGTAGAAGCAGAATGAATCAAAGTGGTCCATCATTCTCTTGCCAGTGTTTCTATTACAATAAGTATGGTCATAAGTCAGTTGAATGCAGAAATATGTCAAACATATTTTCTAATAGAAATGTCAAATGTTATACATACAATAGATTTGGTCACATTGCTAGATTATGTTGGAGTAGAAAGGGTCCAGTAAATAAAAAGAAAAAAATGTAGAAGGATGATAAGGGAAAAGGAAAATTCACTACAAATGAGATCAGGAAGCAAATGAGGAAGACATGGGTGAAAAAGAGTCCTTCTGATACAAGAAATGGTTCTATACCAGATTTTGGTTCTAGTAATTCCTCTAGGAATTAGGTTATGGCCTCTGGCCTAGGGGGAGTTCTCAAGAAATCTTTTAACCTCATTTTCAATTGTAAGAATTGGCTATGATGGTAGCCACCCAAGATCTAGAGGCCTAATAGAAATCACAAGCATAAAAGAGAGAAATAATATCACAAGAATAAATTGTATTCTGCCAATGATGCAAATAGAACGTGCTCAACTTACAAAAGTACATAGAAGACCCCTTGGTTATATATCCAAGGTGAGAACATAGAAGGGAATAAGATTATTACAAGTGTTGTAATCTTATGACATGAGACAAATATGAAAGGCTATCACTCCGCCTGAAGTGGAAAAGTGATAATGTGATAATCACCACAAATGGTGGATCACCCACAAAAGGTGGATGAGATAAAGTAATAACATGATAAGTCCATAGAAAGTGGAAATGCAACAACTACCTCTTATGTGGTCCCTAAGTAAACTTAACTAAGGTGTAATTATGACCTAGGACAAGGTACAACAATTTTAATTACACCAACAACCCCCCTTAAGTGCAACTTAGGGAGAATGTACATAAAAGAAAACAATGCAAGATGGGTCTTGGCAACTAGGTCATGTTAGGTACCCATGTACAAAATCAATGCAATCTCTCACAATCGGAGAAAAGGAGAAAACCAAATGGGACAAAAATCCTCCCAAAAATAGAGAAACAAAACAAGAAAACATGCTCTAGGAAGGATAAAACCTCGAGTGAGGAAAATGTCCCCCCCATAAGAGAGAATGAAGAAGGTCCATACAAACCCCCCTCAATGGAGAGTCACTACT